>CM053027.1:333381382-334592632 GCA_028564925.1 Lithobates sylvaticus
AACATTAAAGATGAGATTGCAGCTTGAGATATACCTAGAAATCCTGAGAAGTTGATCTTGTTTGCCTTTCTCACCGATACCAAACTCAGAGAGACCTTCCTTTTAAGGAGCGCTTTGCATTTCCACCGATGCCTTCCTCACCTCCCATGCCTCCTGGGCCTGAGTCCGCCAGTAAAGTAGAGCCCATGCAGCTGGGTTTCACACGTCTCTGCCAAAGAGAGGGTCTTTAGGAGGAGGAAGAGATGGTGCCTTTACTGTGGCCATGTGAACAAAAATGTAGCGCTAAAACTGATACTCAGTGACAAGTGATATTTGAATAGAAATACGAAAATAATATAACACAGTGAAGGTGAACATCAACGGGCAATGCCAAAAAGGAAAGATGTTAACATAAACTCATATATACAGTTCATATGATGTGGACACTGATAGCCCCAGATGGATCACACGAATTGACTCGGGGATGAGGGAAAACAGCCACACGAAAAAGAACACAGCTTGTCTGCTGATAAGGGAATAGATGGATACTCTTACCAGAGATGTTGGATACAGCTACCGTACGGTATTTGTATCGGACAAGCTTAGGTGGTAGAGTTCTTGCTTCAATGGATACCAGATGGGACTCCTAGTAATAGAATGAAAGATCCTGCATCTCAACCATGGGAGCCAAACTCCTGAGGAGTTCTGAGGAGTGTTCTTTTTCGTGTGGCATTTTTCCCTCATCCCGAGTCAATTCGTGTGATCCATCTGGGGCTATCAGTGTCCACATCATATGAACTGTATATATGAGTTTATGTTAACATCATTCCTTTTTGGCATTGCCCGTTGATGTTCACCTTCACTGTGTTATATTATTTTCGTATTTCTATTCAAATATCACTTGTCACTGAGTGTATCAGTTTTAGCGCTACATTTTTGTTCACATTTCCTTGACTTTGTTTGTTTATGTTAGCTGCTTTTTCACATTTAGGGGATTTTCCTCTAAGGTAGCGCAGTGTTTTCCACATTTTTACTGTGGCCAGGCAGGTCGCTTATTGAAGTCTTGTCCAACCCATCCAGGAAACGCTTGCACTTGAGGTCCTGTAGGGGGACCTAGCTTACAGTATCTCACAAGTGAGTACACCCCTCAAATTTTTGTAAATATTTTATTATATCTTTTCATGTGACAACACTGAATAAATGACACTTTGCTACATGTAAAGTAGTGAGTGTACAGCTTGTATAACAGTGTACATTTGCTGTCCCCTCAAAATAACTCAACACAGCCATTATTGTCTAAACCGCTGGTAACAAAAGTGAGTACACCCCTAAGTGAAAATGTCCAAATTGGGCCCAAACTGTCAATATTTTGTGTGGCCATTATTATTTTCCAGCACTGCTTTAACCCTCTTGAGCATGGAGTTCACCAGAGCTTCACAGGCTGCCACTGCTCCACTCCTCCATGACGACATCACAGAGCTGGTGGATGTTAGAGACTTTGCGCTCCTCCACATTCTGTTTGAGGATGTCCCACATATACTCAATAGGGTTTAGGTCCGGAGACATGCTTGGCCAGTCCATCACCTTTACCCTCAGCTTCTTTAGCATGGCAGTGGTCATCTTGGAGGTGTGTTTGGGGTCATTATCATCTTGGAATACTGCCCTGCGGCCCAGTATCCGAAGGGAGAGGATCATGCTCTGCTTCAGTATGTCACAGTACATGTTGGCATTCATGGTTCCCTCAATGAACTGTAGCTCCCCAGTGCCGGCAGCACTCATGCAGCCCCAGACCATGACACTCCCACCACCATGCTTGACTGTAGGCAAGAAATACTTGTCTTTGTACTCCTCATCTGGTAACCGTCACACACGCTTGACACTATCTGAACCCAATAAGTTTATCTTGGTCTCATCAGACCATAGGATGTGGTTCCAGTAATCTAGTTTGCAGGCTATCCTGTGCATCATCTTTAGAAGAGGCTTCCTTCTGGGACAACAGCCATGCAGACCAATTTTATGCGGTGTATGGTCTGAGCACTGACAGGCTGACCTCCCCACCCCTTCAACCTCTGCAGCAATGCTGGCAGCACTCATACATCTATTTCCCAAAGACAACCTGTGGGTATGATGCTGAGCATGTGCACTCAACTTCTTTGGTCGACCATGGAGATGTCTGTTCTGAGTGGAACCTGTCCTGTTAAACCGCTGTATGGTCTTGGCCACCATGCTGCAGCTCAGTTTCAGGGTTTTGGCAATCTTCCTATAGCCTAGGCCATCTTAATGTAGAGCAAAAAAATTTTTTTTTTCAGATCCCCAGAGTTCTTTGCCATGAGGTTCCACGTTGAACTTCCAGTGACCAGTATGAGAGAGTGAGAGCAATAACACCAAATTTAAAAACACCTCCCCATTCACACCTGAGACCTAGTAACACTAACGAGTCACATGACACCAGGGAGGAAAAATGGCTAATTTGGCTCAATTTGGACATTTTCACTTTAGAGGTGTACTCACTTTTGTTGCCAGCAGTTTAGACATTAATGGCTGTGCTGAGTTATTTTGAGGGGCCAGCAAATTTACACTGTTATGCAAGCTATACACCCACTACTTTACATTGTAGCAAAGTATAATCTCTTCAGTGTTGTCACATAAAAAATATATAATAAATATTTACAAAAAATGTGAGGTGTGTACTCACTCTTGTGAGATACTGTAGGTGGCGTCTTTGCATCCCCAGCTATCCTGAAGGATAAGCCTCTAGTTCCGGTAAACCTGGAGTTTTCCAACGATACCCAGGCACTAATCCAGTGATCTCCAACTTTTTTGTCACCAGGGGCCGCTTTTGGTGTAGCTACTTTTTTCAGGGCCCATGGGGGGGGGCTGACGTTGTATGGGGAATGTGGGCGGTTCACAGAGTCTCACAGCCCCCCTTTGCATTTTAATATAAAGGGGACTGCACTGTAAGGATTACAGTGCCCCTTTGTAGTCATGGCTCCCTCTCACAGTCCTCCCTTCAGTCATGTCTCCCCATCACAGTCCTCCTTACAGTCATGGCTCCCCATCACAGTCCTCCCTGCAGTCGTGGCTCCGCATCACAGTCCTCCCTGCAGTCGTGGCTCCGCATCACAGTCCTCCCTGCAGTCGTGGCTCCGCATCACAGTCCTCCCTGCAGTCGTGGCTCCGCATCACAGTCCTCCCTGCAGTCGTGGCTCCGCATCACAGTCCTCCCTGCAGTCTTGGCTCCGCATCACAGTCCTCCCTGCAGTCGTGGCTCCGCATCACAGTCCTCCCTGCAGTCGTGGCTCCGCATCACAGTCCTCCCTGCAGTCGTGGCTCCGCATCACAGTCCTCCCTGCAGTCGTGGCTCCGCATCACAGTCCTCCCTGCAGTCGTGGCTCCGCATCACAGTCCTCCCTGCAGTCGTGGCTCCCCATCACAGTCCTCCCTGCAGTCGTGGCTCCCCATCACAGTACTCCCTGCAGTCGTGGCTCCCCATCACAGTACTCCCTGCAGTCATGGCTCCGCATCACAGTCCTCCCTGCAGTCATGGCTCCGCATCACAGTCTTACTTTCAGTCATGCCTCCCTCCCATCACAGTCATGCCTTCCTCCCATCACAGTCCTCCCTTAAGTCATGCCCCCATCACAGTCCTCCCTTTAGTCATGGCCCCCTTATCACAGTCCTCCCTTCAGTCATGGCCCCCCATCACAGTCCTCCCTTCAGTCATGGCCCCCCATCACATTCCTCCCTGCAGTCATGGCCCCCCCCATCACAGTCCTCTTTTCAGTCATGGCCCCCCCATCACAGTCCTCCCTTCAGTCATGGCCCCCCCATCACAGTCCTCCCTTCAGTCATGGCCCCCCATCACAGTCCTCCCGCCAGTCATGCACCCCCCTTTCCCCCTCCCCTCTAATCACGGTCCTCCCTGCAGTTAAGCACTCCCCCTTTCCCCCTCCAATCACAGTCCTCACTGCCCAGTGCCCATTTTAATCTCTGCCTCCTCTGCAGCCTATGTCTATTCTCTCATGCTTTAGCAGGAGGTGAGCCCTGTAACGGACTGCGTTATAGTTAGCAGCCTGTGTGTCCTGTGTGTATTCTGTAAGTTCTCCTGAGTGGCCGCCGATGTCAGCCGATTAGCAAGGCAGGGGGTGGGACAGCTGCAGATCGTAACAGAGAGTGAGAGACTTTTCATAATAAGCAGGTAATCGCCCACTTGTTAATATAAGTTTGCCAGCTCTCGCTCTCTGTCACGATCTGCAGCCCCCCCCCCCGCCTGCCTTGCTAATAGGCTGACATCAGCGGCCGCTCTGGAGAAATGACAGAATACACACAGGCTGCTAACTATAATGTGGTCCGTGACGGGGCTCACCTCCTGCTCTGATGGCGGCCTGCTTCATAGATGGTGCCTTCTTGTCTAAGCACTCAATACTGCTGCAGCCTCGTGCCTCCCTACTTGCCATTGAGGCTATTGATTGGAGACCTCTACAGCCTGCCCATGTGACCCACGAAACCACTCCATGGCTGTAGGGCTCTTCACCATGAAATAATCCAATCCCAAGTAATTTCCTCACCTCATTACCCGGTTGTCATTGGTTATTCTGGGTTACATAGACACAATCCCTCATTTGATTGGCATAGTTCCGAGGTTCTGTCATGGTCGCCACGATGCATGAATACATGTTTTCAGAAAGCGATTAATGTCATGTACACATCTTCAGTCTCTTTATTGCCAGAAGAGTACCATGAATCCAGTGATGTCTTTGACAAAGGTCGGGGCCTGTATTTTGTCGCCACATCGGCCTTATGATTGCACGATTGACCTTCAACCTAGTGCCATTCCTCCTCTTGGCTGAGCTTACCCTCTGTCGGTCTCTGAGGATAAGGCTATGGAGGAGTATGTTGCAGATTCACTATCCTGGGGGTTCATCCTCAAATCCTCTTCTGCCGGTGCTGGCTTTTTCTTTGTGAAAAATACGAGTGGTGACCTGAGACCCTGTATCAATTATAGGGGTCTCCATCGCATTACTATTAAAACTGCTTATCCGATCCCACTGATACAGAATTATTTGACCGCCACAACGTTTCTTCACTGAGCTTGGTTTGAGAGGGGCATATAATCTTGTGAAAATAAAGAGGGTGACGAATGGAAAAATGCATTTAATACTAGGACAGAATACCTCATAATGCCCTTTAGTTTCCACAACGCTCCTTCAGTTTTCCAGGAATTTATTAACGATGTCCTCTGAGATATGCTGCAGCAATGTGTGGTGGTTTACCTCGATGATATTCTCATATATTCTAAATCCCTAGCAAACCACCATACAGACGTCTCCCGTTTGCTAGATTTTAAGAGAGAGCAACCTGTATTGAAAGTTGGAAAAGTGCGAGTTCCATCGTGAGCAGGTTACATTTTTGGGTATGTAATTTCTGCTGCCAGGTTTTCGATGGAACCAGAGAAACCACCTGCAGACTTAGTGACCTCGACCCATAGGTCTACATCCTCTACAACGTTTTCTCGGCTTTGCCAATTATTATCGGAAATGTATTTGTAATTTCTCTTCTCTAATCAAACCCTTGACTGATATGACCAGGTAGGACGGCAACCAGAAGAATTGGTCCCTGGATTCCATTAAAGCCTTTAAGGCCCTCAAGGCTGTTTTTGCTACAGCTCCTTTTCTGGCACATCCTGATCCTACATTACCCTTCATTCTTGAAGTTGATGCGTCTAAGACTGGAGTAGGCTCTCTCCTGTCTCAATGTTATACCTCTGAGAGCTCTATGCATCCCTGTGGCTACTTTTCTAAAAAATTGTCTCCAGCAGAATGCAATTACGAAATTGAGGAGCATTATTAGCCATCATTTTAGCTCTTAAAACCCATACCCAGTAGGGAGAGGCCTTGGACCCACTTGTCTATTTATTTTGTTGTGCATTTACCCAACTCCCAGGGCAAATTATGGTGGTTGACCGGTTTTCAAAAATGTTTTGTTGTGTTCAGCAAAAAAAATTTACTACTTCCAAAGAACTGGCATCAATTTTCACTCTAGAGGTCTTTCAGGTAAAAGGGGTTACCTAAAATTATCTCGGACAGAGGTAGCCAGTTTGTGTCCAGGTTTTGGCAAGCCTTTTGTGCACAGTTGGGAATTTAGCTTTCCTTCTCCTCCGCATATCACCCGCACTCAAAATGGGCTGCAACTGGTCGGGAGAAAAAAGGGTAGCCCCTGCAATTCGCACATCTAAGGTATCCTAGAGAAGGGAATAGAGTTGGCAACCTCAGCCTGGACTCCGACCAGACCACGGCCCCAACATGTTTCACTCCACCCCCCAGAGCTTAGTCATGGGGATAACAACTGGTCAAACCTGTTACCTTGGGTGGAGTTTGCTCACAATAGCGCTATCAATGCCACCTCCCCATTATCTCTGTTTTATGGCGAACTATAGGTTTCAGCTATCCATGTTGCCTGACACATTTGTTCCATAGGGAATTCCTGCATTAGAGGAACATCTTCAGGAGCTCCGTTCCACTTAAGTGCAGGTCCAAGAATGCTTGCAACGCTCCAGAGAGGTACAGACTCCATGCTGACAACCGACACCTACCTGCATCCTCCTACCAAATTGAGGAGAGGGTCTGGTTGTCTTCCTGTAACGTCTGACTCCATGTTCCCTCACTAAAACTGGTGCCTCAGTATATTGGGCCTTTCCGCATACTTCGTTAGGTTAACCCAGTGGCCTACGTATTAGATCTTCCTCCCAATATGTGTATTTTCAAGATATTCCATGTTTCCCTGTTAAAACCTTTGGTGTGCAACTGCTATATCACCTCGGTACCACACCCTTGTCCGGCTCAGGTGACAATCATGAGGAATATGAGATACAATCTATCATTGACTCCTGTAGGTTTTGTGGATGCATACAATATCTAGTTCACTGGAGTGGTTACGGTCGTAGGGTTGCCACCTCATCCCTTTAAACCCGAACACATATGAATTACACATGTTCTAAGGCTAATTGAATGCAGGTAAGGCACCAAGTGAGTTTAATTACCACCTTAATCACCCGCAGAACCTGTCTAATATGTGATCGGGTTTAAAGGGATGAGCTGGCAACGCTATACGGTCCTGAAGAATGCCCATGGGTCTCACCCTCGGAAGTACATGCCCCTGCCTGCCGCTGTTCTTTCCATAGACGTTTTCCCCTCAAGCCTGGGGCCCCCCTGAAATGGAGGGGTCATTGAGGAGGGGGTACTGTCAGGGCTGGCTTCTGCTACTTAGGGGCAGCTCTTTTCTTTCAGCTCAGCTGTCAGTTGATTACCAGCCACTCGTTTCCACAGTGACTTACCTGGCTCAATAGTCCAGCCTAGAGCCAGCCTCTTTTGGCTATTTAAGCAGCTTGGCTCATTCTCTCCTTGCCCTTGCATGGTCAACGTTATCCAGTGTGTTCCTGCCTGTGTTTCTGTGTATGACCTGGCCTGGCTGACTTCTCTTCCAATACCTGTTTTTGCTTTGGCTCCTTATGCTGATTTCTAGCTTGTCTGATTACCCGTGTTGACATCCAAACCCTGGCTTCAGTTTTTTTTAACTACGTTCCTGTACTGTTCTTTTTTGCTATTTCATTAAAGGTGTGATTTGAACTGCATTTTCTGTCTCCTCCTGGTTTATGGTTCCTGACACATACTCCTTCAGCAGGACATTTTTGTCAGGTCCTATTTTAAAGAACATATTCTCATTGCCCCTCCATGAGAATTTAGTACACGTGGGCCGAATGACGGGCAGCATCGGCCAGTTTAATAGAAACTGCCCGACGTTCGGTCCATCCGTCTGGAAGCCAGTCTGACAGAAACCGGCCTTCTGGCCGGCATATGTCGAAGGGCCTTTTTTAGTCTGCCGACCGGCTCCCACACATATGTTTGGAAATAAAGCACCTCTGACCTGAGCTGTCGGTCAACCCGCTGGGTCGAACGTAAAAAAACGGGTAGAGTGTACGAGGCTTAAGGCTAATGCATAGGGTTAGGAACCAAATGAATACATACATAAATATTTGTTTACCATTGTCTTCAGGATGTTATTGACTTTTATTACCACTGCATCCTCCATATTAATGGGAGCACAGTATAAAAGAAGTCATAGATCTGCAGTTTTCTATGCCAGTGTCAAGTCAGCAAGTGATAGCTCAGCATTGTTTGTAAAGTTATTAGGTACTCAAAGATGGTATTGCAAGCTAGTAAGATTCACAGAGTCCTGTTTTCCACTGTTAGAATTTACAAAAATATACAGTGAGAAAAAGTCAGCGCGGCTTTTTCTCACTGTATATTTTTGGTTTATGTGTCTATCTCACATTTATTAGCTGCTGCTATTATTATTTTATTCGCAATTT
Organism: Lithobates sylvaticus; assembly: GCA_028564925.1. Lineage (NCBI taxonomy): Eukaryota > Metazoa > Chordata > Amphibia > Anura > Ranidae > Lithobates > Lithobates sylvaticus. The sequence continues at coordinate 333,389,730 of CM053027.1, forward strand.
GATACATGCATATACATATATTTCTATGCAGGTATATCTATATAGCACTCACTATTTGTCACATTTAGGGATGAGCGCGGTGTTAGCTTTTATTTTTTCTAGAATTTACAAAACCTCCACAATATTGAGTTTGGCTTTAATGATTTCTTGCTGTGTATTTGGTTTACAGGTATGGGTTGGCACCGTTGGTGCAGGTCCAAAAGGTCGAAAACTTTGTGCAACATTTCAACACACAGAGACTTTTGACTTTCAAGATGAAGTTGGTGCCCTTTTATTGTCAGTGTGCCAGACTGTCAGCAATGGAGTACTGTGCTTTTTACCATCTTATAAGGTAAACTCTCTCTGTTACTTGTGTAATACATTAATTATAAATAATTTATTACAACATTTTTTTGTGTTCTGATATAAATGTATGTCCTCTTCAAACGTTCTAGCACAGTGTTAATAGCCATCAAGCCTGGGAAAATCTGGTACAGCTAACAAAGTGAAATTAAATCAATGTGTGGTATAGTATATTTTTTGGAATAATAGTAGTCAGATTACTTTTATGCAGGGTGTTCAAGGTCCCATTTACACATAGCCATTGCAGATTAATGCACTTACGTTATGTCCTATGTTAAATTTGGATTGTGTTAAGACAGTACAGTTACAATACAATCTGATTCAGGATTAGGAGGGCCCTTACAAGAGCTTACAATATAATAGGAACGGGCAAGTATTGAAAACGGTAATAACTGTAATGTAAGAGCTGATAGAGTAAGTAAATGTATAGTATGGGGAGGTAGAATATGCTTTCTAAAGAAATTAGTGTTCAGGGATTTCCTAAAGGAAAGTTTAGGAAATAGATAGATTGGGGAGGAAGTGCCAAATTAAGGAAGAGGCTCTGGAAGAATCATGTATGGTAGGAGGTGACAAGGGAGCTGCAGAGCAGGTCTTCAGAAGAACAGAAAGGGCAGTTTGGGTGATATTTTTAGAAAAGGTTAGTAATGTTGCTTGGAGCAGAGTTGTGGATGGCTTTGTATGCTGGAAAACCAGCATCCGATCAGCGCTTGCAGCCAATAGCTTTTTGTTATTATTTTAGTATTTTCTTGGGGCTTTTGCGTGCTGGTTTTAAGCTGCTTCCTTTTCAACTGAAGCCTGACGTCACTGGTACTAGTCCCCAGAAAAGTAATAAAGAGGCTGGTGACGGGGCACAATGTGGTGAAAAATTAAAAATATTCACGCATGACACAGGAAATTGATTGTGTACACTTCATTTTGAAATGTTAATGAACATAAATAAGCACACATGTCAATTTTAGTTTCGATCCTTCTTTATTGTGGTTTTATAGTTTTATAGAAAATACAAAGAAACATACACTGTGCCTAAAGAGGCCAGTAATGAACAATCTAATCAAAATAACTAAAGAGGTAACAACATATTTAAAACAAAGAAAGTAATAGTGCATATATATATATATATATATATATATATATATATATATATATATATATATATATATATAGTGCATATTTATAACACCGTCAAGAAGTCATATAATAGTCTTCAAACTCCAGTGTGAGGAGAAGTTTCATTGTTCGTTATCTTTCATACCATTCTGTCCAAGAATTAATGGCTGCATTACCCATAAACAAGGCAAAAAGTATTTCATAGGTGGCATGTGTTTGGGTCGTCTGGAATATTTCTCATATATTTGGGATCTTGGGGTCCTTCAACTGTCTGACCAATGCAGGACGTGCTGCAAGTAGTATGTGGGTCACCACCCCTCTGAAGGAGGGAGGAACCAAATCAATACTTAAAGACAATAAAACCATTCTGGGTTGATGGGTAATGGAATCTTTACCACTTTTGTTATTATGTGGAAGACTGCTGGCCAAAAGACCGATAGAGAGGGGCATGACCACATGATATGCCCGAGGCTCCACAATTCCTCCAGCATGTGGGTGGGGTATGAGGTGAACATTTAGAGATACGATAGGGTGTTAGATACCATCGTAATAAAATGTTTTGAGTTAATTCCCAAAGGTTTACGTTTTTGGTTGCCACATATGTGATACTTAGCGCCTTTTGCCAGGATTTAGAGGGGTATACCTCCCCTAAATTGTGTTCCCATGCTCTGACAGAGGAGGATTTGGTAAATATGGTCTTGTTATTAAGAATATTGTAAAATAGAGAAATACCCTTTATATTCGTCACAGATGTTGTATAGAATAGGGCTATGAGCCATGGTAGCGTAAAGATAGGGGATGGGTTGTTTCCAAGGCAGTGTGCGATCTGATCTGCAAGTACTTGTAGTGATCCAGAGTGGGAATACCATATGATACTTGCAAGGACCTGACGGTTTTTAAGCATGGTCCTATTAATAAATCTTCTATTGTCCCAATGCCTTTACATTCTCATTGGTAGAGCTTGAGGTCAGAAATAATCAAAGCTAAGCATGAAATAGGGAAAGGAAGTGAGGTTTGTTGTGTATCATCAGGGGACATACTGAGCAGATTATGCCACACCGAAAGAGTAGCCATTATGGTAGGTAAGACAGGTGCAGGTTTAGAAGGGTTAAAGCGGCTAGCTATTAAATAGTTGTACAAATTGTTTCCAGGAATTTGATGGCTTTCCAATTCTGCCCATAGGGTATGCTGGGAGACTGGAAACCATGCTTTTAATTGGGTCAGAATTGAAGCTATCTAGTAGTCCTTGATTATAACATGCCATGTCACCAATTGTAAATTGACTTATTGTTTTTGATTTAGTAAAACCCTTAGCACATGTAGATTATACATGTATGTAGTTTGTATTTATGTGTATGTATATATGAAGTATCTGTGAAGTTTGCACACAGATTGTGCTGCACTTTGTTTATATAAAATATCAGGGTCCCAGTCTGAACACAAATCCTGGTTTTTAATGTCCTCCAAAACCACAAATATTTCTTTAGCATGGAGGGACATCTGTTAGCATTTGTGGACATTTGGGCAACCAGTATCTCAGGTGCTTGGGTGTTCTAGCTTGTAACCCATGGGAACGCCCTTAAATCTTCCTCCCAGTCCCCTTCCTGATTCAATACTTCCAACCTACCACTGTCACCACACAGATTTCCAGATCTCCTTGTAGCTCTAGAAGGGTTGCATTGCCCCCGTTACATCAGGGTCCTCAGAGCCCCCGTTACATCAGGGTCCTCAGAGCCCCCGTTACATCAGGGTCCTCAGAGCCCCCGTTACATCAGGGTCCTCAGAGCCCCCGTTACATCAGGGTCCTCAGAGCCCCCCTTACATCAGGGTCCTCAGAGCCCCCCTTACATCAGGGTCCTCAGAGCCCCCCTTACATCAGGGTCATCAGAGCCCCCCTTACATCAGGGTCATCAGAGAGCCTCTCTTTACACCAAGGTCCCCAGAGAAGCCCCCCTTATACAAGGGTCCACAGACAGCCCCCCTTAAATCAGTGTCCTCAGAGAGTCTCACCCTACATCAGGGTCCCCAGAAAGCCTCCCCCTACATTAGGGTCCCCAGAGAGCCTCCCCTTACATCAGGGTCCCTAGAGAGCCTCCTCCTTACATCAGAGTCCCCAGAGAGCCTCCCCTTACATCAGGGTCCCCAGAAAGCCCCTCCTTACACCAGGGTCCCCAGTGAGCCTCCCTACTTACATCAGGGTCCCCAGAGGGTATCCCCCTACATCCGGGTCCCCAGAGGGTATCCCCCTACATCCGGGTCCCCAGAGGGTATCCCCCTACATCCGGGTCCCCAGAGAGCCTCCCCTTACATCAGGGTCCTCAGAGAGCCTCCCCTTACATCAGGGTCCTCAGAGAGCCTCCCCTTACATCAGGGTCCTCAGAGAGCCTCCCCTTACATCAGGGTCCTCAGAGAGCCTCCCCTTACATCAGGGTCCTCAGAGAGCCTCCCCTTACATCAGGGTCCTCAATGAGCCCCTTCTTACATCAGGGTCCTCAGAGAGCCTCCCCTTACATCAGGGTTCTCAGAGAGCCCCCCCCCCCTACACCAGGGTCCCCAGAGAGCCCCCCCCCTACACCAGGGTCCCCAGAGAGCCCCCCCCCTTACACCAGGGTCCCAAGAGAGCCTCCCCTTACATTAGTGTCACCACACAGATTTCCAGATCTCCTTGTAGCTCTAGAAGGGTTGCATTGCCCTTGTTCTTTTGAAAGAATGGTTCCAGGGTTTCTCCTTCATCTTGTATGCAGTTCCCAAACCAAAAGGGGGCATTGAGCCTGTTTTGGATCTCAGGGAGACTTCTATTCTCTTGGTACTGCTTAGCCACAAAACTGAGGCATGCTTGGAGTAGGAGGGGTTATACTGGGCTGATTCCTGTAGTATTTACTTCCTGGAATCAGCCTGCCCTTAGCCTTAGGCATGCAGGCATGAGGGTGTTCTTAGCTGAGATAGCTCCTCCTTCCCACCTCCTAGCTAAAAGAAAAAATGTTCTTGAAGACTTCTGGGATGTATAACATCATTTTGACCTAGGCCAGCAATCAGAAAGTAACTGAAGAAATGTAAAAAAAAAAAAATGTTCAAAACAAGTAAATATTATATGCCTTCCTTTTACTGTTGCTAGCAGCATAAGGATTAAACATAGGTACTGTTGATTCAGAGAGTTTAGCTCCGCTTTAAGTACCATAACACATTTTACTTAACACATTTTTTATTACAGCAGTACCTTCACTGCATTATATAGATATCATGAGGGAACTTTAGCTAACCGTTTTTAAATACATCGCTGAGTGTAAAAAAATTAATTGTCATCGGCCAGTTCAATAGCAACCGCCCAGCAGCCGGTCTGGGCTCATGACCGAAAAAGGGCTGCTGACCGGCTTCTGATCAGTGCTCTCAGCCAATGGCTGAGAATGCTGACCGAAGTGTTCTGGCGGGGGGCGTCCCCCTGTCAGAACACAATTGCTCAGCAGGGGAGATCTCTGCACTAAGATCGGATTGTTAGTAAAATAGTATTGTGTACAAGGCTTAACCACTTGCCGACCACGCTATAGCCAAATGATGGGTACAGCATGGCCAGGCATTTCTGGGAGGGCATCATATGACATCCTCCTGTGATCCCGCACGCTGCAGAGTGCTATATGATCACTATGTCATTGAGACACAGCTGATCACAGATCGGGGTAAAGAGCCAATCAGCGGCTCTTTACCACATGATCAGCGGTGTCTAATCACAGCTGATCACGATGTAAACACAAGTCTGTTATTGGCATTCCTTTCTTTATGTTGTCAGCGAGAGGAGAGGAGAGCCAATAACCAGCTTGTGTAAAAGGGACATCTACACTGATGTGTCCTGATTATCAGTGCAGTAAGAACAGTGCCCAAAAGTGCTGCCAATCCGTGCTGCCCATCAGTGCCACCTATCAGTGCCCATCAGTGCTGCCTCGTCAGCGCACATTAGTGAAGGAGAAAAATGACCTGTTTGCTAAATTTTCTGTCTTTTTTTGCTTCTTTAGCACAAAATAAAAAACCTAGTGGTGATTAAATACCACCAAATAAAGCTCTATTTGTGTGAAAAAAATTATAAAAATGTCATATGGGTACAGTGTTGCATGACCACACAATTGTCATTCAAAGTGTGACAGCACTGAAAGCTGAAAATTGATCTGAAGGCAGGGGGTAAAAGTGCCCAGTAGGCAAGTGGTTAGAGGAGGAACCTCTGTTTATGTCTAAACTGTCCCCTTATTAAAATTTCACGGCAGTTTCAGAGATTCAACAACTTTCTGTGTGAAGTTTGTGTACTGTAAATGTCATTGAAATATAGAAGAACAAAAAATTATTCTTTCCTCTGCATCTTATCTGCATATCCCGCAAGAAATTCACAGTCATGTAAAATATATGAAACCAGGCTACCCCTTGTTTCCTTTAGTCAGGTATGTGGTCAGCAGTATCAGTGGAAATAGACTTTTAAACAAGTTTTAACAAAAATTACACAAGTTCTTCCTATAGCTTTGAGTCATCTGCAATGACAACTAAGTATCATGTTTGTTGTGTTTACCAGGAAAATGTGTTTGCTTATTCAGGATTTGGGTGGATATCAGCAAATGTACATTTACTACAAAATATTTGTTCAGCGTGGTCATGCAAATATACATTGCAGTTTTAAAGAATCAAGAGTTTTTATAATGTAACTCAACTCCACTGGAAAGATCATTCCTTCACTATGTTGACAGCACCTAACAATTTGTAAATACACAGTTAAAGCGGTTCTGCACTGTGTTGTTTTTTTTTTTTTTAATACAATGCTAAGGATTAGGAGGAAAATTGGGGGACTCACGTGTTCCATCTTCATAATTGATTGCTGCCGGTTTTCCTCCTATAAAATATATGTGAAACCCCACAGGCACTTTAGATGGCCCAGCATGCACCGCCGTTACTGCGCCGAGCTCGCGCATGAAGATGAAGATGTGGCCGAAAGATGTGGCCGAAGATGTGGCCGAAATCTCGCGAGATTTCGGAAGATGTCCGCACTGACTCCTGGGATCAATGACACCAGATCCCAAGAGACAGTGCGGTGTGACAACGATCGACGCAGAGACCCCGCCCACCGCCGCAGAGACAGAGGAAAGGAAGTCAGCGATTACAAGGTAAGTGGAAAAAAAAATAAAAAAACACACTTCATTTAGTACTCTTTGCCTGATTTGGAAGGCAAAGAGATTTACTAAATGAAATGTGCGCAGAGCTGCTTTAATTTTTTTTGGTGCAGGGAGAGTTGCCTTGCTGTTTTGACAAGACCCATGCTGTCATATTATTTTGTGTGTGTAAGCACTGAGTCTCCCAAATCTTGCATTCATTTTGGTTGTGACCATGCCTTGAAATTGGATTTGGAGTTCTTGCAGCGTGTGAGGAGAGGGGGAGAGCTGGGTGCAGCAGTGCTGTGGGCTGAATCTGAAGTGCCCACAGCGCTGATCTGTGCTCATCCATCCTCATTCTGGCTCATCTATGCTCCATCCATGGCTCATCTATCCTCATTCATGTTCATCCATCCCCATCCATGGCTTGTCCGTGGCTCATCCATCCTCATTCATGCTCATCCATCCTCATTCATGCTCATCCATCCTCATTCATGCTCATCAATCCCCATCCATGGCTTATCCATCCCCATCCATGGCTTATCCATCCCCATCCATGGCTTATCCATCCCCATCCATGACTTATTCATCCCCATCCATGGCTTATCCATCCCCATCCATGGCTCATCAATGCTCCATGCATGGCTCATCCATGGCGCATCGATGCTCCATCCATGGCTCATTCATGACTCATCCATCCCCATCTGTGGCTCATCCATCCCCATCTGTGGCTCATCCATCCCCATCTGTGGCTCATCCATCTCCATTTGTGGCTCATCCATCCCCACATTCATACCCACATCTATGCCACATCAGTTCTCATCCATGCCAAATCCATGCCACATCAGTTCTCATCAGTGCCCCATCAGTTCTCATCCGTGCCCCATCAGTTCTCATCCGTGCCCCATCAGTTCTCATCCGTGCCCCATCAGTTCTCATCCGTGCCCCATCAGTTCTCATCCGTGCCCCATCAGTTCTCATCCGTGCCCCATCAGTTCTCATCCGTGCCCCATCAGTTCTCATCCGTGCCCCATCAGTTCTCATCCGTGCCCCATCAGTTCTCATCCGTGCCCCATCAGTTCTCATCCGTGCCCCATCAGTTCTCATCCGTGCCCCATCAGTTCTCATCCGTGCCCCATCAGTTCGCATCCGTGCCCCATCAGTTCGCATCCGTGCCACATCAGTTCGCATCCGTGCCACATCAGTTCGCATCCGTGCCACATCAGTTCGCATCCGTGCCACATCAGTTCGCATCCGTGCCACATTAGTTCTCATCCGTGCCACATTAGTTCTCATCCGTGCCACATTAGTTCTCATCCGTGCCACATCACTGCTCATCCGTGCCACATCAGTGCCGCATAAAAGTGTAATAGGTAGTCAAATTAGATTAGAAATGCATGCTTCTAGAATGCATTTTGGGCCCCTCTATGTGGCCAGGCTATGTAACAATCTCACACGTGATATTCCCATGTGTTTTCATTTTCTTTCCACATTTTCCAAAAACTTGTGGAAAAAAATGACATGTTTAAAAGACTCATTATGCCTCATAGAATGGGGTAATTTTTTGGGCATTTCCATTGTCCTGGTGCTCCAGGGCCTTCAAAAGTGTAAAAGGTAGTCTAGAAATTGTGTATGTATGTATATTTATAATTATGTGTATGTATTATGTATAATTTATGCTCCTAGAACACTTGATAGTGCTCCCTGCATGTTGGGCCTCTGTATGCGGCCAGGCTTTGTTAAAGCCTCATACATGTGGTATAGCAGAATGTATTTTGGGGTGTAATTTGTGGTATTCATATGCTGTGTAAGAGAAATAACCTGTTAATATGGCAATTTTGTAAAAATAAAATAAAAAAAATCTTCATTTTGCAAAGAATTGTGGGAAAAAAACACAACTGCAAAAAACTCCTCATTGTGCCTGTTACTAAATACCTTGGAATGTCTACTTTCCAAAACGGGGTCATTTGTGGGGTATTTGTACGTTCCTGGCTTGTACGACCCCTTTCACACTGAGCGTTCGCATCAAAGCACCACTTGTTTTAGCAGCACTTTTCAGCCACTAGCAGGGCACTTTTAACCACCACTAGTGGGTTAAAAACGCTGTTGTTGTTGTGGTCTTACCGAAATGCTTTTCAGGCCCTGCCCATTCATTTCAATGGCCAGGGCGTTTTGGGAGCGCTCCCAAACTGCGCCAAAGATGCTGCTTGCAGGACTTTTCCTAACGTCCCGAGTTATTTAGAGCCTATTTCTAGCGCTAAACCGCCTGAGTGGTAAAGGGGTCTGAGCTCTTGTTCACACTGGAGCGTTTTGACATGTGATTTGACATGTCAAATCGCATGTCAAATCAGCGGCAATTGCCATCAATGGCACCGTTCTAATCGATGCACCGATTTCAAAAAGTAGTTTCTGTACTACTTTTTGCGATTTCCGGCTGCAATTTACATTGACATCTGTGCAGAAAACTGCACAGATGTCTCTGAAATCACGGCCGAAATCGGGACTGAGATGCGGGTGTGAGATCGTGCGAGTTTAGCTGAAGTGTCTCAAGAAATTAGTTAAGCTTTCAGTACATCAGACGTGATCAATTTTCAATGATTGGCATCATAGCTTGTAGACTTTCACAAAGACCAAATAATGTACACTGATTTGGGTTATTTTTACCAAAGATATGTAGCAGTATAAACTTTGGCCAAAATTTATGAATAACAATTACTAATTTGCAAAATTTTATAACAGAAACAAATTTTCAGTCTTTTTTCATTTATAGTGCAAAAAATAAAAAACCCAGGGGTGATCATATACCACCAAAAGAAAGCTCTATTTGTGTGAAAAAAAGGACAACAATTTCAATGGGTACAGTGTTGCATGACTAAGTAATTTTCATTCAAAATGTGAGAGCACCGAAAGGTGAAAATTGGTCTGGTTAGGAAGGGGGTTTAAGTGCCCAGTGGTTAATATACGAAGCTATCCCAAAAAAACACAAAATATGCATATGAATGTGAGTTAGGAACCTTAAATTGTAAGCTCCTTGAGGGCAGGGACTGATATGAATGCAAAATATATATGTAAAGCGCTGCGTAAATTGACAGCGCTGTAATAAATAATAAAAAAAATAATATATATATATATATATATATATATATATATATATATATATATATATATAATATATTGAGTTTGTACATCTAAATGCAAGTGATTACCCAATGTGTACTTCCCAGAAATGATCACCAGATGGCACTACAGACCACTTAATGTGCCTAACCAGACTTATTTTTTTTATATAAAAGAATGCTTATGGTGTGAGCATATTTTAACTATTGTAGAAAGAACAGAATGCAATTCTTAAGAATAATTTTAAACTAGTCCACTGTATAATCATTTTGTCTGGTTGAGTGATGATGCAAACTGCAGCATGATGACAAATATAGAAATAAAATAACAAAAAGGGACATAGGTAGAACAATAATGTTATCCAGCAAAAATTGACCAGAGATATATTAGTTTAGCAGTCATAATTTAAAGACATATATTGGGCGATTAATAATGAAGGTCTGCACTGGTGCTCCTTAATTTCTAACTACCAGTTGCTGTATATATACCTTTTCCCAGTACTGTACAAGCACCTATACTGAGCAAATGAATGGCGGTTATAGACAGTATTTTAATTACATTTTCTGCAGTAATTCGCTGTTATTTTTTAATTTTTTTATGGTAAACTGATCAGATGAACATATGTATTGCTTTAGATATGTAATATGATGATTATATTGTATGCATTTTCAGCTTTAACCCCGATTGGCCTTATCATTTGGCTGGTCTACATTTTTTTTTTTTTGCATTTTTTTTTTGCCGAGTGGTAGTGGGAAGGTGCTTCTAAATCCAGCACCGAGATGTATGCTTGAGTGGAATGTATATGTGTTCCAGCACCTTAGAATTGCTAATATAGCCACATGCTCTGGCCAATAAAAAGAGATCATTGTTGCAGGGCTTGTGAGGCAGAAACCGCATTAATATCAGTGTACAGTGTCAGTAGATGGCTGATGGCCGAGAGAGCTTTAAAAGCCATGTGTCCTGTAATGGCTTGTGTATATGGGCTTTTGTTCTTGTCAGAAATTCTTTTCTCCCTAAAACATGTCAGCAGGAATGTAAAAGCAGCGTGAAGTGTAGCCCAGACTTTGGACATTAAACTATTTATGTATCCTTAACATAAAGTAAAATGGCTATAAAACATGTCATCCCTGACTTTTTTATATTGACATTTATTGAACACATTTAATGATATGTATTGTTTAAAATCACATTGTATGACTGGAGTATATAAAGAAAAAAGGGCACATAACAGCGGTATCATGAAGCAGGGCCCAGGCTCTCTCGTCCCACCGGGAGGGCCGAGCAACCAGCTGGCATGTCTACCAGCTGGCGGGAGACCCGAACCATACCGGAATCGGCTCTAGTAACCCGGAAGCAATGTCATGACATCACTTCCAGATTACTGATGCCTTAAAGGCACCAGATTTTAAAAAAATTTCCATATTCAAAACAGCCAAACTTGGCGTTTTTAATTCTTTTCGGTGCAAGGGAGGGATTTGGGGTTTTATAGACCCCAGATCCCTCCAAAAAAAATAGCTGACACGTGGCTATTGCTTTTTTTTTTACAAGGGATGTAAAAAAGTTAAATTAAAGGGACGGTGTAAAAATAAAACAAAAGTAAATAAGAGCCGGTTCACACAGGGGCAACACGAATTCCAGCGCGACTTTTGGAGGCAACTTGGACACGACTTGAGTATGTATAACAGCGCGACTTGGGGCAACTTCAACATGACTTGGGGCGACTTACAACATGACTTTAAGGTCACCCCCAGGCCAGGCAACTTTGGCCGTGGCCAATCACAGAATAATAAGCTCTCGAGTGGGAACTCCACGCCAAATTTTAAATAAAAAACCGGCATGGGTTCCCCTCCAAGAGCATATCAGGCCCTTAGGTCTGGTATGGATTTAAAAAAAACAGCGTGGGGGTCCCCCCAAAATTGATACCAGACCCTTATCCGAGCACACAGCCCGGCCGGTCAGGAAAGGGGGTGGGGACAAGCGAGCGCCCCTCCCCCTCCTGAACCGTACCAGGCCGCGTGTCCTCAACATGGGGGGTGGGTGCTTTGGGGAAGGCGGGCCTCTTACCGACAACTCTGGCCGTTGGTTGTCGGGGTCTGCGGGCGGGGGGGTTATCGGAATTCGGGAGCCCCCTTTAATAAGGGGGCCCCCAGATCTGGGCCCCCCACCCTATATGAATAAGGGGGCCCCCAGATCTGGGCCCCCCACCCTATATGAATGAGTATGGGGTACATCGTACCCCTACCCATTCACCTGGGGAAAAAAAGTGGGTGCTTTGGGGAAGGCGGGCCTCTTCCCGACAACCCTGGCCGTTGGTTGTCGGGGTCTGTGGGCGGGGGGCTTATCAGAATCCGGGAGCCCCCTTTAATAAGGGGGCCCCAGATCTGGGCCCCCCACCCTATGTGAATGAGTATGGGGTACCCATTCACCTGGGGAAAAAAATTGTCAATAAAAAAAACACACTACAGGTTTTTAAAGTAATTTATTAGTCAGTTCCGGGGGTCTTCTTCCGACTTCGGGGGTCTCTTCCGACTCCACCGATCTCTCCGGGAGAGAGCGTCGTGTCAACTTCGGAAGAAGAGGGAAGGACGGCGAAGCCCGGGGCCAATGCTAGTAAAAGAGCTGGAAGAAGATAGCGGAGGAGCCCAGCAGAAGAACCGGAGAGCGGGAGAAGAGGCCGGAGAGAGCGGAGGAGTCGGAAGAGACCCTCGAAGTCAGAAGAAGACCCCCGAAGCTGACTAATAAATTACTTTAAAAACCTGTCTAGTGTGTTTTTTTTTATTGACCCTTTTTTTTCCCTCAGGTGAATGGGTAGGGGTACCCTATACTCATTCACATAGGGTGGGGGGCCGGGATCTGGGGGCCATCTTATTAAAGGGGGGGTCCCAGAGTCTGATAAGCCCCCCGCCCGCAGACCCCAACAACCAACAGCCAGGGTTGTCGGGAAGAGGCCCTTGTCCTTATCAACATGGGGACAAGGTGCTTTGTGGTGGGGGGCCGCAGGGTGCTCGCTCGTCCCCACCCCCTTTCCTGACCGGCCGGGCTGCGTGCTCGGATAAGGGTCTGATATGGATATTGGGGGGGGGGGCCCCACGCCGTTTTTTTGGCCTAGGGGTTCCCCTTAAAATCCATACCAGACCTAAGGGCCTGGTTTGCCCTTGGAGGGGGAACCCATGCCGGTTTTTAATATTAGAGAGGCGACATTGTCTCTTCAATATAGATGGAGATCTGACTTGGAGGCGACTTCCATTGAAATCAATGGGTACAAGTCGCCTAGAAGTTGGTTGGAGCGACTGCTGTAGTGTACATTAAGACGGCTCCATTCACTACCATTGATTTTCTCAACCGCGCAACTTGGGGCGACCTAAAGTCGGATCCTGGGTTGCCCCTGTGTGAACCGGCTCTAAATGAGAACAAAAAAAAATGTAAAGCGATCCATCCTTCCTGCTCGTGTGCAGAATCAGATGCATACATAAGTCACGGCCGCAATAGTAAACAGTGTTCAAACCACACATGTAAGGTATCGCCACAATCGTTAGAGCAATAATTCTAGCACAAGACCTCCTCCAAGACCACCTAAACTGATAACCATTAAAAAAAATTTGAAGCGTCAACTTTGGAGATTTTTAAGTACTGTAACTTGTCACTATTTCCACGGGTGTGCGGAGTGTTAGGTATCTATTTACTTGGTGTAACATCATCTTTCAGATTATACACAAAAATTTGGACTGACTTTACTGTTTTTTTTTTAATTCATGAGTGTATTTTTTTCCAAAATAATTGCGTTTGAAAGACCAATGCGCAAATACAGTGTGACATAAAATATTGCAACTGTGCAGTTCTGCATAGAAACCATTCAGTTTCTAGGTTTTATTGTCAAAGCTTACTTGAACAAGCTGAAGTTATAAGCTGATTGGCTACCATGCACAGCTGCCCCAGGTTCTGAGTGCTCCAGTTTTAGTAAATTTCCCCAAATGTGTCATGGTCTAGGGTCAGGCTCAGAGACCAGTATTTTTAGCAGTAGAGAGGCTCCAACCGACTAGCTGGATAAGTACTCAAGCAGAGCTCCTGAAGGTGGGAATAGGTTTTGCTGCGTGTTAGTACCAGGTCACAGTCCACAGGATTGCCCCACCAGGAGGTGAGCAAGTCGGGGTCCAGTAGCAGATACAGCAGACAGGGATCAAGCAGAAGCGTAGTTAGTAAACAGGCCAAAGGTTGGTTACAAGTGGTTGCAGGTTCGGATCAAGCAGAAGCATAGTTGAGAAACAAGCCAAATGTCGTTAACGAATGTTTGCAGGTTGAGATTGAGCGGAAGTGTAGTCAAGGAACAAGCCAAGGTGCATAACGAGAAGTATAGAAGATACGGACAACAGCAGTAGAAAATAGCGCAAGATATTGGCTGGAAAAGAGCACAATAATCTGGTAAACCGGAAGTGCGGAGGCATGGTTTAAATAGGAAGTTAAAGGGAGGGGCAAGGAGTTCAAGGTTCACCAGAAAAAAGGCACAAGATTGGATTCTCCAAAGGACCAGACAGGATTTGGTCCAGCATCTCAGGTGGCTCAGCAAGAAGAGCTACTGCCAGGTGCAGCAGAGGGTGTGGGTTCACTTTAAAGTTGAACTCCATGCATATATTAATAGAACACCAATTGATGCAATTACAGTATATATTCATTGAAATACTATTACATTTATTTTTAAATGCAACTTGTAGAAGTAACTAAATGAGACTTATGTTTTTGCTGCAATGTACTTGTGCTCACAATGAACATACTAGAAGAAGGAGAGAGCTGAATGATGAACTCCTCTGCCTGCTCGTGCTCCTTCACTGCCCAATCATAGACTTTCTAACTTCAATGTAGAAAAGTCAGGTTACCAAACTAGTGCTTCTTTCTAGTAGAGTTTTGTAACATAATTTGGTGGATATAAATAGAAATTGTTTGTCATGTACAACAGACCTTATTTGGTTGTTTACATGACATTCAACACCTAAAAGAATGCAGCATTTGTCCATCTACATAAGCCATAATATTCACAAAGTGGAAATTAGTATTGTTAGAGGAGCAGATACGCTTGGGGTGCTCTCAGGTCATCCCAGGTGGGAACAAGTGCCATCCTTCAGGAAAGAATGATCAAAACTGTTGCCACAGTGATAGGCTTTGAGGTTCGGGTCCCAGTAAAGTCCCGATGAGAGTGAGAGATGTCACAGCAGAGATCAGTGATTGATTCAGACAATTCATGGTCCGTGAGTAACCCTTAAAAGGAGCATCAGATTAGAACATATTGGTAGCTTTTGTTTTTCCAGTTGTTGCTAGATGGTGCGTCCACCGTACGCGCTTCATCATAAGTTGACGTCATCCGGGTGACATCAACTTATGACGAAAAGCGTAGGGTGGACGACATGCTGGCGTCACCGTGATCGTGGAAACCCCCGTAAGGACAGGTGCTGTTTGTGTGCCACCCGGCACTTTTTAATTACATACCTAATATTGTTTGGATGTGTATAACTGCGAGTATTGTTGTTCTCTCTAAATTAGGTTTTCTTTTACTTTGATGTACATGTTAACCGCTTCCCGACCGCCTCCTGTAGATATACGTCAACAGAATGGCACGGGCAGGCAAAAGCACGTACCTGTACGTCCCCTTTAATTTGCCTGCCCGGGGGGCGCGCGCGGTCGGGAGCTCCGTGACCACGGCCGCGGGACCAGCGGACCTGATCGCCGCTGGTATCCCGCGATCGGGTTACGGAGCTGAAGAACGGGGAGAGGTCTATGTAAACAAACCTCCCCGCGCTTCCTACACTGACTGTCAGTGATCGGCGGTTCCCTGTCATCGGGAACGCAGATCAATGACGTCAGACGTACAGCCACGCCCCCCTACTGTAAAAAAAAAACACAACACGTCACACTGACTCCTCCCCGCCCCCTAGTGGTTAACCCCCTAACTACAACTGTCATTTACATAGGAATCAGTGCTATTTAAATAGCAGTGATTGCTGTATAAATGACAAATGTCCCAAAAATGTGTCAAAAATGTCCGATGTGTCCGCCAAAATGTCGCTGTCACAATAAAAATCGCTGATCGCTGCCATTACTAATAAAAAAAAAAATATTAATAAAAATGCTATAAAACTATCCCCTATTTTGTAAACGCTATAACTTTTGCGCAAACTAATCAATAATCGCTAATTGCGATTTTTTTTACCAAAAATATGTACAAGAATACGTATCGGCCTAAACTGAGGAAAAAAAAAAAAAATGTTTTTTTTATATATTTTTTGGGGATATTTATTATAGCAAAAAGTAAAAAATATTGCATTTTTTTCAAAATTGTCGCTCTATTTTTGTTTATAGCGCAAAAAATAAAAACCGCAGGGGCGATCAAATACCACCAAAAGAAAGCTCTATTTGTGGGAAAAAAAGGACGCCAATTTTGTTTTGGAGCCACGTCGCATGACCGCGCAATTGTTAGTTAAAGCGACGCAGTGCCGAATTGCAAAAAGGGGCCTGGTCCTTTGGCTGCCAATTGGTCCGGGGCTGAAGTGGTTAATAGATGCATTGTTTCAAATGTACTGTACATGATGCACTTTATATTTGATCAGTTGTAAATAAAATCATGAACATTTAAACTGTTATTGTGTTGGGTACCTTAAAAGTCCATTCCTTTTTTCCCCTGTTTCTTTGGGCTATCATCTGCTAATTCCGTCTGGATATGATTTGCCAGGGTTCTAGCAATAGTAGCCATGGGTCACAATCAGGCAAGGCTGTTCAGTTCCAGCCCTCATTAACCCCTTTGCACCTAAGGGTAAGAAAAAAATATAAATGCCTAAGCTCAATTTAGACATGTGTTTGTAAAACCGTACATATCATCACAACTACTTTGTGCATCCAGATGGATTATACCTTGTTTTTTTCAGGACAAATTGGGCTTTCATTTGGTGGTAATTGGTAATGGACCACAATAGAAAAAAAAATCATTTGAAAAAAAAAAAAAAAAAGTAACTGTATATTTTTTGCTACTACCATAACCTACCACCAAAGAACAACCTAAAAAAAAAAATCCTGCTCCTGACGATCGCAGTGATACCACTTATGTGTATGTTAGTTGTTGTTTGTACCCGTAGTACAGCCCAGAAACAATAGTGCGCATTTTTGCTTTTTTTTTTTTTAATCCTACCTATAACACACAGACACTAATACTAATTAAAATAAAATCCTGCCCAAAAAATACTGACCCTGACCGTGCCCCTGGCTCTGACCTAGATCAAACCTTCATCTAGGTAATTAAAAAAATATATATATATTTTCTTTTATTATTATTATTTATTTATTTCTATCTCTGCAAGGACACAGAGTAATTACAATGTATCTCTTGTCCTTTCACAGAGACAGAAAACACGGGGGTGGGCTTCACAGTGACTGATCACTGTGCTTGCCAATCAGAGGTGCTAGCCAATTAACATGGACAGATTGAGGGTATATGAATACATGCCTAAAGCACTGAAGGAATTTAGAAATACAAACATTCAATAAATGTTGCAGACAATAGCCTACAAGTCATTATTTTAAAAAAGGAAAATAAGTATTTGAATCTTAAAGAGGAACTGCAGTCTGCTCACATAATTTGTAATAAAAACATCTTTGCCACTCTGAAGCTTATTAATTTATATATACTGTGATTCTGTACTTGCCAAATATGCTGCAGATCGTTGTTCCTAGCTAGTAGGCACTCACGATCTGTCTCTCCTCTCCTCACAGAACAGGGATTTGTGTGTTTACACACACACGTCCCTGTTCTGGCTCTCGTGCCCGCAATCACACGTGGCCGGTGGTCGCGATGACCGCCGGCCACGTGTGATACAGTGCATTGAGTATCATACATGGCCGGCGGTCAGTGCAGTGAGCGCGCGCCTGCTATCCCGCTTAAAGGGACTGATGTACAGCTACGACGGTTCGCGGGATCGTGCCGACCTGCCGCTGTATACTGACGGCGGCTGGTCGGCAAGCTGTTAATATACAGCCTAAAGTTTCAGCAACCTTTAACTTGATCATCAAGAAAGTGTAATTGAGGAGTTTTAAATAGTTTAAAATGCACAGAAGATCTAGCTGGAGTTTAAAGATTTGTATTTATAGAATTATCCACTTTTTATTGTTTTAAAATGATGTATTCATTTGCAATGTTTTTAGCTTAAGAAAAGTATAAAACATGTAAATAGATTTAAAGCTGTTGAAAACTGAAGGAATTATGTATTACTATAAAATGTGTTTTTGTGGTGCCCTATGAAGGAGAACACTGTATATTTCGCTAAATCATTGGAATGATTTTTAAATATTAATTTCTGAAGGCATATGTCTAAAGTGTAATTCGTTGTGAGCTATATTTTTACATGTAACATAGTAAAGACTTATTGCGGACCTTAATAATATTTTAGGCGCTGAGGTATGATAAAGATATTCATCAAGTTTTTGCACCTGTTATTATTCCAGTGAACATTGAACATGTATTCCATTTTATTAGCAAATAATTTCTCCAATTTGTTTTGGCACTCTACCAACATGCTTTGCCATATCCCTTACAGTAATTAGCTATAGCTGTGGAAATAGTCTATGCCAGTGCCATATTTAATGACGCATGGGTTTCAGATGTTGTCCTTGGTTGGATGATGGATGACGATACTGTGCCTCTTTACACAGAACTGCTTTGAGGTCTGTTTTTTAAAATTTTTACTGAAAGCCTGTCATGTATACTTGAGGAATTTTAATATTCTATGCATTCTTGCCTGAGGTGAGTAAGGGAAAAGTGGATTACTAGCATATTTAGGATTATTTTATTCAATATTTAGCTAAGGCCTTCTTCTTCAGTATGATTTTGACAGTTCTCTATTTATATTCCTATTTTTTTTTTCTTTTTCGACGGGAGTATTCACACAGCCAGTTGTCAGCAGTGGACACAGCGTACAGTGTCAGGTTTAGCTGTTATTTGATTGAATGTTTGTATTTTTTATTTACTCCGTACAGTAACTATTAACAATTAAAGAGTACATGCAGTGCTGAAGAAAATAGGCTGCAAGGTGGATGTCAGGGAATGTAGAAATTGCTTAGTCATACAGAATTGGACACATTACCAGTGGGCTATATGCATACCTTCAGGTAGGCTGCAGGGATACCCCCCTATATAACCTCTCACTCCCAGCTGGCCTCAATGTTTTGCCAGTGTCTTTAGGTTATAGTCCTCTTTTCTCTAGTAAGAGAAGCATACTTTCTTCTCGAAGTTGGAAGCCTTTTCCTTTGACCACTTCCCACCCGGCCTATAGCAGAATGACGGCTGGGCGGTGGTTGCGTTATTTTTTCAGGATAACCCCTAGCGCGCACCCCCTGGGGCGTGCAACATGGCTATCGGGGACGGCGTGTTTTCCTCGGACACAACGCTTCCTCGATCACGGTAAACAGCCAATTAAATTGGTTGTTTACCACGTGACCGGCTGTGTGCAAGCACAGCCAATCACGTGTCACCTGAATCGGAGGTACCTGACGCCTCTCATTCATGTCATTCAAGCTTATGGCTTAATGGCTAGGGTTCCTTCCTTCCCTGTTATGACACACTCTACCAGATCCGTTAGTGCTTCATGGACTTTTCAGCATCAGGCATCTGTTTTTCAGTTTTGCAAGGCTGCCACCTGGGCTTCCGTTCACACTTAGACCTCTTTCACACTGGGGCCACCCAGTAAAGCGTAAAGCGCTGCTCGTTTTAGCGGCGCTTTACCGCTGTTTAAGCAGTTTCTACCACCTTTAACCCCCGCTAGTGGCCAAAGTAGGGGTTTAAAATGCCCTTGTTGCGGCGCTTCCAAATCACTTTTCAGGCGCTTTGGAAGCACTGCCTATTCATTTCAATGTGCAGGGCGTTTTGGGATCGCTGTAAACAGCGCTCCCAATCCGCCTCAAAGGTGCTGCTTGCAGGACTTTTCCTAACGTCCAGCAAGCGCAAGCAAGCGTACCACCAAAGTGTGAAAAAAGTCACACTGAAATAAATGGGAAGCGGTATTCGGGCATCATTTCTATCGCTAAAACGCCTGAAAACTGCCACAGTGTGAAAGGGGTCTTACTACTGATGGATTTTCAAGCATCTTCTGATGCCACATTTGGGTGTAAGATGCTAAAAGTTGCTCTCTGAGTTCATCGAGCCTTATCGACCTGTTTTAAAAATTCTTTAAAAAAATCACACCTGAAAAGCACCTGTAAACTGTCTCTTCTGCAGCCCCAGTGTGAAAGCCTGAGTCCTTTCACATTGGGGTGGTGCACTTGCAGGACAGGAAAACAGTCCTGCAAGCAGCATCTTTGGGGCGGTACACACCGCCCCCGCCATTGAAATCAAAAGCCAGCACCGCCAAAGCGCTTTGCAGGCGCTTTTAACCCTTTTCCGGCCAATAGCAGGGGTTAAAAGCGATGCTAAAATGGTCGGGAAAGTGCCGCTAAAACTAGTGGCACTTTACCATCAATGCGGCCAGCGCCTCAGTGTGAAAGTGACCTAAAGATTCTTCTTCCTATACTATATGACTAAGAACATAGGATTTGTGACTATGAAAATCAATTTCTTGGAGTAAAGTAACAGGTCACGGGTTGCTACTGAGGCCAGCTAAAAAAAGGGGGGGGGGGTTAAGTAGGGGGATGTCCCTTCAGCTTTTTTATGCCACTGTCAATCACCTGAAGTAGCGCCATAAAATCCAATGGCAATTAATTATGTACTGTACTCCAAGAAACAAAACAGTCTAATAGAGATTACACTTATGAATGATCTTTTTACCCCTAGATTTCTGCATGTTGCAAAAGGATATACACTATTTATAAAGAACTGAATGAACTTTTTTTTGATAGAGAGTCAATCACTGTCATTTAAAACACATGCAGTTGGAACATACAGAACTTCTGTAGGGAGTGTTTGCTGAATGCAACATTCACTGCTATATAAATATGCCCATAAGCCCATATAGTGACACTGTTGCCAAACTAAACTTGCCAAAAATAAATACAAATCTGAAAAAAAGTAAAAGTAATTTTTTCTCTCCTGCCTTCAAGTGCTGCTACATTGAAGAAAAAATCCCAGATGAAATTCCTTCACAAACTGACACACTGGGGTTGACTTACAAAAGGAGTATATGCTATTCACTTAGCAAAATACATTTTCACTTTGCTTAGTGAATAAAGTAAAGCTGTGCTTTTATCATCCAATCATGTGCAAGCAAAAATCCTGTTTTTTTTTTTTTTCATTACCTTTCACATAACTGGGTATTCATAGTGAACGTGGGCTATTCAACACTATTTTGTCCTATAGTAACTTGGGGGTCAACGATGCATACCACTGAGTTCAGTGGGGAACCAGTTTTACACTTTGAGTAGATTCAGTTTTTGAAGCAAACTTCAGTTTATGTCTCTAGTTTAGCAGCAAAATAGGTAAATATTTACTTTTATGGAAAACTTTTTTTTGGCCAGTTCAGTTTGGTGACAGAATAGTGTTATAAATGTCAAAAATCTGTACACACAAACAAATAACCCTGGTGTCAAGAGTCTGCTCAGTTCTCTAAGCTGTGGGTTTAATACCTGTAATTTATTATTTTCTGTTCACAGAGAAAACAGGTTTACTATACCTGTCTATATATTACATTTTCTTATGCTTCCATCTACATATTAGCCTAAAAAAACACGTCCTTGTAAATTCCGTAGACAATATGATCTCGGTTTCTTTAATGCTGGATTAAGACTTGCATAACAGCTAATCAAGTGCTTTCATTTTGTTCTGAAATAGCATCTTGTTACTGGATGTTTCAGCATAGAAAATCTGCTTGGATTTACTTAATTGTAAAAGTAATAAAAGGTTGTGGAACATGCTCTATTATACAGCCAGGTGACAAAAGTACACCCCATGGAAATTGTTAACTTTTTAAACATATTTAAACAGGCAAACATTCGATCATTGTTCAAACAGTACCTACAGACAAAGGTGATATACCTAAAAAAAAATAAGAATTGATTTTTAATAATATATCCAACAAACAAATAAACGGAAGTACTGATTTGCTGTCAAGAAATGTGACTTCACTTTTGGCCTCAGGAGTTAGTATTGCCCCTTTTAGCAAAAATGACTTCTTGTAGACGTTTTACATAACTGCCTCTGACATCAACTGGGTGACATTTTTGACTACTCCTCCATACAAAATTCCTTCAGATACAACATATTTGTGGGTTACTTGCATGAACTCCCTGATTTACATCCCCCACAACATTTAAGTGGGTTTTAAGGACTTCAGCTCCAGAGGGTTTTACCCCCTTTATGAACAGGGCATTTTTTGCTATTCAGCACTGTACTACTCTTATTGGCAATTGCGCAGTCCTGCCACAATACTCAAATGCACATTGATTACAAAATCTTCAGTTTTACTCAAATTAGTTGATGCAAAAATGAATACACCCCACACCAAAAACGACTACCTCTAGTATTTTGTATGACCGCCATGATTTGTAAGGACAGCACCAAGTCTTCTAGGCATAGCATTAACAAGTTGGTGACATATTACAACATCTACCCTTTTCCATTCTTCAAGAACAACCAATTTTAGAGCCTGGGTGCTGGATGGAGAGTGGTGCTCAACTTTTCTCTTTATAATTCCCCATAGGTGTTCGATTGGGTTCAGATCAGGAGACATACTTGGCCACTGAATCACTTTCACAGTGGCCTTAGATGTGTTTTAAATCATTATCATGATGGAAATGTGCACGAAGACCAGGGGCTACAGAGTGATGGTAGCATCTTCTCTTTCAATGTATAGCAGTACATCTGTAAATTCATGATACCATCAATGAAATGCAGCTCTCTGACACCAGCAGCACTCACGTAGCCCCACAGAAGGACACTGCCACCTCCATGCTACACTGTAGGCACCATGCATTTTTCTTTGTACTCCTCACCTTTGTGATATTATACAGTTTTGAAGCCATCCGTTCCAAAAACATTTATCTTGGTCTCATCACTTCAAAGTACAGAGTCCCAGTAGTTTTATTCTTTTTCAGCATGGGCACTGGCAAATTCTAGACAGGCTTTTTTGTGCATGGGCTTTAGGAGAGGCTTCCTTCGTGGATGACACCCATGCATGCCATTCTTCTGCAGTGTACGCCGTATTGTGCCACGGGAAACAATCACTTCAGTTTGGCTTTCTAGTTCTTTAGCTAACTGCAGTGAACTTGCATGGCGATTTTATTCAACCCTTCTCATCAGGAGGCGCTCCTGTCGAGGTGTTAACTTCCGTGGAGGGCCTGGACGTCTCTGAGATGAAAAATAGAATTATCCTCTTGGGAAATGCTGGTCGCAAAAAGACCAATAGCAATAGTAGGAGTTCTAATGACAGGAAAGCAAGTTCAGTCATTTTTGTAACAGCCTTCTCCTTGGAATTTAACAAAATAAAAAACATTATAGATAAATACTTACCAACACTTTCCACGGATGGAAATTTGGCACCAATACTTAAGTCGGTTTTCAAGCCGATGTGCCAAAACGCTAGGAGGCCTTCTGTCCCCAAGTCTGTTTGAGTTGCAGCAACATAAAAACACTTGGTTGAATACTGTGGGCTCTTACATTTGAGGGAATAACACATGCCGTTTCTGTAGTAGACACTCCAGACAACACAAGACAGTAATTTTATGTGCCACGAGAATTCACGATCCGTGAATATATCAACTGTGGCACTAGTAATGTTGTATATGTTGTAGGGTGCAATAAATGTAACAAACAATATGTGGGTTGCAACATGAGACCACTGAGAACGTGAACATTTTCATGGTGCATCTTACAGCACAGATAAAGGCTTATCAAATGTGTCTAAGCACTTTAAGTATGAACATAATGGCAATATGGCATCCTTCTCGTACTCAGGGTTGAAAAGAGTCAAATTATCCTCATGTGGGGGGACATCCACCATGCACTTATTTTACGTGAAGTTTGGTGGATTTTCCACCTGCAGACAAGGGCACCTGCTGAAATGAACCGCCGCTACGATGTGGACCTTTTTATGAAATACGTTTTATAAAGAGTCCTGGAGCAATGGACATTGTATTATGCCCATCGCTTGTGATACACTTTGGGGTCCGGTTCACACTGGTGCGATTCGGGAGCCCTGCGAATGCTCTGCGGGTTTCCGCATTGCACCGACTCGCACAGTGGTACGTGCTGCCATATGCGAACTGCTGGGGAGTGCCCCCATTTCAGCTTGCGTGTCATACTGTGGGCTGTCAGTTCGGGCACGAATCGGATTGCATGGGTCCCGTGCGATTCTAGCCCGAATGCGATGCAATTTTACCCATACCTCTGTGTGGCTGGAGTCGCATCGCACGGACATCGCATGTGATCTGCATTGCGGTGCGAATCGCACCATGCAGTATTGTGGGCCGGCTCCCTGAATGTGCACTATCTTTTATGTATAGTTTTTATATTTCACATCAAGCAACATGATTTTCTAATCTATACATTTTTTCATTAAAGATTCTCTTATAGAGCTTTTAATATATGTTTCTTTTCACATGTCAAGATAGTCTTTGTATTTTTTGTATCTCAGCTAGACTATTTGCTTCTCATTTGTCATCTACACATCTGTTGACAATTTGTAACCAATCACCTGACTTGAATTGAACACACTGTTGATGGAAGAGGAGTAGTAGTCATGTGACGGTCTTTATGTATAAATTAGAGAAGGAAGAAACTGCGCCAGGTGAAGGAGGCTAGAGGTCCCGTATGAGGGTGCTTTAACCACCTAACATATAAAACTATGAATGCACAATAGGTGTATTCAGGGATAAGAGATATCACACTAAAATCCCATGGAAATCATAAATGGTCAGACAAAAAAGGGACGTGGTTGAACTAAATAACTGTGTAGCTAGCATTCATAATATAAATATATGGCAAGGCAAAAATGATAATTCACAGTAAATGTTTAGCAGGTAGTAATGACGCTGTGATCAGAGGTTAGTCCAGAGTGGAGAGGCATAGACAAAGTCCACAGGGTAGGTATCATCTAGAAAATTGAATCCTTATTCCTATATGATGCGATGATATAAACTTTAAACTCCTTGCCACACCGCTGTGCTCCACACCACACGAAAGTGCCACCACCGGTCTATATACTTCTTACCAGATAATTGGCAAATAATGACACTCAAAGTGAGCCTGTAGAGGAATCCTAGCACCAAAGGCGAAGCGACACCCACAAAAGGAGATGGTATCCAGGGACCTGCCACTCACAGCTAACGAAATCCCAACCAGACCCAGCAAGGTGAATCTACTCCTGATTGCAGCACTCGACGGTGCATCCAAACAAAACCATAAAAGAAAAAAGGCAGACCATTGTGTGATACTGACTTAAACAAGTTGAGTCTTTTTATTTAAAAAAAGTTATACTCACATTTAAAAAGTGGGGAGAAGGCATAAAACGCTTTTTAGGTCAATAAAGGACAAACGCCGGCCGGCATCGGTGTTTGTCCTTTATTGACCTAAAAAGCTTTTTAAGCCTTCTCCCCACTTTTTAAATGTGAGTAACTTTTTTTAAATAAAAAGACTCAACTTGTTTAAGTCAGTATCACACGATGGTCTGCCTTTTTTCTTTTATGGTTTTGTTTGGATGCACCGCCGAGTGCTGCAATCAGGAGTAGATTCACCTTGCTGGGTCTGGTTGGGATTTCGTTAGCTGTGAGTGGCAGGTCCCTGGATACCATCTCCTTTTGTGGGTGTCGCTTCGCCTCTGGTGCTAGGATTCCTCTACAGGCTCACTTTGAGTGTCATTATTTGCCAATTATCTGGTAAGAAGTATATAGACCGGTGGTGGCACTTTCGTGTGGTATGGAGCACAGCGGTGTGGCAAGGATTTTAAAGTTTATATCATCGCATCATATAGGAATAAGGATTCAATTTCTTAGATGATACCAACCCTGTGGACTTTCTGTCTATGCCTCTCCACTCTGGACTAACCTCTGATCACAGCGTCATTACTGCCTGCTAAACATTTACTGTGAATTATCATTTTTGCCTTGCCATATATTTATATTATGAATGCTAGCTACACAGTTATTTAGTTCAACCACGTCCCTTTTTTGTCTGACCATTTATGATTTCCATGGGATTTTAGTGTCATATCTCTTATCCCTGAATACACCTATTGTGCATTCATAGTTTTATATGTTAGGTGGTTATAGCACCCTCATACGGGACCTCTAGCCTCCTTCACCTGGCGCAGTTTCTTCCTTCTATATTGTACACTGTGTTTATCCCACTATTCTGCAGCCGGGTTTGTTTATTGTTTATACTTAATTTTTTACTTTATCCAATCTCTTGTTCCTCACCCCATTGGGTTAGTGCGGTTTTTCTTGCCTGTTTTATGTATAAATGTTCATGCTTTTTAACATACATGAGTGCTGTGAACAAGGCTTATCGCCGAAACTAGTCTGCTGCTGACTGTACTCGCTGTTAAGGCTTGAAAATAAATACGTTTGAGGTTATGGAGTTGCCGGCTGCTTATTTTCTTCTTTTATTCAATGACCAAATTGGTCTGCATGGCTGTCTTCCCAGAAGGAAGCTTCTTTTAATGATGATGTACAAGAAAAAAGAAAACAGTTTGCTGAAGACAAACAGACTGAGGACATGGATTACTGGAACCATGTCCTGTGGTCTGATGAGACCAAGATAAACTTATTTGGTTCAGATGGTGTGAAAGAGTGTCATGCCTACAGTCAAGAATAGTGGTGGGAGTGTCATAATCTGAGGCTGCATGAGTGCTTTTGCCACTGGGGATCTACAGTTCATTGTTGGAACCATGAATGCCAACATGTACTGTGACATACTGAAGCAGAGCATGATCCCCTCCCTTCGGAGACTGGGCAGTATTCCAACATATTAACGACCCCAAACACACCTCCAAGATGACCATTGCCTTGCTAAACAAGCTGAGGGTAAAGGTGATGCACTGGACAAGCATGTCTTCAGATCTAAACCCTATTGAGCATCTGTGGGGCATCCTCAAACGGAAGGTGGAGGAGTGCAAGGTCTCTAACATCCACCAGCTCTGTGATGTTGTCATGGAGTAGTGGAAGAGGACTCTAGTGGCAACCTGTGAAGCTCTGGTGAACTCCATGCCCAAGAGGGTTAAGGCAGTGCTGAAAAATAATGGTGGCCACACAAAATATTGACACTTTGGGCCCAATTTGGACATTTTCACTTAGGGGTATACTTACTTTTGTTGCCAACGATTTAGACATTAATGGCTGTGTTTTGAGACAGCAAATTTACACTGTTATACAAGCTGTACACTCACTAGTTTACATTGTAGCAAAGTGTAATTTCTTCGGTGTTGTCACATGAAAAGATATAATAAAATATTTACAAAAATGTTAGGGTGTACTCACTTTTGTGAGATACTGTACATGCACGAAGAATCAGGGATGCTTGAAATTGTTGTCATTT
The DNA here is from genome assembly GCA_028564925.1 of Lithobates sylvaticus. Taxonomy (NCBI): domain Eukaryota; kingdom Metazoa; phylum Chordata; class Amphibia; order Anura; family Ranidae; genus Lithobates; species Lithobates sylvaticus. The sequence goes on from CM053027.1 coordinate 333,416,910, forward strand.
TGTATGTATTAAAGATAAATTCCTTACTTTGAGAAAGAACTACTTGGAAGTTATTTCTTTGAATATTCTGTATATATCTATATACAATGTTTCTTCTCCCTTATTCCTAAGGTTCCAGTATGTGTTGGCTATGGAACAAGTACAATCCTTATGCTTTCTGTAGCTTGGTTCTTAACATGCAACTGGTCCTCAAACAACCACTCGGATCCCTTCTCGTCTGGCTTTGCGTATCATGTTTCCTTGTCGTTCACAAGACATTCTAGGTCTTTCCTGTCAAGTGGAGAATACATTTAAAGATTCTTTTAACAGCTGGTTAACAACATTTGGTCTTTTGCCAAAGTACATTTTTAAGTTGCTGACTCTCTTAATTCAGCATCACTTTGAATTCTTACTGGAACATTTTCCTGCCTTTTATTATTTAAGCTAAGCTAAGATACTATTATGCATTAAATATTCTTATATTCCAGGTACAAATGATTTCAGTTTGATCATCTATAACCTACACACAGGCTTATATTAGATACTGTATACACTTATAACATACTGTTTGTGTGGGCAGTTTAGGAGTATACATATGAATATCCGACGCATTAGCAGTACCAAGCACTTTATGCTTACAGAAATTGCTGTTGTTTTCTTTCATAAATCCCGTTTTGCAACTGGCAAAATTAAAACACATTTTGTAGTCCAGGAACATGGAACTTGAACACTACACCCCTGATCAGGTGCACTGGAGGTGGTGATAATCTGAAGAACAAGAGGAGCAATGGTTGCCTCAAAAATGGGCAGTGACATGTGGATATATCCTTGCTTTGTCTCTGCTTCCTGCTCGGGGTGACCAGGTCACCTTCAGCTGTCTGAACTTCCCTGTTACCAGCAGCTTGTTCATGAGCATTCAAAGCTTGGCCTTGTACCCTCAGCTTTGTTACCATTTGCCTTGCCATAAACATATTAGCCCATTGAAACATGTCACAGTCCTGTTGCTCTGGGTGCCTCCAGCTCTTGATCCACTATCCAATGGTGCCTGCAGTGTACTCCCAAAGTGCTTGACACTGAAAACCTGGATATTTCTCCTTTGCTTTAGTCTCTGCAATATTCTGAGTCTTCCTTAGCTTTGCTTTGCTTCCTTGGCACTATCCTGGGAGGATCTTGCTGCAGTTATGCAAGATTCTATTGGACAAACTGCAGCTTGATTTGCTGATTTTGACCACAGTCAAAAAAGTATGCTTTCATGCCTCTCCATGCATAAATGTTCACTGATCTGCTTCTGAGCCTTCAACTGCCAAGATTACATGCTTAAGTCCCCACTGGTCGATGCCATGACTGGGGAATCATAGGCCACTACTGAGAAAGTGGCAGCTCTCATTGGACGCAGTTCACACCACTTTTCAGTTAGAGAAAATGAGCCTGAGGCTTCCACCAGTGTGGTTCCCAGCATAGGCTCTTTCAGGGTCCCCAAGACCGCTGATAGATTTTCAGTGCACCTGTGATTTTCTCAGAATTTTTCTTTTGTTCATTCCTCCCAAGTGGCTATCCATTCTGTTTTAGGGTGATTTGATCGAGAAGTGAACTACCCTTGCTGTGGATCTAGCAGTCTCTAGTCTTAACAAGGCTTAAACCAAATCTGCAGATGATGCACCTGTATTCAAAGACCACATTGGCAAGATTTTGGAGGTCCTTTTATAGACTGTGTTCTCTGACAGGCCCTGCTATGCAACCTGTCCTGGCAACAACTTTAGCTTACTGGGCTATAGCCATTAGAAGGAAACTGACTGCCATTCAATCTGACTCTTTTATTATCTGGAGCTCATGCTTGCAGCCTTGAGCTACTGTGTGTACGTTAGCTTTTCCTTCTAATTTCTAATAAGTGTCTCTTGCCTGTGAACATGCAGATAACTCTGACTCAACTGCTGGTGGGCTGTAGAACCAGCAAGTAAAAAAGTGCCTCCTTCGCATGCCCTTTTTGAGTCATGGCTTCACTTCGGAGCTGCCATGAAAATTGCCAACAGGGGTTTCAGTACCATATGTCTCAACAGAAAAAGCCATGGGCTCAGCCTGGAAAACTCACCCCTGCTTAGAGGAGACAAAGGATTTCTTTTGTTACTTTCAAGCCCCTAAACTCCCAAACCAGGTCCAAGCTTGGCAATCAGTCTGTCTGCAAACCGTGGACTTGGACCTTGGACCAAGTCCCCCAAACCTTCAGACAGGCATTCCTTAGCATGAATGCTAAACCAGTCAACATATTGGATGCTTTTGTAAACAAGGTTTTTTTTTTTTTTTTTTTAGAGTCAAGCTCTTAGCACCATCCTTGGTTTATGTCTTCCAACCTGCATGCCCCTATGCTGCTATAAAAGTTCTTGTGGAATAAGGAGTTATTGCCCCAGTCCTTTCAGTGGAACGATTCCAGTAGTTTTACATTAACCTGTTCACAGTCTCCAAACCAAAAATGGACATCCATCTCATCTTGGAAATGTCTTCATTCGGGCCTACGAATTCCTCATAGAATCCACCAGGTTTCACATAACCTCCCTTCATCAGGGTCCCCAGCCCTTCCAATAGGCCTCTTGTTGAGAGTATGTTGGCCCAAGTTCTGGGCAACAATGTCGTATCGACAGTCCAGACCTTGCAATGGTTCATATAATCCTTATGTTTAAGAACTTTCAGAAATTAGCGCTGGAGCTGATTCTCCACTTGGAGCATTTGAGTCTCGTTCTAGTCACAGGCCAAGCCACAGTTTTTTCTTCTAGAGAAACTTTAAGCTCTTCAGTCCAAGAGTCAACCAGTTCTCCACTTCTACACGATGTTGGTCTGATGGCAGTGCCAAATACCACTCCAAAAACCTACAAATCAACATTCTGTCGCCCTGTGAAAGCCTTCTAATTTCTTTTCAAGATCTTTATGAAATATGCTTCATCTCCCGATCAACATTTTGGAGCTTTGGGTGGTTTGATTGTCCCTGCAATGCTGGGCACCTTTACTGGGAGGGTCATCTGATCAGGATTTTGTCAGATAAAACCACTGCACTGGTAGACAGGACTTCACTTTCCAGCCTTTGGATAATTGGCAGACTTCCTCAGTCGGCAGTACCTGGACCTGGGTGAGTGGTCCCTACATCTGTTGCAGTTGCTCATCCCTCAGTTTGACTGCTTTTGGACATCCAAACAGTCATTGAATTTTTGTGTCACTCAATGAATGGTAAAGGAAATATGATTTTTGTACTTACTATAGAATGCATTTATTTTAGTTCATTTTATTGCTGTAGTCCAATTTTTTTGCTTCTTAATGTGCAGATAATTTAATGTCTATAGTCTGGACACAAACTTTAATTATTACAGTAACATACTCACTTAAAATTAAAACTCCTATTTGACCCTAAAACATAGCATTAAAACACCCCCAACAGTTAATTTAGCAATATGCTTACATTTACCAATACCAGCTCTAGTTTGAGATATCATATGATAAGCAGCATGTAAAGTAAAGACATTACAGGAACATGTAAGCAACTGCCATTAATACAGATAAAAAAAAAAGCTGATCACCCTCTGGTGACAAGATAAAAAAAATGTCCCACACTTGTCACCAGAGCAAGTGCAGTGTTACTATGGTAACATTATATTTCTGTGGCCGTGATCATGTACAGGGGCTGGCTGCGCTGATGTCACTCTTTGTCAGTGCCACCAGCTATTGTCACCAGACCAGTGCTGCCAGTCACCCCAGTGTCCCTGATCACCACTGCACCAGTCATTGTCCTTAATCGCCGTCACACCAGTCCCAGTCTCCCTAATCACTGCCACACCAGTCACAGTGTCACCATAAGGACGTGTTCACGTGTGCAGTGCTCTCTGAATAGCGAACCGTGTTCGGATCGCTCTTCAGAATGCAGTTAACAGGTGGTGAGGAGACGTATCATCTCCTCACCACTTTCTTTAATCCCTTGCACCCCGCACAACCATCCCCATTCACTTGAATTGGTAGCGATCGGCAGAGGGGCAAGTGTTGCATGTATACACCCCTAGCCGCTGGGGGTAGCGGTTAAGGGGCCACAAAACCGTGGTGTTTTAGCACCTTCTCACCACTTTCTTTAATCCCTTGGACCCCGCACAACCATCCCCACTCACTTGAATTGGTCGCAATCGGCAGAGGTGCAATTACTGCATGTATACACCTCCAGCCTCTGTGGGTATTGGTTATAAGGCCTGAATGGTCCCATCTATATGTCCAGCTATGTTCTTGCGAGACACCAGTCCCAGCCACCCCTTGTGGAAAACCACACTCCTGAAACAATGAAAACTCTTTTTTGTTTCTTTTTTTCAGCCTCCTGTACTTGCTGACCAGTGAGCATGGCTTGCTTGGCATATAGGAACTAGGACTGTTATAGGTGTTGCTACACTGAGCTATATTCCTTGACCACTCGCATAGAGACGACCGTTACAGTACATAGGTTTTGATACAATTGGTTGAATTGTGTGATACACAAGATACAATATCTGATACATAATCAATTCAACTAGTGAAAAAGTCTCACACGTGATATCCAGTTCAACCAATAAAAGGAAAAAAAAGAAAAAACCTTTTACAATCCTATATACGCAATCCTATACCCTAAAAAAACGACAAAGCACGATCCAATTTGCTCCAGCAGGGGAAACAATTCCTTCCTGATGCTCCAAGAGGCAAACTGATATTCCCTGGATCATCTGTACCTATAAATATTAGTATCTAGTTATATTATGTACACTTAGAAAAGAATCAAGGCCTTTTTAAAAAACTTGCATTTTCCAAAAAAATGTCTTCAAAAGACTCACTATGTCTCCTAAAAAATTCATTGAGGTGTTTACTTTCCAAAATGTGAACATTTAGTGGGTGTTTCCACTGTCCTGGTGCTCTAGGGCTTCCAAAACTGTCATAGGTAGTTAGAAAATTAGATGCGTCATTTATTCTCCCAGAATGCCTGAAGGTGCTATTATGATTTTGAGCACCTCTATGTGGATAGGCTGTGAAAAAGTCTCACGTGTGATATCATCATACTTGGGAGGAGCAGAAGAATATGTTTTTGGGATTAATTCTAATTTTGTCTATGATGTGTCTTGGAAATACCTTATTGATTGACGTGTAAAAAATTCTCATTTTCTTTCCACATGTTCCAAAGACTTGTGACAGAAAATTATATTTTTTGTCAAATCTTTATTTAAGACATTTCAGAGTAGTACAAAAAACAGAACAACATTTCGAAGTACAAAATCATGGAAAACATTACTTTGTAGTCAAAAGGAATGTTAATGAGATTGAAAAAGTATTCACACCCCTTGATATTTTCCACATTTTGTTATGTTGCAACCAAAATCATGAATGTATTTTATGTGATAGACCAACACAAAGTGGCACATAATTGTGAAGGGAAAGGAAGATGATAAATGGTTTTCAATTTTTTTTTACAAATAAATATCTGAAAAGTGTGGAGTGCATTTGTATTCAGCCCCCTTTATTCTGATATCCCTGACTAAAATCTAGTGGAACCAATTGCCTTCAGAAGTCACCTAATTAGTAAATAGAGTCCACCTGTGTGTAATTTAATCTCAGCATAAATACAGCTGTTCTGTGAAGCCCTCAGAGATTTGTTCGAGAACCTTAGTGAACAAACAGCATCATTAAGGCCAAGGAACACACCAGACCGGTCATGGATAAAGTTGTGGAGAAGTCCAAAGCAGGCTTAAGTTATAAAAAAAATATCCCAAGCTTTGAACATCTCACAGAGCCCTGTTCAATCCATTATCCGAAAATGGAAAGAGTCAGGCACAACTGTACCAAGACATGGCCTTCCACCTAAACGGACAGGCCGGGCAAGGAAAGCATTATTCAAAGAAGCAGCCAAGAGGCCCATAGTAACTAGAAGAGCTGAAGAGGTCCACAGCTCTGCGCACAGGAAAACTATTAGTCATACACTCCACAAATCTGGCCTTTATGGAAGGGTGGCAAGAAGAAAGCCATTGTTAAACGAAAGCCAGAAGAAGCCTTTTTTGTAGTTTGCGAGAAGCCATGTGGGGGACACAGCAAACATCTCATGGAGTACTGTTCAATCCATCATCTGAAAATAGCGTATGGCACAACTGCAAACCTACCAAGACTTGACAGAAAAAAAAGACCTGGTGCTCAAGGCACGGTACAACCCCTTCGGATTTTATAGGCAGACCAGGTAATATAGTAAAAAATATGAACTTTATTAGTATTCATACAGTAAAATTGCATAAGCAGTGAATCAAAAATCACATAAAAAGATGTATCAAGTTACAATGTACCCAAATTATACATCAGTATGGAAATTAGCTGCCCTAAATGCAATTCCAGGGCTAGCATATGCACATACTGACGATGACACCTGACATGTTTTGGACCCTGTAGTCCTTCTTCAGAGGCTTATGTCATATTGGGTCATGATTATTCTATAACGTAAATATAGTATATTAGTAACATAGTAGAATAATGTAACAATGTATCAAAAAAATAAATCATATGTCTTATCACATCAAACAGAAAAACAGCAATAGAAGTTGTACTTACAAAAATCATGAGCAAATCATTAATAGAAACAACCAGGGATCTGGTGGTCAATACTCCCACAGATCGAAGATGTGGCTGTGGTGGACCCAGATGGTGATACAGGGTAGGAGGGCGTGAAGGAGAGGAAACAGAGCGACGGCCACATTTCCAGCTACAAGGACCCTAGGCATAGGAGCGTAGCTCCTGACAAATTGTAGCCAGCAATCAACTAGATCTGAATGGGTGAAGCAGTGGGATATTGTCTTAGGGCCAGTTCACACCACATGCAGTCCAGTGCATTTCTTTTCTGCCACTTCCAGACCAGCTTCGTTTTGGATTTTAGGTGTTTACATGTTTAAAACAGTTTTTTTTGCTAGAAAATTACTTAGAACCCCCAAACATTATATATTGTTTTTCTTCTAACACCCTAGAGAATTTTTTTTTTGGATTGTGAAAGATAATGTTACGCCGAGTAAATCGATACCCGACATGTCCTGCTTCAAAATTGCGGCCGCTCATGGAGTGGCGTCAAACTTTTACCCTCAAAAATCTCCATAAGCAACATTTAAAAATTTCTACAGGTTGCATTTTTTGAGTTACAGAGGAGGTCTATGGCTAGAATTATTGCTCCCGCTCTACCGATCGCGGCAATATATATCACATGTGTGGTTTGACTACCGTTTTCATATGTGGGCGCTGCTCACGTATGCGTTTGCTTTTGCGCGCAAGCTCGTCGGGACAGGGTGTTTTTTAAAAAAAAATTTTTGGTCTTCTTATTTATTTTACTTAATTTTATTATTTTTTACACTGTTTAAAAAAAAAAAAATGGATCACTTTTATTCCTATTACAAGGAATGTAAACATCCCTTGTAATAGAAAAAAGCATGACAGGTCCTCTTAAATATGAGATCTGGGGTCAAAAAGTCCTCAGATCTCATATTTGGACTTAAATGCAAAAAAAAAAAAATGTAATTTAAAAAAATAACATTTGGAAATTCCCCTATAAGACGTATGGGCGGAAGTGTCGTTTTGACGTCGCTTCTGCCCTCCTATGGTATAGAGATGAGTGGGGGCCATCTTAGCCTCACTCATCTCCGCTGCCGACAGCTCGGGAGAGCGGCGAGAGGGGGGGCACCCCTCCCACCCCTCCCGCCACCGATAACGGTGATCTCGCGGCGAACACGCCGCAGAGACCACCATTATCAGAAAGGGGACCGCTCACTGTGAAGAGGGATACCTCGGTTGTGGCAGCAGCTGCTGCCGTTACCGAGATATCCCTCTTCAAAAAATGACGTATATATACAGTGAGCGGTCGGTAAGTGGTTAAAAACCCATAGAAAGTAGGTTATATGGTTTTTAATGACATAGTTCACACCAGTGCTTGCAGTTCCAGTGCGTTCCAGTGCCTGCATTTGACTGTACTGGCACGCTGTAGAAAGCATCAAAAACTCACGGGAATGCACCTAAATGCACCAAAAACGCACTGGAACGCTTCAAAAAATGCGCATGCAAAAAAGCATCTGGAGCGCATGCGGACTGCGTTTTTCTATGGTATGAACTGGCCCTTAATCTGTATATGTAAAAAGAGGAAAAACATGGGAGGAGGGAGTCAGTTGGGTATACCTTTTGAAAAACTGCATTTACTAAGTTTAATGCTGAATAAATCAGACTTTCAGAGTGGTAAAGGCATAGGTATATATTCAAGTATTGAATGGTGGTGACAGCATCATGTTGTGGGGATGCTTTTCTTCAGCAGGGGCAGGGAATCTGGTCAAGGTTGATGGGAAGATGTATATAGCCAAATACAGGGCAATCTTAGAAGAAAACCTGTTAGAGTCTGCAATAGATCTGACAGAGCTTAAGCTATTTTGCAAAGAAGAATGGGCAAAAATGTCACTCTCTAGATGTGCAAAGCTGGTAGAGTCATCCCCAAAAAGACTTGCAGATGTAATTGCAGCGAATGGTGGTTCTGCAAAGTATTGACTCCAGGGGGGGGGGGGGGGCTGTATATAAATGCACGCCACAGTTTTCACATATTTATTTGTAAAAAATTTGAAAACCATTTATCATTTTCCTTGCACTTCACAATTATGTGTCACTTTGTGTGGGTCTATCACATAAAATCCCAATTAAATACATTTATATTTTTGGTTGTACTCACTTTCGTTGCAAGCGCTTTAGACATTAATGGCTGTGTGTTGAGTTATTTTGAGGGGACAGCAAATTTACACTGTTATACAAGCTGTACACTCACTACTTTACATTGCACCAAAGTGTAATTTCTTCAGTGTTGTCACATGAAAAGATATAATAATATGTTTACAAAAATGTGAGGGGTGCACTCACTTTTGTGCAAAATGTTATAACAAAATAAGGAAACATTTTTGAATGAAATATCATCAAAAAGAAGCTCAATCTGTCTCAAAAAAAAAAAATATATATATTATCCACTTTCAGACCGGACCAATTTGCAGCCAAAGGACCAGGCCCCTTTTTGCGATTCGGCACTGCGTCGCTTTAACTGACAATTGCACGGTCGTGCGACGTGGCTCCCAAACAAAATTGACATCCTTTTTTTCCCACAAATAGAGATTTTTTTTGCGCTATAAACAAAAAAGAGCGACAATTGAAAAAAAACGCATTCTTTTTTTATTTTTTGCTATAATAAATACCCCCCAAAAATATATAAAAAATAATTTTTTTCCTCAGTTTAGGCCGATACGTATTCTTCTACATATTTTTGGTAAAAAAATCGCAATAAGCGATTATTGATTGGTTTGCGCAGAAGTTATAGCGTTTACAAGATAGGGGATAGTTTTATTGCATTTTTATTAATAATTTATTTTTTATTAGTAATGGCGGCAATCAGCGATTTTTATTGTGACTGCGACATTTTCCCGGACACATCAGACATTTTTGACACATTTTTGGGACCATTCATATTTATACAGCAATCAATGCTATTTAAATGCATTGATTCCTGTGTAAATGACACTGGCAATGAAGGGGTTAACCAGGGGGTGGCAGTGTAGGGGTTAAGTATGCCTAGGGGTGTGTTTCTTACTGTGGGGGGGGCGTGGCTGTCAGCTAGTGAATGCTGATCTCTGCTCCAATCACAGGGAGCAGAGATCGGCGTCACTAGTTGCTAGGCAGAATGGGGAGATGCTGTCTATTTCCGCATCTCCACGTTCTGCCTTCCCGTGAGACGATCGGCGGTGTCCCCGCGGCGATCGAGTCCGCGGGACCCGCGACCGGCCTCACGGGTGTCCCGACCGGCGCGGGACCGCGCCGCTCCCGATGGCACGGACGGCATTAAGGAGGGACTTATATATACGCCCTCCTGCCTGTCCGTGCCATTCTGCCGACGTATATCGTCGTGCGCCGGTCGGGAACCGGTTATACAGTATCTCACAAAAGTGAGTACACCCCTCACATTTTTGTAAATATTTTATTATATCTTTTCATGTGACAACACGGAAAAAAATTACACTTTGCTACAATGTAAAGTAGTGACTGTACAGCTTGTTTAACAGTGTAAGTTTGCTGTCCCCTCAAAATTACTCAACATCCATTAATGTGAAAATTGGGCCCAATTAGCCATTTTCCCCTCCCCGAAGTTATGTGACTCATTAGTGTTACAAGGTCTCAGGTGTGAGTAGGGAGCAGGTGTGTTAAATTTGGTGTTGTAGCTCTTACTCTCTTTTACTGGTCACTGGAAGTTCAGTATGGCACCTCATGGCAAAGACCTCTCTGAGGATCTTAACCACTTGCCGCCCGCCATATAGCAGAATGACGGCGGCAAAGTGGTTTCAAAATCCTGACCGGGCATCATATGACGTCCTCAGGATATTGAGCCGATGCGCGCCCCCGGGGGCGCGCATCTCAGCGATCGTTGTTGCGGGGTGTCAATCTGACACCCTGCAACTACGATCTCGGTAAAGAGTCTCCGAGGGAGACTCTTTACCACGTGATCAGCCATGTCCAATCACGGCTGAACACAGTGTATGTTGGAAGAGCCGTCAGACGCAAGTAGAGGAGAGCCGATCAGCTGCTCCTCTGACGGGGGGTCTGTGCTGATCAATTATCAGCGCAGCCCCCCCCCCCCCCCACGGGGATGCCCACACTGGACCACCAGGGACGCCACCAGACCACAAGGGATGCCCAGCACCAGGTATGCCACCTTAGACCACAATGGATGCCAATCAGTGCCCACAATGGATGCCATTCAGTGCCCACAATGGGCATCACTGGCATTCATTATTTGGCAGTGGCATCCATCAATACAATGCCGCCTATCAGTGCCCATCCATGCCGCCTATAAGTGCCCATCCATGCTCATCCATGCCGCCTATACATGCCCATCCGTGCCGCCTATCCATGCCCATCCATGCCGCCCATCAGTGCCACATATCAGTGCCCATCAATGCCACCTCATCAGTGCCACTTCATTCATTGGTGCCACCTCATCGGTGTCCATCAGTGCCAATCAAGCCCATCAGTGAAGGAGAAAACTTACTTATTTACAAAGTTTTAAAACTGAAACCAAAAAAACATTTTTTTTCATTTTCGGCCTTTTTTTATTTGTTTGGCAAATACCACCAAAAGAAAGCTCTATTTGTGGGAACAAAATGATAAAAATTTAGTTAGAGTACAGTGTAGCATGACCGCACAATAGTCATTCAAAGTGCGACAGCGCTGAAAGCTGAAAATTGGTCTGGACAGGAAGGTGTTTAAGTGCCCTGTATTGAAGTGGTTAGAAAACAATTATTGCTCTACATAAAGATGGCCTAGGCTATAAGATTGTATGTATGTATGTATGTATGTATGAAGATTGCCAAGACCCTGAAACTGAGCTGCAGCACAGTGGCCAAGACCATACAGCTGTTTAACAGGACAGGTTCCACTCAGAACCGGCCTCGCCATGGTCGAGTTGAGTGCACATGCTCAGTGTTATATTAAGAGGTTGTCTTTGGGAAATAGATGTATGAGTGCTGCCATCATTGCTGCAGAGGTTGAAGGGGTGGGGGGTCAGCCTCTCAGTGCGATCATACACCGCACACTGCATCAAATTAGTCTGCATGGCTGTCATCCCAGAAGGAAGCATCTTCTAAAGATGTTGCACAAGAAAGCCTGCAAACAGTTTGCTGAAGACAAGCAGACTAAGGACATGGCTTACTGGAACCATGTCATGTGGTCTGATGAGACCAGGATAAACTTATTTGATTCAGATGTTGATAAGCGTGTAGGGCGGCAGCCAGATGAGGAGTACAAAGCCATATGTTTTTTGCCTACAGTCAAACATGCATGGTGGGAGTATCATGGTCTGGGGCTGCATAATTGCTGCCAGCCCTGGGGAGCTATAGTTCATTGAGGGAACCATGAATGCCAACATGTACTGTGACATACTGAAGCCAAGAATGATCCCCTCCCCTTGTAGACTGGGCCACAGGGAGGTGTTCCAACATAACGACCCCAAACACACCTCCAAGACAACCATTGCCTTGCTGAAGAAGCTGAGGGTAAAGGTGATGGACTGGCCAAGCAGGTCTCCAGACCTAAACCTTATTGAGCATCTGTCGGGCCTCCTCAAACGGGAGGTGGAGCGCAATATCTTTAACATCCACCCAGCTCCGTGATGTCGTCATGGAGCAGTGGAAGAGGACTCCAGTGGCATGTGATGCTCTGGTGAACTCATGCCCAAGAGGGTTAAGGCAGTGCTGGAAAATAATGGTGGGCACACAAAATATTGGGCCCAATTTGGACGTTTTCCCTTAGGGGTGTACTCACTTTTGTTGCCAGCAGTTTAGACATTAATGGCTGTCTGTTGAGTTATTTTGAGGGGACAGAAAATTTACACTTTTATACAAGCTGTACACTCACTAGTTTACATTGTAGCAAAATGTAATTTTTTCAGTGTTGTCACATGAAAAGATATAAAATATTTACAAAAATCTGAGCGGTGTACTCACTTTTGTGACATACTGTATGTGTGTGTGATATATATTTTACTTTCTGCATGAATGATATCTAAATTATGATTTTATCTTTCATATAGGTCTTAATAATGAATATTGTTATTTATTTTAGTTAAAGGCAAATTGTGTTTAAAGTTGCAGCCCTGCAAAAGTCGGCTAACCTATGATTTTTTACAGGCACTGTACCATTTATACATATTCAAGGCCTAGGCAGTTGTATCTTAGGACTGACTAATACACTGCTATCCAGCCTAATGCTGGCCGCACACTATGCGAAAAATCAGCCAATCCCATTTATGTAATGACCGATAAATCGTTCAGTGGACATAAATTAATCAATTTTTTGTTATTTTTTTTTTTACATATACCTAGTGCAAACAGTTAGGAAGGGAAACCCATTAACCTTTCAATTTATCGTTCGTTCGGCAGAAAACTTGCAAACTTGTGCTTCGTTTTTTCGGCTCGCCAGTTTTGTGCCTATTAACTGGCGAAAGACGAATGAACTGGCCAAATGATCGAATTTCAGCTCATTTTTCGTATAGTGTATGGCCAGCATAACACAGACCTTGCCTTCTATTTTCTTTAGCGGTATGGTTTTTACTAAAGCTGTAAAGAATGCTTAAACAATGTACAACATAAATATTGTAAGTGAATTTTGTTTGTCTCTAGCTCTCTAAGTTGAAGCAGCCTCTAACTCCCCAAACCACAAGGTTCCCACATATAAAGTTCACAAAACCTGTATTGAGCGCTACTAAAAGTTTTGTGAGATGTAAATACTGTTCAGGTTAGCAGCTGGAACATTAATGTTGGCTACAGTTGCTATCGGTTTGCGATCATTTTGAGACACTTCTGAGATGATTCAGAGTTCATTGACAGATGCATTAGATCTGCAGCTAGCTGCTTTATTGACCTGATTTTGGCATGTTTCAAGTGGGTTTTGCATTCCTATAGACTTGTTTGGGAATGTAAAACCCACATGAAGTGAACAGTTTTAAACACCTAGTAACCTTTCTCCTGCCTATATCAGGGCTGCATTTTTACATAATTGTACAGTTTAATTTTTTATTTATCCAAGGCCATTGATGGGAAAAGTATGTGAACCTTATTTAGAAATTGGTGAGATATCCTTTATGGACAAAAGAAAATTTCCGGTACCCGCTATTCAGACCGGAATAGTGGTTAGAAATTATTTGGCCTGTGCCATACCATTTTATAGCATTCCAATGCCATTGAAACAGCAATGAAATAAGGACTTCTTGCTTCAGCTGCTCCGTGTTTTAGAAAATCAGAAGTTATCTGACAGTTTGCCGTAGAATTTTCAGTTTGAGAATGATTGTTTCCTCAATATTTGCAATTGTCTTTTCTTTATTGGTTTGTTTGCCTTCCCTATACAAAAAGCATTGCACTGGTACTGCTATAGTGGAACTGCGTAACACTTTTTTTTTAGCTTGGCATTCAGTTGACCCCTTTGGGATATTCTGGCTTTGTGTGTATTAGGTTACTTTGTAAGTACAATCTCACTGATAAATACTTTGTCCCGGTGTGTTGTTATGCATTTTGTATGAATTATTGATATCCTAGCAAGAAGTGTATCAGCAATAGACGCCTGAGGATTCGGACAGGTTTCTCACGTTACTGACATAAAACTTGATCCACTCTACACTGATAGAAAATATCCTTAAAAATAGTTATGTTTTACAACTGCAAAAAAAAACAACCTTGTGCTTATATATGATTTATTGTGGAAAGCATTTTAATCTGTTACTTTCTTTCCTGTTCTTCTGTTCCTTCCTGAGTAATAACAGGCATTTAATCCCAAAGTGTTTTTCATACTTTAAACTATTACCCTTGCTCTCATAGTGATCTTTTAATTATTGCATTTGGAATAATGATTTTAAAGAGTTGTGGGAAAAAAAGCTAGTGAAGGATCTTATTTTTAATAGTTACATAACACAGAATTGTAATTTAGCTTTTTACAATGCATAAAGCTACCAGCAAGTCAGGCTACTAGCAGTTAGCAAATCTGTAGTTGAAGTAGTCTTTACCAAAATCGATTTAAAATGCCTTACATCTGAACTCCAGGAGTTTTTTTTTTATTTATTTAAATTTGGCCAGCTTGGCTTCATGCAATTATCCATGCGCCACATTTAGGGGGCTGCTGGGGATGCTGAAGTTCACTGTAGTATATTCACTGTATAGCCAGCTTGCCCTGTTTCAGATGCTACTAGAGCAATTTTCCATTGGTACACTAAACAGAGGGAGTTGTAGGACCTTTTTGTCCCCTATGTGATAAAAAAAATAAAGTTTTAATTAAAGTTACACCCTAACACTTAAACCCACCGAATTGTTTTGAGCCCCCTACATACGCGCATTTGAAAGTAAACGTCAGAGGCACCTATGCACAAAAAACTTTAATTGTGCTATGCATGTTACACCCCGCACACTAAAAGTAAAGTAAAAGTAGTGTTTCCTATGGACTGAAGTTTGTTGCCATTTCACAGACACAAGCAGTTTTATGGCTTGATATGTTGGGTATCTATTTACTAAGCGCAGCCCTGTCTTTTTATATTTTACAAAATGACTGCATATGTGAGTGCTAAATGTAACTTAATTGTATTTCTTTTAACAATTAATAAAGGCACTAATAACATAAACAAGACATGGCATAAAAAATGGAACTAATAAATAACTAGTTTTATCTCTAGTGTGTCTGCTTTCAGAAAATATGTAAAGTTTTCAGGATTTTAGATAATCTTAAGTAATCCACTTATGAAGATTGGGTTTCTTATTATTTAATATATTTACAGGTTCGGTTCATTTTTTTCTTGGAAAATGGGCCATAGATAGTAATAAAATGCCCAAAAAGAATCTGGCCTGGTTCTGAATCTAGGGAAGCAACTGTCAACACTGAGAAGACCATCCACACTAAAGGAGAGTTGGGATTGTACCCGGCAGGTGGAGATAAAGTGGGGCAGGCACAAAAGCAGAGTAGATGGGTGACAGTCAGGAAAGGTAGAGGGGGAAGTGCCAGGGAGGCTGGTCCTGGGCTGGAACATCCCAATAAGTACAGCCCGTTGAGTGACATTGGTGAAACCAGTCAGGAACCAGCACTGCTGGAGCTGAGTGACTCCCCTAGCTGCCAGGGGAATAACTCCTCCAGTAAGGGTAGGAGTAAATCCAAGGGAAAGGAAAGACAGATTCTGGGGGTGGGGGAATCTATTCTTAGAAGGACGGAGAGGGCAATCTGTCACAAAGACCTGAAGCGCCGAACTGTATGTTGTTTACCGGGCGCTCGGGTTCGGCACATTACTCATCTGGTGGACATATTACTGGGAAGGACTGGGGAAAACCCGGCTGTCATGGTGCACGTTGGCACCAAGGACAAAGTCAGAGGAAGATGGCGTGTCCTAAAAAACGATTTTAGGGACTTAGGAGCTAAATTGAGGAAAGGGACCTCCAAGATAGTATTCTCAGAAATACTACCGGTACCTCGAGCCGCACCAGAAAGGCAGAGGGAGATTAGAGAAGTAAACAAGGAGCTGGTGTAGTAAGAAGGGGTTTGGGTTCCTGGAGAACTGGGCCGACTTCTCAGTCGGTCACCAGCTCTATAGAAGGGACAGACTACACTTAAATTGGAGGGTGCAGATCTGCTGGGAGTGAAGATGGCCAAAAAGTTAGAGGGCTTTTAAACTAGGCGACGGGGGGAGGGTCCAGAGGTAGATAGTCAGCGCGGAACATATTCCAGAGGGCAGTATTGGGGCATTAGTGGTAGGTTGACTAAAGCACCTAAACCCGAGGCAAATATAGTAACTAGTCCTATTTTCAACCTCAGAACACCCAATAAGGAGATAGTGTGCGACAAGTCGAAACTACCATGTTCACCAATGCCAGGAGTCTGGCGTACAAGATGGGAGAACTAGAGCTACTGTTGTTTGAGGAAGATTTTAATTTTGTAGGAATTTCAGAGACTTGGTTCAACAGCTCTTGTGATTGGCTGGCAACCATTCAAGAGTATTCCCTATATCGCAGCGATAGAGAGGGTAAAAAAGAGGGAGGGGTTTGCCCGTATATCAAAAATGATGTACAAGTGAGTGTAAGAGATGACATCACTAAGGGAGCAAGGGATGAGGTGGAATTCTTTATAGGTAGAGCTGCAAAGGAATGAAACTAAAGGGAAAGTAATACTGGAAGTATGCTATAGCCCCCTAACCAGAGGATTAGCGGCAAGAATGGGAAGTGTCATCATAAAGGGGGATTTTTAATTATCCAGACATAGACTGGGTGGAAGGAACTGCGCATTCATCTAAGGCTGGCCAGTTCCAAAATGTCTTGCATTACAATTTCATGGGTCAGATGGTAAACGCACCAACTAGAAACAAAGCATTACTAGACCTACTGATTATCAACAATACAGACTTGATCACGGATGTAGAAATACGGGGCAATTTAGGAAATAGCTAACACAGGTCAACTAGTTTCAGTATAAATCACACTAGTAGGAAACATAAGGGGAATACAAAGACACTGAATTTCAAAAGAGCCAACTTCCCTAAACTTTGAGCCTTGCTAGAAGATACAAATTGGAATAAAATCTTAGGAACAATAAACACAGAGGAGAAATGGGTGTGCTTTAAGAGCATATTAAATACGGGTATTTGCCAGTGCATCCCAATGGGAAATAAATTTAAAAGGGCTAATAAAAGTCCTGGGTGGCTTAACGCCAACGTAAAAAAATGCATATAAAAGTAAAGGAGAAGGCCTTCAAAAAATACAATGCTGGGGGATCATCATCAGCATTCCAACTTTACAAAGAATGCAACAAGAAATGTAAGGGTGCAATCAGAGTGGCTAAGATAGAACACAAAAGGCAGAATAAGAAAAATCCCAGAAAGGGAGGTCAGATCATATTGGTCCCATAAAGAATGAATCTGGTTACTAAGGGTGGCGAAGGTATTGAATTTATTCTTCTCCTCAGTCTTCACAAGGGAATCAGGGGGTTTCGGTAACCAAAACTGCCATGTTTATCCTCATGACATGTCACAGGAAGCACCCTCATGGCTAACAGAGGACAGAATTAGAAATAGACTTGAAAAACTTAACATTAATAAGTCACCGGGACCAGATGGCTGGCACTCGAGGGTCCTTAAGGAACTCAGTCAAGTAATTGCCAGACCATTGTTCCTAATTTTTACGAACAGTCTATTGAGTGGAATGGTACCAGCGTATTGGAGAAAAGCACCAATATTAAAAACAGGGCCAAGATGCATCCCTGGGAATTGTAGACCAGTTAGCCTAACATCAATTGTATGCAAGCTCTTGGAGGGGATGGTAAGGGACTATATACAAGATTTTAGCAATGACAACTGTATTATTAGCAGTAATCAGCATGGATTCATGAAGAATCGTTCCTGCCAAACCAATCTATTAACCTTCTATGAAGAGGTGAGCTGCCATCTAGATAAAGGAAGGCCCGTAGATGTTCCCCATAAATGTTTACTGTACAAAGTAATGTCAGTTGGCATTCACCATAGGGTGAGTACATGGATTGAAAACTGGTTACAGGGGCGAAATTCAGAGGGTAGTGATAAATGGGGAGTACTCTGAATGGGCAGGGGTGAAAAGTTGGATCCCCCAGGGTTCTGTCCTGGGACCAATCCTATTTAATTTATTCATAAACGACCTGGAGGATGGGATAAACCGTTCTCTGTATCTCTGTATTTGCAGACGATACTAAGCTAAGCAGGGCAATAACTTCTCTGCAGGATGTGAAAACCCTGCAAAAAGATCTGAACAAATGAATAGGGTGGGCAGCTACATGCCAAATGAGGTTTAATGTGGAAAATTGTAAAATAATACATTTGGGTTGCAAAAATATGAATGCAATCTACTCCCTGGGGGGAGTGCCTCTGGGGGAATCTAGCATGGAAAAGGACCTGGGGGTCCTAGTAGATGACAGGCTCAGCAATGGCATGCAATGCCAAGCTGCTGGAAGCAAACAAACATAATATTGCCATGCATTAAAAAGGGGATTAACTCCAGAGATAAAACGATAATTCTCCCACTATACAAGACTCTGGTCCGGCCCCACCTGGTGTATGCTGTCCAGTGTAGTGATCTAATATAATCGTCGTTCCTCGTAGATGGTATATGGTTATTAAAAGTATTGTCCCCGCAGCAAAACCCGATTCTCCCAGAGAGAGATTTTATTGACTTCCAAAACAGAACATTCTTACAGACGACAAAATCCAACAGAGTTCATGACAACGAATATTTCCTCTTGTACTTATGCCTTCATGGATACAGAACCTTCTCTCAGACCATCTTTCTCTAGACTAGCTGACAACCTGCCTGTCTTCTCATATACTGATCTGACACTGGGGGGGGGGGTCGACCAAATGTTTTCCATGAATACCCCCCCCCCCGGGTTAGGCCTCAAGGTCTAATTACCATCAATAAATACTCCCTTTGAAATGTTCATCTAGGTTAAAAGGCTATTCCTCACACACACACAACTTGCATAAGATTTACACATCAAAGGGTAACAGATAACATTGTCAACTGATATCTGGCCTGGTCACTAATACTGTGTGTGGAATATATATATCCAATACATATATATAATACATAAAGTCCCACATAAATCGGCCAACACATTACAACATCCAGTTCTGGGCACCAGTCCTTAGGAAGGATGTGCTAGAACTGGAGAGAGTCCAGAGAAGGGCAACAAAATAATAAAGGGTCTGGAGGACATTAGTTATGAGGAAAGGTTACGAGCACTGAACTTGTTCTCTCTGGAGAAGAGACGCTTGAGAGGGGATATGATTTCAATGTACAAATACTGTACTGGTGACCCCTCAATAAGGATAAAACGTTTCTGCTTAAGGGAATTTAATAAGACACACAGCCATTCACTAAAATTAGAAGAAACCCAGTTTAACCTTAAACTGTGTAGAGAGTTCTTTACTGTAAGAGCGGTAAGGATGTGGAATTCTCTTCCACAGGCAGTGGTTTCAGCAGGGAGCATCGATAATTTAAAAAAAACTATTAGATAAGCACCTGAACGATCACAACCTACAGGGATATACAATGTAATACTGACATAAAATCACACCCATAGGTTGGACTTCTTTTTTGAACCTTGCCTACTATGTAATATTTCTGAAAGTGGTGTTAAACCCATAAACAAAAATGTAATATATTGCAGCTTACCAATCCTTGGATGTGATGGCTGCATTGGTTTTCTTTTTCTTTAGGCTTTTTTCCTTTTTTTTCACCTAGTGATTCAGCCAGTATCTGTCTTCGGTGTCTGTATTCTGGATGAAGCAGTAAAGTAGATACACTCGGCTGGCAGCATTGTCAATCCAGGGAGAGTGTAGTGTTAGACTAGCAGATTTAGATGGACTTGACTAACAAATAAAACAAAACAGTTTTTTTTTTCATTTGGGATAAAGGATGTATTTCTGGTGATGTGACTTTTAGACCTGAAATATGGACAAAGCATATCCAAGTATACTGTGTACTTGTCTCAATCCAGAGCACTAAGTGTCATTTCTGTCTGCTGCCCCATTCATCTGCTATCTGCATAAGTCATTTCTAACAAGTTTTCCTGACACCAATTGAAAAAAAGGTGACGGGGGAGGGATCTTCAGCACACCTTCTGTGATTGACAGCCTCAGCTCTGTTTCTGGGTGCTGTGTGAAGGGGTGTGTTCCTCTCCTCCAATCAGCTCTCAGAGCTCTTAACACTAAGCTCTGCAGTGTGTAATTTCAACTGTCAGTTTCCTTTTCTGACAGCTCAGGCATGCTTTATAAATTGTGGACTTTGACTGGATGTAGACAAGAGAAGGCTGCAGACAAATTGGTACAACTTATGTAGGAGAATTTGCCTCATCTCTGTGCATCACCTAAAGCCATTCACTTTACTCGGTTTTAGGGTTTACACTTGCCGACCGCCCACAGTACATTTACTGTATCTGTATGTCATTTTGCCTGTACAGACACTGGGGCACTGCGCATCCGCTGGGGCATGCTCTGCGCCCTGCGTCATGGACCTCCCTCCTACTGTGGAATGCGCATCCTGGTGCTCAGGGACTGGTGATCATGTGATCACTATGCAGTCACATGATCACAATGTCAACAAAGGTGTTATGAATCCATATGACGGCGTACCAGGCGATCGTGGCAACACCCTGTTGCTAGGACGCGGCGTGACCCTGGTCTCTGTAAAGAGCCGCAGCTCTTTAACCATGTGATCGGCTGTGTCCAATTACAGCTGGTCACATGTAAATATGGAAATGCCATGAATCGGCTCTCCTTGCCTCATACTGACAGTGTGTGTGGCAAAGAGTGCCAATCAGTGGCATCTCTTTGCAGGGGAGACCTGGGCAGGTATTTCAGGAAAGCCCCTTCAGTGCCCAACAGTGCCCATAAGTGATGCCAGTCAGTGCCTGCTCATCCGTGCTGCCCATCAGTGCCTCCCATCAGTTGTGCCTATCAGCACTGTCTATCAGTGCCACCTATCACTACCCACCAGTGCCAATCAATGCGGAATATTAGTGCCTCCTCATCAGTGCAGCCTCATCAGCGCACATCAGTGAAGGATAAAAATTACTTATTTTCATAATTTACACTCAGAAACTACGGACAAGTTTTTTTTCTTCAAAATTTTCAGTCTTTTTTTTTTTTTCTTTCTTTTAAAAAGTAAAAATTCCAGCAGTGATTAAAAACCACCAAAAGAAAGCTCTATTTGTGTGAAAAAAAAGATAAAAACATTTATTTGGGTACAGTGTTCCATGACCGCGCAATTGTCATTCAAAGTGCGACATTGTTTGTATCGCTATTACAATCCTAATAAAATGAAATGGGGTGAAAGTGCCCTGTATTTTGAGGTGGTTAAAGTAATTTGAAAAATAAGATTTACTTTCAGGATCACCAGTTAAACATAAAGGAAAAGGCCTAAAAAGAAAATATGGCTGTCACATCTATAAATTGTTAGGCTGCAATTTATTACATTTTTATTTTTGGGTTTAATACCGCTTTTATAGCAATCTATGGTTACAACATACTTTCATTTTATTACT
The DNA here is from genome assembly GCA_028564925.1 of Lithobates sylvaticus. Classification (NCBI taxonomy): domain Eukaryota; kingdom Metazoa; phylum Chordata; class Amphibia; order Anura; family Ranidae; genus Lithobates; species Lithobates sylvaticus. The sequence goes on from CM053027.1 coordinate 333,438,507, forward strand.
TTAGGATTGTAATAACAATACAAACAATGGTTATTTTTGACAATCCCATACAGGCTTGCTTAACCACATCCCGCCCAGTTGTCATTTTGCTATAGGCTCTTCCGTTCTGACTGGACATTATGTGACGTCCTTCAGAAAGAGTCGCTCGTGCGCGCCCCCAGGGGTGTGCAGCGGGGCAATCGGTAGTGCGGTGTGTCACTCCGACACACCACATCTCCGATCGCAGTAAAGAGCTTATGACGTGGGCCAATCACAGCTGATCACAGCGTAACTAGAAAGTGCTGGTTATCGGAATATCTCTTCACGCTGACAGAGCGTGAGTGGAGGCGAGCCGATAAGCGGCTCTCCTGACGGGGATCTGCACTGATAATCAGTGCAGTCCCATCAGCGAAGCCCACCAGTGATGCCAATCAGTGTGGCCTGTCAGTGCCCATCAGTTCTGCCTATCAGTGCCCATAAAGGCTGCCCATCAGTGCCACCTATAAGTGCACATCAGTGAAGGAGAAAACTTACTTATTTACAAAATTTTATGCCAGGAACAAAGAAAAACTTTTTTTCCTTTAAAATTTTCTGTATTTTTTTCATTTGTTTAGCAAAAAATAAAAAAACCCAGTGGTGATTAAAGACCAACAAAAAAATGCTCTATTTATGTGAACAAAATTATAAAAATGTAATTTGGGTACAGCATTGCACGACGACGCAATTGTCATTCAAAGTGCGACAGCACTGAAATCTGAAAATTGTCCCGAGCAGGAAGGCAGTGAAAGTGCCCAGTATTGAAGTGGTTAAAAAATTTCCTTTTGGCTCCGTTCACAAATGCTGCGGCCACGGCTCACAGTGGCTCCCCGTTTACCAATTCAGGTGCGAATCGGGTCCAAATTTTTGCCTGAATTCGCACCTGAATCGGACAAGAAGACACACAGGACCCTTTCCAAATGCGGGCTGTGATCGCCCCAGAGCTGTGTAAACACGCTCCTGTCATGCGAACTGGATGCAGAGAATGCATCCAATTCGCATATATGTGAACCCTTTATGTTGTGAGTGCTGCCTGTCTGCTGGTCATTTATTTCCACAGTTTCCTTGATTCCTTGCATGCTTTGCTCGGCTGTTTACTTTCGATATCCAAGTACTGCAAATTCCATTGTATCTTGCTACCTGCATGCAGTGATTCCTGTACTGACTTTGCCTCCTGAAACTCCTCCTCCTCAGCACCTCTGTAGTTTAAAAGGCAGGCTCTGTGAAATGTATTATACAGCAGTGCCTAATCTCCGGGCATAGTAAATAGGTGCCACAGAATTCAAGAATGTAAATGAGTGGGGAACTTAACAAAAGTATACACAGTTTAAGACACTTCCGATTAATAGAAGTAGGCTAGAAATAATTTGAAATACAACGTGCAAATGAATATATGATTTTACATTTTGAGCATAGATGCACATTTTTATAGAATTTCATCAAATTACTGTGATGATATGTGATGTGCTGTTTGAGTTGAGTTCTAAAAAATGTGGTAGATGTGCCACAAAAGAGGAAAATAATACAAGCATCCATAAATGGAAATGTATCTGCAGCTTGCACTGCAAATTAGTTTGTATGGACTAGTATTTACAAAATACCTTGCCCTAGGAGGTTCAGTATCTGTAAACTGCTGGTTTGGAAGTTTGAAAAGACAACAGTTACATTCATTGTTTGTTTATTGGTCAGGCAAACCTATTACAAGATCATTGCCCATACTTGTTTAGCATGAGTTTTATTTCTTTAGCATTTCTAGGTTGGGACAGGTGACTCTACTATCATTTAGGAATTTGTTAGAATCCCTTGTTTAAACCTTCCTTCAATGCCTCCGCTCATCAGACATAGAGCAATGCAGCAGAGAACTCCTGTTAGGGAGGGTGTTCATGGTACTAACAGCAACTGTATCCATCCATAGTGGTGCTGATCATTATGGAAAAGTATAGTGTACTCAATGAAAAAATAGTGGATTTCTTAGAAAAGGTCTATACAAAGAATATGACTGCCTATATGCAGTTTCACCTTGCTGATTTCTAATATACCGTATTTATCGGCGTATAACACACACCGACTTATAACACGCACCCCAAGTTTAGAAGGGCATTTTAAGGAAAAAAACTTTTAGGAGGGAAGTTTAAGAAAAAAAAAAAACTTACATTTAAATGTTCATCAATGCAGCCTTATCAGTGTCTATCTGCAGCTTTGTCCATCTATTCACAATGATCAGTGCCATTTGCAGCCTTGCCCTTGCAGCCTTGCTCAGTGTCATTTGCAGCCTTGCCCTTGCAGCCTTGCTCAAATTCATTTGCAGGCTTGCCCTTGCAGCCTTGCTCAGTGTCATTTACGGCATGTAAAAAGCCTTGCACAGCGCCGTTTTCAGCCTTGCCCAGTGTTTAAATTTCCCGCTGCCGAGATAGACAGAGCCTGTGTACTCGGCTGTATTCGTCTCAGCTTGTCTCGCCCAGTCTGGTACAGTACAGTCGGCTCGGTCTTTTTCGGCAGCGCTCCGCTCGCTCCAGAGACAGCAGGGAGGTGGGTGTGCGAGTGGAGCCGAGCAATCGGCTCGGTCTTTTTCGGGGGTTGCTCTGTCTTTTTTGGCGCCGCTCTGTATTTTTCGGCTCACAGACAGTGAGGATTGGCGTATAACATGCACCCACGATTTTCCCACGATTTTAAGGGGAAAAAAGTGCGTGTTATACACCGATAAATACGGTACATATATTTTGTGTGCTCTAAAGTTGAACCTAACAGCACATAATTTAACCTCGTCTGTAATTTGTGTGCCATTTATGGTACAAGGTCCAGCCCTTTCACACTTAATAGCTTTGTCCGACAAAGGGTCAAAACTGGCCTCTTACTAGGGAAATGGCTATTATCAAGCTAATCCACTATATTGAGCACATGGTACATTTATTACAGCTCTCTGTGTCATCTCATTACAGCAGTGCCATCATTTACAATGCCAAGGTATAACATAAAAGTAATTATATGCTTTGATTTTAGTGGATCATGTAGAATATGTGAACTGAATGAAAATTTGTAATATGTTCAGATACAAACCCATTTTTAAGAGAATGAATGTCAAAAAAAGTGGAAAAGATTACAGAGAAATCTAAGATGCTTTTAAACAAGATTAAGATAAGGACCATTAGGGTTCATGTCGCCGACCTGTCTGCATTAAGATATATCTTGCTTGGCGCCTGCAGAACAGATGATTCATTCAATATGTGTCATATTAAAGTCGAGCTGGCTGCTATGGAGGCAAATGCTAATGCTTATTTGTTTAAGAGATGCTCCCTCTTGCTGTCTCACTGACCTTTGTTTGCTGACTCGCTGTAGTGTTACCATTTTTCAGCATCAGTTACATTGATGTCCTGAAATAAGCAATTATTTTGTAGAAATCTTGCAGTAACATTGTATGTACACAGCATATTTTTAGTGTGTTTATTGCCTGACCAGTAATTCTCCAATTTAACAGCTTTTTATATGTAATATATCCCTATATTCTATTTAAAAATATCAAATATTAAATTTTTTATTAAAAAAATAAAAAAGGGCCACTTTTTCTTATACCATTTAAAAAAAAAAGGCCACTTTTTCTGTGTGTGTAATTCTCAATGATCGCCACAGTTCTGATAAGGAGTTCAAAAGATTTAAAGCACAAGCCCTATCGTATACACTTCTTCTTCTCTTGAAGTTATTAAAGCGGAATTCCGACAACATTTTTTTTTTAAAGTCAGCACCTACAAATACTGCACCTGCTGACTTTTAAGAATCGGACACTTACCTGTCCCAGGGTCCAGTGATGTGGGCATGCACTGCGCGAGCCACTCTGCACGCTGTGAATGGCCAGGCAATCATCTGGGACCTGTGACATGACCCAGATGATTGCTGGGGGGGGGGAGGTGAACTTACTTCTGACGCCGTGGTGCCCCAGGAGGAAGTGGGAGCTGGAACCCTCTAAAAAGAGGGTTTCCGCTCCCCCTAGAAAAAAAATTATGTCATGGCATGGCATGTCAAGGGGTCACTTTCCCTCCGTTTTTGGGTGGAACGCTGCTTTAAATATCATTTGAGACTATTGGTAACTTTGCTGCCCCTCCAATATCCTACCATTGTTTACATTGTGCAGTGTTTCTGGTAGCTGTGCCATAAATCGCATATGTGCCATTCAGCCATATAGTAAAATAGATGCCTACAGTGCAGCCAAGCTAGTGCATGCACAACTTCCAGCAGAGCTGAGGAGAACTCTTCTCATGGTAAACACTGCAGAGCCATTGGCAGGCTGCAGCAGGGCACCTGACTCCCCTGCATCTGTGGTCTGTAATGATAATTAAATTGTTTAGTTAAAGAGGTTCTTCACCCTAGAAACAAAAAAATAAAAGTCAGCAGCTACAAATACTGTAGCTGCTGAATTTTAATATTTGGACACTTACCTGTCCAGGGATGCAGCACGATCCTCACCCAAATGGCATTTCACTGGGTCCAGGCGCTGGCATTGTAAACGTATATACCCAATGTGCGGCGCTAAAAATTATGCAATATACTAAAACTCTACAGATAATTAAGTAAAATATCCCCAATTATAGTGCAGGTGCTCATTAGCAGATGAAAAAAATGCAAGTGTTCAGTATATGCCCAGTCTTCAATATTGATAAGCAAGAAAAAGTCCCTATCAAAGAAAAAAGGTGAAACAAATGGTGTCTTCATGCAATGTACACTCTCCCCCTTCAGGTATGCCCTCACCTTAAGGGCTTTAGAAACAAGCCTGTAGTAAATGGTAACAGCTTAGATGGTCATCATCCATTTAGTGGCTGGTTATTGGTAAACGCAGATCCTATATTCACTCCACCTCCTGGTAGGAACGCTGATACCCGCGATCATCTCACGGAGAGGAAGAACGGGGAAATGCTGATGTAAACAAGCATTTCCCCGTTCTGCCTAGTGACAGGACACTGATCACAGCTCCCTGTAATCGAGAGCAGTGATCAGTGTTGTGTCACACATAACCCCCCCCAGTTAGAATCACTCCCTAGGACACACTTAACACCTACAGCGCCCCCTAGTAGTTAACCCCTTCACTGCCAGTCACATTTACACAGTAATCAATGCATTTTTATTCGCACGGATCACTGTATAACTGTGAATGGTCCCAAAATAACGCCAAAAGTTTCCGATGTGTCTGCCATAATGGCAGCGATCAGCGATTTTTATCGTGACAGCGACATTACTAGTAAAAAAAAATTATTAATAAAAATGCCATAATACTTTCCTTTATTTTGTAGACGCTATAACTTTTGCGCAAACCAATCAATAAACGCTTATTGCGATTTTTTTTTTTTTTTTACCAAAAATATGTAGAAGAATATGTATCAGCCTTTTGTTTTTTTATATATTTTTTGGGGATATTTATTATAGCAAAAAGTAAAAAATAATGTATTTTTTTCAAAATGTACGCTTTTTTTTTTTTTATAGTGCAAAAAAAAAAAACGCAGAGGTGATCAAATGCCACCAAAAGAAAGCTATATTTGTGTGGAAAAAGGGACGTCAATTTTGTTTGGGAGCCATGTCGCACAACCGCGCAATTGTCAGTTAAAGCGAAGCAGTTCCGCAATCGCAAAAAATGCTCTGGTCTTTTGCCAGCCAAATGGTCCGGGGCTTAAGTGGTTAAGGTTGGACAGATTGGCTATTGCTGTTCGGTTTTTTAAGCTACTAGACTTAACTATTAGCTTAAGATGAACAAAATGTGATTAATAATGCTATATTTGCTGTCATATTTGTTAAGTCATTGGATAGATGCAGTGGGCACATGAGTGGGAACAATCCTCAATGGATTCAATAGCTGGAGCTGTCTGGTGACGCTATGATGTGCACACTTTAAAATTCTACTTCCTTGGAGGAGAATAAGTGTTTTCTATGATATGGTCATATTGTAATCCATTATGCATTCGATAGTATGTTTAGTTGACTGTTTATGGTTGAGCTTCTCATGTATAGCTTATACATGTGCATGAACAAATGTTATATTTTTAAATATCATACACGTAGGCTGCGACTGCAGTGCTTGCTTGATTTTTTTTTTTTTTTTTTACATTATGTCTGACCAACACTCTTAAAACTTTTTTTTTTTTTCTATCTGGTTATTTGAAAAGTGCAATTGTCCACAAAGCTCGCTGTGAAACTTAGTTTCAGAGTATTAGGAAAGAGGCATGGCGTTAATTTTATAAAGCTCTGTTTCGGCAGTTTATACATAATACTTTTTTTAACAATTGTTCAAAGTCATTGACATTTTTTTCTATACACACTGAACGCAGTTTTCTTTTCTTTTTTTTTTTAATGTTCAAATATTTTCTTTTAGAATACATTACCTGTTGGCCCTTAATTATAAACTGTAGTTATTAACTCAACATTTTATACTAAACTATAAACTACATATATGTATTTGTTAGTCTTTGAGAGGTGTTAGCTGTTTGTATCTGCCAGAAACTGTTCTTTCCTATGACAATAGCTTCAATATAATATTACTCTGCATGCCGTAATGTACATTTTATTTTTTTCATCTTGCACTACAAAGCATTCTTGAGCAGAAAACAAATGGAGTGTTTCATACATTGAGCATATGAATAGTACCAATAATGTTTATTCTGTGCATATTCCAGTTCAGCTAGTTTCTCTTATAATGTAATTTGTATTCCATATTGAAGCACTGCCAGTTATGAGTAGTTGTGGTTGTATAAAGTACAGAAACCAGTTAAGTGGCTTTAAAACTTTTTTATATAATTTTTTTAATGTCTATTTTGCAGTGGATTTCTTTTTATTTCAAAGAAAGGCTATTAATGTTGATATGAATTGAGTTGTGTCATCTTCAGCCATGCAAGGAGAGAAGATTCTGTTTTCCTTTCTCCAAAAAGACTTCAAATGGTATTTAGCTAAAAGCAGAACCAAATCAGTGCTATTTACCTTTTGTGTAAGCTTCTGTAAGTGCCATTTGGGTGTTGAATCTCAACATTTCTGAAAGAGAATTCTGTATGTTGTCATTAGCAATCATTTTTTATTTTTCTTCTTCACTGGAAGACAAATGAGAAAGAGGCTGGGTTTTCATAGACAAGACAGCCCTTTCTCACCAAAAAAATCTGATCCAGTAGTGAAGGGTGCTCAGAAATACGAGAGCTGTCCAAGAGCCTACTAGAATTAGATATACACGTTTTGAGATGGGAGCAACAAAATAGATGCTTTCCAAAGGTTTTCTACATTTCACAGTATGCATACTAGTGTTCCACCATTCCTGCTTTCCAATAAAATGTCCTGCTTTAAAAAACTTTAAAAAATGTGGCTAAAGGTATATAAACTGTTTCATAATAATTTGTGCTAGACTTTCACATCTAAATATATGGTTTTTTTTCGGTCACTTGAATACAGGAGAATTATTTTTAAATGTTTGGAGTCTCTGTGCTCCCAAAATGCATGTTATGTTTTTCCACCAACATCTAACCAAGCCCCATATAAAATACAAAAATGTATTTAACAGACACACACAAATAAATACAAGAATTCACAGAATAATCAGTTCCAGGGAGCGGAATTACTCACGATTAATTTTAAAGTAAACTGATTACAAACCTGAGAGATTCAAAATGGGCATATTATGAAATCATGGGATTTTCACTAAGGGTAACCTTGTTTATGCATTTTCTGTGGGGCCTATGCTACCCTAGGCACATTTGATGTTGCCTCTTACATACTTGAAAAATATTGACCCACTCGCCTCCTGTTTCTGTAAGCCTATCAAAAAAAAAAAAAAAGCCAGAAATATGAGCAGAAAGTGCTTATTACTATTGGTATTATATTTTATATATGTTGTAGTTGCCCACACATCCAATACATATACAGATCGGTCCATATCCATATAGTGCAGACTTTCTGCTTTAATTCAAGGGGTTGAACATAAATATCAAGTAAAAATTTTAGGAACTGCAACCATTTTTATGCACAGTCCCCCCATTTTCAGTGGCTCAAATGTAATTGGACAAATTTATATAATCATAAATAAAATGTTCATTTTTAATATTTTGTTGAGAATCCTTTCCTCGCAATAACTGCCTGAAGTCTGGAACCCATGGACATTACCAAAGACTGAGTTTCCTCCTCTCTGATGCTTTGATAGGCTCTAACTTGTTTGTGGGTCTTTCTGCCTTTAGTTTTGCCTTCAGCAAGTGAAATGCATGCTCAATTGGTTTGACCATGTTTTACAGATGATGTTGTGTACTTTGGATTATGAGCTGTTCCCAGCCTTCTCCACACTTTTTTCTTCCCGTCATTCTGGTACAGGGTAATCTTAGTTTCATCTGTCCAAAGAATGCTTTTCCAGAACTGGTCTGGCTTTTTTAGATGTTTTTTGGCAAAGTGTGATCTGGCTTTTCTATTCTTCAGGCTTATGAATGGTTTGCACCTTGTGGTGAACCCTCTGTATTTGCTCACGTGAAGTCTTCTCTTGATTGTAAACTTTGACAATGATACACCCACCACCTGGAGAATGTCCTTCACTTGTCTGGATGTTGTGAATGGGAGGCAAGAGAGGATCCTGCGATCATCCACCACTGTTGTCTTCCGTGGACGTCCATGCCATTTTATGTTGCTGAGCTCACCAGTGCGTTCTTTCCTGAGAATGTACCGAACTGTTGATTTGGCCACTCTTAAGCCCCATACACACGGTCGGATTTTCGCATGGATTCTGTCCGATCGGACAATGTTGTCGAAAAATCCGACCGTGTGTATGCACCATCGGACAGTGTACGTCGGATTGTCCGACGGACAAAGTCCTATCTCCTGCTGGATAGATTTTTGGACAACAAGGTCCGATCACACCAAATCCGATCGTGTGTATGGTAGTCCGACGGACAAAGTGCTACGCATGCTCAGATCACATTACAAGACCAAAGCTATTGGCTACTAGCCTCTACGTAGTCCCGTCGTAGGCAACAAACGTCACCACGTTCAGAATGATCGGATTTTCCGACAACTTTGTCCGACCGTGTGTACGCAAAACCAACATCGGACAAAGTATGACAGACATGATCCGACGGACCTGGTCCTCGGATAATCCGCGCGTGTGTATGGGGCTTTAATGTTGCTGCTATCTCTCTGATGGATTTATTTTATTTTTGAAGCCGTACAATGGCCTGTTTCACTTGCATGGACAGCTCCTTTGAACCCATGATGTAGGTTCACAGCAATAGATTTAAAATGTAAATACCACACAAAGGCAGGCCATACATGGGTCGAATTTCAAAAGGATTTTCTATGGAAAATCTTATTGTGCGAGAATTGTAATCGAAAAAGAAATGCGTATGTGCAAGAAAAGAAAATTCCCGGAAAGAAAAGAAGATTCCCAGCCATGAACGTTCTTTTCTGTAGCAACAGGAGGGGAAATTGAAGGCTTGGTTGGTCAAATTTCAAAATCAGTGGTGGCACCATCAGATCACAAAACGCACAAAATTTCAGATTTTCAAAAGAAAATTCTTTCGAAATTCGACCATCTATGGCCAGCCTTAGAATCAACTCCAAACCTTTTACCTGCTTTATTGATAAATAATGGAGTAGCCCACACCTGGCCATGAAACAGCTTTTTTTTCAATTGTCCAATTACTTTTGGTTCCTTGAAAAAGGGGTGATGGCTGTTCCTAAGAGCTGTAATTCCTAAACCTTTCCTCCGATTTAAATGTACATAACCTCAAATAAACCTGAGAGTGTGCACTTTCAGCACATATCCATTATATAACTATAGCTTGAATATGTTTTGGTAAATACCTGAACAAACAATAAAATTGTGCCTTTGTCCAAATATATATGGACCTAACTGTATATTCCTCTATTGCATCTGAAAAATCCCCACTGGGTAGATACTTTCTTTATTCATTTTTATTACAACTTAATAAATGTAAATACTCTATTACTGTTGATGCATAATGCAAGCACCGAATCATAATTTTTATAACTTGTGTACAACCTAATTAGGAATCACTCCCAAATATAAATGTATTTAAAAAAATCATGGTGGCTTTGGCTGCAGCAAACTCTGCCCTTTCCTGCAGGCTACTAGGTAAGGGGGCATTAAGCTCTACCTCTACACAATATTCTGCCAATTCAGATATGGCTACTAATTGCAGCATTTATAAAAAAAACACTATAAAGTAATTTTGCCACCACATTGAGCATTTAACCTAGAGTAAAAACGTTCATTGCTTTTTATGCAGAAACATAGCACCTTTTGTATTATTCATTATTTCTATTTTATGTATATTTAGATTTTATCTGTTAATCCAGCCTGTTTTCACATTTACAATATTCTCCAGTTCTGGTATTGGCCAACAATGCTGTATTGTCGCAATAAGATTCCCTTCTTGCATTGTCAGAAATCAACAACTGATTACAATACAGGTTGATGCATGTACGTTGTAGGCGTTCACCTAAGCACCAGTATCCTCATTCATGAGAAACCTCTGACAGTGAATATGTAAACATCTCTCGAACAGCTCTTCCCCGTCTCCTGTTAATTGACATGGATTCACTTTTTACAGCCAGTAAACATCACTTCCTGCTGTAACATTTGATCTTATGAGTTACATGCCAACCACCGCACAACTTTACTGCATTACAGAGGAATTGCATTCACGTAACAGTGTAAAAACAATCAAGAATTAGGTACAAATATAGAAATTATTATTTTAACCATTGAGACCTGCATAACACTCCTGAAATGGACCTTGAGCATGTGCTGATCATAGTCACCAGGTCTAAATAGGTGTTCAACAATTGAGGCAGGCATTTCACCCTGCCTCAAGGTTGTTGCACCTCTGCATGAGAGGTAGACCTTTTATAACATGTTAATGGAGGAAAGCCAAAAAAAAGTGCAATGTGCTAATAAATGCTAGCAGTATCAGGAGGTATTGATATTGCAGCAGGGTTTTCTAAATGTGTATCTTTGAAAGACCATACCACATAGTGACTTTCCTTTGGTTAACAATATAAAGGGAAGGTTTTTCTTTCCATTATTTTCAACCTGTCTTAAAGTGGTTGTAAACTCTATACTTTCACTTTGGCTCATTCTAATCTACAGTGATAAGCCTGCTGATTGCTGCCTGTGAAATTTCACTTACTGTTACAGTCTCTTCATAATACATCCGGCAATCTTTAATTATGTCACTGACGCATGCGCAGTCCGTAGTTTCGTTAACTGCACGCCATGTGTGTTGTTTCAATAGCCCCTGCATGCCAGGTTAATTCCTTCCACTGAGAATGGCACAGAGGAAGCCTCGCAATAGTGTGCCCTCATCCACAACTTCCTGGTTCTCCCCTTGTGACTGTATAAGACGTCACACAAGGGGAGTGAACCAGAGTATCACACAGACGTCCATAAGAGCACACGCGATTGCGCGATCGTGCTTGCACGAGATTTGGCCAGGAAAAGAAAGAAAAGGTGGAAATGACACCCACACAAGAGCCAGAATTCAGGAGTAAAGATGGTGCAGCCGATTCCTAGAAGAAGATTTATTTTATAAAAGTAAAAAAAGGTATCTCCCAAACTCGTTTTAATATGGAAGGCATCTATATATATATATATATATATATATATATATATATATATATATATAGTTGATTGATAATAAGAAGAAATAAAATCCGGGGTTTACTTCCTCTTTAAGATGGTGTATGTGAGGGCTAGATAACAAAATCTTCATTAATTACTGCTGGTAAACACATTGTCAACAAACTATTTCAGTGTTCTTTAGTCAATTAATGTGCCCACATTAACTTCAAAAATGTTAATTTAATTTTAAACCAATTGTTAAAGATTTTCTTTTATGGTTGCAGGGACATTAAGTTGTATGTTTTTTTTGTGCTTGATGTCCCTCCCAGCCTTAGAATCAACTCCAAACCTATGCAGTGGAATAACGTCCAGGATGTCTCCAAATTACAAGCCGACCTCAATGCACTATTTAATTGGGTGACTTTGTGGCAGATGAGGTTTAATGTAGATAAATGTCAAGTTATGCACTTGGGGGCTAAGAATATGCATGCATCATACATACTAGGGGGAGTACAACTGGGGGGATTCGTAGTGGAGTAGGATTTGGGGGTTTTGGTAGATCAGAAGCTCAATAATAGCATGCAAAACCAAGCTACGGTTTCCTAAGTGAGCAAAATCTTTTCTTGTTTTAAGAGAGATATGAACTCCAGAGAGGGAGGGAGATATAATTTCCCCCCTGTACAAATCAGTAAGACCTCATCTTGAATATGCAATTCAGTTTTGGGTATCAGTTCTCAAAAAGGATAGATTAGAGGAACTGAATTATTATTATAATATTCTCTCTTGAGAAGAGGAGGGTTTAGGAGGAGGAGAAGAGGAGGTTTAGGGGGATATAGTCAACATGTACAAATATATAAGGGGTCAATATAGTGAACTTGGTGTTGAGTTATTCACTTTATGGTCATCACAGACAAGGGGGCACTTTTTACGCCTAGAGGAAAAGAGATTTCATCTCAAAATACGGAAAGGTTTCTTCACAGTAAGAGCTATGAAAATGTGGGATAGCCTCCCTCCAGAGGTGGTTCTGGCCAGCTCAGTAGATTGCTTAAAGGCCTGGATTCTTTCCTAAATGTACATAATATAACCGGGTACTAACATTTATAGGTAAAGTTGATCCAGGGAAAATCTGAATCAGGAAGGAATTTTTTCCCCTGCTGTAGCAAATTGGATCATGCTTTGCTGGGGTTTTTCGCCTTCCTTTGGATCAACTGTGGGTATAGGATTGTGAATATGGGATTGTATGATATTATTTTTTATTTATTTGTTTTTATGGTGAACTAGATGGACTCTGTCTTTTTTCAACCTAACTAAGTCAGCAGCTACAAACACTCCATTCGCCCCCCCCCCCCAAGGCCGATCTGTCAATCGGATCGGGTGCAGGTGCCGCCATTCTAACTAAGGGAAGCTGGCAGTGGAGCCTTGCGGCTTCACTGCCCCTTTCCTACTGCGGGAGTCACGTGGTGCTTTGTGAATGGCCAGCTGTCTTCTGGGACACACACAGAAACACAACAATAAAATTGTGCCTTTGTCCAAAAATATATGTGGGTGGAACGCCGCTTTAACTTAGAAACCTGTCTGTGAAGGCTGGTAAGGGTAATTCCTCTATTGCATCTGAAAAATCCCCATATGTGTTTGGCTTGTGAGAGCCTCTCCTGAAGATCACAGCAAGTTGGGTGATTGCTTGCAACATATATTGCATTACTAACTAATCAAACTCTGTAAAGATTAGGTCTAAATTGGAAAAATAAATGTATGCCTTTTGGAATTGCTACTCATCTCTTATCTTGTTGTTGTCTTGCTAAAACATGTCTCAAAAATGTATTAATGAACTGTTTTAAAACAAGTCTGTTTTCCAGTTCTACATTTTTAATGAAGTTTTTTTGAATTTACAAAGAAATATTTTGATAGTGTACTATAATCATTTTAAGAAATAGTATATAAAAAAAACAACCATACTTTGCCATATATTCTACATAGTAATCCATTTAAGGCAAGATCTTTAGCAACCCAGATGGAAAACCATTTGTACTGAATGTTTTCAGTGCTCCACTTTATGGCACCCCAAAGATTTCTTATTTTGCTAACTCTGCACTGCACAGATAGGCAATTTTACAACAGCATATATCAGGTCAAATGCATTACTTATGTCTCTGGAACATTTATGATTTTGTTTCTTGGTTACTGTATGTTTGTAAAGACCCATATTAAAGCTATTGTCTTTGCTAATGTTAGGCGTTATGTATTTTTTGGTAATAAAAGCCACCTATATTCTGTTGTACTCAGTATTCTACACAGTATTTAGATTTTACATTTGCCATCCTTCTCCAGTTAATAATTATGTTAATTTGCAAAGCCACATAGTTTTTGTACTGCTCCTATGTATTGTGTTCAAAAAGACATTAATTATATGTGGCATATTAAAAAAAGAAAATTTTACATTTTTTTACATACATTAATTAAGGCTTCTTTTAGCTACATTGTCTATGCAGACTAGTTGTAGAGGGTATGAAAAAATCTAAAATGCATTCTTTAGGGGGGCGTGGCCTGGACGGCATGGAGTGAGGAGTGCTGAGTGGGAGCTCCGCTTGCCCGAGATCCGTTTTCAACTATCCTGCGGCCACATATCCTGCTAAATTACACCTGCCGAGGCTGAATGATCTCCTGACCACCTGGGGAACATGTCGCCACCAAAAGCGGCCAAAGATACAGCCGCAAAGCTGGCCAAGTACCGCCACGCGGGAAAGGAGGCCTCGGGGGAAGATGGCGCAGAGTCCTCCTCGGCGGGAGATACAGCGGCGGAGGACACAACGCGCGTGCTGGAAGCAATCTCAGACTGTAAAAGTACCCTCACGTCTAAAATCGAGGAGATTAAGGTGGACGTGTCACTGATCCGCCAACTTGTTGGTGGACTCCTTACCCCCCCCCAACACCAGCTTAACATGGTGCTAGTGAAACAGGACGACGTTGAGAATCGCCTACGCAGATGCAATCTGCGATTCGTGGGACTGCCGGAGGGCTCGGAGGGCCCTGACCCCCCCACGTTTCTGGAGAACCTGCTTATCAAGACCTTTGGCCGGGCTGAATTCTCCACGTCGTTTGTGGTGGAGCGGGCGCATAGATTGGCATCCAAACCTCCCCCCCCAAGGCGCACCTCCGAGAACCTTCATAGCCAATCTCCTAAACTTTCGTGACAGGGATGCTGTCCTCCGCCTCACGAGAACGAAGGGGAACATACCGTTCCACAACGTTGAAATCCGAGGGTTTCCCGACTTTTCCGCCGAGGTGCAGAAGAAAAGAGCACACTTCAACGAAGCCAAGCGTCAGCTAAGGATCCGACACTACGCATACGCCATGCTCTACCCGGCGAGGCTCCGCGTGACTGGAGAAGACCGAGCGCACTTTTTCGACACACCGGAGGCGGTGATGTCCTGGTTGGAGACCCGGGCAGCCCCCGATGATCCCCCCCAGCAGAAGCGTTAAAACCCATACCGAGTGCTGATTGTGAGGATAATAACCACCCGAGGGAATGGAGGTCATTTCTTCTGGAACTTACGCCAGGTACTGTAACTTGTTGGTGGACTCTCCCCCCCCCCCGGGGTGTTATTTATACAGCCTTCTACCGTTGGGTCCACTCACCTGCATGACCATACACTCGCTCCTCCGGGCGAGCTGGGGAAGAGGAGGGCCCCTGTACTTCTATCCTATTTTGCTCAGACTCTCCCTCCCCATGTTATTTCCCCAGTGGCACCACTCAATGTGCTGAAACATCCCCTATGTATAGAGACAAGCACTGCTGGCCCTGAAACCTCAAGTTATATGGCAAGTACCCACCGGATATGACACCCGGGACATGGACATGGGGTTTTTTCTATGTGATATCCGTTGACCCCCCCTGTACTCAATGTCCTGTTGTCCCTCAACCGGGGGTCTCCCCCCTCGCACCATGGCAGGATTGCCAGAGAACAACCGTCCCCCTAGATGCGGGAGTCCCCTCGGACCCCTGTTTTACCTATAGCCAAAATGGCGGCTGCCATGAGGCTCAAGCAAAGTTTCCCCGGCCTAGTCGGATTGAACTTGTTATAGCGCCCGCTGGCTCAGCGGACGGTTCAGCCGAACAGGTCGGTGCACAGGTTTGTAGCTATGTTATGCTACTGTGTTTGTATGTTATCAGTGATTTATGCAATACTGGGAAGAGCGATGTAAATGTTTATAGACTTATACACCATCTTTTACGCAGTTCAGAGCCCGCCACGACTGTGAGATACTGGGGCTCTGGGGCCTCGGACTATATTATCCTGCCCCCCTCGCTCTGGGCTCCGTGGGCGGGGCCGCGACCCTCCCCTGCAGGCGGGGGGGGCGTGGCTCCGCCGCGCTGGCCCTGGGTGGGGGGGACACGAACGAAAATTTATATATGCAATGCCTGTAATTAAATGTATTATTTGGATTGTACGTGGGATGCGAGCTAAGCCCAAGAGGACAGCAGTGCTATCATATTTGAAGGCACAACGTGCGGACGTTATGGTCTTGGTCGAGACGCACCTCACAGGTCAATTGATGCTATCCCTTAAGAAACCCTGGGTGGGATGGGTTTACCAAGCCCCACACACGGCCAACTCCAGGGGAGTCGCAGTATTGATAGCCAAGACGGCTAGATTTGTCTTGCTGGCTCTCAGATCTGACCCGCAGGGTCGGTACCTATTCTTGCATGGCAAAATTAATGGTCTAGAGGTCCTGCTCCTGGCAATATATATTCCGCCTCCGTTTCAGTTTAATGTTCTCATGGAGGGACTGGCCTATATGTCCCAACACCCCACTGTACCTGCGATATGGTTAGGAGACTTCAACAACGTAACAGACAGAGACAAGGACATACTCAACACGCTCCCACCAACCTCCCCCACACACACGCGGACACGGTTTGGTAGACTTGTGGAAGATTTAGACTTGATAGATACATGGCGACATAGATACCCGGATGACACGACATATTCGTGCTTCTCCGCAACATACAATGCAATGTCCCGGATAGACCTAATATTGGTTTCCCGCTCCTTAATACCACTACTTGGGAGGGTGGGCTTCAGTCCCCGAGTTCTCTCGGATCATGCCCCATATTGGGCGGAGATCCGAATAGATTCAGCCCCGACAACCTACAGTTGGAAGCTTAACCCATTCTGGTTAGAGGTGGTGCCAGACCTAGCAGACATTGGAAGTGAGTGGGAATTCTTTTTTCAAACAAATAATGACACAGCGTCCAGAGATGTGGTTTGGGACTCATTTAAAACACATGCACGAATGATATTGTCTCAACGGATAGCCAGGTACAGGAAAAACTCCACGCAAGTGGTTGAGCAGGCTGAGCAGAAATTATCCAACGCAGAAAAAACCTTTTCCAGTGACCCGACCCCTGACAAGGCGGGACACATGCTGGCATATCTTGCTCACATGGATCACAAGCCTCCCACCGTGGTATCGCTTCGGAGGGCGGATGGCTCCACAATTACTGACCCGGAGGGGGTGGCTGGAGAGTTCCGCACCTTCTTCGCATCACTCTATACCTCCAGTGCAGATAATCCCAGGGAGGAGATTGAGGCCTTGCTGGCTGAAATTGACTTACCCAAACTCACAGATTCTCAGGTAGAGATGCTGGAGGCCCCGATTACCGTGGAAGACATCACAGAGGCCCTGTCCAACCTCAGCCCATCGAAAGCTCCCGGGTCAGATGGGCTGCCGTTGGAATTCTATACCGCTTACGCGGATGTCCTAACCCCCAAACTGCGGGAGCTTTTCTCACACATGTTCCAAACAGGTAATAGACCAGCTTCTATGGGTGAAGCATATGTGGTCCTCATCCCAAAACCGGACAAGGACTTAGGAAAACCTGAATCCTAGTAGTGGTGTCGTTAGATGCTGCGAAAGCATTCGACTCTGTCGAGTGGGAGTACCTCTGGGAGTGCCTGGCTCGATTCGGGTTTGGACCCAATTTTATCCGGTGGATCCGACTCCTATACCAAAATCCTAGCGCCAGGATCCTTGTGAATGGGATGGTCTCAGCCCCGTTCCCCTTGTCCAGGGGGACACGTCAGGGATGCCCCCTGTCCCCACTGCTCTATGCGCTAGCCGTTGAGCCCCTTGCTTCAACCCTCAGAACCAACACGAGCATACAAGGTCTGCACTGTGGGGGAGTAACGGAAGTTACGAGCCTATATGCAGACGACATGTTACTCTACCTAGCTGACGCTGGCCCTTCCCTACAGATAGCACTGGAGGTAATAAGCAACTTCGGGCGATACTCAGGGCTTAAGATCAACTGGGACAAGTCCCGAATACTCCCTATAGATGTGGGAGTCCCCACACAGACAGAGAGCTCATCCCCACTGCTTAGGGTCAGCTCCATGAAATACCTAGGGATCACGGTTTCCCGATTAAACTTAGAACCGGTCATAGCCGACATAAAACCCAAATTGCAAACCTGGTCGAAACTGCCACTGGGGGTCATGATTATATTCAGGGAGCCCTCCGACCCCTCAGCGTTGGGGGGCCGAGGGGGATTGTTATACAATTATTGTAAAATTTGGGAGGTAGCCAGGAAAAAACTAAATGCCCCACCCACCCACTCGCACACACCGCTATGGGATAATCCAGGTCTGGGCGAGCTGCGCTCCATACCGGATCATGTCCTCTGGCTTGACAAAGGGGTAACCATACTATCAGATGTGTACAGGGGTGACACACTCAAGTCATTCCAACAGCTAAAAGAAGATTTTGATCTGCCCAACCAAATGCACTTCCGATTTCTCCAGCTCCGCCATGCCCTCCAAACCCAATTTGCTGAAACACCCCCCATTCTAGAACGTCTGGTACAAGTGGACACCCTGCTGGGTCATGAGCCCCAAAAGCTCATCTCCATATTCTATAATGACCTCCTCCGGCCATCTGCTGCACAAATAGCGTACGGACTGAAGGAGGATGAGGAATGGGAAGACGCCCTGGAAGCTAATAAAAAGATATCCACCAGACTATCAGACCGACTCACACAGCTCTTTATTGTGCACAGGTCCTACTTGACTCCCGCCCGCATAGCCAAATATGACCCGAACCGCAATCCCTTATGTCCCAGATGTGACAGCCCCCATAGTACGTTTTATCACTTACTCTGGACGTGCCCGATCATCCATGACTTCTGGTCCCAGGTGGTAAAGTTCATACACGACGAAATGGGATCCCCTCTAACAGTATGCCCCAAACAATGCCTATTGGGTATTTTCCCGGACCCTGACTCGGATAAATATCACAAACTGTTTTTACAAGAATCACTGTTTATTGCCAGACTAGTTATTGCAAGAAAATGGTTGAGACCAGATCCCCCCACAGTCCAGGAGTGGAAAGCAGCGGTCAACAATGTGTTGCCATACAAGAAAGAGATATACGTACATAGAGGATGCCCGACTAAATATGGGAAAATATGGGATTCATGGCTAGGAAACGCATAGAGAATGCGCCAAGTATTATTGAGTTTGGGATGCCCATGCTACATCCACAATTGCATATGAGATGTTCTGTACAATGTCTGTAACTGCTCTGTTCATGTAACTCCATGTATTGTTTGACCTATATTTGTAATTGTTGACTCTTCCAATAAAACTTGTTATTTGGAAAAAAAAAAATGCATTCTTTAAAAGGATTATCATTTTTCGAATATACCAATAAGTACAATTATTAAAAAAATATGTGCAGATAGCATAGATCTTCTTTTGTGCTACAGTATGTAATACCACAAAACTGTATGTGTGTATAGTATTGCCCCTCTAATCACATGGGTTCTAATGATAAACATAGAACTAATAGTACTATAGAAATATGCGCACACAAGTAATTGGTTGTCATCAGTCTAAATCAGCTGTACATGCTTAAAAACACACAATGCTTCATGCAAAGGTAGAATAAATTTTCTATATCTACAGTACTGTGAAAAAGTTTTAGGCAGGTGTGAAGAAATTCTGTAAAGTAAGAGTGCTTTCATAAATATATAATTAGTTTTATTTCTATCAATTTTCAAAATGCAAAGTTAGAGAACAGAAAAAAAATCTAAATCGAATCAATATTTGGTGTGACTGCTCTTTGGCTTCAAACCATTATAGTAGGGACAAGAAACAATAATGTGCATTTTTTTTTATCCAACCTAGACACACTAGCCCTAATCTAGTTATTTTATCAATATTTTGTTTTCTATTCTTCTCCCCTGGCTAGGAGTCAGAGTAGAATTTACTAAAGATGGCCAAACACTATTCGATTTTCGAACAAACGTTCATATGAATATATGTTTGAATAGTCTCTCCAAAATTCTCCGTACATTCAATGACTTGACTTGTCATTCGAAAGTGCTTAAAGTGGTTGTTAAGGCAGAATGTTTTTTTATCTTAATGCATTCTATGCATTAAGATAAAAAGCCTTCTGTGTGCAGCAGCCCCCCCCCCCCAATACTTACCTGAGCCCAATCTCTATCCATCGATGTCGACGAGTGCCTTGGCCATCCGGGACCCTCCCTCCTGATTGGCTGAGACACAGCAGCAGTGCCATTGGATCTCACTACTGTCAATCAAACTCTGTTAGCCAGTCAGGAGAGAGGGGGCGGGGCCGAACCACAGCTCCTTGTCTGAATGGATACACAGAGCTGCAGCTCGGCTCGGGTGCCCCCATAGCAAGTTGCTTGCTGTGGGGGCACTCGACAGGAGGGAGGGGCCAGGAGCTCCAGGCAGGGACCCAAGAAGAGGAGGATCAGGGCTACCATGTGCAAAACCACTGCACAGAGCAGGTAAGTATATGTTTATTTTTTTAGAAAAAAAAAAACAAGACTTTACAATCTCTTTGAAATTTCTTAGCTTTTAACATTTGACTTTGGAATTCATGTAATTTGCCGAATGAAAACCACATTCACTGTTAGAAATACAGTTTTTCAAGAAAACATTTTCATCCTGCTCCTTCGAATTTTCATGTCACCATGATCGAAAACATTTGATTTAACCCTACTAATGATTAATAATGAATGTTTAAAAAATAAATAAAAAATCTAGTTAAAAAAATTTACCTAGCATATGACCAGCATGAGACAGAATCTGGAGTAGCTGTGCATGGCAATCAATCAGCTTCTAGCTTTCATTTTCAAAGCTTAAGTGAACAAGCTGAAGTTGAATCTGATTGGTTACTATGCATAGCTGCACCAGATTCTATGCATAGCTGCACCAGATTCTATCTACTCCAGTTTTAGTAAATTTCCCCCCAATGTATCCTTTTCTCCGGTTTCCTCTCACACTCCTAAGACATGCTGTTAGGAGCCTGATAAATCATTTGAATCCCAAAAAGTTCCCCTGTTTGAACAGAAGTGTATTTTTTTCAAAACAATGATGCTAGTTGCATTATTTCATTCAACATTGTATTTGCATAGATTAGAACTAAGAAGGGGGAAACGGATTTGTCTAAACTAGTATAGTTTACAATCCTGTGTTACAGGATGTGGTTTACAAGGTAAAAAAGAGTCACAAATATATTAGTATTAATTTTCAGAAAAAAGGGCTTAGTAACACAAAACATCTTATTAAATCAGTTGAATAGAGTTCCACGCTGAGAAATGAAAGGAACTTGGATACAAAATGTCACTTCATTCTTGCTCCAGGGATTACGGTATTTCTTCTGAATGTCCTGCGTCACGCACTTCCTTCTCTTGCAGCATTCACAGACAGTGCTGTGATCCATAGTTTAAAAGATTCCCTGCAGATGTCTGTAGGAAACACTTATTTACTCATACAGTGAATCAGTAGCTGTTACAGGAAATGGAAGAAGTGCTTGGCAGAACCTAAAGAAGTACCAACATTTGCACTTCCACATTACTGTACATCCTAGAGTTCTGCTCTGCTCATCCGTAAGCCAGAGTTTGCTTTGAAAAGAGGCTGCTCCAGAACATCTTCAGACAGGTTTTAAATGCTTCTTCAGTTTACAGAAAGAGTGGAAAGCTATACAATACATGTATATTGGCAAGGTTGATTAGAATAGTGGCATGGATCTCTTGTTAGGTTAAAAATTATGTGTGGTATCAGTTATCAAATGCAGTATTGCCAGCACTGCAGAGAACGTATTTGCTAATGATGCAACAGTTGTGAGAATCATTAGCATTGGTAAAAGAAATATTCTAGCATGCTGTGTAATTTATGTTCCAAATCGCTGGACACACGGCTGGACACGGGAATTGATTTTTTATATGCAGATACCCTCAGATAATTGGACAACAGCAAAAGCTTTGCTGTGACCCGCCCCCGAATGTATAAATATAACTAAGCCCACTCCATGGTGTTCTCATTTGTTTGCTAGTGTCCTTATGTGACTTATTCCTTCTCCTGTTGAAGAAGATTTTTTACCAGATTTCCTTTCCCATTTGATTGATACTTCTGTCAAGATGTGACTGCTTGTATACCTTTGGGAACTGTACACGGACCCCACTGCTGCCGGGCCAACCTATAATATTTGCTCCAGGCATTGAATCCTGCATCATGCTCTCACCTTGTCATATGGGGTAACAAGTGTAGTTAGCTGCAGGATGCTATACAGTTCCAGGGCTGTGGTCTATTATGGCTTCACACCTTTTCTTAATCAAGACGATTGGACTTTGTATGATGATTGGCCTAACTCAGAGAGGTTATTTACTCCTCCTGGTATATTTGGTGCCTTTTACACTATGGGGGGGAATTCAAAAAGGATGGACTGTTCCCACAGTGGACCCAGCTATTCTTGCACTAAATAATCAATCTACTGTTCTTATTGAGGACATTCCCTGCTTTAAAGATTCAGTAAGCGTTTGAAGACACTTTTGAAATCATCCTTTACTCTGGCAGGCCCAACCCTGAAGCTGACTATAGCCACTCTGTCAGTTGGCCAGACTATGGCCAACTGGACTAGAGAACTCAACAGTGAACGTTCTCCTGATATACAGCGGGTAAAAAAAGTATTGAGCACGTCACCATTTTTCTAAATAAATATATTTCTAAAGGTGCTATTGACATGAAAATTTCACCACATGTCGGTAACAGCCACCCATACATACGAAGAAACCAAAACAAATACAGTGCCTTGAAAATATAGTATTCATACCCCTTGACATTTTCCACATTTTGTCATGTTACAGCCAAAACATGAATGTATTTTATTGGGATTTTATGTGTTAGACCAACACAAAGTGGCACATAATTGAGAAGTTGGAAAATGATAAATGGTTTTCAAATTTTTTTACAAATAAATGTCTGAAAAGTGTGACATGCATTTTTATTCAGCCCCCTTTACTCTGATACCCCAAACTAAAATCTAGTGGAACCAATTGCCCTCAGAAGTCACCTAATTAGTAACTAGAGTCCACCTGTGTGTAATTTTTATCTCTGTATAAATACAGCTGTTCTATGAAGCCCTCAGAGGTTTGTTAGAGAACCTTAGTGAACAAACAGCATCATGAAGGTCAAGGAACACACCAGGTGTTGGGATAGGACAGGTCAGGGATAAAGATGTGGAGAAGTTTAAAGCAGGGTTGGGTTATAAAAAATTATCCCAAGCTTTGAACATCTCACAGAGCACTGTTCAATCCATTATCCGAAAATGGAAAGAGTATGGCACAAATGTACCACGACATGGCCATCCACCTAAACTGACAGGCCGGGCAAGGAAAGAATTATTCAAAGAAGCATCCAAGAGGCCCATAGTAACTGGAAGAGCTGCAGAGGTCCACAGCTCAGGTGGGAGAATCTGCCCACAGGACAACTATTAGTTGTGCACTCCACAAATCGGGCCTTTGTGGAAGGGTGGCAAGAAGAAAGCCATTGTTAAACGAAAGCCATAAGAAGTCCTGTTTGCAGTTTTCGAGAAGCCATGTGGGGGACACAGCAAACATGTGGAAGAAGGTGCTCTGATCAGATGGGACCAAAATTTAATTTTTTAGCTGAAAAGCAAAATGCTATGTGTGGTGGAAAACTAGCACTGCACATCTACCTGAATGCACCATCATCCTCACTGTGAAACATGGTGGCAGCATCATGTTGTGGGCATGCTTTTCTTCAGCAGGGACAGGGAAGCTGGTCAGAGTTGATTGGAAGATGGATGGAGCCAAATACAGGGCAATCTTAGAAGATAACTTGTTAGAGTCTGCAAAAGACTTGAGACTGGGGCGGAAGTTCACCTTACAGCAGGACAATGACCCTAAACATACAGCCAGAGCTGCAATGGAATGGTTTAGATCAGGGGTGCCCAACCAGTGGCCCGGGGGCCACATGTGGCCCGCGGAGCCCTCTGATGTGGCCCGCGACCTCCTGCTCTGGGATAGAATAGAAAGAATACTGTTATTAAAGGTCAGTTTATTACTAAAATCAGTGTATATATGGGCATATCTTGTTCTGCAGTGGTTACTGGGCTGCTTTCAAAATTGATCCGCAGGTGCAGAGCAGTTTACCTGTGGGTTACCTGCACTGAGCCATAGACTTCTATTATTACCTGCGAGTTTGGTGAGCTTTCTGAAAGTGCACCAAACCTGCAGAATATAATAGCAGTCTATTTCAAACTGCAGGAAAGCCAAAAGGTACACTGCGTTGCACACGTGGTGCAGGTTAACCACAGTGCATCGGTGTGAAAGCAGCCTTTGACCCCTTTCACACGGTCAGTCCGACCAATTGGACCCTCCATTCACCTCTAAGTAGTGGCAGACATAAACCTACTTGTGTTCTACCTCCAATATGATCCGCTAAAAAGTATCGGGGGCTGTGTCCGCTCTCCAAATGCAGAGTGGACACGGACATGCCATCCACCCGCTCCGTTCATTGTGGCCCGCGACCGTTTACCAAGTCGCTTAAGTGGCCATCGCTCTTCAAAAGGTTGGGCACCCCTGGTTTAGATTAAAGCATATTGATGTGTTAGAATGGCCCAGTCAAAGTCCAGACCTGAATCCAATTGAGAATCTGTGGTAAGACTTGAAAATTGCTGTTCACAGAGGCTCTCCATTCAATCTGACACAGCTTTGAGCTATTTTGCATAGAAGAATGGTCAAAAATGTCACTCTTTAGATGTGCAAAGCTGGTAGAGACTTACCCAAAAAGACTTGCAGCTGTAATTTCAGCGAAAGGTGATTCTACAAAGTGGTTGAATACGAATGTTTGCCACACTTTTCAAATATTTATTTGTAAAAAATTTGGAAAACCATTTATCATTGTCCTTCTACTTCACAACTATGTCCCACTTTGTGTTGGTCTATCACATAAAATCCCAATAAAATACACGTTTTTGGTTGTAACATGACAAGGGGGTACGAATACTTTTTCAAGGCACTGTAAGTTCAGAAATTAAGTTGTGTAATAAAACGGAATGACACAGGGAAAAAGTATTGCACACGCTAACTGAAATGTATTTAATACAAAATCCTTTTTTGGTAATGACAGCTTCAAGATGCCTACTGTATGCATGCATTGCTCAGGTGTGATTTTGTCCCATTCCTCCACACAAACAGTCTTTAAATCTTGACGGTTCAGTGGGCCTCTTCTACGAACAGTAGAGTTCTTTCTATAGATACAGAGGGAAGAACAAGTATTTAATACACTGCCGATTTTGCAGGTTTTCCTACTTGCAAAGCATGTAGAGGTCTGTAATTTTTATCTTGGGTACAAAAATCCAGAAAATCACATTGTATGATTTTTAAATAATTAATTTGCATTTTATTGCATGACATTCGTATTTGATCACCTACCAACCAGTAAGAATTCCGGCTCTCACAGACCTGTTATTTTTTCTTTAAGAAGCCCTCCTGTTCACAGTATTAACTGCACCTGTTTGAAGTTCTTACCTGTATAAAAGACACCTGTCCACACAATCAAACAGACTCCAACCTCTCCACAATGGCCAAGACCAGAGAGCTGTGTAAGGACATCAGGGATAAAATTGTATACCTGCACAAGGCTGAGATGGGCTACAGGACAATAGGCAAGCAGCTTGGTGAAAAGGGAACAACTGTTGGCGCAATTATTAGAAAATGGAAGAAGTTCAAGATGACGTTCAATCTGCCTCGATCTGGGGCTCCATGCAAGATCTCACCTCGTGGGACATCAATGATCATGAGGAAGGTGAGGGATCAGCTCAGAACTACACAGCAGGACCTGAAGAGAGCTGGGACCACAGTCTGAAAGAAAACCATTAGTAACACACTACGCATCATGAATTAAAATCCTGCAGCACACGCAAGGTCCCCCTGCTCAAGCCAGCGCATGTCCAGGCCCATCTGAAGTTTGCCAATGACCATCTGGATGATCCAGAGGAAGAATAGGAGAAGGTCATGTGGTCTGATGAGACAAAAATAGAGCTTTTTGGTCTAAACTCCACTTGCCGTGTTTGGAGGAAGGAGGAAGATGAGTACAACCCCAAGAACACCATCCCAACCGTGAAGCATGGAGGTGGAAACATCATTTTTTGGGGCTGCTCTTCTGTAAAGGGGATAGGATGACTGCCCCGTATTGAAGGGAGGATGGATGGGCCATGTATCGTGAGATCTTGGCCAACAACCTCCTTCCCTCAGTAAGAGCATTGAAGATGGGTCGTTGCTTGGTCTTCCAACATGACAACGACCCGAAACACACAGCCTAGGCAACTAAGGAGTGGCTCCGTAAGAAGCATCTCACGGTCCTGGAGTGGCCTAGCCAGTCTCCAGACCTGAACCCAATAGAAAATCTTTGGAGTCCGTATTGCCCAGCGACACCCCCGAAACCTGAAGGATCTGGAGAAAGGTCTGTATGGAGGAGTGGGCCAAAATCCCTGCTGCAGTGTGTGCAAACCTGGTCAAGAACTACAGGAAACGTATGATCTCTGTAATTTCAAACATAGGTTTCTGTACCAAATATTAAGTTCTGCTTTTCTGATGTATCAAATACGTATGTCATGCAATAAAATGCAAATTCATTATTTAAAAATCATACAATGTGATTTTTTGGATTTTTGTTTTAGATTCAATTTCTCACAGTTGAAGAGTATCTATGATTCAAATTACAGACCTCCTACATGCTTTGTAAGTGGGAAAACCTGCAAAATCGGCAGTGTATCAAATACTTGTTCTCCCCACTGTATTCTGTTGGATTCACGTTTGGTGATTAGCTGGGCCATTGTAGCAGCTTTATTTTTTTTCTTTAAAACCAATTAAGTTTCATTGGCTTTGTGTTAGGGATCATGGTCTTGCTGAAATGTCGACTCTTGTTTTATCTTCATCATCCTGGTAGATGGCAGCAGCTTTTATCAGGAATGTCTTGGTACATTTTTCCATTCATCCTTCATTCAATGATATGAAGTTTGCCAGTACCGAAAACTGAAAAACAGCCCCACACCATTATGTTCCTACCTCCAAACTTCACTGTTGGTATGGTGTTTGTGGGGTGATGTGCAGTGCCATTTGACCTCCAAACATGGTGTGTATTATGGCATCCAAAGAGTTCAATTTTGGTCTCATCTGACCAGACTGTATTCTTCCAGTATTTCACAGGCTTGTCTAAATGTTGTGCAGCAAACTTTAAACAAGCTTCAATATGCTTTTTCTTCAGCAACGAAGTCTTCAGCAATGGCGGTTGAGTGCATTAATTATTGTTTTCTTTGGAAAAAAATTGTATCTGCTAGTTCCAAGTCTTTCTGAAATTCTCCACTCTCCTTGGCTCTTGGATAACTCGTCTGATAATTCTTTTCACTCCTTTGTCAGAAATCCTGCGAGAAGCACCTGGTCGTGGCCGGTTTATGGCAAAATGATGCTCTTTTCACTTCCGGATTATGGCCCCAACAGTGCTCACTGGAACATTCAGAAGTTTAGAAATCCTTCTGTAACCAATACCATCAGTGTGTTTTGCAATAATAAGGTTGTGAAAATCTTGAGAGAGCTCTTTGCTTTTAATCTTTGAGATGTTTCTTGTGTGACACCTTGGTAATGAGATACCTTTTTATAGGCTATCAGTTGAGACTGAACCAGCTGATTTTAATTTGCACTGACAAGGGGCAGGATTGCTTTCTAATTACTGATGGATTTCAGCTGGTGTCTTGGCTTTAC
This sequence comes from Lithobates sylvaticus, assembly GCA_028564925.1. NCBI lineage: Eukaryota > Metazoa > Chordata > Amphibia > Anura > Ranidae > Lithobates > Lithobates sylvaticus. Next base: position 333,466,199 of record CM053027.1, read on the forward strand.
ATGCCTTTTTGCACCTCCCTTTCTCCATGTGTTCAATACTTTTTCCCTGTGTCATTCAATTGTATTACACATAACTTAATTTCTGTCAATAGCACCTTTGGAAATATATTTACCTAGAAAAATGGTGACCTGTTCAATGCATTAACATAAAAAACCTTCTGACTTTACAACCCCTTTAATAAAAAAAAAAACATGTTCTACTTGCCTGTTCTGTGCAAGCACATTGCACAGAGCGGACCCGAACCTCCTCTTTTGGGGTCCCCCTCCACCTCCTGCGATCATGGCTCTTCCTCAGCATTCCCCCAAATAGCAAGCTGCATGGTGCACACAGCGTGGCTCAGCCCGACCTACTCCACCCCTTCGCTCATTACTGGATTTGACAGACAGCAGCAGGAGCCAGTGATGACTACCTCTGGTCCCAGTGTAGCTTGTGAGAAATGGAAATAGGGGGAGAAGAGATACAGACGGGCACAGCGTTGGATCAAGAGAATTGACAAGTACGTATTTAGGGAGGTGGGGCAAAGGAACAGATGTTGGAACCACTTTAATTTGTACACATAAATATATATAATAAGATCAGTTTGTCTTAAATAACATTATCCCTTTACCGGGTATGTATGTTAACGTTTAAAAAAAAAAAATGATTTTGTTTATGAATATCTTTGTACAAAAGTAAGCCGTATTAATTTATTCTAGCTGATGGCTTTGACTCCTGCATTGCAGTGCTACAGATTGGTAGTGATTTACTATTCTTTTTCACATTGCTTCTGAATTGTCTTAGGCAGCCCATAGATTCATAATATTTTTTTTCCGTTTAATTAGCAGGTTGAATGAAAAAAAACGGACTCTTCCCCCATCCGTATATTTGAGGTGGATGGGGAAGACCTCCCTGCCGTGCTATTGTATGCTGAGAGTGGGTGGACTTTCCCACCGTCGGAATACACTGACAGCTGTAGCCTGTGGTGCTGATTCTGTGAGGAAAATCTAACAAGCTGGTTGTATGGCCCCCCATCGGTAGATCCATAAATGGATCTAAATTTTTGTCTGGTCGCTGCTGAACCAGCTAAAATTTGATACATTGCTGATGTATAGAAAACCTAGCATGTAAGAAAGTGAATTTCACATTTTAAAATGTATTTAATAGCAATAATAAATGAAAATATATACTCCTTGAAAAAACACTATCCTCCCCCTTCACCCATTCTCATTAATTTTCACCTCCTATGACTACGATGAACGAAAAGTGACAATCTTAAAGTACCTAGATCAGGGATCTCCAAACTACGGCCCTCCAGGTGTTGTGGAACTACATGTCCCATGATTCATTGTAAAACTCTGACATTCACAGACATGACCAGGCATGATGGGAATTGTAGTTCCTGAACAACTGGAGGGTCATAGTTTGGAAACCCCTGACCTAGATGAACAAAACTGCATAATAATATGCGTGGCCTGGAAGAAACTAAAATTTTTAACCAAAAAAATGTTCTGCCATATTGATCGCTTTAGAGCTTACTATTTTTTTATGACTTTCTAGTATTTATTTCAGGTTCTATTTTCCAAGCTTTCACCTGTGAGTCCCAGAGGAAAACAGAAAACCATGTGCTTTTCCCGAGGATGTTTGGGAATTGTTGTGATAAAAATCTCAAAAGGAGTCTCACATTTTTTCTTTGCATCTTTATTTTATTTTACACAAATAAAGAGAAATTATTGCAGCTGAACTGCCCAGATTAAAAAATGCAAATATTTCATTTCTGCGTTATCAACAGCCCATTTTTTTCTGTAATAGTTTTATAATTTGTATTTATTTTTCATGAAGTACAATGTTCAGCACAGCCCATGATATCAAGTTGTTTCAGCCTCTTTCCTGATTGATGTTAGAGGTAGCTGACTGGTTGAGGTTAGTAATTCTTCACTGAGCTTAAAGTGTAACTTTAGTCGGAAAATGAAGTCCTTATAGATCACTTAGATAAATTCCTAAACTGTTTAAAATCCAGTGATGCACTGTCCCACCCTGCCCTGTACATGCTCAGTTGCTCTCCATTTTCTGTACTATGCCTAAAATCAGAGCCACTAGAGGCCAATCAGCTGACAGCTTTAAGACTTACTGTTGCTGAAAGGGGAAGGAAGCAACAGGAATGACACAGACTGAGTGAAGGAAACAGATTACGGAGGGGGAATAAAGCAGGAGAGGGGACAGGACAAACTTTGCAAGGGAGACTCAACAGAGTTAAACTTACAAGGATAGTGTCTTCTCTCCCTGATTCTCTCTCCTTTCTCCCTGTGAACTTCAGCACTGTAAAGTTTCCACAGCCTTCCTCTCTAGATGAGCTAAGACATACAGTCAAGGCTGGAAATGTAAATTTTTTATTTGCAGAAATTGACCGTGGATTTAACCACTTCAGCTCTGGGAAGTTTTACCCCCCTTCATGACCATGTCACTTTTTGCTATTTAGCACTGCGCTACTTTAACTGGTAATTGGGTGGTCATACAATGCTGTACCCAAACAAAATTTATACAATTTTTTTCACATAAATATCACTTTCTTTTGGTGGCATTTGATCACCACTGTTTTTTTTTTTATTATATAAATCGAAATAAAATAAAAAACACAATATGTTTTACATTTTGCTACAAAACATATCCAAAAACGAATTATAAAAAATCTAATTTCTTCATAAATTTTGGCCAACATGTATTCTGTCTTTGGTAAAAAAAAAAAAATTCCAATAAGTGTATATTGATTGGTTTGCGTGAAGGTTATAGAGTCTGCAAACTATGGTGTATATATAGGAATCTTTTTTTTTTTTTTAATACAATGATCAGTGACTTATAAAGAGACTGCGATAGCACGATGGGTAATCTGACACTTACTGAAGCTGGGGTTGAACTGGCTTATTGCCACTGACATCACCAGTTAAACTTGTACAGTGATAATACTACACACTGTCACTAATCATGAGGGATTCCAATGTTGAATTATGCATTTACAGTATATTATGCAGAATGCAACAGGAAGTTTAAAGGCAAGCAGAAACACCCAGTTTAACAGGAGCAGACTTGGGAATAATGGCAAGGCAATCTTGCTGTTGGAGTATCCATGACAGAGAAGACTGGACTGATATGGACTGGATAGATTGACTTTTATAAAGTGCAGGAATCATGACTATTATAGCTTCAGGTACATGTTAACAAAGATTATGTAGTTACATTCTCTCTTTCATTCTTAAACCTGAATTGCAATCTAAGAGTCTGATTAATTTGGGAGTGGTTAAAGCGGCAGTAAACCGCAGCATTAAAAAAACAAAAATCCCCTGCAAGGCAATGGCATAATGTGCTAGTATGCATAACATATTCGCACATTATGAAATACTTACCTTAGAACGAAGCCCGACTAAGCCCTCCAGCAGGGTGCTGTTACTGCTGTCAGGGCTTCGATCTTCCCCAGGTCTTACTTCCGGGTTTGTGGGCTCTGGTTGATTGTTGCTGAAGGGAGAAGAAAGCAACAGGAATGACACAGATTGAGTGAAGGAAACTGTGTCTGACCTTCAGAGCTCTGTGCATATGCGCAGGAGTGCCCCAGCCACTATGGCTGTTTGAGTGGCCGGGGCCTTCCTGTGCATATGCATGGAGCTCTGAAGGTCAGACACGGTATGCCAGGCCTTCAGAGTGAATGCACTAGTGATGTCACCACCTGCATGCAGTGTGAATATCTCCTAAAGTTTAGGAGATAGTCACTGTATCTACAGGTAAACCTATAAAACAACTTATAGACTTTACTGACACTTGTTATAGAGTCCAGTCTATAACTTAAAGTTAAAAATGCTTCTGTTTTCAAGAGGTATCTCACTTATGCTGTGTAAGGAGCGCCAGAATTTCTGTCTGATGTTGAAAAAGCAAATTTTTTGTTTTCTCTTTCCTGGAGAGGCATTGTAGACCTTATTAATTAAGGTAATTTGTCCACCACCCTTTTTTTTTTTTGTTGCCAGTTGACTGATCCTTTTCACTCACTTATCAGGGCAGGAATGGACATGAGCTTGGTTGTTTAGACTATCAGATGTTCTGTTCTGTTTTATGGTATGGACTTGCTATACAAAGCCCTCCTGCATTTATGCTGTGTTTTTTTTTTTTACTGCCTTGCTGAAAAAAAGTACAGGACAAGCCTGCTTGGACTGTTCCTGTGTGTCCCTGTCTCGTACATGGTTTCCTCTTACCAGCTGCGCCTGCCTCCCTTACATTACTTTTTTTTTTTTATATATTTCTAGAAATATGGGTAACATAATATGCAGAGAAGGAATTACTAACATTTAAAACAAATTTCACACAGCATAACGATGTGACAATATGTTTTTTTTCTTTCATGCTTAGCCAACAGAGAATGTTTACAGGAGCTAGCATTTCTGCCAGAAATTGAGAACTGTGATTTGCTGTTATGGGTAATTATAGTTTTCCCTAATTAGACTTCAGTGGGTGTGCATATTATTGCGGGAGCAAACTTAGTGTTAAAATGATCGGGTTATGAGTGGCCTGCTCTGTACTGACAGAATAACAGTGAAGTTTATAGCAACCTTATTAAAATCATACTGCACTTTAGGGAGTAAAACTTCTTAGATATTCTGAAAAAAAAAAAAAAAAAATCATTATGCATTGGAATAGATTTTTGAGTGCAGAAATAAGTAGTAATATACTTTAAAAATAATTGGTTCACAAAACAAATGTTATATGTAGAAAATGTATTTAGCAGAATTTATATGTACGTTGTGTTTTGAATTTGTAGTATTTTGTATGAAACTCACACAAATTACTCAACACAAAATTACATTTTTAAATAAGTTTATTTGTATAATTAAAAGGGGTAGAGGGGAACAAAAAAGGAAAGAACTGCATAATACAGAAAAAAAATGGTCAGAGTCACAGAAAAATCCACAGCTTTATAGGCACTTTTACCAGATCCTTAGATCCTATTAAGATCTAAATGCACGTGTCAGAGGCCTCCAATCCCAGTTGATGCCTATTCAGGGGAAACGCATTGGACTGGAGCTAGTGGTGTAACATTGAGATGCACGGGTCGTACTGCAGGCGGCCATGCTGACATTGTTCTTTTTATCCATGTATTTTTTGTAAGTGCAATTTTTATAACATTTTGAGGTGTTTATTGATAATGCACTATGAGCTTTTTTCCTACCGCCTCGATCTGTAACCGTCCGAGCACGGAGAGTCAGTATCCTTCTTGAGTTCCAGTGAGTTCCAGTGAGCGATCCCCACCAGCTGATTCCTCTCTGTCACGATATCTGACACGTGCATTTAGATCCTAATAGGATTTAGGGATCTGGTAGGCGGCCATCTAATCTATATTAACACAGTGGTGAAACACTGACACCTTTTGGATATGGTTGCATAGAGATTACACTGACCTAATGTTATGGATGGACATAATGATATCGGGCACTGATTGACGATCTTAGTACTTTTTCTTCCCATTGGAAAGTGGGTTTATTGCAATTGTTTTTGTTTATTCAAAGACTTTTATTTGTTGCAGACTTTGTTTCACTGTTAGTTTGTATCACTTGTTTTTTGTGTCATATATTACCATTTGTACATGTATATATGGTACAAGGATTATAAGTTATATTAGCTTATACACTTGTTTTTGCGACAGTGCACTTTTCACTTTTTTCTATTGTTACTGTATTCCAGTGATTTTTTAGTGCAGCAGTCCTTTTAGTACACTGGCCAAGTGCAACCCTTTAGAATATACATATATAGTGATTGTTGTCTAATTTCCAACTACTCTTTTATATTTTACATTTCTGCATTGCATTGTTAAAATGTTTAGAATGAACATGTTTTATCATTGTTTTAGAAGTTATGTAATAGAAGCAGAAACACTTTGCTTTAGTGTCTGCATCATTTTTTGGCTGAGCTGTCAAAAGTCACATAAAAGATGAGCCCAAAACATCAGTCAACATTATCTTTGTGTCAAGGTGATCCCATATCTAGTACTCTACCAGTCCCCCCCCCCCCCCCCCCCCCCCCCATACATGTCCAAAATAGAATGGCTGCATTTGACTATACTACTTTGTTAAATGGTTGTATATTGTGTTGATGCCTGCATGTAATTTTATGAATTATATCTGCTTACTGGTAGCTTTATTCTTTGTGACTGACATACAGAAATGGAAGAAAGATTTGTTGCATTTCATTTTCAAGTAACAACTACAGATCCATCTATCATCAGCGTTTTAGTCCTTCGTGCTCTCCATTGTACCAAACGCTATCAGACATAGGGATATATTGGAAACAAGAATGTTTCAGCATTCTTTGTGTTAGGAATTGTTTATTCGTGATCACAGAGATGGCATGCTGCTTTCCTGGCCTATTAAGAACATTAGGTTTTGAAAGCATGGCAGTTAAAGTGACTAAGTGGCAATATTAAAAAGTTAAACAAATGCCAAAAAACATTTTCCAGAGGACTGGGATTGTAACAATGCCATTAATGAGGGCAAAGAGGTTTTAATGCAATTTGCACATTCTTAAGTTTCAAAAAGAGGTTTTCAGTTAGTGTATTATTAATGGGCTGCACATCTGGAAGTGTGTAAAAGCTATAGACATTGAGCAAGTGCAGGGTTTCCCCACTAGGCCTGATTCTGACTTTTTCCCCTCCCTAGCGAAATACTTGTTTTCAGAAGACTTAGACAGGGCAATGACAATATCCAGATAGTATGTAAACATTCCACACCCCTGACATGTTTATGAGCAGAACAGTAGAAGATGCTTTGTACGTAAATAATACAAGCGTAATGTTTTATTTCTATGTTTTTATGTCTCAATTTGTGCATGTGAACATTTACTATTAAAACTAAATTGTTTTCAACATTATCACAGGATGGATATAGCATGCAGCAACAAGGGCTATGTCCAGTGATAACAATCCAGGACATAGGGAGAGGCCAACAGCAGGCGGAAGGGGGGGGGGGGGTGCAGTGTTATGGTTTAGAAAAGGATAAGTCCAGAGCAAGGGACAGGCAGCAATATGGTGTAGTAAAGATTAAGTCCAGGGTCACATGGTGGCAATCTGGGCACAACAAGGCACACAGATCACTGGACAGCAATCCAAGATACAGCAAATGGCAATCAGCAGGAACACAAGGTGGCAAAACAGAACATCAAAGAGGCAAATCCAGAGTCCCAGCTGTGTTAATTTCGTTGACGAAAATATTCTCGTCAGCTGCATTCTTTCAGTGACGAAAATGAAAGGAAAATAAAATTCTAATTAAGTCAATTGACAAAAACTATGATGAAAATCAATTCCAATTTCTTCAAAGAATGAAAACGGAATGGAAATGTGAGGGAGGGAGGTTTACACGCCTGAACTTCCGCTTTCCTCTGAGCTCTGCCTGTCTGTTAAAGCCCCCTGACTCTATCGGCAAGCTGTATTGGCTGAGCGAAGCAGGCTTTCATCAATCCTTTCCCTTTCCTATGCAGTCCCACATTACACTTATTCACACTAATCTTTGGTACCCTCTGCTGGCGTTTTCTAAATAAGCAACACAATTTCATTCTCAGCCTATAATAATAACACATTCAAGTTTAATCATCTATTGCACTACCACAAAGGAATAAGTAGCGGGCATCTACTAAGCTGCTGAAAGAAAGACAAAAAAGGCTTTTCTTATTTTTTTTTGTTCTTAACCACTTCCAGACCGCACGCCGATATACATCCTCTATTTGAAGAGGGATCTCTTTGTTATGGCAGCAGCTAGCTGCCATAACTACAGTATCGACTTCTTCAGCGGGTGGTCCGGTTTCCGATAATAGTGGTCTCTGCGGCGGATTCACGGCAAGATCACTTTTATCAGTGGCGGGAGAGGCCCCCCTCTCGCCGCTCTCCGGTGCCCTCCACCGCTTACCAGAGCCGTCGGTAGCGACAGAGGCGATTGGATCCTTCTCCTTCCTAGGTATGGAGACGAGTGAGGGAAAGATGGCCCCCACCTGTCTCCATAACATTGCAGGGTGGAAGCGACGTCAAAACGTCACTTCCACCCATAGCTCTTAAAGGGAAAAAAATTTTAATAAATTTTTTTTTTTTTTTAAATAACAACATTTTTTTTTTTTATTTCATTTTAGTGTAAATATGAGATCTGAGGTCTTTTTGACCCCAGATCTCATATTTAAGAGGTCCTGTCATGCTTTTTTTTTTTTTCTATTACAAGGGATGTTTACTTTTATTCTCTATGGTGTTAGAAAAAAAAATGTTTTTTATAATGTTTGGGGGTTCCAAGTAATTTTCTAGCAAAAAAACTGTCTTTGACTTGTAAACAACAAATCTCAGAAAGAGGCTCGGCCCTTAAGTGGTTAATATTTACTGTAGGTAATATATTCAGATAATGTGTGCAATGGCAATACAGCTAAGCCAAATTCAGTTTACAATTTTTTTAAAATTTTTTTTAAATATAATTTAATGTTGCACTTCTGTTTGTCAAAAAGCAATATTTTTGTTTGTTTATGCAAATTGGTTTAATTTATAAAGACTTTTTATATTACAATGGCTAAATCTGTGTCTGTAGTGGACAGGATAGAGTTAGTTCACTTGGAAAGTAAGACACTCACTAGCTTACAGCGTATATCTCTCGGGTATCTCTCAGGTATTTCTTCAGCCAAAGTGCCTAACTAGACAGTGAGTGCCACTTGAGTCTAACGCAAAACTATAGAATTATAGAGAAAATGAAAACTGCAAAAGGAACAGTGATATGGGCATTGTGGTGGGGGAAAAGGTGCCTTACAAGGTGGGCTTTTTGCACAATGGGTTTATGCAAAAAGTTAAGCAAATAATAACAATGGTTGCATACGTTTTTAACCTCTGGGGACATCAATTCTGTCACTCAAAAATCACTACCGGTTTACTTCCCCCTCAACACGTTTCCTCATTCAGACTTTTTCAAGAGGCAGCAGGCCTTGAAAGTAGGGAACTTTCTCTGTGCCAGAGACTGGCCTATTAGTGCTGCTAAATGGTTGTATTTAAAACTAATGTGAGTGCAATTTGTAATTTAAGTAAATGTTTTAATTCACTTACTACACCATGGAGTGGCATTTTGCTCTTTTTTATGTGGTGTAGTTGGAGCTAATGAGAGGATTGGAGGAGTATGTACAGCGGATCCCTGGAGAGTTGAGGGACATCTTGTGGCCACTTTCTATTAATACAACCTGTCTTATTTGACCTATTCACCTCATAGTGTCATATACTTATGGTGAGAGTCCATTTAAAATTGTTTGTGCTTCACATTGGTGAATCAACTGGTGAGAAGAGAAAACCTTCACCTTATTGTGGACGCTTTTTCTCATATTGCTTTGCATTTAATCACTGAATTGCCAACACAGGGACACTGTTAGAGTGTTTCTTGTATTAGTTCACTGAACTGCCAACCTGGGGGCTGTCTAATACTAAAGATGTGATAGCTTGATATTGTTTTTGTATTGTCATTCATTTTGTTACGCATTTGAATGTAGGATATTTGTGCTATATGGTAATTTTTGTTATTGGGGCTTTATTTTAGTGCTGGTATTGTGTGTTTTATGATAAACATTTTATCTAGTGACCCAAATAAAAATATAACAATTTAACTAATTCTAAGGTCAATTCTTACACAGAATTATTATTAGTTTTGCTGACCTCCTACAGTAGAAACCTACTTGCCTGTTTCTGCTCTATTTTGAGATTGCAGGGAGTAATTTGGAAGCAAGTTTTATCTTTGCACCATTGACAACCATTGGCAAGTTTAACATGCTAATTATTTTACATGTTCATAATTGCTAAAGGCATGGAGATATGCTAAACTGTAGGTGTTTTTCACAAGAAGGGTGGTAGACCTGAAATTATGCTGTGGCTATTTATATTATGCAGCTCGTACTAAGCAGAAGTCCTGAGTAGATCTGAAAATAATAATTGCTTTTGCAGGTTATATTGCTGCATTTCATACCAATTTAATAAAAAAAAAAAAAATTGTTGGTTGGTATAGAATGTTATTGAATATGTTGTTGTATATAAGTGAAACACTGCATAAGACAGTAGCAGATATAAAAATGTGTACTGTATAGGTGCATGCATTCAATAAGCGGTGGTTATACAAACAATTCAGTCGATACAAACAGCATGATGTCTTAAGGGACACATTTCCAGAGAAGTCTCCAAATATACTAATAAACAAAGTGGTAAAATGATATTATGGTGTTGAGTTTCTGCATTACTTTTCGTTCATTACCCCAGTGGGAGGGCTTGTTCTCTTCCATAGGAAGCACAAGCTTAATTCCTTTAGCCAGCCAGCTGCATAGGAATAAGAGCATAAGAAATGTTAGAAACAAGGGCCCTAGAGACCATTATGTCTCATTTCTACATTCCTGATTTTCCATCTTTATTTTTTTATGTACCCTCATATATATATCTTTGCAGAGAAATCCCCAAGCTTGCTGACAGCTCCAGGATTTTTGTCCTATAAAACCTGTGTTACGAGTGTTATGGTACAGAAGCATAACTTCTGTCTCTTGACAAAAAGTGAAAGTCAGGTGTTCCCTGTAGCCATATGAGACATTGCACATTGTAACTCTCAGTTTCAACAGGTGGCTAAATACAATGGTTGTGATTTGGAGCCTAACTTTGTCATTCCTTGGTGACCAGCGGTGTCACAATTCTGTGAGATTTTCCTGATCTCTTCCACTGACTGCATATTTGTTTGCCACACTTTGGACTATAGAATGAGCAGTCATGATAGTACATTGACAAACATATAACATTTCCCTACATTATCATAAGCTATTAGATTGTAACACTGCACTTTGTCTAAGCTACATCGCAATGTTTATAAGCTGCCGCCCAACTGCATAGTTTATTCTCTGCCCATGCTTTTCTGGTTCATGCATGCCTAAATGCAGGGCTCAAGCCCTGCGGGAACGCATGGGAACGGAGTTCCTGTACTTTTTCCACAACAGGAACTCCAGTTCCCGTTAGCAGCCGTGTCCTGCAAGACTTTGAAGTATGCGAGCTGTGTGGCAGGTGCTACACCAGCAGCTGCCGACACAGCTCGCAATAGTAAATGCAGCACACCTGACCATTCAGGCATTGCCAGTAGGGGGCCCCATGACAGCTTCTGCTTCGATCTACCTGTCAACCACAGCTAGCTGACAGGTAGATCAGGTCCCTGCTGCTAAGAGATTGTATTTAGTCAGACCTCTCCTGATGCTCTCATCCCAGTCGGCCCCTCCTGATTTTTTGTCTCATCCCCCCCCCCCCCCAGTCTCCTGCATACTTGCTCTGTGAGTCCCGCTGAATCCCCCCCACCTCTATCTTCAGTGCCATATGATGAGAGAACCCAGAGGAGGAGCACAGCTATTCTGCTCACAGGACATGCAGGGAGAGAGGTAAGCTGAGGGAGGAGCATCAGTTTGGGGTGGTAAGCTGAGCACAATACCTGGCAAAGTTTAATGCCAGGAGGAAAGTTTATGTGGAAATATGTGAAGGGTTGGAATAGCAGTGAGTGTGTGTTGGAGCCCTGCAGAGTTTGCAGCCCCCCAAGCTAACATACATCTCCTAAGCAGGAACACATCACTATCTCCCTAAGCATTCTGTCCAGATAATGTGTAGTTCATTTATGACCTTTCGTTTAACCCTGTGTTATCCAAACTCTGTTCAATGAAAAGTGTAAACTCACCACATAAACACTCTATATACAAAATAAAATTCCCCAATAAAGATCAGAACATGATGATCACATTTGCATGGAAGCACAATTGAATGAATGCTGATTATTCAGAGAATTGCCGTATTTATGTTTATTGAGGATTGTGTTTTTTTTTTTTTTTTATGTACTAACAGTTAATCTTCATACACACAATACGAAAATTGGATGAAAAATACCACTTTTGAAGCGTTCGTGCATATGAGAGTATCATTTTTTTTTTCTGGTGGGAGAGTGGATCTTGGGTGGGAGTTCCCACACTTTTTTCCCCAGGACTTGACCCCTGCCTAAATGTCTGTAATCAATCTGGCATGTGCAGACACAGTTCCTATTTGGTTTAAATTCCCGATTCAAATAATTTTTGCAAAGATGTTTGCCTGTGATAGAAAATTGTGACTTCTTCAGGTCTGTTCAAAGGTAACCCATGGATGATTTTCCTTCCAAAACAGTTCACAATGATGGTAGCAGGCACCTCTATATGACTGTCTACATTTTAGGATGATCATCTGTGCATCCTGGAAACCCTAAAACCCATTGTGCAAACAGTGAGAACATCTTCTGTCTTGCCTCCTCCTATCCTCAGTGCGTACCTATTGGCCACTCAGGGCTGCCCATGGCATTTAATGGCCAATAGGAAGTCACAGGAGGGAGATGAACCACAGCTGGGAAGCTTTGTTGGGGGTTTTAGAGATTCTGGGCCACTATTGTGCCTATTCTAAGGATGAAAAATTGTTTTCAGGTCAACGGTACAGTATGTATAAAACAAAATTGTTTGACAGTTTCCGGCCAAAGTTTTGGCTGTCATGAAACCATAAAGGAGATGCAGCTTATTACACTACACTGTTTAAAGTGCACAATATGAGGGTCTGCCTCAACATGGCTGAGATTTGGATTGTGAAAGAAGGTTAATCATACATGTTCTTTGTACTGTATGCAGCACTTTTTTTCATGTAACTATTTCTTTGATCTGCAAGTAAGGTAACATTACTGATTCATTAAAACTATTAGCCTTCATAATAAGACCCCTTTCACACCGAGCCGACTTGGGCGTCAGCGGTAAAGCAGCGCTATTTTTAGTGCTGCTTTACCGTAGTTTTATCTGGGATATTCGGCCGTTAGCAGGGCGTTTTTAACCCCCCGCTAGCGGCTGAAAGGGGGTTAAATCCACCTGCAAAACACTGCCGCATCGCTGCCCCATTGATTTCAAATTGAGTTCACTGCTCCAAAGAAGCTGCTGGCAGGACTTTTTCTGACGCCCTGCCAGCGCACCGCTCGAGTGTGAAAGCCCTCGGGCTTTCACACTGGAGTGCATGGAGCAGCTGTTTTAGGGTGTTTTGCAGGCGCTATTTTTATTGCTACAGCGCCTGAAAAATGCCCTCAGTGTGAAAGGGGTCTAAGAGCACATAAGTGTTGTTGAGTGTAGCCTAATTTTTGCATATGCTGTTTTTACTGCAATTAACTTTTTTTTATGGTTGCCATTGACTATTTTCTAGACTGTTCATTTTGAATTTGGTAACAAAACAGTTAGGGCTACAACTAATGATTATTTTCATTATCAATTTGTTGGCTGATAATTTTTTCAAGTTATTGATTAATCAGATAAAAAGCTCATTATGCCATTTTTTCTTTTATTTGGTATAATTTAATGAACAAACGGAGTGTTACACAAACTTCAGAATAAAAACTTATGGTCGGTTCACACCACAGAGATGCATTCCGGATGCATTTCTGCATGTACATTTTTAATGCAATTTGGATGTTTTCCAGATGCGTTTTTTCCTCTCATGTTTTTTTCTTCATTTTCATTGGTTTATTTTTTGGTGTAATGCTTTCCTGGGCATTTTTATTGTGCTTTGATGCATTCCGGTCCGTTTTTGATGCATTTTGCCACGTTCCAATACAGTTCCTTTCAGAAAAAATGCATCATGTTTTACTTTTGTTGACTATACTAGAACGCTCTGCAATGGTGTGAACTTTGCCATTGGAATCCACGTGACCTACTGTCCATGCATTTTTTTTTATGTAGAAAAAAAACAAACTGGACTGTTGTAGTGTGAACAGGCCTTTATATTTTACAATAACATACGCAACTGTATCGAAAAGAAGGTTGACTATTACTGTTTCAGAAACTTTGCATTGGAATGTAAGGATGTTAACATTTTCGGGCTGAGACTGGCTCTTTATTTACAAACAATGTTGTATAGAGGTGCCTGGGATAAGGAAGTGGTATTTCACTAGTTTTTCCAAGGTATGTTATTTCTCTTGGTTTTTCTTCCATCAATTCTAATGCCCCTTACACACGGTCGGAAATTCACTTTTTCTGATTTTGGGGGGGAGAATTCCGACGGACAAAGTGCCACGCATGCTCAGATCAAATTATGAGACCAAAGCTATTGGCTACTAGCCTCTACGTAGTTCTGTCGTATGCAACGAACGTCCCCACATTTAGAATGATCAAATTTTCCGACAACTTTGTCCGACCGTGTGTATGCAACAACTGTGTCGGAAAAAATCAGACTGATTTTGTGGTCGGAATTTTCCTCCTTGGCAAGGGGCTTCTCTGCAAAATAAGCCTGAACTTAATTTCTTACTTGAGTGCTAATATCCTTCACATGTTGCCCCTCTTTAGTCTCCTCCTCACTGCTGCCCCAGACTCGAGGAGTGAGTCAAGTACAGATGCTGCAGACATTGAGGGCTCAGCAATTCTAGTTACAGGTATAGTGGTTGTTTGCTGCTGCACCATCTCACTTCTTAAAGCAAGCACCTCTGTCTGCACCTTATCCAGTACAATTATAGTTTGTTCAGGTGTTAATAATTTGAATCATATAAATCTTATGTCCAGGGCAAAGGAAAGAATTACAGTGTTTGGGACCTGTTCAAAAAGGACCCCCTCCCACCTGCTTTGAAGCTGGTTTGTTGCAGTAGCTTGGAAGTGTTTCAGTGCAAATGATGTACCCTCACTGAACTGCAACATCTGCTTCACAAGCGCAGGCAAGGATGATGGAGTAATATATTCATGGCCACTCATGAATACAGTAGCGCATTCAAAAGTTTTAAAGTGGTTGTAAAGCCTGAAGGTTTTTCACCTTAATGCATTCTATTCCGAAAAAAAAAAAACAGTTGGCAATTTTTTTTAACTCACCTCTAAATGGCTGTTGCTGGGGGTCCCTCGTAGTCTGCCTCCTTCAGTGCCTGGGCTGGGGACATCACTTCCCCTCAGCGCAGGAAGGGCTCAGCTCTGCCCTCTCCCTCCTGTCAATCAACTGGGACACGTGACAGGTCCCAGATGATTGCACGGCACGTGGCGCCGCTTGCGAATGCGCAGTGGGTGCCCACAGTCACAATGCTGGCGCCACCGGAGGGGGAGACAAGTGGGGCTTCGATCCCAGCATCGCTGGACCCTGGGACAGGTAAGTGTCCAATTATTAAAAGTCAGCAGCTGCAGTAATTGACTTAAATTTTTTGTTTTTAAATGGGCACACCACTTTAAGGTGAAAAACCTCCTGTGCTGCAGTTCCCCCCAGACCTCCCTTTTTCTTATCTGATTTGATCCAGCGATGTGCACAAGCGCAGCTCGGATCAGCCCATTGGCTCCCGCTGCTGCCAATCAAAAGCTGTGACGGGGCAGAGTCCCGCTGTCTGTGTCATTGGACGCAGCAGTGGGACTTGGGCGCAAGCCCGCACGGGTGCCCCCAGGGAAAGCGGCTTTCCGTGGGGGCACCGGTTGAAGAGGAGGGGCCTGGAGCATCAACGGGGCACCCCAGAGGAAGAGGATCAGGGCTACTCTGTGCAAAACGATTGAACAGAGCAGGTAAGTATATTCATGTTTGTTTTTATTTTGTACAACCCCTTTAAGAGTAGTGGAAGGTTCTTCAAAAATACTCCACTAGTCTGGTTTTAAGTCCAGATAATATTTGTTCCTTTGTGTAGCTGATGATGAGAGAGAGAGTTGCAGCTGCTGGCCACCTTTGTTCAATGAGTTTGTCAACCATATAGTAAGTGCTATTCCATCTTGTGCTTACATCTTGAAGAAGCTTGTGCTCAGGCAGGTGTACCCATTTGCTGCTGCTTCTCCTGCAACTTGCTGCTGGCTAGCATAGAAAATGTTCAGATAGTCCTCTTGCAGCACTCTTAATTCCTGAATTCCTGAATTCTTTAACACAGAGCTAATCACCAACTGCAAGGTGTGGCCAGTGCAGCAGATACTGGTCCACCCATGCTTATCCTCTAGGACAAGGTCAACTAGACGGCTGACCAAATAATAATGAAAATTGTTGACAGCTATTTTTAATATTGATTATGTTGATTAGTTATTTCCGCCCTAAAACCAATTTTATCACATTTTGCGATCTAGAGATTACATGTTGCTCTAACAGGGATTGGTGAGCTGCTGTTTGTTAGGAGATTGAAGACTGTATAATTAGAGCGTGATGGTGCCTGCGTACTCCAACTAACTTAGAACCACCAAACATTATATATATATTTTTTAGCAGAGAGCCTAGAGAATACAATGGTGGTTGTTGCAATATTTTATGTTGCACTGTATTGGCATATCAGTCTTTCAAATGCAATTTTTGTGAAAAACTACACTTCGATGAATCATAAAAAAAAAAAAAAACGACACAGTAAAGTTAGGCCAACATTTTTTGTATGATGTGAAAGATATTCCGCCGAGAATCATGATCTTTATTCTAAGCAAAAAAAAATAGTGATTTTCATTTTACTGTATCCAGAATCGTGCAGCTCTAGTAGGGACAGGGCAATGTCTTCAGGTGTCACAGGCGCTTTTATATGTATTGGTGAAAAATAATGTGAAGAATCACTATTTCTGGACTTTTTATTTTTTATTCACTGTAATATGGTACACTCTGTTTGCTGAAGTTTGTTACATGATTTCATGCTTTGGGTAGTCTCACTTATAGCGCTGCACTGAATATTTTTTTATCTTTACATATACAAGTTTTATTCCAGAAAAGTAAATTACCAGTAATAAACAATACCTTTAGACTTTATCAAAGTTGGTTTGGACATGAATTTTATCACTTCTACTTTTGGTGATTTGTTTCTCTGGCTGGTACAGCCAAGGAAGCATCTAATCAAACTAATATTTGGGGTTGTAAGTTTTTTCCTAGCAAAGAAATGCTGTTTTTATCATGTATGTGAAAAATTTTAAAATTGCCCCAGAAGGCAAATGGTTAAAGAGCACCAGTAATGTTGAAAAAAATGAAGGCTTCCAAAGAAGGTGGCTAGGAATCATAAACAATTGCCTATGTTTTTATGTAATGAAAGTTTTAGGGTAAATTGGAATTCTGGAGTTGATACCTTGCTTCTGTAGCACTTTTGTCCCCTCCGATCCATTCTTAGCTAAGCTTCTCAATACCATTAAATTCAGGACAAGACCTGACCCATCTCCAGGGTCCCTGATACCTCTCCAGCAATCACCCGTCACTCTTTGCTCTGTTGCAACTGGCTCAAAAATATCAAAGTGTCTACTGTTTTTGGAGCTAGGAAGGAGTGGTGACATCACCCCCTCCTCGTGTGACAGTGCTAAGGCTTATCGATTGCTAAAATATATGCAGGGCAAATATATAGGCAAATGAGGTGGGTAAATCAAGGAGAAAAATATATTTGACATGTAGAGCAAATACAAGAATGCTTCAAAACTAAACGCTAGGTCTGCCAAGCTGTAATTATTAAAAAAATTTAAATGTTTGATGAATAAGGCAGGTATCTGAAGTAAAAAGAATGCTATGCCATTGTCAGTGTAATTAATAGGGATGAACTGATGGTTCAGGTGATACCTAGGTTCTGACTGAACTTTGGCTGCTCAGGTGTTTGGATGAACATCCAAACTTTTGCCTGTTCAGCCTCCTGTTCAGCAGGAGCCAAAAATCATATAAAGAAGTGATATTTCTACATTTTTACTGCTTCTACTGTATATATATATATATGGCAGCTTATTGCTGCTGGTTCCTAAGGAAGGCAATGGGGCTTACTGGGGCTTGATGTCCCCGGGTTTTCTTGCCACTTAAGCAAAAGTGTGAAATTAGCAGTACCAACACTGGCCATACTTGGTTAATGATGCCACAACCATCTCTACTCCTTCCTTTATATCCCGACAACAGCTCCTGGAGCTGTCATTCAGATCTGAGCACCGTAAGGATAGTTTGTGTGCTCAAGGTTGTCTGATTTTTTTGTCATGATTGATGATGGATTTATGAGGAACATTTTTTGGGGTCTAAAAGACTTGTTAAACATTTTGATGTCTTTATTTCTAGTTTACATTTTTTTTGGTGAATAAGTACTTCATACTCATTTATGGTTGGGGGGCTGGGTTTGAAAAAACAGCACACAGACCCCTCCAAAGGTCCCACAAAATGCATAGGAGACCTTTCTGAACATCAGACATTAGCACCTTTACAGGCAGGGTTAGGATGCCCCCTAGCATGTTATTTAAAGTAATTAGACATTTTAAATGTTTCACTTTAAACCGTTAAAAACAAATTACTGCTTTAGGCCAAATGGATTTACCAAAAAAATTTTTTCCTTTTGATACATGTGCCCACCTCCCTATTATATATTTTTTTACACCCGCACACTTATTCACCCAGATTTGTCTCCCATTGATTTCAATGAGGTTTGGGTTCGGCATCTGAGCTTCTTTGAAGTTTGCCAAACCCTGCTTGAACCGAACCCAGGGCAGTTCGACTCATCTCTAGTAGTGACTGTAATTGATATATCATTGTCAATGTATTGACTTTAGTTTCTCATTTATAAAGTGCTGAAAAGTATTGATTGATATCAAAAACATACATTTTTAAATATATATTTTAAAATAATTCATAAATATTTCTGGACATCGCTAGTGTATGTGTGTGTGTATAGACAGTACCTCACAAAAATGAGTACACCCCTCACATTTTTGTATATATTTTATTGTATCTTTCCATGTGACAAAACTGAAGAAATGACACTTTGCTACAATGTAAAGTAGTGAGTTTACAGCTTGTATAACAGTGTAACTTTGCTGCCCCCTCAAAATAACTGAACACACAGCCATTAATGTCTAAACAGCTGGCAACAAAAGTGAGTACACCCCTAAGTAAAAATGTCCAAATTGGGCCCAAAGTGTCAATATTTTGTGTGGCCATCATTATTTTTCAGCACTGCCTTAACCCTCTTGGGCATGGTGTTCACCAGAGCTTCACAAGTTGCCACTGGAGTCCTCTTCCACTCCTCCATGACGACTTCGCGGAGCTGGTGGATGTTACGAGACCTTGTACTCCTCCACCTTCCATTTGAGGATGCCCCACAGATGCTTGGCCAGTCCATCACCTTTACCCTCGGCTTCTTTAGCAAGGCAGTGGTCGTCTTGGAGGTGTGTTTGGAGTCATTATCATGTTGAAATAATACCCTGCAGCCCAGTCTCTGAAGGGAGAGGGATCATGCTCTGCTTCAGTATGTCACAGTACATGTTGGCATTCATGGCTCCCTCAATGAACTGTAGCTCCCCAGTGCCGGCAGCACGCATGCAACCCTAGACCATGACACTCCCACCACCATGCTTGACTGTAGGCAAGACACTTGTCTTTGTACTCCTCACCTGGTTGCCACCACACACGCTTGACACCATCTGAACCAAATAAGTTTATCTTGGTCTCATCATACCACATTGTGATTCTAGTAATCCATGTCCTTAGTCTGCTTGTCTTCAGTAAACTGTGGCTTTCTTGTGCATCATCTTCAGGAGAGGCTTCCTTCTGGGATGACAGACATGCAGACCAATTTGATGCAGTATGTGGTGTATGGTCTGAGCACTGACAGACTGACCCCCCACCCCTTCAACCTCTGCAGCAATCCTGGCAGCACTTATACGTCTATTTCCCAAAGACAACCTCTGGATATGACACTGAGCACGTGCACTCAACTTCTTTGGTTGACCATGGCAAGGCCTGAGTGGAACCTGTCCTGTTAAAAATACTGTATGGTCTTGGCCACCATGCTGCAGCTCAGTTTCAGGGTCTTGGCCATCTTCTTTATAGTCTAGGCCAGTGATGGCGAACCTTGGCACCCCAGATGTTTTGGAACTACATTTCCCATGATGCTCAACTACACTGCAGAGTGCATGAGTATCATGGTAAATGTAGTTCCAAAACATCTGGGGTGCCAAGGTTCGCCATCACTGGCCTAGGCCATCTTTATGTAGAGCAACAATTCCATTTTCAGATCCTCAGAGAGTTCTTTGCCAAGAGGTGCCATGGTGAACTTCCAGTGACCAGTATGAGAAGGTGAGAGCGATAACACCAAATTTAACACACCTGCTCCCCATTCACACCTGAGACCTTGTAACACTAACGAGTCACATGACACCGTGGAGGGAAAATTTCTAATTTCTAATTTCCAATTTGGACATTTTCACTTGGGGGGTACTTACTTTTGTTGCCAGTGGTTTAAACATTAATGGGTGTGTGTTGAGTTATTTTGAGGGGACAGAAAATTTACACTGTTATACAAGCTGTACACTGATTACTTTAAATTGTAGCAAAGTGTAATTTCTTCAGTGTTGTCACATGAAAAGATATAATAAAATATTTACAATAATGTGATGGATGTACTCACTTTTGTGAGATACTGTGTTTGTGTGTGTATATATATAATACACACACAAATGTATACAGAGGGGCCCAATAAAATGTATACATACTTCAACAGTTATCTATTCCCTTTTTTAACCACTTGCCGACCAAGGACGTCATATGACGTCCTTGACTTTGAGTGCTGATATCTGAATGATGCGTGCAGCTATTGGCATCATTCAGATATCATTTTTACCGGCCGGCGATTCTGTGCACCATAAGAATGATCATAGCGGCAGTTCCGCCGCCTGATCGTTCTTATAGGCAGCGGGAGGGGCCGCCATCCGGTGCTTCTCCGGGCTCTCCCGTGCCATCGGGGCCCGGAGAAAGAATCGCTCGCCGCCTGATGACGAGCATAGAGATTTCCGGTGACCAGATGGTCACCAGTCATCTCTATGACCGTCGGAGGCCCGGGCGCGACGTTATGACGTCACGCCCGGTACCCGGAAGTAAACAAAGCCGCGATCGCGGCTGTCAGCATGAGATCGGTAAAAAAATTTTTAACGATCTCATGCTTTCCAGCCTGGAGGAGAGATGTGGGGTCTTATTGACCCCACATCTCTCCATAAAGAGGACCTGTCACATACATTCCTATTACAAGGGATGTTTACATTCCTTGTAATAGGAATAAAAGTGATCCAAAAATTTTTTTTTTTTTTTTAAAGTGTAAAAATAAAAAAAAATAAGTAAAATAAAAATAAATAAATAAAAAAAAAAAAAAATTAAAACGCCCCTGTCCCCTGTAGCTCGCGATCAGAAGCTAACGCACACGCAAGTCCCGCCCGCATATGTAAACGCCGCTCAAACCACACATGTGAGGTATCGCCGCGTGCGTTAGAGAGCGTGCAACAATTCTAGCACTAGACCTCCTCCGTAACTCTAAACTGGTAACCATTAAAAAATATTAAAGCGTCGCCTATGGAGATTATTAAGTACTGAAGTTTGGCGTCATTCCACGGTTGTGCGCAATTTTAAAGCGTGACATGTTTGGTATCTATTTACTCGGCGTAACATCATCTTTCATATTATATAAAAAAATTGGGCTAACTTTACTGTTTTCTTATTTTTTAATTCATGAAACCGTTTTTTTTTTTTTTTTTCCCAAAAAAAAAGGCGTTTGAAAAATGATTGCGCAAATACCGTGTGAGATAAAAAGTTGCAATGACCGCCATTTTATTCCCTAGGGTGTCTGCTAAAAAAAACGTACTCAATGTTTGGGGGTTCTGAGTAATTTTCTAGCAAAAAAATTATGATGTTTACATGAAGGAAAATAGGCCAAAATAGGCCCGGTAAGCAAGTGGTTAAAACCCAAATTGAATTATGGCAGCAATTTGTAGTATTATGTTTCCCCTAAAGATGTCAGTAGTCGCACCATTGTTCATATCATGTTAGCGGCTATTTGTGTGGTTTATGCGGATGAGCATTTTTACTTCCAGCAAGATGGCCCAGCACCTTACTACCACCAAGACGTGAGAGCTTATCTGCCAGGACGTTGTATAGGAAGTAGAGGTGCTGTTGCATTACCTCCATGTTTCCTGTACTTAACACCCTTACATTTCTATCTGTGGGGGACACTAAAGGATATGGTGTACCGTAGAAAACCACCTACACTGACTGCAGTACAGGAATTGCAAAATTATGCAGAGCAATTCCTGTGTACACTCTAGTCAATGTTGTTCATGCAGTAGTTTGAGTTTGAGCACTTTAATGTGATTGCATAATTCAAACATGACTTACAGCTACCCTTTGATGTTTATATAAATCTAGTAATAACATTTTTATGCATATATTTTTCATGTTGAAGTGTGTATACATTTTCTGGGCCCCTGTGTGTGTGTGTGTGTGATACAGAACCCCTCACTCAGTCAGGGAGCATTTCTTTCAGTCTGAGGGTGATGCATTTACTGTTAGGCGGTCTATTTGAACATGGGAGCAGGTTACCATTGAACATCTGGATTTTTCACTCTGGTTCTCTGCAATGCTGGATAAGGCTTGCCAACTTACTGGCTCTTAATGCGCCACTAATATATTTGAAGTCAGCCGTTTAGAAACCAATTTACAGGCCTGATTGGCCCGTTTATCACAGATGTACCAGCGAACTTTGCCTCCAGTTGAATGAAGCAAAGAAACTAGCTCAAGCTAGAAATAAATAAAGCCACTGGCTAACAGAATCAAATGGTGTTAATTTGTGGCCCTATTTTCCTCTAAAGAATGATGACTAAAGAATCCTTTTAAAAATTAATTCCATTCAGCATTGCAATTACAGTGTTGATCAGATGTGAGATTTTCCAAACTCAATCAGGAACAACCATTCTGCCTGTGTTCTGCTAAACACCAAGGTCATAACCTTTTGCTTTCATTTCTCTATTTCAGAAAATGTCCTCCAGCATTGCTACATATGTGAATGTGGTGCTCAATGATCTCTGTGTATTGGACTTTATGATTGTATTGCATCAGTTATTTCATTTTGTTTTCCAGACATTGTGGATTATCAGTCCTAAAGTAAAAGGTCCCATACTTTTTTTTATGTTTTATCCTCTGGTATATAAATATTTAGCAAAGGATATAAATATTTTTCAGCAATGTGCTATATAGCAGTGTTGTTATTGACATAAAAAAATAAGGAAGTAGGGCACATGTAAATATCATTTTCTGCAGTTTTACAGTGCATTATTTGTACAGTCATCCCTAGACAGATAAAATAATGTTCCCTGCCAAGTTTGTCTCTGCCCAAAAACATGAATACTTCAGATGTGAAATGAACGGTTTTATAACTTCATTGGATCAGTTACAACCAGCAATAGGTTTTATAGTGATAATTGAAGTGCAGAGTTTGGGAAGTCACTCTGGGCTTGGAAAAATACAGGGAAAAAACGCACGCTCAACAGAGAAAAATATGAATAGTATGTACATCTGTTTGGGGAACTAGAAAAACTATTTGGAATATGTTCTTTGAAATATACAGTAATGCAGTGTTTTTGCAACTAATGCATTGCAAGCTTGTTTCAAAAATGCAAAAAATCCAAAGATCACTAATAGAAAACACTGGAATATTAGGCCCCTTTCACACTGGGGCGTTTTTCATGCGGTGCGGCGCTAAAAATAGCGCCTGTTCACCGCATGAAAAAATCCGGCCCCATTCACTCCAGTGTGAAAGCCGACGGGCTTTCACACTGGAGCGGTGCGCTAGCAGGACGGTAAAAAAAGTCCTGCTAGCAGCATCTTTGGAGCGGGATAGGAGCGGTGTGTTCACCGCTCCTATACCGCTCCTTCCCATTGATTACAATGGGAGACCGCCGTAAAACCGCGGCAATACCGCGGTTACCGCGGTAATACCGCGGCTACGGCGGCGCTCTGCGGGGGGTGTTTAACCCTTTTTCGGCCGCTCGCGGGGGGTAAAACCGCACCGCGAGCGGCCGAAAACCGCGGTGAAAACGACGGTAAAGCAGCGCTAAATATAGCGCTGCTTTACCGTCACCGCGGATCACCGCCCCAGTGTGAAAGGGGCCTTAGAAAAAAATGCATTGCTGTTTATCCATCACACATGTCTTTTTTGTTTAAAAGGTTGATTATGAGAAAGGGCAGGTAAACAGAATAATTTAAAGCAATTGTCTATAAAGGATAACCCCAGTGTCCCTTTAATCAGGAAAGTCAGCATGGGCTTGGGCTTGAAGTAGTTTGGTGCCCTTGTATGATGCAGCTATACTTTGATTTTATGATCTAGTTCTTCTGTGTACATTTCAAGTCCTAGTTTTCAGTTTTGGATGCTTGGAGTATGCAGTGTTTATACATGTTAACTGAAATGCTTAGTCTGCAAACTTTTTGGTGCTTGGCAAGAACATAGCAATAGCATAAAGAATAGCATGAAGAACATTGTAAAGAATTACTGTAGACCACATACATTTGTATAATGGATCTTCACCCAAATCTATTCATCACTCTTTATGTACCTCATATTTTTTATTTTATTTTTTTACTGTAGAAGTCCTAGGTAAAGCATGTGATTGGTGGGATAGGCAATGCAGATGAGACCTGGGAAGCGTTACTTAAAGTGGATGTAAACCTGGCTCATGAAACTTGAGCTGGGCACATATATCTGCAGTGTTTTGTTATCTTTCTTCAAAGCACTTTGTCCCGTAGCGGTCTCCTGCTCCATTCTTCTATTATTACCTGATATTGCCTGACAAGTTCTCTGTCACATATGATGAAAGCAGCCTGAGTTTTTTTAGCAGAGCCCTGAACTATTCAACGATCAGAGCTGAAAGTCTCTACCTATGAGGAGAGGGGGTGTGTGCCTTTCCTCCAATCAGCTGTCTTGGCTGTATGCCCAGGCTTCACTGCAGTGCTAACCAGGAAGATAAAATCTCCTAACACGATGTGCACTTTCTAAACTGTATATAAAGAGGAAGACAGCAGATATACATGTAAAACTTATGTAGGGAGATTTATTTCATCTCTGTGTATCATTTCTGTGTATTATCTGTTCACTTCACTGGGTATATGTGAAGGTTTACATCCAATTTAACAAGTGCTATTTGACGCAATTACTCAATTTTACTAAATTCATACATGGTCAATATTCTCTGCCAAGAGGCTTTGTGTGCTCACTAATGGTGGTTGGTGTGGAAACATTACACTGAAGTCTGCTTTCTGGGCATTTTGTAGGTATTCACGGTTTCTAGACTTTTTATTGGGATTTTTGGAGGATTCAGCAATGTTGTTTTTTTTTTTTGTTTTTTTGTAATGCCTTTATTTTCTAGGAAGTTGCAATTCACAAAAAACAAAGCATAATCAAGTAATAAGGAAAGTCTCACAGTTAGATCAAAATGCCAAAAGACCTAGTAAAACAAGCTATAAATGGTCATATATAACATTGCAGACTTGAAATTGGTCATCATCTTACAGAGCATGTAAGGCATATAGGGTAGTGGCAAGAGAGACCTCTAACAGAGACTCAAGAGCTTAAAACAAATATATATATATATATATATATATATATATATATATATATATATATATATATATATATATATATATATATATATAAACCGTTTACCGGGAAGCAGAACATCCTGGTGGCCAGTATAACCCAGAAGGTGGCCAATGAAAAAAAAAATATATATATATATATATATATATATATATATATATATATATATATATATATATACACACGTATATGTGTGTGTATATACATTTATATATATTTTTTTACTTTATTTTTTTTTTTTTTTACACTTTCTTTCACATTTTTTTTTTTATCACTTTTATTCCTCTTACAAGGAATGTAAACATCCCTTGTAATAGGAATCGTTTGTGATAGGTCCTCTTTATGGAGAGATGCAGGGTCAATAATACCCCACATCTCTCCTCCGGGCTGGAAAGTATGAGATCGGAAAAAAAATCCACGATCTCATGCTTACCAGCCGCAATTGCGGCTTTGTTTAAATCCGTGGCCTGGACATGACATCATAATGTCGCACCAGGCCTCCAACAGTCATAGAGATGACTGGTGACCATGTGGTCACTGGAAATCTCTATGGTCTTCATCCGGTGGTGGCGGATTCTTTCTCCGGGTCCCTGATGGCACGGGAAAGCCTGGAGAAGCATCGGATGGCGGCAGGAGGGGGGTTGTCCCCTCCCGTCACCTGTAAGAACAATCAAGCGGCGGAACTGCCACTATGATCATTCTTATGGTGCACAGAATCGCCGGCTGAAAACAAGGATATCTGAATGATGCCTGTATCTGCAGGCATCATTCAGATATTCCCACTGAAAGTCAGATGTCATATGATGTCCTTTGGGTGGGAAGTGGTTAATCTGAATTATATGTGATGGATCAGAACACAATAGTCTAAATTATAATTGGCATGTGCGTATGTGAGATCACTTCTTCAGAAGGCCCTATATCCAACAAAATATTTTTTTTTTTTTTAGGGTCCACACCAAGGTCACCTTTGATCGCTGGATTATTTAGTTACTTTAGTAAGTAAAGGGAACTGATGTAAAATAGTGGGGAAAAAAAAACAATTTGCCCTTCTTGGTGGACTCGCTCCCATGATGAACAGACCTCTTAACCACGGAGGTAATCAATGCTAAATATATATATATATATATATATATATATATATATATATAACATACATATATATATATATATATATATAACATACACACACACACACTTGGAAGTGCACTTGGAAGTGCAGTCGCTGTACATCTGAGGGGTAGATCTAAAATAAGGGGAAGCTCTGCTGATTTATCATCCAATCATGTGCAAGCTAAAATGCTGTTTTTTAATTGTCCTTGCATGTTCCCCTCAGATCTACAGAGACTGCACTTCCAAGTGCACTTTGCACTTGTAGTTTGCAGTGCAAAGTGGATTTGCCTTTCGTAAATAACCCCTATAGAGTATATATTGCTTGTTCCTAGTGTGCTAAAGACTGTCTAAATCATGCACAGCACTGCTGAAACAATTTTCCTGGGACAGATGAACAAAAAGACAAACTTTTTGGTATGCATATGCAGTATTGTAGTTGGTGAAGACCAAAATTAATTCTACCTCCAAAGTTTAACCCAAATCCAAGGTATAGTGCTTTTTTGTTGCTTTGAGGTTTAGACACTAGTAAATCCAGTTCAACCTGTGTGGATGTGTGTTTATGTCACTACCATTTCCCATATCCCTGTGTATTGCGCTGACTAAAATGCCCATCTAAGAGTTTTTTTTTTAATTATCAACATCTTTACTGCCCTAACAGTACAGAACCCCTTACGCAGTGTAAGGTTAACTGCTTCTTGTCCAACTTCATTGAGTGGTCTTTTTTTTTTTTTTTAAGCGGCATGCATCAGATAACAATGGTACAATGCAATGGGGTTTATTTACTAAAGGCAAATCCACTGTGCACTGTTAGTGCACTTGGAAGTGCAGTTGCTGTAGATATGAGGGGGACATGTAAGGAAAATTAAAAAACAGCATTTGTACTTGTACATGATTGGATGATAGAAATTAGCAGATCTTCCCCGCAGATCTGCAGTGACTGCACTTCCAAGTGCACTTGTAGTGCACCGTGGATTTGCCTTTAGTAAATCAACCCTAATGACTGTATACAATTGTAAAAGTAAGTGCAAAGCCATAAACAATAGTATCTGACAATTACATAGCAGATGTAACAGTGTGCATATAAACTGCATCATTCAAAAAAGACC
This sequence comes from Lithobates sylvaticus, assembly GCA_028564925.1. Taxonomy (NCBI): domain Eukaryota; kingdom Metazoa; phylum Chordata; class Amphibia; order Anura; family Ranidae; genus Lithobates; species Lithobates sylvaticus. The sequence continues at coordinate 333,493,771 of CM053027.1, forward strand.
CATTATGCTGGTGTATCTTACACCAAGCAAAATAAGACTATATAAGCTGGCATATCGAGTTGAGAATGGGATTCAACAGTGATATCTGAGTAAAATTCAGAGCACATGTATCTTACAAAGAGAAAATAAAAGTAAACACATCAATCTGGATCTGTGCGCACCAAAAAAGAGCGAAAAGGAAAAAAAAAAAGAAAGGGGGAGCAAGTCAGTACTATTACACTGCAAGTAGCCAATTATAAGGTTGGAACGAGGCAGTTCATATATATTGAGGGTATTCATCAGAGAAACTAAAGAGGTCCCAGTAGAATCTTCTAGTCTTATGTTCCTCAGTCTTTTGCAGTTCCTCGGTTTTGTTCCATATTGTTTACTCTTGTGATACATTGGGCAACTGTTGGGGCAGCCTGTTGATTCCACTTACTAGGGATACAAGTGTGAGCCTTGTTTAATAAGTGTTTGAGTCAGGATTTATGGTAGCACTTCCTGGATAGAGGAGTAGGATTAAGTAAAATTGCTGCAGAATCATCAATGCCCATGAATTTGTGAATTAGTTGAAGCACCGGTTGCCAGAATGTATGCAAAACAGGGCATTCCCAAAAAAATTTGTAAAAGAGTGCCCGCACATGAACCACACCTCCAGCAGCGATTAATTTGTTGAGGAAATAACTTGTATGGAGTCCTAAAACAATGGGTCGCTTTTTTGTAAGTGGTTTCCTGGTATCGGCTACATAGTGAGGACTTGTGTGCAAAAAAGTGTATGGACTCGTAAGTCCCTCTCCCATTTATCAAGAAAGGGAGGGTCAGTTTGTGGATGTAGTTCTAAGCAGGATTTGTAGGAGGTGGACAGTGATCCCCTAATTCCCAGCTATATCTCCTCAAAAGGATGTAGCTTCCTAAGAAAAAGTGTGGGATTAGGCAGTGAATGCATAAAATTAGATAGCTGAAGAACTCTCCAGTGGTTAAAAGAAGGATTGGGCGAACTAGAAAGCAGGGTATGTTCTGATAGCCAACCCTGTGGATGTAAAAAGTGGGAGGCACTTATGAGGAAAGTCCCGTCAGTAAGCCCTGGGTTGAATCTAGGATGGCCTACGATCGGTGTCTTAGTATAGGGGAAAGTCCCTAAGGAAGTCAACTAAAAAAAATCTATCCATTTCAGCAAGGGTAGGTCCAATTAGTGGATGGGCAGCAAGATAGGAGACGTATTGTTCTCCAGCCCAAGGTAGACCTGCAAGTGATGCTGTTTCCGCCTCTTGTTCAATCATGACCCACAACTTTTGGGTCTTGTGCCTGCACCAGTCTACCACCCTAGTGATGTGGACCACCCTATAGTATAAAGCCGGATCAGAGAAGCCTAAACCACCTTTAAGTTTGGGCCTGAGCAACATACGTTGTTTGCTGTGCCACATAAACATGGAACACCCAGAATGGACGAAAGCCCCGGGTAGCCTAATCGGTAAGGCCTTTAGCAAGTACGGTAACCTAGGCATTGCATTCATTTTCAGTATGTTACAATGGCCGAACCAGGATATAGGGAGAGAATCCCATTTCTTCAAGTCATCAGACACGATGGCCAGGAAAGGTTGGAAGTTGAGGGAGAAAATACTGTTTAGTTTCACAGGCATTTTAGTCCCTAAGTATTGTATATATTGAGTCGCCCACTTAAAAGGAAAATGTGGATGCAGTCTAACCATGACATAGGTGGGAAGGGAGATATTTAACGCTTTTGGAGATTAACCTTAAATTTGGAGTGCAAACCATATTGTTTCAAGCCAAAAAGGTAGAGAAATAAGAGGTTCCGTGACAAAAAAAAAAAGGAGGTAGTGTATGCTGCCACCTTGTGGTGATAGGTGCCAGTTTGAATTCCCCTAAAGGGAATGATTATGTCTGATGTATTGAAGGAAAGGTTGCAAGGTCAGGACAAAAAAATGTTTTTGCCATTTCTGATGTGCTTCCTGTTTTTCTTTCCTTGTTGCCGCTGCTATCTGCAGGTGAAATAGTACACTGCCATTACCTGCGGTTATGTGCAGATAGCTGCAATAAATCGGTCCTGGACGCAGTCAAATTTATTTTTTCTAACCGCACCAAACCCCATGTAACAAAACCATTGCTAAATGTAGTGTGTGAATGGGGCCATAGGAAAGCATTGTGTGAGTTTAGCTGCGGTAGATAACTTGATCTATCTGCAGCTAAAAGCTGAATATATCTGTCAGTGAGAAATTGGTCTAAAGAGGGCTGAATGCAAATGCACACCACACTTTTCAGATATTTTTTGTAAACCATTTAACATTGGTCTATCACATAAAATCCATTTATATTTTTGGTTGTAACATAAATTACAAAATGTAGAAAATATCAAGGGGTATGAATACTTTTTCAAGGCACTGTAGTCATGTCTTTCAAACTAAGCAGTCAAAAAGAACAGCAGTAGGCAAATGAAGCCATGCCTCTGCACAGTTTGCTGCCTCCGCCTATCAGCATGTTCCTTATGAATCCTGCTCATCCCTATCCCTGTCTGGGTGCTACTGTATAGTAGATTGGAAGAGGCTGATGCCAAGTTACATTTATGTACTTACTCTAGTTGAACTTTAAAACAAAATCTTATGATTTATTAATGAATTCACAGCAGTAATTTAACAGGCATTTTTGTCCCCTTTTTAGGCTTGAACATTTTTTGTTTTTTATTACTTTTAGCCAATGGAAAGCTAGATAATAGACAAGCAAGCACACATTTTTCAGGTGCTCCAATTGAAGTCTGTTTGGGTCAGAATGTGACACTGCTCTAAAAGAAGTTCACTTTTTCAAGTGACAAGCCTTAAACGACAGTATGCAGTGTGAACGGGCACCATTGATTATAATTAAAATTCTAGTGTGGAGAGCAGAAGTGCTTCTGGTGAAACTTTTTTTTTTTTTTTTTTTAAATCTTTTTATTGAGTATAAGACATAAATCAAATAATGCTTGACATTTTTCAGGACCTTTATGCCTGGTAATCCTAACGGACTCCTCCTACAACTGAATTGCCCTACTATAGCTTAAAGCTATAGTGTTGATTAAAAGGTCCGCCAAATATTTTTTTTTTTAAAGTCAGCAGCTGCTGTCTCTTAAAATATGGACACTTATCTGTCCAGGGCACCCGCGATGTCGGCACATCGCATCTGTAGCTTGGGTGCTGCCGCTGCCAACTTCGGTAAGGGAATCCGGAAGTGAAGCCGGCTTCACTTCCCGGTTGCTTACTGCGCATGCGCTAGTCGCACTGCGCAAACCGGATGGTCCCTGCTGTCTCTGGGACCTGTGTGTTTCCCAGCAGACAGCGGGGGGGGGGGGGGGGGGGAGGCGTAGACTATGCCGGGAGTCTATGCCCGGAAGTGGGTGAAGATATCTGTATTATACAGGTATCTGCACCCCCCTCCCTCCTGAAAGGTGGCAAATGTGACAGCGGAGGGAGGGGGGGTTCTGAAAAGCGCAGGTTCCAGTTTTGTGTGAACCTCTGCTTTAACTATAGCCTCTTGTACTTACCTTAGAGCAGCAGGAGAGCTGGCCCAGGAGCTGCTGCATAAACCAACTGGACAGATCTAGTTGTCCTCTCAGCCAGCAGAGTTGTTTGGTACTGCACATGCACAGTCTTATCTTTGTAAACCTTAATAGAAAAGACATCCACAAGCAAGCCTGTGCATGGCATGACATTTCAGGGATTTTTCGTTACATGGCAACTATAGAGCTTAGGTTACAATCCTTCCGGGTCCATGAAAGGTAATTGATTTAATGAACATGAAAAGTTGCAATTACTTAGTGTTCTTAGTCCCTCCATATTCTTCTAGGCAATGTCTATTCAAAATGTGCTTCAAATTGAGTCTCTTTCTTCTCTTATAGAACATCAAATTTTGATGTGACTGCCAAACTCCTATTTCCATAAGCTGTGACCTAAGGAGATGGGTTATGAAAGGGAGGAGATCTCATATCTGGCACTATAAAATGTTGATTATTACATTTTGATACCTTCAAGAACATTATTTGCAGCATGTGGGGGAAATGGAAAAAAATCCATTAATGTTGTTCACTTCCATGTGGAGCTGTTTGTTGTTAAGAAAGCACAAAATATAACTCCTGCATTTATTTTAACACATGTTCTGAATTGTACTTTGATTACTTTTAATGAGTTTTGCTTCAACATTTTTTCCCACCAGTTAGGCAGCAGTTGCATGAGAAGAGATTTATCACACAGTCGAAATGAAGTATTTTGTTCTTTGGACTGTGGGAGTATGCAAGCAATAAACCGTGGCAGCTCATGCTGTCAACCAGTGTTCCTACAGAAACCTGTAACAAACCAGTAAGCAGCTTCATATAATATTAAATCATCTGCTCTAAACATTAACAAAAACAACTGGGCTTCTTTTATAATACAGTGCAAAGAGCAATAGTGGACTGAAATCCATGGCAAACAATCAGAAGTTTGCTTTGAGCAACTTACAGGCTACAGATTAATGACAGCTGATTTCTAATTGGTTTCTATGCTTTACTACACATTTAAAAGAAAACCGTTTACACAAGCTGTTTTATAAATTATTATAATTACAATATATCCATCCACTTTAGTTTACAACCGTGTAATAAAAAATGCAAACATTCTAAAGCCCCTGCAAAACAACTGCACAAAATCGAATGCGTGTGTATATTTATATGTGGGCGAGAGAGATGTGTTTTTAAAAAAAAAAGAAAAAGATGCAAAGGCAGTTGGGGGTAACGCAGCACTACCATCCACTGAACATGACCCATTCAAGTGGATTCACACGGTTCTGTCACAGTGGTGTGGACTTTTAGTGCTTAAAACGGGGGGAGAAGGCGACATACAGCCTCTTCAGCAGCCATCAAATGCCTTCTGAAAAGGGCTCTGCAGAGGGCTAAGACAAATGTAAACATGCTCTAATATTCCTGTTAGTGGTCATCATGCCTGCATATTCCCTCATTGTCCACCCTGATCAGTGACAAGCACCTGCCACTGGGGCACATGCATGTAGACAGGAAGAGGCTGTAGGAGTTGATTAGCACTGAATTACATAAATGGGAACAAAAAAATTGATAAAAAAAAGTACTCTTTAGCCGTACAGTGTGGAGCGCACACTCTTTCAACTGGTAGAGCCTGTCTTGTATAGGGACTAGAGTCACCCAGATTCAGAGAGATTTTACTCCTCTGAAACATTTTGCTCAGCAATATCCACATGAGGAAAGTTTACTATGTAAGTGGGCAGTTCCTGTGGTAGATCCAGCCATTTCTTCTATTATTAAGGCCCTCCAGCCTCATGGAGCATAATCCCTTGCAGATTTGCAGGATCTTTTGGCATAAATTCTGCTTGGCTGACCTCCCATGCAAGAAGTGTCTTGAGTGGTTTCCTAATGGAACAACCCCACTTTTCAGAGTAAGGGGTATTGCTGTTGGTCTTCTGGTCCCAGAAAATCTCAGATGATTGGGATCCAGAATGTCATTTCCAGGGGTCACTGGAAAACTGGAGTGTCACTCTCTGCCTCCTCCCCACTGCAAGCTTGTCTCCTTCTTTGTCAGAGTTTTTGAATCTTCTTGCTGCTGTAAATGCTTGTCTCAGTGGGTCATTACTTTTGTACCAAGAGGAGGACATCTTCAAGGTTTTAACTTGAATTATATTCACAATGCCCAGTCCGAACTGAGGAGTCCAGCCCATTTTGGATCTGAAGACTCTCAACCCTCAAAAGTTTTGTATGGAAAACTGCCAGGTGAGTCTCTGCCTCTATCCTTTTGGGGGATTTTCTGACCTCAATTGACATCTGGGATGCACATTTCCATCTTTCCCCACTGAAAAACCCTACCTGCATGCTGGGCAGAAGTCCCTGAATGCATACTTCACTAAATACCACTTGGTACAGCTTTTTAGCCTCATCAAGCTGAAGTGTATTTCAGCCTGCCATAGACTTTGACAGACTGCCGGCATTAGGGCTGAATGTTACACCCGTCCTGAGCATATAGTAATGCTGAGATTAGATGTATACAGACTGAATGCATAGTGCGCAAGAAGCCTTATAATGAGACGGGCTAAAAGAAACCAAAGAGCACCACACTTAATTATTGAAAAACAAAGTTTGACCTTTTTAAAACAAGTATTTCCTTAATTTGCAGTATACAAAAATTAGGAAGACCTTTTCCCCCTTTTTTTTTTTTGATCTGTGATGGACGTGAAACAAGCATTTAAGAAGGCTCTACTGTGTTTTTTTGTTTGTTTTTTTTGAAGCACTGGGGTTTATTTACTAAGCCAATAGCGCATGTTCACTTTCCAAGTGAACTTTACAAAGGTGGAAATAAATGAAAATAAAAAGCACGATTTGTTTGCATTTGGTTGAGATTACCATAACTTCATTTTATACACTAAGCTAAGTGCAGTGAAATTTTCCCTTGGCTTAGTAAATGAGGTGACGTTTTGCTGACTTCGATCATATAATCATGTGAAAATAAAAATGTAGATTCTGTAAATTTTGACTGCATGTGATTGCAATGTGATTTTTCTTTGTCACTTTGTTTCACTTTATTCACTAAGATAAGTTGAATATTCACTGTGCATCCTTCTCTGAGACACACAATCGTGTCCCCTTTTTTATTAACAAGTCACGCACTGCAAATATGTTTCGGTTTCACTTTCTGGTGGCCTTAGGTTAGCATTAGGATCATCATTCCCCATACCATCCTCCAGCTACAATGTTCTTTACTTTGGAATTAAATCATAGCCTATTCTTGACATACTCTACCAGTGGCTGTAAAAAATGAAGCCTTGGTTAGGTGATTTACATTCAGTGTAATTTGTTAGTAAACAGTAGGGTTAATTGCTATCACAGTTCTTTGGTAAACATTGTGCTTTTTATTTTTTTTTTAAAGTTCTAAGAGAAAATATTTTTATTCCTTTTTCTAAAAAAAAATATATAAACGTTTTTTTGTTTTTTTTTCCAGCATCCTTTGGCGTGCAAAATGTTTCATTTTTCATTACTTTTGTCACAGTCAAATGCTCCATTATTTAACATGGTTATTGAAAAATTGATGGTATGAATGTACCGGGGAGACATCCTGTAGGCTACAGTGTTGATTTATGGCACTGGGAAGACAGTTCAGTGCTGCTTTCTTCTATGGTGGGAGGCACTTTGTCACTGTCCCAGTAGAGAAATCATAGCAGTGAAGTACTCTGGTTTGTGAGCTGAGTGATGCAAACTCTGACTTCAAAATATGACAATAAATTATTTACTTTTTACCGTGTTCTTGTGCATGCAGCAAGCTTAATGCTGATCATAATACTTTGCCTTTCTCCACACTTGGGGTTTGCTTTTAATGTCTTTTTTTCCCTAGTTTTAACCTGCATAGTAAAACTAGCAACCAACAATTTTGGTCACAGCAACAAGACCTTTTAACGTTTTCAGAATAAGGTACTAATGTTGTAAGCCCGATTCCTATGAATGTTGTATTAAAAGAAAAAAATAAATCACATTTGCAATGTATTACTTTAGCTAAATGTATCAAATAATTGTAAATAGCAAGTTTTGATGGTCCCTTTCTTTCCCCCTTCCGTCTTTCTTTCCATTTCCCCTTCCTGCTTTCCTTCCTTTTTCCCTTCCTGCTTTCTTAATAAATTAAATGTAAACCCTAGACTCCAAAAGCAGGCATTGTCTGTGTATAGTGCTTGCTTTCTGCTGAACTTAAGGTAGATTTAATTTAAAAAAGGTTTATTCAGAGCACACATTCCCTAGGGAGCTGCTGGATAGATGTTGGGTCCTTCCCCAGTGGTGGTGGTAATTGGAACAAACAACTCACTCACACACCAGTAGTGTAAAGTGGGCTTTATTTGGGAAACAATGAAATCCTTGTAGAGAAATAATTCTGAAGACAGAGTGGCAAAAACAAGGAAAACTCCTTAACAATTACAACAAACCGTTATCGCCAGATATAAGTGACAACGCTATGGCCTATCTGTAATACTGAAGTCCTAAATATAACATCGGCCAGTGGGGAGTCTAACTCACAATCTGGCAGAGTTGGAGACTGTGAACGTGTGGTCACTCTTGTTGGCAAGAGTATTTACAGTGTAATCCAAAGGGAATGCCTCACAATTCTGGGCTAACTCTCCCTATGGCAATAACAATCTTATAGTGGTTATAAAGGCAAACATTTTTTACTTTAAAGCATTCCCTAAATTAAGGTAAACAATGTCCCTATGGCATGTCTTCCACCGGCGCCCCTTAATGCTTACCTGAATCCACTCTATCTAGCACTGTCTCTGCCAGCACCCCTGGTCTCCTCATCCTGCATTCACTGGACACTGGCTCCTGCTGCTGTCAGTCAGATCCTGGGAGGAGGGAGTGGGGGTAGGATTGAGCTGCATTGTGTGTCTATGGACGCATACTTGCCCAGCTTGGGAGCACACCCGCACAAGTGCCTCAATAGCACACAGCTTGCTATTGAGGCACTTGGAGAAGAGAAATAATGTACAGAGGTGGTATGGGACCTTATTTTATTACACTGATATCTCCTTTTGTATTTCTGTATTGTTACCTGTTTTTCTCTTTATGAAGAGTTTTGATCATGATTTCACTGTTTTTGTCAATTAGGATAATTTTTGTGACTCTTTTGTACACTATATTTTATGATTTGGAATAACTGTATCTCTTGTCTTTTATGCTAAAAAAATTGTGAAAGAAAATTGTTGATGTTGTGCTCACCCTAATATAAAATATGCATGTGCAAAGAGATATGTGTGTTTGTGTGTGTGTGTGTGTATGTGTATATATATATATATATATATATATATATATATATATATATATATATATATATATATATATATATATATATATATATATATATATATATATATATATATATATATATACATATATACATATATATATATATATATATATATACACACACACACACACACACACACACACACACACACACACACACACACACACACACACACACACACACACACACACACACACACACACACACATATATATATATATATATTGGATATAAAAAGTCTACACGCCCCTGTTAAAATGTCAGGTTTTAGTCATGTAAAAAAAAAATGAGACAAAGATAAATTATGTCAGAACTTTTTACACCTTTAATGTGACCTATAAACTCAATTGAAAAAAACTGAAATCTTTAAGGGGGGAAAAGTAAAACTAAAAAACAAAATAATGTGGTTGCATAAGTGTGCACACTCTCTTATAACTTTGGATTTGCTGTGTTCAGAATTAAGCAATCACATTCAAACTCATGTTAAATAGGAGTCACTACACACCTACCATCATTTAAGTGCCTCGGATTTACCCCAAATTATATAAAGTTCAGCTGTTCTAGTAGGTCTTTCCTGACACTTTCTTAGTCACATCCTACAGCAAAAGCCATGGTCCACAGAGAGCTTCCAATGCATCAGAGGGATCTCATTGGTAAAAGGTATCAGTCAGAAGAAAGGTACAAAAATATTTTCAAGGCATATAGATATACCATGGAAACAGTGAAGACAGTCATCATCAAGTGGAGAAAATATGGCACAACAGTGACATTACCAAGAGCTGGACGTCCCTCCAAAATTTATGAAAAGACGAGAAGAAAACTTGTCAGGGAGGTTGCCAAGAGGCCTAAAGCAAGATTAACCACTTGAGGACCGAGCCTCTTTCTGAGATTTGTTGTTTGTTTAAAGTTAAAAACATTTTTTTTTGCTAGAAAATTACTTAGAACCCCCAAACATTATACATTTTTTTTCTAACACCCTAGAGAATAAAATGGCAGTCATTGTAATACTTTCTGTCACACCGTATTTGCGCAGCGGTCTTACAAGCGCAATTTTTTGGGAAAAAATTAATTTTTTGGAATTAAAAAATAAGACAATAGTAAAGTTAGCCCAATATTTTTTTTATATTGTGAAAGATAATGTTACACCGAGTAAATTTATACCAAACATGTCATACTTCAAAATTGCGCCCGCTTGGGGAATGGCCACAAACTTTTACCCTTAAAAATCTCCGTAGGCGACGTATTAAAAAAAATACAGGTCGCATGTTTTGAGTTACAAAGGAGGTCCAGGCTAAAATTATTGCTCTCGCTCTACCGATTGCGGCAATACCTCATGTGTGTGGTTTGAACACTATTTTCCTATGCGGACGCTACTCACGTATGCGTTCGCTTCTGCACATGAGCTCGGCGGGACAGGGCGCGTTGTAAAATAAATCAGAATTTTTTTTTTTTTTACTTTTATTTTTACACTGTTCTTTTTAAGAAAAAAATGTCACTTTTATTCCTATTACAAGGAATGTAAATATCCCTTGTAATAGAAAAAAAAGCATGACAGGACCTCTTAAATATGAGATCTGGGGTCAAAAAGACCGTAGATCCCATATTTACACTAAAATGCAATAAAAAAAAAAAAAAAAAAAATGTCATTTGAAAAAAAAAAAAAAAAATGGTCCCTTTAAGAGCTATGGGCAGAAGTAACGTTTGGATGTTGCTTCCGCCCCGCCCTGGTACCAATGGTATGGAGACGGGTGGGGGCCATCTTCCCCTCACTCGTCTCCATACCCAGGAAATAGAAGGATCCAATCGCCTCCACGGTGGGGGCCTCTCCCGCTGCCGATAAAAGTGATATTGTGGCGATTCCGCCACAGAGACCACTATTATCCGAAACCGGACCGCCTGCTGAAGAAGAGAATAATGGGGTTATGGCAGCTAGCTGCTGCCATAACAAAGATATCCCTCTTCAAAGAGAGGAAGTATATCGGCGTGCGGTGGTACGGAAGTGGTTAACCAGTTGCCGCCCGCCCACTGTCAAATGACGACGGGGCGCTGTGGCTCTCATTTTGCTGCAACATTTGGTACCTTTTGGAGGGGAGGGAGGAGCGTGTACCTGTTTTTGACAGGTACCTGTCCCCACTTCCGGGAGACCTCACCGCGGCGAGGTCCCTCTGAAGTACGGACCCCCCTTCTCCCACCACCGGGTCATTCACAAAGCGCAGTGCGCTTTGCGCATGCGTAGTCGGGGACCGTCTGTGAAGCCACAAGGGTTCACTGCCATTTCCCTTACAACGAATGGTGACGGCAGCACCCGAGAGACGATTTGAAAATCATCTGGGGTGCCGACATCGTGGGATCCCTGGACAGGTAAGTGTCCTAATATTAAAAGTTAGCAGCTATGTATAATATTATTTTTTATATAACAAAGAAAGAAAACTTATACAAAAGCTTGAAATAAAGAATGTTTTAAAAAAAAAAAAAAGTATTGATTTTTATTTTTATTTTACTTCTTAGCCCAGAACAAATTATGGCACTCATCATAACTGATCAGACTTTGTTGTAACAGCAGTCATCTATTTACAACTAAATGCAGATTGTTATTTGTATTTGTGTGTTGTTTTTTTAACTTTATTTACATCATAGAAACTTCTTCATGACCCTTCAACCCTCTCTCTTAGCAGCACTGAAGCACTTAGATTTTAAAGCAATGCTTAACCAAGAAGAAAATATAAGCATCAAGCACATGAGAAAACGTGCATGGCAAAAGGCTTTTAGATCAATGAATTTCCTCTGAGACTCACTGACTTTTTGCACTAACAGCAGCGTTGATACTGTGATTTTATTAGGAATGTAATAGATTTTTTAGCTTTTATTCTCCCCAAGTATCAACTGAGGCAGGTTGAAATATTATTTAGTGTTCAGTTTGGTGAAATGCCCAGTAGATTCTGCATGGTATAAAAGCTAAATGGAAGGTTCTGGTTAAATAATTTTATCTGTAAATCATTTAGCCATCCTTTCCTTACAAAGCTTGAATGGCTTATTTTTTTTCACAGCTCACTAACATCGTGATATTACATATCAATATGTTTACTGCCCAATTGGAGTGCTAATTTTGTAGTCTCTTTGCAAGCATAACAGTTCTGAAATGATTATAGTTGTAACAGCTCTGCTGGCAGCTAAGTGAGCGTGCAGTAAATGTCATTTCCAGATACCTTTCATGACCCTCTGCATTGTGTAACATACCTAATAAACATCAATGTGTAGACCTTTTATACTAAACAGTGAGTTCAGGTGTTTTAGATAACTAGACTACTATTATGAAGATTTCTTTTGATAAAATATCTACCTTATTTAAACCTAAGTGCAGTAACCTATAGAAGCCAGTCAAAATTTGCAATTTGTTGCTTGGCATCAGTAAATTCAAATACAGCTGTTGTGTGTTACTGCACTTTAGATTTGTTTTATTGTTTTTTGTTTTTTTTGTTTTGTACCAAATAAACTTTTATTTTATTTATTACATTTTTTTACATATTCTATTTTAAAGCCATTTAAGGAGGCTTATACTTTATGCATAGATACACTTTTTGAGAGCGTTTTTGAAAGTTTCTACACCAAGAAATATGGGATGGCAAATCTTAATTCTGCCAGCAAGACTGGATTTAAAGTTGGTAACTTAAGTGAACTTACAACAAACCTGTCCTTTTCCCATGCAGGGAACTGCAGCAGGTTTACTTTAACACCCCCTTTCCTAGCAGCTCATGCTCACCTTTTCTTATATCCCAAGCCCTGTACCAACTTGTTAAATAACTGAAATTGTGGCAATTCCTTTGTTATGCAGAATACTGGAATATAAGGCCTCCACATCTATAGATCCAAGAATGGTGTTAGTGGGGACAAATAGGCCATCTAGAACTGTCAAATCATGGATGGTATCTTTGAGATATGTGGGTAAACTTTCAACGTGGGGGTGTAAGTAATCGTCTATTAGAGAACTGGCTTGTTGTATCCCTGAAATAAAGGGGCTTCCCTGGGGGTTGAGAAAGCGATTTGTGAGTTTTAGGTAGCGTGTAAAAAGTTGGAGTGATAGGATAGTGAACCTTCAGATATTCACGTGTGTTTTTGGAAATTAGGTTTTTGGAGAAAGCCGTATCTATGATTCTAAAGAACTCCCGTTGGTAGTCGTGGATCCTCAATGGGGAGATCCGACGATACCAAGAGAAGTTCTCCAGAATCCTATAACACATGGTCGTATACCCTTCCGTAGTTTGGATGACAAGATTTCCTCCTTTGTCGGATGATTTAATTACTATGTCATCTCTTTTTTTGAGTTGATTCAGGGCTGCTCTTTGAATGTGGGTTAAATTGGATCTTGTTGAAGTAGCATTCATTTTGCGAACGTCTTGGGTTGTGCGATCGACAAATAGTTTAAGGTTGGGGTTGGAGAAGGTGGGGAATTTTTGAGACTTTTTCTTATATTCAAGTGGTGTAAGTAATGAGGATTCTATGTCCTCAGTATCTGTCAAAATCTGATGCATTGTCTTGGGATCATCCCAAACCCCTCCTTCCCTTTCCAATTGTGTCAGAACCTTTAGCATTTTATAGTCCATACGGGACCACTTGGTCTCTGGATTTGATTCTAACTTTTTATTTTTAATGTGCCAAAAGGTTTCGAAATTTAGTTTCCTTGCAAACACATTGATGTCCTTCACGATCTCAAAGTGATCTGCGTCCCGAGTGGGGAAAAAATTAAGACCTAGACCTAAAATTCATAATTATATTTCTAATTATATTTCTGTAAAAGTATGTGACGTGAGGTTGATTACATCAAATATACTAGATTGTGTTATATGGGGCGAGTGATGAACTGGTCTATGTGACTCTGTGCCACATTGTGTGGTGGTTTCGGGGTCGTGGGGGCCCTGTCTCTGGAGGCTGGTGCCTGAAAATTTGAGGATCTAGCTTGTTTAGGGGTAGCACCTGCTGCTACTCCACTAAGATGTGATGTGCGTCGCATATCTGAGGGGGTGGGAGTGGAATCCTCCCCTTTAGATATTGGAGGTGTTTTTCTTTTAGGTGCTGTGGATTGTGTCTACATTATCCTGTGAAGAGGCTGTGAGTCCCATATTTGAACTTTATAAGGATACTATTGTCCCCCCCCCCCCCCCCCACACTTTGGAGGGTTCCTGTATTTATTTTATTTTGTCTTCTTATCACTCTCATTCCTTGTTCTTTTAAATTTTCCACAACCTTCTCCCTTCCCCCCTTTCCCTTTTTTTTTTTTTTGCAGCCCTCTCTTCCCCCTTTTCCATCAATCCCCCCCTCCTCCGTTCCCTTTTATTCTCCATTTTCTCCCCCTTTCCCCCTTCCCACTTTTATTTCCTTTCACCCATCTTCCTTCTTCCTTCACATCTCTCCCTCTATTTTCATTCTTTTTCTTTCCCCTTGCCCTTTCCCCTCCCCCATTTTCTTTTGCTTTCCTTTCTACTCTTTATTCCTTATTTTCTGTGCAGTCTTCTTGGCATTTTCTTCCTTTTTCCTGTTCCCTTCATTATTTTTTCTTACTCCACTTTCTTTTTCTCTCCCCTTTTTCTTTTCCTTCCTTTTTCTTTCTTTTTCTTTTGCTTCTTCGCTATCCCCCTTCATATTTATTCTGTCCCCTCTTTCTCTTGTGTCTTAGACATTTTAGCTATCTTTATTTTTATATATATATATATATATATATATATATATATACACATATATATTTTTTTTAAGGCCATCATTTGACCATTTGGCTTATCATACTTTTTCATCTGCAAGTATAGGGACCCACCCAATCTTCCCGGTTAAGGTGGGGTGGAGTTTTCCCACGGGCTCCCAGGCCTCACATTGTACTGCCGAGCCAGTGTCCTCTGATTACAGTTTCTGGGTGAGTGAGAGATACGCCTTCATGAAACACTATGGTCTCTATATATACATATTTTACATAATTCCATAGTTTAGTGTCGCATATCTGGATAATTAACAGCATGCAATTGACTCCCTTTGTTCTAGCTCCATGTGTGAAAAGCATCGCTATATACCCCCAATGAGTTGAAAATGTAACTGTATTTGTTTGTTCAACCAAAGACATGCTGGTAGGTTAATTAGCTACTGTCCTAAAAATTGGCCCTAGTATATGAATGTAAGTTGGGAACCTTGGATTGTGGGCTCCTTGAGGGTAGGGACCTTTGTGAGTGTGCAATGTATGTGTGGAGTGCTGCATAAATTGACAGCACTATATGGGTACCTTGAATAAAAATAATAATAGTAGATGAGCATCTTAATGAGACACAATGTACAGGGATAGGGACAATTGTAGACACGCATCCACACTCATTCAGGTTGAACTGGATGGACTGGTGTCTTTATTCAACCTTACTAACTATGTAACTATGTAACTATGTAATGCTTTACAAATGTTTTAATTTTATTGATAAATATTTATGATGACATGCTATTAATATATACCTATGTAAGGATTCATGCATTAACGTCTGTATACAGTGTGTATTCAATTCTATGTAATTATATAATCTATACAGTACTAATTGATGTTTCATCTGTAGAATTCACACAACGCCAAACTGTGCTATCTTCAAGGCCCTGACGAAGCGGCACTGTCCGTGAAACGCGTAGGCAATATTTCTATTAATTGTTGGGGATCTGTACACCCTGAATTCAAACCTAATTGTACAAACTGTAATGTCTTTTTTTCAACAGTTTTTATAGTAAATAAAATTGTCTATTTTTTCATAAGTTTGTATGAATAAGTATTTCATTTGTTTACACTTCTCAGAGGCACAATTAAATTATTTTAATTGGAAGGTGCCTCTGTAGAAGTATTAGTATTCCACATTCACCCCACCCCTACATATTTAACAGGCTAGTTTGGATAGAGTAGTGAAGGGTTAAAACTCTGGACAGGTTATGTATTGCTGCCTGTGTCCCTCTGAGGAGATTTCCCTGTTTTTTCCTGTCCCAGACATACAGAGGAAGTAAGAGGAGATCTCTTTAAAGGGAGGGAGTATCCTCATTTAGACAGTTGTAACCAGAACAGGATTTCTCCTCTCTTGCGATGGTCCGCAGTGCTAGGAGAGAGGTGACAGGTGTCATGTTCTGCAGGCCTGGGAGAGGGGAGACAGCTGTGATGGTCTGCAGAGCTGGGAGAGGACAGACAGGTGTGATGTTCTGCAGGGCTGGGAGAGGGGTGCTAGGTGAGATGGTCTGCAGGGCTGAAGACAGGTGTGATGTTCTGCAGGGCTGAAGACAGGTGTGATAGTCTGCAGGGCTGGAGACAGTTGTGATGGTCTGCAGGGATGAAGACAGATATGATGTTCTGCAGGGATGAAAACGTGTGAGGTTCTGCATCTACAGAAGATCCGTGGTTAGTTGTCCAAGATATTTGGAACAACCTACCTGCCGAGGTATTTAATTAATATAAATATAAATAGAGCGGCGCTAAATCTGACAACACCCAAAATAATCAATGAAGTGAATTGAAAATATTTGACATATCAATTCAAAAAGAATTAGAAAACATCTGATGAAAAATACAATAACAATAGTAAATGTTCTAAAAGTCCAGTGCAAAAAGTGTAGGTGAACACAATATATAAAGTTCTTTTAGTGAGATGAATAATGATGAATAATTTCTTTGCTTCACAAAGAAATCCCAGCGTCAGCAATCAAAATCCGGTGCTAAATCCAGAGAAAAAAGTAAACTCCACCACCATGTACAATGGCCGCTCACCTCCAGTCCAAAGGTAATACGCATCAATCTGCTAGAGCGATCTCCATAAGATGTATTCCATCACAAATCATTGCACATAAAAGGGAAATATACAGTTATAATTGCTGCTATGCAAGTATTGGTCAGGACCATGGGGTCACACACCAGCTGAATGCTGTCAAATCCGAGCTTCCGGATTTGGTTATAACCGGAAGTGACGTCACTCAACTTCTCCCGACACGTTGCATCACTATCACATGACTTTCTCAAGGGTTGGAGGCTGGGTGACAGACGCCAGAATAAGTATGCAAGAGGTAACCATAAGAACCGCACAAGGATGATATCTCCTCAATTAAAAACAACATAAACTACGCAGTGATAAATAGCCAAATCATCTCTATACATGTAGAGGTGGCAGATACATAGAGTAATATATTTATAACCATGACAAAAATAATGAAGGAATTCATCCAGTTGCCAAGGTGATTGTTTCAGTGAATTTCTGGTACTGTAATCTCGTAAAGTCTCACGAGATTCCAGTATCAGGGGCCGTTCTCCACTGTTTGAAGCGTTTTGTAGATCACTCCACTCCTCCAAGGGTGAAGCGATCTACTCCACTTCATGAACAGGCACACAGAGGAGAACGATCTCCTCTGTGAATGACGGAGAATGAAGCAGTGAATAGATTTCACTGCTTCATAAAAGGACACCTTAAGACGTTAGCACTTTATCGTTTTCCAACATTATTGGTTTCCCCATTGCCCCCTCCAATTACCTACTTCAATTAGATGGGGATACCCTGTATCAGACCCTCTTTCACATATCTCCCTTATTTATGAAGTCTAGGTTTATTTTCATCTCAATTATTCATTTATTCGATTAGGATATAGCTGCAATATTGGGTATTAATATTTATACATATTAATACATACATATGGTTTACACACATTATATTACATATAATATAGATATTTAGTATATTTATGTGTGTTTTAATGCATAGTTATATATATCCGATCAGCTCCTAACCTGTCCACCTTTAAGAGATCCCTGAAAACTCACTTATTCAGGGAAGCCTATCCCACACCCACCTAACAACCCCATCAAATCATTCCCTGCATCTATTACCTTTTGTACCACCACCCCCTCCCTTTAGAATGTAAGCTCTACAAGTAGGGCCCTCCTGTCCCTTCTGTATTGTACTGTAATTGTGCTGTCCCCCCTCTACATTGTAAAGTGCTGTGTAAACTGTTGGAGCTATATAAATTGTGAATAATAATAATATATATATATATATATATATATAATATAATATAATAAATATATATATATACACACACATATATACACACACATAAACACACAGAATGGTATTATGCACTATTTTTACCTTTTATGTAAGCTTTCCCATATTTTTACTTATTTTCACTTAATTTTATCATTCATTTATATATATTATATATATATATATATATATATATATATATCTTTTTTTTTTACATATTTTTTAATTATTCCTAAATTATTATTGTATTTCATCATATATTATTATAGTTATTTTTTACACATTGGTTGTTACATATGTTTACATGTTATCTAATTTCGTTTTTTATGTAGTATTCCTGTTATCACATTCACTAACACAATAGTTTTTAAATCGGGGTTTATGGTTTGTGTGAATGATCTATTTTAATGGATTAGATGCAGGAACATTTTATGTTAACACTTTATGTTTGTCTATAAATATACAGACAAACCGCCCGGTCAACCTTGGCAACTGGACGAATTCCTTTATGATTTTTGTCATGGTTATAAATATATAACTCTATGTATCTGCCACCTCTACATGTATGGAGATGATTTAGCACTGCGTTGTTTATGTTGTTTTGAATTGAGGAGATATCATCATTGTGTGGTTCCTATGGTTACCGCTTGCATACTTATTATGGCGTCTGTCACCCAGCCTCTAACCCTTGAGAAAGTTACGTCATAGTGATGCAACATGTCGGAGGGAGCCGGGTGATGTCACTTCTGGTTACGGCCGAATTCGGAAGCTCGGATTTTACAGTGTTCAGCTGGTGTGTGACCCCATGGTCCTGACCACTACTCGCATAGCAACAATTTTAACTGTAAGTTCACTTATTGTTTTTAATAAATAAATAATACTACACCATGAGGAGTTATTTTCCTTATTTCATGTGTGATGATTTGTGACGGAATACATCTTGGAGATCGCTCTAGCAGTTTGATGCATATTACCTTTGGACTGAAGGTGAGCCGTCATTGCACATAGTGGTGGAGTTTACTTTTTTCTCTGGATTTAGCACCAGATTTTGATTGCTGACATTGGGATTTCTTTGTGAAGCACTATTCATCTCACTAAAAGAACTTTATATATTGTGTTCACCTACACTTTTTGCACTGAACTTTTACAACATTTATTGTATTTTTTCATCAGATGTTTTCTAATTCTTTTTGAATTTATATGGAAAATTATTTAATTTCACCTTATTAATCATTTTGGGTGTTGTCAGATTTAGTGCCGCTCCATTTATAATAATTAAATTTCTTTGATGGTGTAGTGACACTTTAGGAGTTGGTAAAGACAGATAAGGGATGATGGCGCTGTTCTGATAGTATGTAGTGGGAGCTATACTCCTAATTGAATAAATAAATTCATAAACCAATAAGTGAATAATGTGTGTGAAAATCTCAGTATGACCTCACAAAAATGAATAGATAAAAAATAAAAAAAATATATATTTTAAAGATCCAAGTACTCCAATTGCATATATAAAGTGAGCTAGTGCAGAGAATTAGAAATAAATAAATAAAAGTCCAGGTGCTCCAATAGCATATAAAGTGAACCAGTGCAGGGAAACACTAGATAATAAATATTTGACTCCTTAAATCCGATACATACACCGTGAGTAAATGACACATTTAAATTGTATACATATATATATGTGTTAAAAACACTCAGATTGAAAAAATTGAAAAAATGTCCCATAAGGTAAAATATATATGATAAATAAATGTCCAAAGGTGAAAAAATCCTGTGCGATCACTGTGGGTAGGGGTGACTTCACTGGGTAAACAGGTGACTTGTAAACAGTGACTTTAAAGTGCTCCCCTTCTTCCTCCCGGTGACCCCTTATGTGAATCCACTCACGAGAGCGCCTCACCCCTGCAGGGGTAACAGGCGTATAATATCCAAATCCGGATGGTAATGAACCTCCTTTTGGGGCGTCCTGGGACCCTCAGTGTTTGGACAGTAAGACTTCCACTCTCATGGGGTAAGGCCAGTCAGCAGCGGGTAATCCACATATATTAAAAAATTGCACTCATAGTGTGAATCCGAAAAAAATATTTATTTAAAATAAATCTATTAAAAACAGGGTCTGCAAGGCCCTGAGAATCATGCAGCAGAAAAAGAACAACTACAATATCGAAACTACAGCAACGTTCACACAGCGTTCCTCTGACACGCTGGTCAAAAAAACCGGAAACGTTAAAACAGGAAGTGATGTATTGCGTACCAAGTATCGGCTTGCGCGTTTTGTCATACGGACGTCATCGGAGGCAACTCTGCACTAGCTCACTTTATATATTCTCTGCACTAGCTCACTTTATATATGCAATTTGAGTACTCGGATCTTTAAAATATATATTTTTTTTATTTTTTATCTATTCATTTTTATGAGGTCATACTGAGATTTCACACACATTATTCACTTATTGGTTTATTTATTTATTCAATTAGGAGTATAGCTCCCACTACATACTATCAGAACAGTGCCATCACCCCTTATCTGTCTTTTCCTTTTCATTGGCTCCACACTTGTGTGTAGTTTTGTAGGGAGGCTGCAGTTCTAATTTGTTCCTGAGCGCGGATTTTTAGAGTATTATTAACTTTAGGAGTTGGTAGCTATATGCATTTTTTTGAATTTAATAAACCTTTCTTTCGTCATATACTTTAGTTATTCACACACTGAGTAGCGCATTAGTTCTTTTTGTCTCTACCTGCCTAGTTCCTTCCAAAACTGTGTGCAAGTGTACCTAGTAAAAATAAATTATTAACACCTCTACTTGTGAAAGCATTCATAATTTCTAAATCAATATTGCTAATTAGACAGTGCTTGCTATTATTGACAATCTATGTAAAAAAAATTTTACTTAAAAATGTGTTAGTGCCACTTTAAATAGTGTAATTCATGATAAGCCCAATATATAAAAACTGTGTATAAGAATTGTATTAAATTAATATGCTCATTCCAATAAAATGTGTGATTCCTGAAAAAAGAATAGTTCATAGAGTGTGAAGAAAAGTGCGTAACGATAAAAGCAACTGTTCCCTCTCCATGATATTCCACCTTGTGCACTTGTGAAACAATCTACACTCACCAGAATTCAATAAACCCCTTGTTATACAAGAGAAGTTAACTACGCTTTGATGGTCACCCCAGGACCTGTGCAGATCTCCTAATATACCTCTTCTATGGCAATTCCTTCCTTTAAGATGCTTGAGTGCATGTCTAGTGATCTCAGTTATGCCAGAGGATTCAAAAGAGGAAGAAGGAGAGGAGTCCTCTCATAGTGTGAAAACTGCTTGTTCCTTGATTAAAATCACTTTTAAAAATCCACTTACATTCAGTAAGTAATACAAAACAATACAAAATATTTAAAAAAATACATGAACTCCATAATTGTCTCCTTACATTGCATTTGTCATTTCAGAAACACCAATGAATTCAACATTTTTATAGTTGCCACAAAATTTATTCTAAATTATTTTACCACTAGTTTACATTGTCTTATATGATATTATCTCCAATTAGAAATTAGATATAAAGCAGTTAATATTGATTTATATATTTAAGCCTTCTAGGCCTAAAGTGCCCAATTTGTGTATCCAACAAGCCTCATTCTGCTCTACGCATATCTTTGCCCCTCCAATGAAGCTCTATCTTATCAATACCACAAAAAGTTATTATTTATTTACTATTTATATTGTTCCCCCAATGTAACATGCAATTTCTATGTAGTTCGGCCGACATATTGTCTGTCGCACAGACATGAAAGTAGATAGGTAACATGAGTACTCTGATCGGTGATTAGCTTTTTTTTATTGGTACATTTTGGGTGACATGGGATTTAAAAGACTGGATTTGTCTAGGTCTACTTTTCACCATCCTACAGGTTTTACACCTACCACAAAAATGAAACCCTGGTAAAGTAGCAAGAAGACTCTGGATAGCCGCACACCGAGAAGAATTAAAATCCTGTGCTTTTTATTGCAAAAACGAAGATCACATCAAATAATCCACAGCAAGGGGGGACCAAAATCTGACGCGTTTCACACTGGAATCATAGCTGGTAATCTTTTGGAAAGTAAAACCTGCAATTCAACCTAAAAATAAATAAACTATAAATAGGATAAATTAGTAGCGCTAGTGTAAAATAATAATATACCAATTTCAAAGTACATAGAAAAAAGTGCTATATAAATAACTGTAAACGTTAGTCAATAGAAACAATGTGTATAATTCACCCAGTGATAAGTGAAAAAAGTTTATATATATTGTAGTCCAAACTGTAAATAAATTAGGTTCTAGATGAATTCAAATGTGTCTTCAAAAAAACTTCAAACTTGGATCTTCAAAGAAACTTGAATCAGCCACCACACCACGTGTTTGTGATACCACTCCCTCTGAAGAGCACACTCACCAGCTCACAATGCCTCACACTCCTGTGTTTGGCGACAGCATGTTTTACCCACTCCAGGGGTTAATAGTGATCATCCACTTGATTCTCTTGTTTATATCTCAATGTGACTCCATATGTAAAACAATAAATAAGTGCTCCACATAGTGTAAAAAAGTATAACCAATGTATTCACTCACACAAATATCTCCAATGGTAAAACTCACATTTCAAAAAATAAAAACAAGCCTCCAATAAAAACACAGCAAACCAAACTGGACTGGCATATTGGTGTACTACGGCCACGGCGGACCAGAAGTATGCGCACCAGCGAAATCTCTCACTGACTTCTAAGTGTCAACCTCTGGTAGAGGTGTAGCTTAGGAATAGAGTAACGTCTTACGTAAATACAGTTTTACTTGTCCTGTAGCCACGCCCCCGACATGTTTTGTCATGTAGACTTATTCATGGGGTCAGGTTTTACATTCTTTATACACATAAGTAACAGCTGTTTGAATTTTTCACTTAATTATTTCATTATTTATTCCTTCACTGGTATAGTTATTAATTAAATAAAACAGTCTTTTGGCGCAGTGGGGGTAGAAAATATAGAGGGCGGTTCTTATATATATTCTTTTACCAACAGTATACAATCTTTTGGAAAGACATCAAATATATACCGATAAGTACATATCACATGATAAAGTGATTAATGAAAAAACAGCTGAGAGACCATTAAGATAAGATCGTGTGTTGCTGAGCAATCAGCCCAAACCAAAGATTGCCAAGTCAGTAAGCTAAAGCCAAACCCCCCCCCCCCTATATTTAGCAAATATTTTTTGGCTTTAGCTTACTGACTTGGCAATCTTTGGTTTGGGCTGATTGCTCGGCAACACACGTGGGGATCTTATCTTAATAGTCTCTCAGCTGTTTGTATTTTTTTCATTAATCACTTTATCATGTGATATGTACTTTTTGGTATATATTTGATGTCTTTCCAAAAGATTGCCAGCTATGAGTAAGCACTGATTCCAGTGCGATACGCGTCATCATTTTTTGTACCCCCATTGCTGTGGATTATTTGATGTGATCTTCGTTTTTTGCAATAAAAAGCACAGGATTTTAATTCTTCTCGGTATGCGACTATCCAGAGTCTTCTTGCTACTACTTCCCATTTGTGTATGTATTAGCCAGCACCTGGGGCTCCCTGATCAGGAAGACGAGCAGTGGCCTTGGCGCGCTGTCCTGGAGCAGTGGTTCCTTTTTCTCTTAAGAATGAAACCCTATCTGATCCAAAAACTTGCCTAATATTTTAAGGGGATCTGGTACATTATGTAATAGACTAACAAACTAGGAGCCCTGTGGTATCCCTAAACAGTATAGGCCAGTATTTCTTCACTATCTGTTCAAACTGTTTATAATGACTACTATAGTTTGTAAGAAACACTGTCCAAAAATCTCCATCTTTTTTTAATTTGTCTTTTAATAACTCTTTTCTATCTAGCGCCAAAACTTGTAGTTTAATATCCCTTAATTTTCTTTCTTTGTATCCTTTAGCCACAAATCTTTCAATGAGTACCTAAGCCTGATTATTAAACTCATCCAAATCTGTACAATTTCTAAAGAGCCGCATGAGTTGACCATTGGGTATACCCCTAATCGACCTAGGGTGGTGGCAACTATATGTGGGAATATGCTCATTGCTGTCCCTTTCCTTGAAAAAAGTATGTGTACACAATTGATCCGCTCTCTTGTATATCACTAGATCCAAGAAATTTATTTTGTTCTGATCCCAATCCCCCGTAAAGGAAATGTAATACACGTTGTTATTGATTTCTTTCAAAAAATGATAAAAGTTTTCAGAACCTCTCCACAAAATGACCACATAGTCAATATATTTTGAAAAGCGCCAGCTCTTTGTCTAGATTTCCCAAATATTTCCTCTTGTTCCCATTTACTAAGGAAGATGTTTTCCACACTTTGTGCGTATTTAACACCCATGGCTACTCCTTTGTGTTGGCGATAGTATGACTTGTTATGCCAAAAGTAGTTGCTACTTATAGCTAAATTAAAGGCCTCTTATATAAAAGATTGTTGATCTTGTTTCAACCTTGATTTATCTCCTAGGGCCCATTTTACTGCTCTTAGAGCGTCATCGTGTTAAATGTTTGTATATAATAAATCAACATCTATAGTGGCCAGGATCAAATTCTCTTCCATTTGGAAATCTTCCAAAATATTGATAAGTTGTTTACTGTCCCTAGGATATGATGGATATTGTTTTGCTAATGGCTGTAAATAACATTCTATATATTCTTTAATTCTGGAGAATAGCGTGTCCACCCCACCAACTATGGGTCTCCCTGGTGGATGTGTCTGGCTTTTATGTATCTTAGGGACTTGATAAGTCACTGGCAATTTTGGTGCCTTTGGAACTAAATATTAAAATTCTCTCTTATCAAGGATAGCATTTTAATGTGCCCTCTTTGTTAATTAAGTTTGGCTGTATATTTGTTAGTAGGGTCACATTTTTTAATCTCTCATAAGTGGTTGTGTCTTCCACTAGTCTATTCACTGGTGTTTTTGAAATGACAAATGCAATGCAAAGACACAGTTATGGAGTTAATTTTTTAATATTTAATTCATATTTGTTATTTAATGAACTATCATATATTATACACTTTGTATTTGCATGTATTCTTTTACATTTTATAATATATATATATATATATATATATATATATATATATATATATATATATATATTGTGACGATCCGGGGTGATTAGATTCAAGTGGTGCATGCGATTTTTCAGAAACGTGCCACTCCAGACTTGTGTTTTAGGGCATGGCAGCCCACTTTTATTTAAAGGAAACGAAAAAAGTTCAAATCAACAGAAATCTTCCCTCGCAGGGGGGTTCCACCATCACTGCATAACCAAACGATAGCCTCCTGGCTTACTCACTGTCAGCTTCGTGCTGCTTTAGTCGCAGGCTACACCTGCCTGCTTCAGACTGCCACCTACAGTCTTAGGCTCCTGTCTCTATCTCCTGGAACTCTCCCAACCTCCTGGCCAGACTTCCTGTCTGCTGGGCGGAGCCGTCTCCAGGTCTGAGCACTCACTGCTCTTCCTGGGATGTTTATGAACCCAGCCCACAGGTGTGCAATTAGTATTCCTGCTAAAATCAGGCACATACTGCTTATTTGCACCTGTGAGATGGGGCGCATCTCCACATATCCTCCCCCCCTGTTTCGCACCGGAGGGAGAAATACAAAACCCTTCTTCCTAAAGGGGCACTTCACCCACCTCTTTTTCCGGGTATGCTTCCATGCAGACTTCTTCCTAATTTTTGGGAGCTTGCATTTATTCTCACCTCCCCCAGATCTACTCTGCCACAACTGTAGGGGTCCTACTTTGACATCTGTCTCAACTTTACCCAGCACTTTTTGGGTTTCAGGTTCGCTGATACCTGCGTAGTTACCCCTGGCAACCGCTTTCTCAAAATTACCCAGTTCAAAGCCACCAGGAACTCTGGTCCCACCGCTTGCTAGGACAGTGTCTGAGGAGGGACCACACACAGGGAAGCAGTTACTCTCTATGGGACCTTCCCACAGTTTCACATCGCTCCCTGTTGTCCAACACTCCATCAGCGACTGTTCTTGCACAACACTTTTTTCCAAATCAGTTTTCGCCATTTCTGTTACCGCTGGTATTTCCGATACCTCTGCCTTGTCTAACAGGGCTCCAGAGTGCTTGTCATACACAAGCTTTGTATGACGCAATCCAGCACACTGTGAGACAACTTTCCACATCAATACAAAACATTGCAGTAAACGATTCAAGCATTTGCGATTTCTGCACAGTACAGCCTGCAATATCCAGCTCCAATCAGCCATACCCCGTGGTGCCAGTTCTCCAAACACAGGAGAGGATGGCAGGATATATACTGGTTGTACACTCCATGATGCTAATATTTCATTAAGCAGGTCTGTCACAAAATACACATTTTCTCTTTTTATCATTGTGGACACAATTTTCGATGTGCGTTTACACTCGCTGGGACCTTCAGTCATGAGAGGATTAGTCTCTGCAACAACCCGTGCATCTCGGCCTATAGGCTGTTCTGCAGACACCTCTCCTGGCACAGCAGCCATAGCATCCACTACTCTTTTAGCCACACAAGCTTCTTCCAGCATTGCTATTAGTCTCTTGGCCAAGTCATCCCAGTAGGTATTGCTCTGTTGGACTACATCATCCAAATGAGACCTGGACAGACCAAGAGGCTCAACAGCATCTGAAACAATGCTTTTGTCAGTTTTACACTTCTCAGCATTAAACACATCACTTGGTTTTACCTGGCATTGTGGCAACACATTTTCAACCACACCATGTTGCTGTCCCCCACCCTCATCAGCATGAGCAGATGGAGTTTCATTGCAGACCTCAAGCTTTTTAACACTTGCCTCCCCACTGAACAGGGCACTGCAGCAAGGCAAGTCCTTTTTGGCACAAACAGGGGATCTCCCATTTGGGGTCACTTCCACTCCCGTGTGCACAGTCACATAGTCAGTCTTTCTCACCCAGTCTGCAGACTTGGAATCACAGGCGTTGCTACGGGCAACCGCTCTCCTCTTGAATGTCCAGTCAGCCTGTTGCTTTCTCCTGCTGTATTTCCCCATGCAGTTATCAGGTGAAATTAAAGACTCTCGGGCTTCCCAGCCCTCTTTGTGGGAACAGTGAGCCACCTCTTCATAGGAGCCCCACCATCCAGACGACACTTCACTGGTTGCTATGGGAGACTGCATTCTCCCTGCAGAGGTTCTCCAGTAACTGTAACGATCCTCTTGAGCCCACCAGCCAGAACTCTCATCAGGATCATTCCACCATTGGCCATAGGTCTCACGCCTGACCTTGCCTTTGTTGCTACGGGCAACAACATGCATCTTTGCAGCAACAGATGCAGAGTTCCTTCAAAAAATTTTTTTTGCGTACTGTCTCCTTACAGCTGAGACACAGCACCCATCACTTTGCTTCACACAGCAACAGCAATACACACAGTCTCTGACACTCACGGTTTCCAGCATGCGAGGATCTGGACCAAAGCCATCCGTGCCCAACGCCAATTTCTCCACCAATTGTGACGATCCGGGGTGATTAGATTCAAGTGGTGCATGCGATTTTTCAGAAACGTGCCACTCCAGACTTGTGTTTTAGGGCATGGCAGCCCACTTTTATTTAAAGGAAACGAAAAAAGTTCAAATCAACAGAAATCTTCCCTCGCAGGGGGTTCCTCCATCACTGCATAACCAAACGATAGCCTCCTGGCTTACTCACTATCAGCTTCGTGCTGCTTTAGTCGCAGGCTACACCTGCCTGCTTCAGACTGCCACCTCCAGTCTTAGGCTCCTGTCTCTATCTCCTGGAACTCTCCCAACCTCCTGGCCAGACTTCCTGTCTGCTGGGTGGAGCCGTCTCCAGGTCTGAGCACTCACTGCTCTTCCTGGGATGTTTATGAACCCAGCCCACAGGTGTGCAATTAGCATCCCTGCCAAAATCAGGCATGTGCTGCTTGTATGCACCTGTGAGATGGGGTCGCATCTCCACAATATATATATATATATATATATATATATATATATATATATATATATATATATATATATATATATATACTGTATATATATATATATATATATATATATATATATATATATATATTTATATATATAAAATAGTTTACAGGTAATTTTCATTTTATTGTATCAGGTCCTATTTAATTGTGTGGCCTTCGGTGCAGAATGTAATATTAGTATGGCCCACAAGATGGCAAGATTGAATATGGCATACCGTTCAGAGTGTGTATTTAGTATGTAAAGTATTTTAATTTTTCACTTTGTTTATTAGAATAGACTCTCTGATTACCTCCCTGCTGTTGTTTTTAATGCTTAAATGTAGTGCATTCGTAATAGCACTTGATTGGAGTTATGTATATAAACCGGACATACGCACCGTGACTTCCTGCTTCTGAAGACGTGACGTATTGATGACAAAATGCATCAAGCTGAACTTCCAGTGCATAATTTCCAGTCCGGGTGGAACGTACGCTGAGAGCCAGGCGGCTTTCTCTTGTTTTGTATTACTGGACCATTGCCTTTGAATGTAAGTGGCTTTTTAAAGTGATTTTAATAAATGAACACATGGTTTTCACACTAGGAGAGAACTCCTCTTCTTCTTCCTCTTTTAAATCCTCTTTCATAACGTAGATCACTTAAGCATCCTAAATAAAAGAATTGCGATTGAAGAGGCCTTTTTAGGAGATTTGCACAGGTCTTGGGGTGACCATCATAGTGTAGTTAACTTCTCTTGTTTAACAAAGAGGTCATTGTATTCTGGTAAATTGAGAGTGTTTCACAAGTGCACCATGTGGAATAACATGGAGGGGGAAGAATTGCTTTTATTGTCACACACTTTTCTTCACACTCAATGAACTTTTCTTTGTTGGGATTTGTCAGGGCTAGGCTCAGCCCTTCCTTCTCTGAGCTGGCCGCTCAGCTGTGTGAGGGGTGGGCTCAGCCCTTACTTCTCAAAGCTGGCCGCTCAGCTGTTGGCTAATTGCCAGCTCCTATATCTCCCCAGTGACTCACCTGTTGATGATATCCTGCTCAGCAGTCCTGCCTACTTAAGCCGTCCAGTCCAGATGATCTCTGCCTTCGCCTTGGTCACATCTCTAGAGACGCTCTCCTGTGTTACTGTTAAAGACTTGCTTGGCTGACATTCCTTCTGGCTCCAGATCCTGCTTGCTGTTCTACTACGCTCATCTCTGGCTCCCTGACATTATGACTTGTCTGACTATCCATTCCGGTTCCTGAACTTTGGCTATGTTTTGACCACATTTACTCTGTTTTCCTTTTTTTAAATTATTAAACAAGTGTGATTTAACTGTACTTCTGTCTCAGTCTGATTCATGGTTTCTGACAGTAGGCGAAAGCCATGAATTCAGAAGATGCAGTGAATCCACTTGTTGGTAATATTTTTTCCAGATTGGATGAGCAGGATCACCGCATGGATCAGTTTGCCATGGCGTTATAAACGCTCCTGAGTCTCACGGCTCACCTGGAATCTCCCACTGTGGCTGCTTTGGTACAACCTGTGTTGCAGGCCATCCATGCTGCTGCTCCAGTCTCTGTGCAGGCACCCGCCTAGAGTATTACCTTTATAAGAGGTATGTCTGGTTCTGCTCTGCTTCCCCAGCGATTTGGGGGCGATCCAGTCCAATGCAGAGGGTTTCTCAACCAGGTTGACATATACTTTGAGATGCTGCCCCAGGCGTTTCCCACGGACAGAAGCAAAGTAGGTTTCATGATATCTTTGCTTTCTAAGAGAGCCTTGGCCTGGGCAAACCCTCTATGGGAGACGCAAAAACCTGTTGTCTTGAGTTACCCTGTGTTTGTGACTTCTTTTAAAAAGGTATTTTCCCGCATACTCTGCTTCTGCTGCCAAGTGCCTCATGTCCATCAAACAGAGTACAAGAACTGTTGCTGATTACACCATTGAATTCCGTACTTTGGCAGCAAAGGTTGCTTGGAACAATAAGGCCCTCGTGGCTTTTTTTCATGGTCTCTCGTATACCATCAAGGATGAGATAGCAGCCTGAGATATACCCACTGAGCTGGAGAGGTTGATCACGTTTGTCATCCTCATTGACTCCAGACTCGGAGAAAGACTCCCTTTTAAGGAGCGCTGGCAGGAGCCTCCTGAACATTTGTCACCAATCTTTGCAGTCCCACCCTTGGCTCCCTCACCTCCCATGCCTCCCATGCCTCCTAGTACCGAGTCAGTCTATGAAAATGAACCCATGCACTTGGGCTTCACGCATCTCTCTGGATGAGAGAACTGTTCCGTTGTCCATGGCCGTAGGGGCTTTTCACCGTGAGATAATCCAATTCCAAGTTATTTCCTCACCTATGTTTCCGCTGGTTATTGGTTATCCTTGGTTACAGAGGCACAATCCCTCTTTTGATTGTCTCTGTGCTGAGGTTCTCTCCTGGTCGCCACAATGCAGTAAGACATGCTTCCAGAAGGTAGCCAAGGTCCTGTTCACCTCTTCACTCTCCTTCCTGCCAGAGGAGTACCATGATTTTAGCAATGTCTTTGACAAAGGTCAAGCCGTTAGTTTGCCTCCACACCGGTCGTATGATTGTGCAATTGACCTTTATACTGGTGCCATACCCCCTCGTGGCCGGGTTTACCCTTTGTCGGTCTTGGATGATAACGCCATGGAGGAGTATTTTGCAGACACACTTTCTCGAGGTTTCATCCGCAAATCCTCGTCTCTTAACCCAGTGAGTAAGAGATAGCAACTGCATCATTGAA
Source organism: Lithobates sylvaticus (assembly GCA_028564925.1). Taxonomy (NCBI): domain Eukaryota; kingdom Metazoa; phylum Chordata; class Amphibia; order Anura; family Ranidae; genus Lithobates; species Lithobates sylvaticus. The sequence goes on from CM053027.1 coordinate 333,524,399, forward strand.
TTATCCCTACGTGGATTGTTTGGGCGTGGAGGATTTATATATATATATATATATATATATAATATATATATATATATATATATATATATATACACACAGTATGTCACAAAAGTGAGTACACCCCTCACATTTTTATAAATATTTTGTTATATCTTTTCATGTGACAACACTGAAGAAATTACACTTTTCTACAATGTAAAGTAGTGAGTGTACAGCTTGTATAACAATATAAATCTGCTGTCCATTCAAAATAACTCAACACACAGCCATTTATGTCTAAACCGCTGGCAACAAAAATGAGTACACCCCTAAGTGAAAATGTCCAAAGTGTCAATATTTTGTGTGGCCACCGGCCCAGTCTCCGAAGGGAGGGGATCATGCTCTGCTTCAGTATGTCATAGTACATGTTGGCATTCATGGTTCCCTCAATGAACTGTAGCTCCCCAGTGCCGGCAGAACTCATGCAGCCCCAGACCATGACACTTCCACCGCAATGCAAGACACACTTATCTTTGTACTCCTCACCTCGTTCCTGCCACACAAGCTTGACACCATCTGAACCAAATAAGTTTATCTTGGTGTCATCAGACCACAGGGCATGTTTCCAGTAATGCATGTACTTAGTCTGCTTGTCTTCAGCAAACTGTTTGCAGGATTTCTTGTGCATCATCTTTAGAAGAGGCTTCCTTCTGGGATGATAGCCATGCAGACAAATTTGATGCAGTGTATGGCATATGGTCTGAGCACTGACAGGCTGATCCCCCACCCCTTCAACCTCTGTAACAATGCTGGCAGCACTCATAAGTCTATTTCCCAAAGACAACCTCTGGATATGACGCTGAGCATGTGCACTCAACTCCTTTGGTCGACCATGGCGAGGCCTGTTCTGAGTGGAACCTGTCCTGTTAAACTGCTGTATGGTCTTGGCCACCGGGCTGTAGCTCACTTTCAGGGTCTTGGCAATCTTCTTATAGCCTAGGCCAATGATGGCGAACCTTGGCACTCCAGATGTTTTGGAACTACATTTCCTATGATGCTCAACTACACTGCAGAGTGCATGAGCATCATGGGAAATGTAGTTCCAAAACATCTGGGGTGCCAAGGTTCGCCATCACTGGCCTCGGCCATCTTTATGTAGAGCAACAATTCTTTTTTTTCAGATCCTCAGAGAGTTCTTTGCCATGAGGTGCCATATTGAACTTCCAGTGACCAGTATGAGAGAGTGAGAACAATAACACCAAATTTTGGGAAAATGGCTATTTGGGCCCAATTTGGAAATTTTCACTTACGGGTGTACTCACTTTTGTTGCCAGCGGTTTAGACATTAATGGCTGTGTGTTGAGTTGTTTTGAGGGGGCAGCAAATTTACACTGTTATACAAGCCTACTCACTATTTTACATTGTAGCAAAGTGTAATTTCTTCAGTGTTGTCACATGAAAAGATATAATAAAAATTTACAAAAATGTGAGGGTGTACTCACTTTTGTGAGATACTATATATATATATATATATATATATATATATATATATATATATATATTCAATTTTTTCACACTCACCTAAAACATTTGCACAGTAGCGTGTATATAGATATACAGAAACTGAATATACAAACACAAACTGTATATATATATATATATATATATATGGTTTAATTCCTTACCATAATCAATGAAGACAAAAAATATGTAAAAACCCACAAACATGTTTAGTATGTACATTCCCCTATTGTTGTAAACCATGCTCAACAAATATACATTTTTTTAAGTGTAATGAATTAAATCCCCCACACTTTCCCTTTAACGTCACCTACGTGCATATTCCTCCTGCAAAATTTACTATCATATGTTAGTGGCAACTTATAAGATACCTCTTGATGGTGATTTTGAGACACTTTACCTCAGAATACTTCACAATTATTTGCTCCTTTATGTTGTTACTGCTGTCTGGAAATATCTGTTTAGATTTTTTCTAAGCTGAAGTGTCTTGACTTTATTATTAGTTAGCTCTGCTCTTGGCTAAGTCATCAGATCTCTTGGGTATGGGGAGTTTCAGAGCGTAGATTTTCTATTAATACCAAGAGAGTTTTTGTCCTCACACAGCATTTGCTGTTGTTTTTTATACTGTGAGGAATGTGATGCTCTGTTAAGCAAACTAGCTCATTTGCCACACTGGAAAGCGCCTGATATCATCTTCAGAAAAAAATTCCCACAAACCGCATTCCTAGTATTTTCTGGGTAATTAATTGTGAACAGTTTCCCCTCTGCTGAATATTGACATATGTTGTCAGTGCAGTAATTACAACAGCTGATTCAGGAGCCTTTGAATGGGTTAAAGCCACGCTAGTATTTTAAAAGGCAGATGGTGAGAATCCAGCATTGCTGGATTTTAGTTGTAAAGCATCATTTGATCCAAACTCTGGCTCTGGCAGTCACCTCTTGGGTGGAAAAATGCCAATACATGTATTTTGAAAGGATAGTGTTGTTACATCTCTCTCTAAAATGGTAGTCTGCCCAAAAATGTATTCATGGCTATTCTGCAAAAGTATTTAATAAATCGCACACAAGTGGATTTGTGCCAACAAATTCTGGTCCATTTGTGTTTATTTTGTGTTTATAGCGACCAGAGCCGATCGGCCCTATAGGCACACTATGCAAGCTGCTTAGGGCCCCTCCGCTGTGGGGGGCCCCCCAAGACCCAGCATCCCCCCTGCACCTCTGGCTGGCCGTTTAGAGTGCAGTAAGGAGAGGTGGGAGGAGGTGGAAGGCGGCGATCGGCAGCTCTATGGTGCCTGAGTGGGCGGCGGGACACTAATGTAAGGACGGGGCCCTCTGGGGACACTGATGTAAGGACGGGGCCCTCTGGGGACACAAATGTAAGTACGGGGCCCTCTGGGGACACTAATGTAAGGACGGGGCCCTCTGGGGACACTGATGTAAGGACGGGGCCCTCTGGGGACACTGATGTAAGGACGGGGGCCCTCTGGGGACACTGATGTAAGGACGGGGGCCCTCTGGGGACACTGATGTAAGGACGGGGCCCTCTGGGGACACTGATGTAAGGACGGGGCCCTCTGGGGACACTGATGTAAGGACGGGGCCCTCTGGGGACACTGATGTAAAGACGGGGCCCTCTGGGGACACTGATGTAAAGACGGGGCCCTCTGGGGACACTGATGTAAGAGGGGGCCTCCTGGGGACACTAATGTCAGAGGGGGGGCTCTCTGGGGACCCTGTGTAAGGAGGGGCTCTCTGGGGACCCTGATGTAGGGGGAGGCTCTCTGGGGACCCTGATGTAGGGGGAGGCTGAGGACACTGATTTAAGGGGGGCTCTCTGGGGACCCTTGTGTAAGGGGGGCTCTCTGGGGACCTTGGTGTAAGGAGGGGCTCTCTGAGGACCCTGATGTAAGGGGGGCTCTCTGAGGACCCTGATGTAAGGGGGGCTCTCTGAGGACCCTGATGTAAGGGGGGCTCTCTGAGGACCCTGATGTAAGGGGGGCTCTCTGGGGACCTCATTCTGTTCTATATTGTTGTACTTATTCTTTGACTGTTTTGTTTAAAGGAGGGAGGATTGTTTTGGGAGCACTGAAGTGTCAGGTGTGACTGTGTGGCAATGGCAAATGGTTTACATAGCTCACAGCATCACTGGTCAAGTAGAGGGCCCCTTAGCAGAATTTTGCTTAGGGCCCCAGGGAGGTCAGGATCGGCACTGATAGCGACCTTCAAGGGATTATAAACTCTTGTTTTTTGCATAGAATGCATTAAGGTGAAAAACCATGGGGGTTTACAACCAGTTTAAGATAGTAAGTAAAGAAAGTAAGCCATGTACAAAAAAAGCATTAAACAGACAGTTTTATAAAAGTGACTAAACTGATTTACTAACAGAAACTTTAAAAACAATTGTTTGCAAACATGTACAAAAAAAAATCTACTTTCATGTGCTCATTAGCATTAGACCAGAAACAAAAATCGGTGGCCCGTCCATAAGTGGCGCACGTGCACCGCCCCCCCAATCCATACGTCAGAACTGCTAATCTACATACAGGGCGCCGGATGCATGGATTCCATTGGAGGGGGATTTGGAGCTCCTGATTAGGGCCAGAGGCTCTAATAGGCTTGAAAAACGGGTGGGCTCGGGGCGCAGAAAACTGCGCCTGCAGCCCACCCAGTTGTGTGGCAATAGCAAAATTTATATTTGCTATTGTAACACTGATTCTGCCTCCCAGCCAATCAGGAAGTGGGTCCTGAGATCCATTTCCCAATTGGCTAAAGGGGAAGCTACCCTATTGATGGAGGGAGGAGGAGAGAGGAGATGCACAGCGAGGACACCGCCATGATGTCGAGAAGGAAATAGGGAAAGCCGGTCGCCAGGAGGAAAGCGCTGCCCAGGGTAAGTGTTGTGGATAACTGGCCGGGGGTTGCCTGGCTGTGCACTGTTTGCCCCCCAAGAAAATATACCACCGGCTACCACTGGAAACAAATACATAAAAATGAATGCAATTCTATTAACTGAATTTTTTTGCTTTTCTAGTCTGAAAACTGTTTATCTACTGTACTGTAGACAGTACAAGCGCCTAATAGTTTTATTTCTGGAGCTATTTGGTTGTTATGATTTTAATCTCCAAAAAAAATGAAAAAAAACTATTGTGATTTTAATCTCAAAAAAAGAAATATTGTCTTAATTTCTTACTGTGTGTGTGTTTATAGGACCTGATTTTTTAAAGAATTTCCCACAAAAAACTGAGACTCCATCTTTGAAACAACACAGAGAGGTCCAAATCTCCAGCACCCACCTGGTTCTTATTCAGACAAGACACTCCAATCGTAGAATTATGAAATGGTGTGTGAGTGCATACATATCAGAAAATCGTACACATGCCGATTTTTTTAATTGATGCAAACAGTTTGAAGAAAATGGCAGTAATAAGTAGAAAGCACACTTTAGGGAGTCAACACTTTAAAAGATAAGTTTACCTTTTGTAATATGTTACACCCATATTCAGGGTGTAACATGTAATATGTTACCGATGCACAGGCCCCCGCTCCCCCCGAACGCCCAGTAGGACAGCTAGCGGGGGATCTTCTCTCTCCTGCTAGTTGTCACAATCTGTAAAAGATTGTATTCTGTGAATCAGAAAACTACAAGGTCTGACTTCCTTTGCAGCTGTCGACTTTTAGTTCTCAATAAACTACCACGGAGCTGTTGAGCGCTGTGGTAGTTCATTGATGCTTCCTGACAGTGTGTAACTGCTTGGCCGTACGATTCTGCAAGAGCCCTGCATAGCACCCACGATCTGCTGATTGTGGGTGGAATGCTTTACAGGCTCCCAACAAAAATGTATGCATTTATTATTTTTCTTGTAAATGTGAACTTATCCTTTAAATGTGCATATCTTGGAATCCCCCATATTAATTAACCTTTTTACATTCAAAAGGTTTTTTATTTATGTCGGCATAGAAAAAACAGCCACATGGCAACAACATCACTTTGTCAAGAGCAACACACGTAGTATAATTCCGGAACAAAAGATTATAGTTATAACAATACAGGCATACGATATATGGCCATTAACTAACGTTTTAATTAACATTTTTAAGAAAGAGCTTGCATTTGACCAGAGAAGAGAAAACTGCTGCAGATTTGTGCATGAATCTCCAGGTGACTGCATTATACCTGTCACCAGTTTTTTTTTTTACTTTAAAGTGGTTGTAATCCCTTACATGTACCCAATGAAGTGACTGGCCTCTGGTGATACACAAAGATGAAACAAATCCTCCTACATAAGTCGTACCTGTTTAACTGCAGTCTTTTCTTCTCCACATCCATTCAATCTCAACAATTTATAAATCTTGTCTAGTGTCAGAAAAAAAGGGAGCAGAGAGCTGAAATTACACTGTGCAGATCTCGGGAAGAGCTCTGAGAGTTGATTGGAAGGGAGGGACACATCCCCCATCACACAGGAACAGAGCTGTGGCTGTCAATCAGATAGTGGTCCCTCCCCATAACCATTTTTCTCTTGGTGTCAGGAAAACCTTTTTAGAAGTGATTCATGCTGATAGCAAATGTATAAAGCAGCAGACAGAAATTACACTTAGCGCTTTGGATTGAGACAAGTATGCATTATAGAGGGAAATACCGTGTTCATATTACATGTCTGAGGTTTACAACCACTTTTTATTTACAATTTTAAAACCTAAAGATACACTGTAAATGTCTCCATTCAAAGCAGAGTTACAGTGGGGTTGATTTACTAAAGGCAAATAGTTTGTGCACTTTGCAATTGCAGTTGCTCCAGAGCTTAGTAGAGGAGGTGAAGCTTCACTTTGCAAAAAATACCCAATTGCATACAAGGAAAAAAAAAAAAAAGCATTTTTGCTTGCACATGATTGAATGATGGAGGTCAGCAGAGATTGCCCTAATTTATTAAATTCTGGGGCAACTGCACTTGCAAAGTGCAGTCTATTTGCCTTTAGTAAATCAACCCCAGTGTATCCTAAAAGCTCCCTCCCTCAGCATGCTTCTTTGCCACCTTGCTTCATTGCTCTAATAGAGCTAGACTTTTTATTATAGGGTAACATGTAACTTCATGCAACTGTGTTTGGGCCTGAGTGAGCAATCACCAGGCAGGGACACTGTCACGTGTGTGCGTGTGGTTGTGTGTGGGTGTGCCTGTTGGGGTAGGGGTCAGTGACATCATCCACTAGGGTAAGCTCTTAAACTAGGGCTTACACATGTGGGTCTCAAGCAGTGAAGAGGCAGCAGGGGAGCGTGGATCATTGACTATAACTTGCTGAATGGGTGAGCTAATGGCCAAAATGACAGTACCTGTGTCCAGTTCTGGAGACCTCACTTAGGCTGTTTTCACATTGAGTTGCTTTACAAACGCTATAGCACTAAAAATAGCGCCTGCATAGCGTCTGTAAAGAGCCTCTCCCAAGTGTTTTCACACTGGAGCGGTGCGCTGGCAGGATGCCAAAAAGAGTCCTGCAAGCCGCATCTTTGAGGCACTGTAGGAGCGGTGAATACACCGCTCCTACAGGGCCCCTGCCCATTGAAATCAATGGGCAGCGCCATCAAAGAGCCAGCAAAGCGCAGCTGCAGTGGCGATTTTCGGGCGCATTTAACCTTTTTTGTTGTCTTTGCAGCACTTTTTGGCCGCTAGCGGGGTGCTTTAACCCCCGCTAACGGCCGAAAAGTGCCCCAATAACGACGGTTACCCCTGACGCCCCCAACTCTCCAGTGTGAAAGTAGCCTAACAGAAAGATATTGATATGATAGAACAAATCCAGAGACATGTAACAAAAATGGTGAAAGGTTTGGGGAATAAAACATATTAAGAGCGACTTCAGGAACTTAATATGTACAGTCTGGAGGAAAGAAGGGAAAGGGGAGACATGATTGATGCCTTTAAATAAATCAAGGGGGTGAATAAGGTTCAGGAGGGCAGTTTTTTTAATATTAAACCAAAATCAATGACACGGGTACATGGCCTCAAACTAACTGGAGGAAAGTTCAAAACTATTCTTAGAAAGTATTATTTTACTGAAAGGGTACTTGAGGTCCGAATGGATCCCAGCAATAATCCACTCGGACCAGGTGGGGTTCGTGGCTTCTAGGGAGGCTAGAGATAACACCGCTAAGGCACTAAATCTCATTCATGCGGCTAAATCAAGGGGTACCCCATTAGTGTTGCTCTCAACCGACGCCGAGAAGGCGTTTGATAGGGTCCATTGGCCATTCATTATGGAAACCCTCCGCCATATTGGACTGGGACAGAGAATGTTGACCTGGATTCAGGCCATCTGTTCCAGACCGTCGGCCAGGGTAAAGGTTAATAGACAGTTATCTCCCGCCTTTGGCATCACTAATGGTACAAGACAGGGGTGTCCTCTTTCCCCTTTAATTTTCATCCTGTCTTTAGAGCCCTTTTTACTCACGGTTAGAAACAATCCTGACATAACCGGCATCGACCTGGGGGAATCACTTTCACCAAAGATAGCTGCATTTGCAGACGACCTGCTCTTCTTTTTGACTAATCCCCTTATCTCGGTGCCCAACCTAATGGCGGAACTGGAGCTATATGGAAGATTGTCCTTTTTTAAGGTCAACTTCCAGAAATCAGAGGCCTTAAATGTCTCTGTACCCAACCCTACATACACCCTACTACAAGCAGACTTCCCGTTCAAGTGGGCTAACACCCACATTAAGTACCTGGGGATTAACTTACCTAACAAAATTGAGAACGTTTTCTCCCTCAATTTCCCCCCCCCTGCAGAATATTAATAGGGACCTGCAGCAATGGAACACTGGTTTATTCTCATGGTTCGGAAGGTGTAGCATAATAAAAATGAATGTCATGCCTCGTATATTATACTACCTTCAGGCCCTACCAATTAAGATACCGAGCACTTTCTTGAGGGCACTCAATCGATCACTCGTCAGATTCGTCTGGGTAGGCAAACCACCGAGACTGGCCCAGTCCATTCTAAGATTACCAAAAGTGCTAGGGGGCATAGCCTTCCCAGATGTGTCCAGATATCACATAGCCTGTCACTTGACCAGGATCATTGATTGGTGTCGCCATGGGACACTCAAGCAATGGGTCCAAATAGAGCAGCGCATGACGGGAGTGGATCTGCGGGGCTTGCCTTGGTGCCGGAGGGGCTACGCGGAGCAGGTAACTAAGCATCCCACGGTGGGAGAGACTTGGAGAGTAGCCCAGAAGGCCACTGGGGAATTGTTGGGGATATCCCTACCTTCCCCATTGACCCCAGTAGTGGGGAACCCGGACTTTAAACCGGGCATGGAAGATCCTAGGTTCCAAGACCTATGGATGAACGGAAAACACCAACTAAGACACTTCATTAGAGAGGGACGATGGATGACTACAACTGAAATATTAGAAGACCCTCTTTTGTGCAGCCTTCCCTTCTGGCAAAAGGTCCAATTAGCACATTTTATCAGGACACAGCCTCACCCGAGGCCATTCATGAGAAAGCTAACCCCATTCGAGCAGCTATGCTCGGATCAGGAGCCCATAAGACACACAATCTCACTGACATACCAGGCATTGAATATCCCACCTCCTGACTTTAAGCTGCCATTTATAGAAAAATGGGAACGAGACCTGGGGTTGGAATTCAGAGAAACAAGTAGAGAGGATCCTCCTCTTCACAATCAAAACGTCAGTGAGTGCTAACCAGCAAGAGTCAGGGTACAAAGTCCTCACGCGCTGGTACTACAACCCAGTGCGATTACATAAAATGTTTCCTCAGAGCTCGGACCGATGCTGGAGATGTGGAGAGGAGGTGGGTAGCCTGCTCCACATCTTCTGGTCCTGCAGACTCCTGACCCCGTTTTGGACGGAAGTCCACCGAATCTTGCAGAAATTTGTGGATAGAGACCTGCCCATGACTGCAGGCTTCTTCCTAATACATCACCACGCGATTCCCGGTAAGGTCTATAGGAAATCCATCATCCCCTCCCTGGTCACGGCAGCAAAAAGTTGTATTCCCCTAATGTGGAAACAGACAGATCCCCCGGGAGTAGCAATGTGGTTGAAAAAAGTAGCGGACATCCATAGGATGGAGGACCTGGTGGCATCTGACAAAGGCCTCAGAGAACAATATCTCAAAAAATGGTACTACTGGCTTGAATTCTATTTCTCGGAGGAGTACGCGAGATTGACGACTTGAGCGTTGGGGTATGTCGAACCCCGGACTCAGCAAGACGACCGAGCTGGGGGGAGCTAGAGGACGGACTATCCCCCCTGCCCCCCCCCCGCCCCCTTCCACCCCCTATTTGTTGATTCCTTTCTTCTTATCATTCGGCTTTCTCCTGATCCTTTACCTTTCCCCCACTAAAGAAAAGTAAGTCGACTCATGGGTAGACTTTTGATTGAAAAATGTGAACAGAACTAACCAATGCTTTAGAACACCACAGCGGAGGGGGCGGGGGGTTACCTGCCCCCCTCCTCATTTGGATGGATATCGAGGAACACTCGACCTAAGTTCCAGTGGTTCATAACTATCTAACAACTCTCAAGTTGAGCAATAAAAATGTTGAAGTTAACAGATGGTTGATGTCCTTTGTTTCAAAGTTTATATTTGTATGTTAACTGATTATCTCACAAATAAAGAATAAAAAAAAAGAAAAAAAAGAAAGGGTAGTTGAGGCTTGGAATAAACTACCAGCAAAGGTGGTGAGGCAGTCAACAGTAAATGGCTTCAAACATGCTTGGGACAAATGTAGAACTATACTCAGACAAAAAAGTTAACAAAAAAACTAAACAAAACAAAGAAATGGGCAGACTCGATGGACTACTTGGTCATTTTCTGCTGTCACTTTTCTATGTTTCTATGTTACCTCAATAACCTCAATGCCCTAACCCTGGCTATAACACTAACCTGTTCAAACCCATCATCGAATAGATTACACCAAATTAACATACACAGGAGCATACTTGCTTTGTTTTCTGCCTAAAGTGTCAGCACTTTCAAGTATCAGTAAAGCAGCAAATTATAACAGTATCAAAATGTTTGTGCTAAAAAAAAAACTCTGATAATAATAGAATCACTTGCGATCATACTCCTAAGGGGGTTGTAATTGAATGTCTGTGGTTTAACTTCTTTGAATATGCACCTACAAGCTTTCCGTTAGTTTGAAATTATTCTCATCAGTGTTCTTTACCTCCAGGTGACACAATTCTCCATTACCTCTGCCACTACGTAGTTTAATACCTTCTTCCAATTTATTTGCCAAATGTTGGAAATACAATTGTGGCATTCAAATTTGTTTTTAACATAAATGCAGTTTTATTGTGAGAAAAAGATTAAACACCCTAGTGGTAAATGCATTATATTAATTGGTAAGATTCAAGATATTGATGTTCCAATTATTTTTTACTATCAACCCAATATTAGCCACTACCGTTCCCGGCCTACCTATTCTGTGCAATATGTTTACATAGCAATAGGTTCTTCTTTATTCTAATGTTAGCCAATTTCTTCTAATGGGTTTTAAAAATGTAAATGACTAAAAACATGGTGTGAGCAACATCCTTTTAAAAGAGAGATTTTTTTTTGTTTTTATTATTTTACAGTTTTGCACAGTTTATACACTCTATCTTTTATTGAATTTTTTTTATTAGTTTTACACTTTAAAAAAAAAATTTTTTTATAAGACAAGGATGCTCCCCCATGCAGTTGTACAACCAGGACTCTGCGTGGATAAGCTCCAGTCGGTCACTAACCCTTCTGCCAGCAGGCAGCTATACACTCATCTTTCTATACACCCAAAACTGAAGCAATCACTATTCATTTTCTTTGCTGTGGACTTTCCTGTGCCATCTACTTTCTACATACCCAATACTGAAGCAATCACTATTCATTTTCTTTGCTGTATACTTTCCTGTGCCATCTACTGCTCTAAGGCCAGTGAATTAACATTTATTAAAGCAATGAACAAAACCTTACAGTGCAACTGGAACTTCCCCAGCTGTTTATGTAATTTGAGAATAAATACTATTTTGAACTTCATGCAGAGGGACTTATTTCTTTTTTTTTTTATTCTGAATGCATAAAAAAAAATATTTGGGATGCTTTTAATGTATCTATCAATCTCTCTCACCAAACCAACTCAGATGTCTTTGCAAAATTCAGACCCCTTTAAATAGTAATCAGAATGCATTACATGGTTAAACATGTCCATATCATCGCAGTTAGAGCAACTCTTGCATTGAACTATACAAACTGTTGAACAACATGTTGAAATGGAGCCATGTGGGTATGTCCTAGTTAGGGTTCATTAATGTCCTAAAGAACAGCTTGTCTTTTATTAAATGCAACAACCCCCCCCCCCCCCCCAGTGCAGTCTTTTAATCTTAAAATCACCATTGTATTTGATCCAGGGATCTTTGCTGTGCAAACCAGTTGAGAACTGCACAGCCTTGCTTCTGTAAATGCCCTCACTGGGCAACTATATTCATAACGTAGTCCTGCAGAGTGCCGTTTTTCCCATAACACTGAATGGACTCGTGGCATGCATGGGTAAAGCCCGAAGCCCGAAGAGGCACCGGTGAGGAAATTTTCATGAGCAAAGCTGTGCAGTTTCAGATGGAGATGTACAATGAAGATTGCTGAATCAAGGATGAAGGTGAGCATATAAAGAGATAGGCTGGACTTGGAGGTTGCTGCACTTGTCAAAGGACACCTTTTCCCAAAGGTACAGTTCTCCTTTAAAATGGACATCCTTTCTCTTCTGCTGTATGTTACAGTCTACATCACTCCCCCACAATCGTTCTTCACAAAACTGAAATTCTGTATTTAAATTTGCTTGGGGTAGGAGAAAAACATAGGTATGATATGACACATTGATTAAGCCCAAAGAGAAGGGCTGGACTTTTTGACTTAGAACAATGTCATAATGCTGCTGTTTTCCAAGGAATATCTCATAATGAAAACTCAAAAGCATATGTACAATTGGGAAACTGTATCTCTCACTTTGCTGAGAAGGCCATAATCTGGACGTCCCCTGCTTTCTTTCAGTCATAAATCACTCTCTCACTTTTTTCACACTCCCTGAAGTAACTCCACTTTTGTTAAGAAAAAAACATTTCCCTCTGGGTGATCTATGTACATTGCAAGGATTTTAACAAACCTTGTTACAGATTCCTATCTTTTGTTATTCCAAAGAAATAGCAGTTTGATTGCCTGTGTCCAAAAAGTCTGTATGGGAGTGGTTTTATAATTATCAATTAGCTGCTGTACCTGCAGGGCCCTAATGAGGAAATTGTCAGGGTCCGAATCCCTTTATATGTGATTTCCCTTTGGTAGTATCTCACCAAAAATGAAATTTTTGTTGCAGAGGATGCCAAAAATCTGACTTGTACCTTAGTGCTGACTTCTGGAAAAATCAGTATTCCAATCACTCAAGCAGGAAATTACATTTTCAGGGGCATCCTGTACACCATCTGTGTACAGAACGCCTCCAGGTAGCCATATTGCATTGCATTTTACAGAAAATTACAGAGCTGTAGATTGAAACGGAAAGGTAATTTCTAATAACATTCATTTACAATATAACTTGAGTCGCAATTGTATATACTATATATATTTTTTTTATTTGCAATTTTTTTCCCCACAAAGGTGGAGTAAGCATTTAAGCTATGGGATAGATATATTCTACCCTTGTGAATCTCTTTGTATTTGGCCCCTCTCACTACTAGGCAATCTTGCATAAGATCTAAGGGATAGAGCAACATAGGTCATAAGTCTCCAAAGGAATTGAAGCTTACCTGTCACAGTGGGGAAAATGGCCATAGTCACTATTCTTCTCTGGCTACCTTTACTGGCTGTCCATCAATCAAATTGAACACAATGCATCCTTAAAATTGAAACTTCTGTCAGACCTTGCTCCCACCCCCCTAGAAGAACTCACTTTCCCTTGGCAGTCTCTGAGGGGTCCCATCCTCATTATTTGAACTGCTGATGGAGGGTTTCACCCAGGCAGGATCATTCTTAAAATGTTTGAAGCTCTGCTAGGTATATGCTTTTCTGAGGATATAGCTCAGCATTTACAGTTTGCTGATACTGTCTGTCAGCTCTGGAGTCCTATTTCCACATATGATTTAAATACACGCTTCAGCAACCCTTTTGCAGCAAAGTCTTTTCAAACTTTAACAGGTTTTGTTTTCCTGCAGTGCTGCCCTCCTTACATATACAGGTCCTTCTCAAAAAATTAGCATATTGTGATAAAGTTCATTATTTTCTGTAATGTACTGCTAAACATTAGACTTTCATATATTTTAGATTCATTACACACAACTGAAGTAGTTCAAGCCTTTTCTTGTTTTAATATTGATGATTTTGGCATACAGCTCATGAAAACCCAAAATTCCTATCTCAAAAAATTAGCATATTTCATCCGACCAATAAAAGAAAAGTGTTTTTTAATACAAAAAAAGTCAACCTTCAAATAATTATGTTCAGTTATGCACTCAATACTTGGTCGGGAATCCTTTTGCAGAAATGACTGCTTCAATGCGGCGTGGCATGGAGGCAATCAGCCTGTGGCACTGCTGAGGTGTTATGGAGGCCCAGGATGCTTCGATAGCGGCCTTAAGATCATCCAGAGTGTTGGGTCTTGCGTCTCTCAACTTTCTCTTCCCAATATCCCACAGATTCTCTATGGGGTTCAGGTCAGGAGAGTTGGCAGGCCAATTGAGCACAGTAATACCATGGTCAGTAAACCATTTACCAGTGGTTTTGGCACTGTGAGCAGGTGCCAGGTCGTGCTGAAAAATGAAATCTTCATCTCCATAAAGCTTTTCAGCAGATGGAAGCATGAAGTGCTCCAAAATCTCCTGATAGCTAGCTGCATTGACCCTGCCCTTGATAAAACACAGTGGACCAACACCAGCAGCTGACATGGCACCCCAGACCATCACTGACTGTGGGTACTTGACACTGGACTTCAGGCATTTTGGCATTTCCCTCTCCCCAGTCTTCCTCCAGACTCTGGCACCTTCATTTCGGAATGACATGCAAAATTTGCTTTCATCCGAAAAAAGTACTTTGGACCACTGAGCAACAGTCCAGTGCTGCTTCTCTGTAGCCCAGGTCAGGCGCTTCTGCCGCTGTTTCTGGTTCAAAAGTGGCTTGACCTGGGGAATGCGGCACCTGTAGCCCATTTCCTGCACACGCCTGTTCACGGTGGCTCTGGATGTTTCTACTCCAGACTCAGTCCACTGCTTCCGCAGGTCCTCTAAGGTCTGGAATCGGTCCTTCTCCACAATCTTCCTCAGGGTCCGGTCACCTCTTCTCGTTGTGCAGCATTTTCTGCCACACTTTTTCCTTCCCACAGACTTCCCACTGAGGTGCCTTGATACAGCACTCTGGGAACAGCCTATTCGTTCAGAAATTTCTTTCTGTGTCTTACCCTCTTGCTTGAGGGTGTCAATGATGACCTTCTGGACAGCAGTCAGGTCGGCAGTCTTACCCATGATTGCGGTTTTGAGTAATGAACCAGGCTGGGAGTTTTTAAAAGCCTCAGGAATCTTTTGCAGGTGTTTAGAGTTAATTAGTTGATTCAGATGATTAGGTTAATAGCTCGTTTAGAGAACCTTTCCATGATATGCTAATTTTTTGAGATAGGAATTTGGGGTTTTCATGAGCTGTATGCCAAAATCATCAATATTAAAACAAGAAAAGGCTTGAACTACTTCAGTTGTGTGTAATGAATCTAAAATATATGAAAGTCTAATGTTTAGCAGTACATTACAGAAAATAATGAACTTTATCACAATATGCAAATTTTTTGAGAAGGACCTGTAGTCTTCCCGTTTATGCTGCCAATGTCCCTGTCAGAAGTTGAAAAAGGTATTTTGAGGCAGTGTTTCCTCTCAGCCAGACTAATGATCCCCAGACACTGGTGAGATTCCCAGACTTCATCCCATGTGGAATGGGCTTGTATACTTATTGACATAATGCACATGGAGAACCTTCTGGCCTTGAATAGCCATGGGTCCAAATCAATACTCTTAATGTAGGCTTGTTGGGTAGCTCATACAACGAAGGGTCCTTCTGGAATTCCTTTAATATCTTAAAGCAAATGTAAACCCCAAAACAAAAATGTAGTATATTGTAGCTTACCTGTCCGCAATCTTTTAAATTTTTTATCCTTTTTATCCTTTTTTTTTCAGGCTGCCCCTGGGTAGCTACTTTCACTCCTTCACTGTGTCTGTGGAGGAAATCATAGTTAATCCAGCCTTTCTGCCTTTGCTTATCTCCACTACATAAAGGCTGATGGTGTTAGTAGTTTACGAAAGAAAGATGTTCTTTTTGTTAGGTTTACAGAAAGTGGCAAGGGCAGTGTGGTACTAGGAAGATCAACAGATATTTTCTGTAAAAACACAATACAGTGTTGCTCCAAGGTTGGGCCAAGCCTCCTGCAGCCAAGGGTTCATCCAGCTTGTTGCTGATACTCAATAATTCCAAAAAGAGGAATGACGGCACACCTGTATATTCCAAACAAATCCTTTTTGTTAGATCTTAAAGCATAGTACACAGGAGATAAAATAAGATTGCGTACACATTTCACGCACACAGACACTTAATTACAGAGCATCTCCTTCATTTTGTACTCCTAATTTAACCCCCAATAAGGTCCATTTCATCTACAAGGGGCAAAATACATTCAGCTTTTATCAGGTAGATGATACAACCTCATATTGCTCACTTTCACTCAGGACAAGTTGAGAGGGTGAATTTCCCTAATGGGGGTTTGGGCAACCTGACAGAAGTTCCAATCCCTCTTCCCTCTATTAAAAAACGATAAAAAGGTTTTGCCTTTATACTTTAAACACAGACTTATACTTACAGTAAAACAAATAAAACAAACATTAGAGTGAATTCATTTGTATTTGAAAGCAGAAGCACATTAGCCTATTACCTATAGTAACATTCTGAAAACACTAAAAGGGTAACAAAAACAAGGACACTGAAAACGATATAAACACATAAATATATAAAATACAAGTAATATATAATACATATAAATTGCGCAAAGGAGGAACTATTTTTTTATCATGCCCAATAATTTATAACAAAAATGTTACGCCCCATTCTGTATTTAGACCTTATGGGATCATTGTCCATAAAACAAATATCCAACATCCATTTTTAATACTATTGTTAAAGTGGATGTCATAATGTAGAGAATAAGATTTCCTTTCATTTGAGCCCAGTCTTGCCACACAGATTTACTTGAGGCCTGAGCAATCCTCTTTTATTGTTCAGTTAGAGAAATCTTGACAAAGTCTTGAAAACTTTGTCAAAAACGCCCCCTTGCTGTGAGTGACAGGTTTTTTACATATTTCATGCACTAGCCTGAGACAGGTTATCATCAGATCACTGGATGTTCTACTCTGCCCAGCTCTGACTACTAGGGATGGGCCCGGTGTTCGATTCGAACCCATGTTCGAATCGAACATCGGGCGTTCGCCCGTTCGGCGAGCCCAGAACTATTTGGGCCGCTCGCATCAAATTCGTGTGATGCGAGCGGCCCGCAATGCATTGCGCTAGTTGCAGTGCAATGCTGGCTGATGATTGGCCAAGCATGCACTGTGACCCCGCATGCCGGCAGCGAGGAGAGCCATAATTGGCTACAGGCAGGATGCCTGTAGCCAATTATAGCTCAGGGGCTTTAGTGCACGCCCCACGGTATAAGAGGCGGCAGCGGCGGCGGCCTCGCATATTGTGTTTCAGTGTCAGCGTGTCGGTGTGCTGCTGACTGCTGAGAATATGTGCTCTATTTCTGGGGATTTATGTGTGCGTCCTGTTAGTACAGCATTGCAGTATCACATCTGGGGGGTGTGTATAGGTTGCCTGTGAAGGGGGGCAGGTTTCCTGTGCTTAGAACTGTCCCTGTAAAAAGTGTAATTTTTGCAGGGAAAAAAGCTATTTAAAAGCACTCGCGGCTAATGAATTGATGGCTCCCGTAACACAGAGAACTGTCATTCGTTGATAAAGAAAAAAAAAGCCAAAAAAAAAAAAGGCGTAGGGTCCCCCTTAAGATCCATACCAGACCCTTGAGGTCTGGGATGGATTTTAAGGGGAACCCCAGCCAAAAAAAATGGCGTGGGGTCCCCTTCAAAATCCATACCAGACCCTTATCCGAGCACGCAACCTGGCAGGCCACAGGAAAAGAGGGGGACGAGAGCGGCCCCCCCTCCCGCCTGAACCGTACCAGGCCACATGCCCTCAACATTGGGAGGATGCTTTGGGGGTCTGAGACCCCCAAAGCACCTTGTCCCCATGTTGATGAGGACAAGGGCCTCTTCCCCACAACCCTGGCCCATAACCCAAAGCATCCTCCCAATGTTGAGGGCATGTGGCCTGGTACAGTTCAGGCGGGAGGGGGGGCCGCTCTCGTCCCCCCTCTTTTCCTGCGGCCTGCCAGGTTGCGTGCTCGGATAAGGGTCTGGTATGGATTTTGAGGGGGACCCCACGCCATTTTTTTTGGCTGGGGTTCCCATTAAAATCCATCCCAGACCTCAAGGGTCTGATATGGATTTTGAGGGGGACTCTACGCCATTTTTTTTTTCTTGGCTGGGGTCCCCCTTAATATCCATCCCAGACCTGAAGGGCCTGGTTATTGAATTTGGGGGAACCCCCACGCTTTTTATTTTTTATTTTTTTTTATTTTTTATCAATGACTTTTTTTTTATGAATGACTTTCAATGAATGACTGTTCTCTGTGTTACGGGAGCCGTCAATTCACATTAGCCGCGATTGATTTTAAATAGCTTTTTTTCTTGAACAAATGACACTTTTTGCAGGGACAGTTCTAAGTACAGAAAACATGCGCCCCTTCACAGGCATACTATAGACAACCCCCAGGTACTAAATTTAAAGGAATATTACACTTTTATTGTTTCAATTTAAGCATTATTAAAATCACTGCTCCTGAAAAAACGTCCGTTTTAAAAAAAAAAAAATTTGCATTGATACATGTCCCCTGGGGCAGGACCCAGGTCCCCAAACACTTTTTATGACAATAACATGCATATTAGCCTTTAAAATTAGCACTTTTGATTTCGAACGTTCACATCCATTATAACTAATAGGGTTCTAAAGCTCGCACGGACTTTAAGTCCGTTCGCGGGTTCTGGTGCGAGCCGAATGGGGGGGTGTTCGACTCATCCCTACTGACTACATACATGTCCCCTAAATCACTTGTCTGTCTATAGTCTGCTGACAGTTCACTGCATCCCATGATGAGAAACATCCAGTCAAACCATAGCAATTCTGGGAGAGCTGGAAGGGAGGGGAGGGGGATGTGAATTGTGAACTTTTTACACAGAATGTGCCTGTCTCAGGCTAGTGCATGAGATATGTAAATCACCTGTCACTCACAGCAAGGGGGCGTTTTTTGACAAATTTTTCAAGACTTTGTCAAGATTTCTCCAACTGAACAATAAAAGAGGATTGCTCAGGCCTCGAGTAAATCTGTGCAAGACTGGGCTCAAATGAAAGGAAATCATATTCTCTACATTATGACATCACTTTGGGTTTACATCCACTTTAACAATATATCTGTTCCTCTGTTAAACAGTTGAATTTGTTTTAAATGCCCTGAATATTCAGTGTCAGAGCTTTACCATTGTGACACTTATTAAAATGTCACTGCTAAAAAATACTTTGTTTTTTTTAGTAGCCTTGTCGTGACCAGCAAGACTTTTATCAGGGCAGTTAACACTTTCAACAAAAAAGTAAGGCAACCTTTTACATTAAATAATGGACAAAAAGGTCTTTAAATTCTCCCAGGAGTTCAACTTGAATAAAATGAATATTGTATTTGTAAATTAAGTTTGTTATATATCCATTAAAACTAAGCAACTTTACCAATGTAAACTGTAATGTACAGATTGCAAAGTGCTAGGTCTCCAGCTGTTGCAAGAGTGCACTACATCATGAAAATTTGCATTTCTGGCAGTGATCACTGGGGTTGATTTAATAAAGTCAGTCAGACTGTTCACTTTGCAATGGAATGTTTCTTTAGCTTAGTAAATGAGGTGAAGTTATGCTGACCATCATCCAATTATATACAGATAGGACCAGTGCTTCTAAAATCCACTAGCAAGCTTCTGTTGTTCGCCAACATGCAAGACTCTTGTAGTAATTTTAGACTCTCTTCTGACTATTTGACCCAGCATGAGTAAGGGTCAAATGAAGCTCATATGTTCCAAAGCAAATGTAACAATTTCTTTAGATTAAAAAGATATATGTGGCTCAGATGTCTGTCTAGAACAGTGGTCTCCAAACTGTGGCCCGGGGCCGGATGTGGTCCTCTGCTTGCTTTTATCTGGCTATTGGGGCATTATTCCCCATCCCTGATATGGACATTGGGAAAATATTTCTCTCACTGACACCAATGATAGTGCACTATTCCTGCCACTGACTCCAATGATGGGGCACATTCCTCCCACTGACAGCAATGGGGCACTATTCTTCTCACTGTCATCAATGATGGGGCACTATTCCCTCCACGGTCACCAATGATGGGGCACTTTTCCTCTCATTGATACCAATGATGGAGCACTATTCCTTCCATTGATACCAGCGATGGGGCACAATTCCTTCCACTGATACCAACAATGGGGCACTATTACTCCCACTGACACCAATGGTGGGGCACTATTACTCCCACTGACACCAAGGATGTGGCACTATTCCTCCTGTTTTAACCAACGATGGGGCACTATTACTTTACCTAATACCAAAAATGGAGCATCGTTTACTCTCACTGATGTCAGGACATTTTCTACTCCCACTGGCACCAGACTGACACCTCTAAAATATGAAGGACAGTAAACTGGCCCTTTGTTTAGAACGTTGGGAGACCCCTGGTCTAGATCTATGTGCCAAAAAAACTCATACACATGTTTGTTTACATCTCTTTTATATGGGGAAATGTTGTCTACTGAAATAAATTTGGTTGGCTGAAATTCATCCTCAAGTGGCTAGAGTTTTGTGAATACCTTTTTTATAATGAATCTCCTGCATATCTTGCAAAGCCTGACCCTGAGCACGTTCTTTTTTTCAACAGCTGTGGGTTGGGGGGTATGCTGTAATTTGACTTAAAATTTAAGTTTCTTACTGCCCAAGTTTGGAGGCTCCAGAGGGGTTCAGTTGAAAATCTAGGAAAAAAGTAATGTGTAGGTAATGTGTGGTAGCGGCATTTACCATGTGAGGTTGACTTTCACATTTATGGCATAAGTACATTGTAGCAAGAAAATTAACCATGAAGACATTCAGTCAAACAGGTTACTGTATGCCGGGTGGAAGCATTTGTTGTTTTACTCTTGCTCAGCATTTACAGTGCAGACACAGTCAAGCTGGTTGTAAACAGATCAATGCTTACATACAGGTATTTTTTTCTGTGCTTTGAAAGTTGCCATTACAGACGTAATGGCAACTTTCAAAGCACAGAAAAAAATACCTTTTGTGTTCTCACTCCATAAATAATTACTGATATATTGAATATAGTGATCCCCTAAAAATATTTAGTGATGTGTTTTTGTGTTGTATATAATTCTGGCTGTGTACTGGTTTCAATTTCTGTATATAGGTTATTTATTTTAAAAAAAAAATTCTCTCTATATACATACAGTATTTGTACTATAGAACAGCTTCCTAAAATAAAATATAGAATACCAAACTGACCACATTTTTATAAATAAGTTATCATTTAGACTATCTTGAATAATATAATAAATAACATATTAAACATACAATTGAATAATAGCTACCATTTAATTTTCAAACAGATGTTTTGATTTTGTAAATATCAGTAACAGTGACAGTAAATAGTTTCATTCTGACACAGACAGCTGTTTTTGATATCCAATAATTAGATTGTTAAATTTCTTATTACAGGATTTTTTGGCAGACCTAATAGCTCATGAAAGGGAAGAAGCTATGAAACGTTATGCAGCTAGACACAAACTGGACAACATAGATAATCAAGGAGAACTTTTGGCAAATCCAGTTATCATACTCAGAAAATGGATGGGTGAGGTAAGCACAACACAGGTCAAGTTAAAGTATAGGATACTGTTACAATGTTCTGCTTCTGTATCTTACTTTTCACTTTTTTCAAACTTTTAATAGACAGTTCACATATACATTTTAAACATGTACTGTAAATTATATAACTTTTACTTTCTCCTTACATAGTAAGTAAAGTTTAACTACAGGCATTTTTTTTTTCATTTTGGATAGTGTAAGGGAGCCCACATCATTTTTTATTTATTTTTCTGCTATCTGTGTCCCATTAAGGAGTTTTTTTTCACTTCCTGTCTCATAGCCAAGTTGGGAAGTGAGAGGAAATTCCTCCAAAGTGAGGGTGTACTGGTGTGTCACTAGGCTTACCAGAACTAGTATCATCATTGGAAGATTTCCCCCTCTATTACTTTTTCGGGGCAACACAATATTTTTTTGTTATGGTAATGGTAATTAGGATACAGAGAGGGTAAATATCCCTAATGGGGCAGATGTGGCAATGAAAATCTAACAGGTGATCTAATCCCTCTCCACTTTATCCAAAACTAAAAAAAGTAACACTTTTAATTAGATAAAAAAAAAATGTAAAACTGTTTATTTGAGCAGAAATAAAAGGGACATTTAAAGGAAACCCATCAAGACAGAAATATGGGTTCTTTCTGCCGTTGAATTATCATTTACATATCAGGTGTCATACGCATGCACATTGTGTCATGTCAATTTGGCATCTTCTCGTGTCACATGCCTTTGAATACTTATTATTCTACTGAGAATTTACTAGTTGACATATGCATTTCTATGCATTACATCTCTTGGTTTTGGGTCAATTTTATTTGAGTTTTTTCCTAAGCTTATACAGTTTAAAAATGTTTTTTAATATATCTATTTTACTGTATACAGGGGGTCCCTGGGTTACAAACGAGATAGGGACTGTAGGTTTGTTCTTAAGTTGAATCTGTTTGTAAGTCGGAACAGGTACATTTTTTAAGTGTAGCTCCAGCCAAAAAATCTATTTTTTAAGCTTTTTGGAGAACATTGGGAAGGGTTATCACCCCTGTAACATTTATTTTGCTGTCTGTGCCCCTGTTTTAAAAATAAAAGCATCAGTGGAGACACCTTTTTCCCATATTGACTCTTACAGGAGTGAATTTCCCTTCCTAGGGGTAGATTTCCTCTCATTTCCTGTTGTCTCCCTCCGTTTGTAAGTAGGAGTCGTTTGTAAGTCGGATGTTTGTAAGTCGGGGACCCCCTGTATACAGTCTTTGTTTTAAAAATAACGATTTAATGGAATTCAAAGGATTACCATTATACAGTTTTTTTTTTTTTTTAGCTGAAGGCACATCCTATACTTTCTGCTTTGAGATACAATTTGTGTGACTGAAACTTCAGACTTTACCATCTAATGCCGCGTACACACGTGCAGACTTTTCCCGGCGGACCTAGTCCAGCGGACAATCCGCCGGACTTTCCAGCTGGCTTCGCCGGACTTTCCGAGCGTGTGGACTTGCCCACTCACGCGCGGACTTGCCCACACACGCGCGCGGACTTCTCCGGCGGACAATCCGCCGGCCAAAGTCCGCGGGACTTTTGAAAATGAACGGACTTGCCCACACACGGAGCAGTCCGTTCATTTAGAACGTAACTTCAGGTTACATAGCTAGCGTAGGCAGTAAATGCCGCCGCGCTAGCTCCATAACCTGGCATGGATTTAAAGGGACTCCCTACGCCGAAAAAAACGGCGTGGGGGCTCCCCCCAAATCCATCTCAGATCCTTATCCGAGCACGCCGCCTGGCCGGCCAGGAAAGGGGTGGGGACGAACGAGCGCCCCCCCCTCCTGAGCCGTACCAGGCCGCGTGCCCTCAACATGGGGGGTGTGCGGCCCCCCCACCCCAAAGCACCTTGTCCCCATGTTGATGAGGACAAGGGCCTCTTCCTGGCAACCCTGGCCGTTGGTTGTCGGGTCTGCGGGCGGGGGCTTATCGGAATCTGGGAGCCCCCTTTTATAAGGGGGCCCTCAGATCCCAGCCCCCCACCCTATGTGAATGAGTATGGGGTACGATGTACCCCTACCCATTCACCTAAGGTGTAAAATGTAAAGTAAAAAAACACCCACACTTTTGAAAAAATAGTTTATTGCACTGCTCCGGGGGTCTTCTTCCGTCTTGGGGGTCTTCTCGCCGGACTCCTCCGCCATTTACCAAGCTCTTTTAACAGGCGGGAAGTCCGGCTACCTTCTTCGTCGTCGCCGCCGTCGTCTGGGGGTCTCGATCCGCCGCAAGAACAGAAGAGACCCCCGGAAGACCCCGGAAGACCCCCGAAGGCGGATCGAGACCCCAGACGACGGCGGCGACGACGAAGAAGGTAGCCGGACTTCTCCGCTCGGTAAAAGAGCTTGGTAAATGGCGGAGGAGTCCGGCGAGAAGACCCCCAAGACGGAAGAAGACCCCCGGAGCAGTGCAATAAACTATTTTTTCAAAAGTGTGGGTGTTTTTTTACTTTACATTTTACACCTTAGGTGAATGGGTAGGGGTACATCGTACCCCATACTCATTCACATATGGTGGGGGGCCGGGATCTAAGGGCCCCCTTATAAAAGGGGGCTCCCAGATTCCGATAAGCCCCCGCCCGCAGACCCCGACAACCAACGGCCAGGGTTGTCGGGAAGAGGCCTCATCAACATGGGGACAAGGTGCTTTGGGGTGGGGGGGCGCACGGCCCCCTTTTCCCAGGGCACCCCCCATGTTGAGGGCACGCGGCCTGGTACGGCTCAGGAGGGGGGGGCGCTCGTTCGTCCCTTTCCTGGCCGGCCAGGCTGCGTGCTCGGATAAGGGTCTGACATGGATTTGGGGGGAACCCCCACGCCGTTTTTCGGCATGGGGAGTCCCTTTAAATTAATGCCAGGTCACGGAGCTAGCGCGCCGGCATTTACTGCCTACGCTAGCTACGTAACCTGAAGTCACGTGCTAAATGAACGGACTTGCCGATGAGCTGCAAGTCCGTTCATTTTCAAAAGTCCGGCGGACTAGCCTACTAACGGCGGGATTGTCCGCCGGACTGCCAAGTCCAGCGGATAATTTTAAAACCAAACTTAAAACTTTGGTCCACGGACTTTGGCGCCAAAAAGTCCGCCAGCGCCCACACACGAGGGGATTGTCCGCTGGACTTGAGTCCAGAGGATAATCCCGCGGGATAGTCCCTTCGTGTGTACGCCGCATAAGGCTTGGTTCACATCTATGCAGTTTGCTTTTAATCCATTTCTGCAGTGCTTTTTGCTGTGCATTTTGCATTTTTGATGCATTTTTTGCAAGTTTTTGGTGCATTTTGCATCTTGCATTTTTTATGTTTTTTTTGCCATCCTGTTGTTGGGTGGATTAAAAAATGCAAAACATTATCGCAACCTTGTACAGAGTGAATTATACTTTCTTCTATAATTTTATTGAATGGGATCTGAAAAATTGGCAAGTCCATGATCTTTCCTTAATGGGTAGAAAAGCAGCAGTTAAGATGACGGTTCTACCTCGCATACTATATTACTCTCACAATTGGTCCAGCTGTATCAAATTTATGCTGAGAGGTACAAGCCTGACTGGGTTCGCGGGAGGCACAGGCTAGCCCTTCTCTCCCCCTGGATCTCTTAATGTGAATCCCTGCAAGGGAGCGCCGGGCAGTCTTAAGCCCCTCTCTATCGCACTCCCTAGGTCTGTGGGACAGGGCATGCAAGTGATACCCTTTAAAATCCTCCCACACTCCAGTGGCCCCCCTCTTTAATAATCCTCACTCCCCCCCCCCCCCCCAGGGCAGCAGATTCAGCAATTTACCTGGTGGGTCAACAAAGGCCTTTATAGGATAGTGCACCTCATAGATCATAGGGGGTAAGACTTGAGGAGGAGATGTGGATAAAGTGGTCGACCATGGTGCATAAGGGCATACTCAATACTTCCCTTGTGGAAGCAAACTACAAAGTGTTATTGCGTTGGTACCTCGTCCCAACAATGTTGGAGAAAATATACCCAGGCATCTCGCCCCTTTGTTTTTGGAGATGTAGACAGGAGGGCAATATTTTTCATATCTAGTGGTCCTGTCCGAAGGTCCAACGTTTCTGGATTAGAATGTTCAGTCTTGTCTTTCCAGTGACTGGACAAAATACACAGAGAGGCAAAACAGCGCTGTTCACTGACCTGTCAGAGGAGATCCACAGACATCTTTAAACTCTCATATTTCTTATCTTACTAGCAGCCAAAATAACCATAATACGAGCATGGAAAACATGATTTGATGGTCAAAAATTGTTTTTTTTAGTGCATAGGGTTTTACAGGCTATAGAAAAACACAGGCCTTCTGCCTCTACTATCCCTATTTTTGTATTATGTATTTTACTAAATTGTACAATATTGTAATGCCAAAAAAACATAAATAATTTAAGATGTATAGTTGCTATATAACAAAGGCTACACCATAATTTAATTTCAGGGTTTTGTAAATTTCCTGGATCTACCAGCAGTGTTGCTCATTTGGGATCAGCTTTTCATGCAGGACTGGAATCGTAAAGTGATGGAAGACTTCTGCCTAGCATTACTTATGTTACTGAGAGACTCAATCTTGACTGCTAACAATTATCCTGCAATCAGACAGGTAAATCACTGTAGTGTCACAAGATTGTTTATAGCTGCAATGTGCAATAATTTAAATATTGTTGCATGTTTTAGTATTTTAGAACCACTACACTTCAGACATTTCTTAACAGGTCAGTTTTGCTTTAAACTGTTATATTGTGTTTATAATGAATACTTTATGGATTTAATATAATATATTAAAGCAGAGACTGTACTATTCATGTATAAAGTTGCAAAGTATTCATAGTACTTAAAGCGGGGTTTCACCTTAAAAATGTTTTTTTTTAAAGTCAGCAGCTAAATAAAAAGTCGCTGCTGACTTTTAATAAGTACACTTACCCACCCAGGGCGCCCGCGATGTCTTTTGTGGAGGTCGAGATGTCCCTCGGCTATCCGGATCCAGCGCCGCTATCCTCAGTAAGGGAAACGGCTTCCCGTTTCCTACTGCGCATGCGCGAGTCGGCACACGGCCTACTGCGCATGCGCGAGTCGGCACGCAGCCTACTGCGCATGCGCGAGTCTTATTTGTGAATTGGGAACGCGGTGTGTTGTGGGACACAGTTCCCATAACACACCGCGCCCCATTCACCTGAAGATGGAAGAAGAGAAGATCACCACGGCGCTGGAGGAGGCAGATTAGGACGATCTGCCTAGCAACAGCCATTTCTGGCAAGTTTTCATTTTCAGGGTGTCCCACCACTTTAACTGTTGACTGTGAAATAAGTCCTAGGTGATAAATTCCTACATGAACGTGGTTATTGAATTTCTTTACAGCAGGATCACAGCTTTATCTGGCCCACACAGCATGCTGTACTTATCCATCCCATTGAGCACCAGTGCTGTGATATCAAACAGAGAGACAATTTTCAGCCCTTTAAGATCTGAATGGGAATTGCTCCTTGTGTTCCAGCTTCAGTTTATTTCTAGACTATGCCCATGTCTGTTAATTTTCAATTATCCACTTACATGATGGGGCAAACTCAGGCCTATGAACTGGTAATAGAGATGGGACAAACATCTCCCTGTTCTGCCCTGAACCGCGTACTCCATTGAAGTGTATTGGAGCCGAGCATGAGAAATCAAAAGTGCCCATTTTGAAGGCTTATATGCAAGCAATTTGCCATAAAAGGGTTATAGGGGTCCGGGTACTGCCCTGGGGGACATGTATCAATGCAAATTTTTATTTTTAAAACTATCGTTTCTAAAGGAGCCTTGATTTTAATGATGCTTAAAGTGCAACAATAAAAATTAAAAACAAAAACCTTTAAATATAGTACCTGGGGGGTCCCCTTAGTCTGCCTATAAAGTGGTGCATCTGTAGCATGTATAGAACAAGAAAAAAAACTAGTCAAATCATTTAAATTGACTTGCGGTTGCAATTTCTGCCACCTGGCTATTTTAAAAGAATAAAGAAAAAAAATGGCGTGAGGTCCCCCCCAAAATCCATACCAGACCCTTATCCGAGCATGCAGCCTGGCCGGTCAATAAAAGCCTACGGCCCCAAAGCACCCTCCCAATGTTGAGGGCATGTGGCCTGGTACGGTTCAGGAGGGCGGGGGGCCTGCCAGGTTGCATGCTCGGATAAGGGTCTGGTATGGATTTTGAGGGGACCCCACACCATTTTTTTATTTATTTTGGCCGGGGTTCCCCTTAACCACTTCAGCCCCGGACCAATTGGCAGCCAAAGGACCAGGCCCCTTTTTGAGATTCGGCACTGCGTCGCTTTAACTGACAATTGCGCGGTCGTGCGACGGGCTCCCAAACAAAATTGCCGTCCTTTTTTTCCCACAAATAGCAGCTTTCTTTTGGTGGTATTTGATCGCCCCTGCGGTGTTTATTTTTTGCGCTATAAACAAAAATGAGCGACAATTTTGAAAACAATGCAATCTTTTTTGCTTTTTGCTATAATAAATATTTCAAAAAATATTTAAAAAAACATTTTTTTTCCTAGTTTAGGCCGATACGTATTCCACATATTTTTGGTAAAAAAAATCGCAATTAGCGATTATTGATTGGTTTGCGCAAAAGCGTTTACAAAATAGGGGATAGTTTTAAGCATTTTTATTAATGTTTATTTTTTTACTAGTAATTGTCAGAGATTTTTATTGTGACTGCGACATTATGGCATTTTTACATTTACATTTACATTTTTGACACATTTTTGGGACCAGTCATTTATACAGCAATCAATGCTATAAATGCATTGATTCCTGTATAAATGACAGTTGTAGTGAATGGGTTAACCACTAGGGGGAGGGGAGGGGTTATGGGCTGTGACGTGTGTGTGTGTGTTTTTTTACATTAGGGGCGGGGCTGACGTCTGACGTCATTGATCGGCCGATGACCGGGAACAGCCGATCAATGACAGGCAGTGTAGGAAGCATGGGGAGAGGTTTGTTTACACAAACCTCTCCCCGTTCTTAAGCTCTGTGACCCGATCGCGGGAGACAAGCGTCGATTGGGTCCGCTGGTCCCACGGCCGGGGT
Organism: Lithobates sylvaticus; assembly: GCA_028564925.1. NCBI lineage: Eukaryota > Metazoa > Chordata > Amphibia > Anura > Ranidae > Lithobates > Lithobates sylvaticus. Next base: position 333,553,063 of record CM053027.1, read on the forward strand.
CACAGAGCTCGGGGTCACGGAGTGGTCAATTATGGCTCTCCTCGCCGCTGGCTCTATGATTGGCCAAGTATGCGGGGTCACAATGCATGCTTGGCCAATCATCAGCCAGCAATGCACTGCGACTGGCGCAGTGCATTGCAGGCCGCTCGCATCACACAAATTTGATGCGAGCGCCCCAAATAGTTCTGGGCTTGACGAGCGGTCGAACGCCCGATGTTCGATTCGAACATGGGTTTGAATCGAACACCGGGCTCATCCCTACTAGTAGAGGTATAGTGTTTTTTTTCTTTCATTTCATATGGTGGTAGCAAAATACATGTTTGACATATGGCTAGTAACATTTTCAATATATACAGGTAAGACAATGATCACTTTATTTAATCGTAATAAGGCAGCACAAATTACCGTTACTGCTTAAAATTATTTACAGTGGTGTGAAAAAGTGTTTGCCCCCTTCCTCATTTCCTGTTCCTTTGCATGTTTGTCACACTTAAGTGTTTCGGAACATCAAACCAATTTAAACAATAGTCAAGGACAACACAAGTAAACACAAAATGCAATTTGTAAATGAAGGTGTTTATTATTAAAGGTGAAAAAAAATCCAAACCATCATGGCCCTGTGTGAAAAAGTGATTGCCCCCCTTGTTAAAACATACTATAACTGTGGTTGTCCACACCTGAGTTCAATTTCTCTAGCCACACCCAGGCCTGATTATTGCCACACCTGTTCACAATCAAGGCATCACTTAAATAGGAGCTGCTTGACACAGTAAGGTCCACCAGAAGATCCTTAAAAGCTACACATCATGCCGAGACCCAAAGAAATTCAGGAACAATTGAGAAAGAAAGTAATTGAGATCTATCAGTCTGGAAAGGGTTATAAAGCCATTTCCAAAGCTTTGGGAATCCAGCGAACCACAGTGAGAGCCATTATCCACAAATGGCGAAGACATGGAACAGTGGTGAACCTTCCCAGGAGTGGCCGGCCGCCCAAAATTACCCCAAGAGCGCAGCGACGACTCATCCAAGAGGTCACAAAAGACCCCACAACAACGTCCAAGGAACTGCAGGCCTCACTTGCCTCAGTTAAGGTCAGCGTTCATGCCTCCACCATCAGGAAAAGACTGGGCAAAAATGGCCTGCATGGCAGAGTTCCAAGGAGAAAAACCACTGCTGAGCAAAAAGAACATCAAAGCTCGTCTCAATTTCTCCACAACACATCTTGATGATCCCCAAGACTTTTGGGACAACATTCTGTGGACCGATGAGACAAAAGTGGAACTCTTTGGAAGGTGTGTGTCCAAGTATATCTGGCGTAGAAGGAACACTGCATTTCAGAAAAAGAACATTATACCAACAGTAAAATATGGTGGTGGTAGTGTGATGGTCTGGGGCTGTTTTGCTGCTTCAGGACCTGGAAGACTTGCCGTGATAAAAGGAACTATGAATTCTGCTGTCTACCAAGAGATCCTGAAGGAGAATGTCCGACCATCTGTTCGTGTACTCAAGCTGAAACGAACTTGGGTTCTGCAGCAGGACAATGATCCTAAACACACCAGCAAGTCCACCACCGAATGGCTGAAGAAAAACAAAATGAAGACTTTGGAGTGGCCTAGCCAAAGTCCTGACCTGAATCCTATTGAGATGTTGTGGTATGACCTTAAAAAGGCCGTTCATGCTCGAAAACCCTCTAATGTAACTGAATTAGGACAATTCTGCAAAGAGGAGTGGGCCAAAATTCCTCCAGGACGCTGTAAAAGCCTCATTGCATGTTATCGCAAACGCTTGGTTGCAGTTGTTGCTGCTAAGGGTGGCCCAACCAGTTATTAGGTTTAGGGGGCAATCACTTTTTCACACAGGGCCATGATGGTTTGGATTTTTTTTCACCTTTAATAATAAACACCTTCATTTACAAATTGCATTTTGTGTTTACTTGTGTTGTCCTTGACTATTGTTTAAATTGGTTTGATGTTCCGAAACACTAAAGTGTGACAAACATGCAAAGGAACAGGAAATGAGGAAGGGGGCAAACACTTTTTCACACCACTGTATATTCATACAGTTTTAAGATAACAGAATGTAAAAAGAAGATGTATGTAAAACTATTGCTGCACATATCTTTGACCGCATTTCTTGTTTAGTGTACAATAAACAAGTTTTTTGATAAAAAAAAAAAAAAAAAAAAAAAAATGGAATTGTCAAAAACTGTCTCTGTATTTTTATCACTTTTTGACACTTTTTTGGTGAATGGGTAGGGGTACTATATTCCCTATACTTATTCACACGGGGGGCAGGATCTTGGGGCCCCCTTCTTAAAGGGAGCTTCCAGATTCCAATAAGCCCATTGCCCACAGACCCCCACAACCACAGCCCAGGTTGTGGGGAAGAGACCCTTGTACCCATCACATGCCTCCCATGTTGAGGGCATGCGGCCTGATATGGTTCAGGAAGGGGAGCACATGCTCATTCCCCCCTTCCTGACCTGCCAGGCTGCATGCTCGGATAAGGGTCTGGTAAGTCTTTCCCAATCAGGGTGCAGAATGCACTGTGCAGTGCATTGCAGGGCGTTCAGTGGGACAAACACCTGCCGAACACCCTGAAAATTCTGGTGTTCTCTGGACGGGATGAGCAGCCAATGTTCGGCCCAAACTTATGCTCAGGCCATTCGCCCAACCTTAACGGGTAATGACACAGAAGAAAACCCATACATCCTTGCATGGCTTTTAAACCTAGACATTCCTTATACTGCATAATTCAGGGAGGCCCACACAACATTAGCTGAGTATTTCCCCATGTCGGGACAGCTTCAGAACCTTAGCTGCCAATTTTACTTCAAAAAATATAGAAGTACAGCAAAATGACAATACAGGTATCAGCATAAAAAAAAAACAAATGCTAGAACTGCAAGACAAAAACACTTCCAAAACGATGAACCAAGATCTCAAGGATGTGATCATAAGGTTGCTTCCAAGATGAACTAACCCGAATAGAGAGGCCGCCCCCTCAACCCAGCACCCCTGATGGGATCTTTAGCTGCCAATTTTGTACCCATGCTTTGTTTACAACAGTGGTTCTCAACCCTGTCCTCAAGTACCCCCAACAGTCCATGTTTTGGAAATTTCTCTTAGATAAAATAGCTGTCCAAAATACAAATCCAATAACTCTGATTTAAAGCACCTGTGCAAGATACAGGAAAACCTGCAAACATGGCTCGTACACTCCTACTTTTTGTAACTAGTTTACATATTTCAAGTCTTGAAATACAGAATTTTTCTGTGCAAAATAAAACTGAAAAATTTCAGCATGTTTAATTCTTTTATAGGTATTGTTGAATGATGGATATCACTTATTTACAGCTGACATACAGAGAGCTTGGGCCCACTTACAACAAGGAGGACTGCTTGTAGATATTCCTAGAATGAATCGATTAAATATTAGGTAATAAAAATATATATGTGTATGTAATTACAGGACACAAGATCTTAGTCTAAGACTATGGGTTATGCAGCTACATTCAGGTCTTTACATACTTGCAAACAAAGCTGTAAGGACAGCCCTTGCATAATCCTTCCCACTACCAGCAAGCCTCGGTGTCCTTGGGTGTACGAATGTCTTCTTTCTGAATAAAACGTTTTCTTTGTTATTGTTTTTTCTGTACTATTTTATGTTCCTAGCTGCCTATAACCACAGTGGCTTCCATTTAGCAGCTTTCTGAATTGGTTGATTCCTTGACTGCGACTTGGGGGACCTTACCCAGACCCTGCTAGGAAGAAGATTGAGTCATAATGTTACTACTTATGCCGCATACACACGACCGGACTTTCCAAGCAAACTAGGTCCGACGGTCTTCCCGACGGACTTTCGGCGGAGTTCCGACGGACTTTTCGGACTTGCCCACATACGAACGGACTGAGTCTGGTCGAAAGTCCGTTCATTCGAACGTGGTGACGTAAACAAGACAAGAAAATAGCCAATAGCTGCGTCGTATTTGGTCCGTCGGACCAGCACACAGACCAACGGTTTTCCCGATTTTAGTCCGTTGTAATTGAGTCCGTCGGAAAGATTTGAAACATGTTCTATTTCTAGGTCCGCTGGAATTTTTTTCTTCAAAAACAAATGGATTAGCCCACACACGATCAGATTGTCTGACGGACTAATCCCGTCGGACCTAGTTTGCCGGAAAGTCCAGTCGTGTGTACGCGTCATTACTGTATATCACAAATCCTCACATCCTTTACACCAGCACTGTAAGGAATAATCACTGCATTTCGCACCAGCACAAAAAAGGATTGAACATCATTCTCACAGTGTCATTAATATAAAAAATAGTTAATCCTTATTACTTATCATTGTTTGCTAACAGGTTACTCTGCTTAAACTTTCACGTAGCTTGGTGTGGTGTCATAATTAAACAACTCACAAAAAGTATAATAATAAAATAAATGTACTTTGACTGAAGATTATAAACTAGATAAATGCAGCATCATTCCAGTCCAAAGGAAACCTCAACCTCTGAACAGTAGGCAACAATCTTCTTGTTCCAGGCACACATGACAGAATTATAAATGAACTCAACTAGTCTAGTCTTTGACTCCCAATATTTGTATATACAGTAAACCCCCCTCCATCGCTGGGGTTATGTTCCAGACCCACCCGCGAAAAGTGAAAAACCGCGAAATAGAAAGACCCTATTTAAATACACCCTAGGCATGTTTTGTTAATTTTTTAATAGCATTTAAAGGTCTTTAAACACACTTTTATGCAATAGAAACACATTAAAGATAGAGAGAGAGATCAAGAGGATTTTTAAAACACAAAAATATTGTCTTAACAGTACAGTATACTGTACAGTACAGTAAAAAATAGAGTATATAACTGCGAAAATGGCGAAATATTACCACAATATCAGAATAACAGGTCCTAATTAAAATACCTCGATATACCGGGACCGCAATAACTGAACCGCAATATAGCGGGGGTTTACTGTATAAATATATATATATATATACATGCAGTGCCGTGGAAACGTTTTAATCAGGTGTGCGGTAGAAATGCTGTAAAGTAAGAATGCTTTCAAAAATATATAAATTCTTACACTTGCACACTTTGTACACTTGCACAAAGTCAGAGATTTTGTAGGATTACAGTGAGGTGTATGATTAACCAATTATACCAAGCAGGTGCTAATAATCATCAATTTAATATGAAGGTTAAAACACAGTCATTAACTGAAATGGAAATAGCTGTGTATAAGGCTTAAAACTGGGTGAGGAACAGCCAAATTCTGCTACTAAGGTGAGGTTGTGGAAGACAGTTTTATGTCACATGTCATACACCATGACGCGATTGAGCACAGCAACAAGACACAAGTTAGTTATACTGCATTAGCAAGGTCTCTCCCAGGCAAACATTTCAAAGCAGACTGAGGTTTTAAGATGTGATATTCAAGCTCTTTTGAAGAATCACAAAAAAACAGGCAATGTTGAGGACGGTAGACGCAGTGGTCGGCCAACAAAACTTAATGCAGCATTTGAAGACATCTCATGCTTTCTTTCCTTTGACATCTGAAAATGTCAAGCAGTGCCATAATCAAAGAAAAATGCCAGCAGATGCTCTGGACTGATGAGTCAAAATGTGAAATATTTGTCTGTAGCAGGAGGCTGATTGTTCACCGAAGAGCTGGAGATCAGTACAATAATGAGTGTCTGCAGGAAACATTGAAGCATGGTGGAGGTTCCTTGCAAGTTTGGGACTGCATTTCTGCAAATTGAGTTGGCCAATTGCTGAGGATAAATGGTGTCCTCAATGCTAAGAAATAAAGGCAGATACTTATCAATCTTGCCATACAATCAGGGAGGCGTGTGATTGACCTCAAATGTGTTCGGCAGCAGGACAATGACCCCAAACATACAGCCAATGTCATTAAAAGCAATCTTCAGGGTAAAGAAGAACAAGGAGTCCTGGAAGTGATAGATTGTCCCCTACAGAGCCCTGATCATCATTGACTCTGTCTTGGATTACATGAAGAGACTGAATGATTTGAGGCAGCCTACATCCACAGAAGATCTGTGATCAGCTCACCAAGATGTTTGGAACAACCTACCTGCCGAGTTCCTTGAAGAGCTGTGTGCAAGTGTACCTAGAAGAATTGATTCTGTTTTGAAGGCAAAGGGAGGTCTCACCAAATATTGATTTGATTTGGATTTTTCTTCTGTTCATTTACTTTCCATTATGTTAATGGATAAAAATAAACTATTAACACTTCTGAAAGTATTCTTAGGTGTCCTTTTATGAAAGTGCGGTAAAATACCGCTATTCAGTTCTCAGGCATTCTCAGAGGAGCTCGCTCTCCCCTGAGTGCCTGTTTATGATGGTCTGTAGATCGCTTCTCATGTTGAGTTGAGAAGCGATCTACAAACGCCGTGAACTCCTCAGAACTTCTCCTCACACTGTAATCTCGCGAGATGTAGCGGGATTACAGTGTGAGGAGATTTAAAATACAAAAGTTGTACACTAATCACCACACATTATTCCCCAACATATTAATAAAATAATAAAGTTAAATTCCCCCTACACAATACACATTAACCTAATTATTAAAAAACATTGTTTTTATCAATATTTAAATATCATACATGTGCCTATTTAAATGTGAATGGTGTATAGTAAATTAATGTAATCCACATATGTAATGAAGCTATACACCATTCATATAAATGTAAAATACATTTATAATCATTAAAAAATAATTTTAATAAAGTATACAAGTATAAATATTTATTAATAAATTAAAATAAAATATATTTAATAACTGATAAACCCCTGTATAAGGCCCCTTTCACACTGGGGCGGGAGCGGTGTCGGCGGTAAAGCAGCGCTTTATTTAGCGCTGCTTTACTGTCGTTTTATCAGCGGTTTTCGGCCGCTAGCAGTGCAGTTTTAACCCCCGCTAACGGCAGGGGGTAAAAAGGGGTAAAACCGCCCGCAAAGCGCTGCTGCAGCGGCGCTTTGCCGGCGGTATTGCCGCGCTGTCCCATTGATTTCAATTTGAATTTGAATGAATACACCGCTCCTTCACCGCTCCAAAGATGCTGCTAGCAGGACTTTTTTGACCGTCCTGCTAGCGCACCGCTCCAGTGTGAAAGCAGAGTGAAAGGGGCCGGATTTTTTCAGGCGCTATACAGGCGCTATTTTTAGCGCTGTAGCGCCTGAAAAAGGCCCAGTGTGAAAGGGGCCTTACTGTAAGGCCCCTTTCACACTGAGGCGCTTTGCAGGCACTAAAGTTCTAAAAATAGCGCCTGCAAAGCGCCTTCAAACAGCCGCGGGCTTTCACACTGGGGCGGTGCACTTGCAGGATGCTGAAAAATGTCCTGCAAGCCGCATCTTTGGAGCGCTGTGGGAGCGGTGTATTTACCGCTCCTAAAGCGCCCCTTCCCATTGAAAATAATGGGGCAGCGCTCCAAACCCCCCTGCAAAGCGGCGCTGCAGTGGCGCTTTGCGGGCGGTTTAAACCCTTTTTCAGTCATTAGCGGGGGTAAAACTGCCCCGCTAACGTTCAAAAAGCGCCGCTATAATGACGGTAAAGTGCCGCTAAATATAGCGGCGCTTTACCGCCAGCAGCCCAGCGCCTCAGTGTGAAAGTAGCCGAATGGAACATGCCATGGGTAAAACCATAATTCAGGGTTTACAAAATTTGATTTACTAATAAATTAAAAATGATATAAAAATTACATTAATAATAGCATTTAAATGCAGGTAGAATAATATATATATATATATATATATATATATTTATATCTATATACATATATATCATAGCATATATATATATATGTGTGTGTGTGTGTGTGTTTTTATTTCAATGTGTATGTGTATATCTATCTATCTATTTATATATATATATATATATATATATATATATATATATATATATATATATATATATATATATATATATATATATATATATATATATATAGATAGATAGATAGATAGATATATAGATATATCTATCTATATATATATATAGATATATCTATATCTACATATATATATATATATATATATATATATACAATTTCGATTGCTAACCTGCTAGTTTTGGTGTGTGTAATGGTGGGGAAGATGTTCTCTCACTGTATGGCTGCTCCTGAGTGAAAGAAGGAAGTCAAAAGACTTCCTGCTTTCTCCAGAATACTGAGGCAGCTTCCCGCTTCTCTCTCTGATTCTCCACCTCTGAGACGGTGAATCCGAAAGTGAGAATTCTGTCACAGATCGCCAGTGAGGTGCTGAGATCGCACCTTCATACACTGGCCGTTTCTGTGACAGTCAGTTACAGATTCTCACTGTGCTGAGATAATCAGTGGAGAACATGTTCTCATCTGATTACCTCAGTTTCATAAAATGGTAATGACCTGAGATCAGCTGTGAGACTTGGGATCGCAGCTGATCTCAGTTTCATAAAAGGACACCTTAGTTTACAGCATTTTTATCACACTTGCCTAAAACTTTTGCACACTAGTGTATATACAGTATATATTTTGTCAGGGGTTAGCTCAATCGGGATCACTTTCCCTGGGAAAAAGGTAGTTCAAACGGCAGGTTTTCTTAAAAATCTGACTCGTAGCTAATTTTATTTTAAAAGGTTGCATGATTGGTCGAGGATATATGGTCTTCTGTCCATTCTCTTCCATATATCCCCCCGCAAGGAGGCCAAATTGACCTTACTCCACTGCCCGATCCCGGACCTCTGTTCTCATCATCAAAAACTGGCCACCTACTTGTTTATCGATGCAAAGCGTACAATGGCTAGGGCCTGGAAGAAGCCCACTGTCCCGTTTGCGGAGGTGAAGAGCACCCTAATGACTCTCATGGTTAATGAGAAGATGTCTAGCATTCTCCATGATTCCCACGCCAAGTTCCTTAAGGTGTGGGGCCCGTGGTTGTCCTATGCTCTTCCCTCTCTGCACCCGACCAGCCTAGGCTGCGCTAATTGACCTCCTCTACCCCCCCCCCCCCCCCCCCCCCCCGACCTGGGGAAACCCTCCTGCTCTGCACCCTCTTCTCCTCATCCGTCTTTCCTTCTCATTTCTTGTGTCCACCCTCACCATATATTCTTTCTTTTTCTCTCTCTCTCCCTCTCTCTCACCTCTTTTTTTTGTTTGTTTTTCTGGTGTTTTTTCTATTTTTGTTCTTTGTCCGTAAGACAAAGTGTGATGCGATATGTGATGCGATATACTGACGGAAGCACTCAAGTGGAGTATATATATATATATATATATATATATATACAGTATCTCACAAAAGTGAGTACACCCCCTTACATTTTTGTAAATATTTTAAATTATATCTTTTCATGTGACAACACTGAAGAAATTACATTTGCTAAAATGTAAAGTAGTGAGTGTACAGCTTGTATAACAGTGTAAATTTGCTGTCCCCGCAAAATAACTCAAAACACAGCCATTAATTACTAAACCGCTGGCAACAAAAGTGAGTACACCCCTAAATGAAAATGTCCAAATTGGGCCCAAGTAGCCATTTTCCCTCCCCGGTGACATGTGACCCGTTACTGTTACAAGGTCTCGGTGTGAATGGGGAGTAGGTGTGTTAAATTTGGTGTTATCGCTCTCACTCTCTCATACTGGTCACTGGAAGTACAACATTGCACCTCATGGCAAAGTACTCTTTGAGGATCTGAAAAAAAGAATTGTTGCTCTACATAAAGATGGCCTAGGCTATAAGAGGATTGACCCTGAAACTGAGCTGCAGCGCGGTGGCCAAGACCATACAGCGGTTTAACAGGACAGGTTCCACTCAGAACAGGCCTCGCCATGGTCGACCGAAGAAGTTGAGTGCACATGCTTAACGCCATATCCAGAGGTTGTCTTTGGGAAATAGCCATATGAGTGCTGCCATCATTGTTGCAGAGGTTGAAGGGATGGGGGTCAACCTGTCAGTGCTCAGACCATACACTGCACACTGCATCAAATTGGGCTGCATGGCTTTTTTGAATCAAAGAGCAATACAGGAAAAAATTGACTTTGTAGGCACCAATTATAAAAATAACATATTCGTTTAATTAACACATAGTACAAAAAATAAAGTCATATTAAAAATTATTTTGCATAATATATAGATGCAAAAATTATCTAATATCTCTCTAAAACAGCAAGTAAATGATATTTGGACATCATAATACTCCTGCAATCGTTGTATGGTGTACAGGAAAACACACTCTACATGTTTCGCAATTAAATGCTTCTTCGGGAGCTTATTATCTTCACAAAGTTACCAAAAAAGTTGTCTCACAGGGAAACCAAATATTCGAATGGCGATGGTATTAGTAATAAATTACCTAAACGGCAAAATAGCCTGGCATATAATGGTAATTAGTGTAGGTCAGAAAGCCTTGTTTATAGGTTAGTATCAGGAGACACAGTGATAACTAGGCAACTGGCAGCAAGCCCATAAGAAAGGTATCACAACTAATAGGCAGGTCGCTAATAAGCAAAAGATATCCAGTCAGCACATCTTGATAAAGTACAAAATAGACAGACACCTGATGGCGGAATACAGGAACGAACTGCCACCTGTGGAGAAACCCTGCTCTAGTCACATGGAAAAGACACTTCCAAGGGTCTTGCCTTAACTCAAATTTACTGATCAACTGGACCAGAAATATAACTTCTTTCCAGTAAACCTGTATACTGAGCAAGAGTTTTTTCTACATCACATCCCTTATTATCCTAATGATAGGAATGGGTTCATCTGATGGAATTTTGACAGTACATAATACTACATAGCTTAAAAAAGTTTAAAATGCATTTCTTTTTTTTTACGTTTGTATCCACTGAAGATGAACATAAAAGATTTTGTTATTTTATGTTTTTGATCTTCTGATATGGTTGATTCAGCTCTTGTTCCTATTTGTTTAAAACACTTACATAAATATTACGTTTATGTAAGAACAATATTTACGTAATATAAAGTTACCTGTCTTATTAGAGGAGGACTCAAATGGGTTAGATAGGGAAATTTCTAAGGAAGAAATAGAGCAGGCAATCCAAAAAAGCAAGGCTGGGAAAAGCCCGGGCCCAGATGGGTACACATCGTTATATTATAAAAAGTTTATGGGAATCTTGATTCCTTTTTTTCATTCCTATATGAATGCTATTGGGGAGGGTTTAAAGATACGTGAAGAAGCTTTGGGGGCCTATATTACACTTTTGGCAAAAGAAGGGAAGGATCCAACACTTTGCTCCAGCTTTAGGCCAATATCCCTTATTGATGAAGATATGAAAATCTATGCGAGGATATTGGCCGAGAGACTGAAGCTACTTATGCCAGAATACATAGGTAAGGACCAAGCAGGGTTTGTCCCTGGGGGAGAAACAAGGGATAACATCTTAAAAACAATTTTATTGATGCATGTAGCAAAGAAAAGCAAGAAGCCCGTCCTTTTTCTATCAATCGATGCCGAAAAGGCCTTTGATAGACTAGATTGGGACTTCATGCTGGGGACATTGCAGAAATTTGGCATAGGACCACGTATGCTGAGGTGGATCGAGGCCTTGTACTCTAAACCCACAGCTCAAATCCTGGTGAATGGCACTGTATCGGAGCCATTCAGGCTATATAATGGTACACGACAGGGGTGTCCACTCTCCCCCTTACTATTTGTGTTCTCTCTGGAACCCTTTTTAGCTTCCATAAGAACGAACCAAGAGATTAGAGGGATAGAAACTGCAGGACAAGAATATAAGATATCCGCTTTTGCGGATGATATTATGTTCTATATAGCATATCCCTTACAAACACTCCCAAAGATCTTGGGAGAATTAAGTAGCTATGGGGCTGTCTCGAATTTAAGGATCAACATGGAGAAAACGGAGATATTAAATATCTCTGTTTCCCCAACTGAGGGTAGGCTTCTCAGAGCTCTTTTTCCCTTTGTGTGGAAACAGAAGGGATTGAGATATCTGGGAATATACCTGGCAGTATCAATGATAGATCTATATCAAGATAATTATGTTCCCCTATTGAATAAAATCAAACAAGATCTGAAAGGGTACCCTGCACATAGATTATCATGGTTTGGTAGGATAAATGTGATCAAAATGATGATTCTCCCGAAAGCCCTATACGTCTTCCAAAGCCTGCCGATTAATATCCCTGGAGCATATTTCAAAACTCTTAGATTGATTTTGTTGAAATTTATATGGAATAACCGAGCCAACCGTATTGCTTATAAAACAATGAGTAAACCAAGAGGGAACGGGGGAGTGTTCCTTCCAGACCTGGGAAAATATCATGAGGCGGCAGTGTTACGGAGGATCGTGGACTGGGTCCATGGCTCACCGTACAAAAAGTGGGTGTCCTTAGAAGAAAGTGTGAGTAAAGTTGCCCTGGGTCAGATTATTTGGATTCCAAAGCAATACAGGGGGCTCTCGGGAGAAATAGCACCAATCACTATGGAAACATTTAGAGTATGGGATAAATTACTCAATAGCACTTCATGGCAGTATAACAGTCCCCTGACCCCCCTGACTGGGAATAACTTTTTCCCGCCAGGGAAAGATAATAACCAATATCTAAAATGGACTCTATCAGACCAGCTGAGGCTTAAGGATGTCTTGAAGGGGAATGCTTTGTGCTCATTAACGGAACTGCGAGAGAGGTATGGTACAACTCCATGGGATGTGTGGAGATATAGACAGCTCCAACATTTTGTGGATTCTCTTCCAAAACCTCTCCGCGATGCTTCTAGGTTAAACTCGTGGGAAAAATTAATTGATCAAGGGGGAATAAATAGACAGGGGATCTCAAATATATATAGGAGATTGATATCCCCTATGGAGGATGGAGCTGCATGCCCTTTCGGGAGTTGGGAAAGGGAATTGAATCAGGCACTACCTGAAGAAATGAAAAACAAGGTTTTAGACTATGTCCACTCCACCTCAAAGGATATGCAGATAAAAGAAATGAACTATAAACTATTGGTCAAATGGTACTACGTGCCAGTAAAAATACACAAAATGAACCCTCACATTTCTCCTTTATGTTGGAGGGAATGTGGGGAGGTCGGAACACATGCTCACATATGGTGGCAGTGCCATTTGATTCAACCATATTGGATGGAAATAATAGATTTAATCCAAAAAATTAGTGGAAATGAAATTGGGTTGGATCCGTGGCAATGTCTGTTTCATGCGACAAATTCCACAAGGAAGAAATATAGAACAGCAATTACTCCTTTTTTGCTGAATGTGGCAAAGGCACTGATCCCCAAACATTGGGGGTCCAAGAAGGCCCCGACAATAAAGGAGTGGCTTAGGGAGGTAGATAAGACTAGGCTTATGGAGGAAGTAATCCACTTGCAAAATGACTCTGAAGCAAGATTTGCTAGTATTTGGAAAAGATGGTCAGAATTTAAACAATCTCAGGTTTACAGGAGTTATATGGGAATTGAGGGTGGAGGTTAGGGTCCTGTGCCCGGTCCCTTCCCTTCCCACTTCTGTTCCTCCTCCCTTCCCCCTTTTTTTTTTATTTTATTTTTTATTTTTATTTTTTATATATTTCAATGTTCAACTTTTTTTTTTTATCAATTAATTTTTTATTTTTTTTTTCTCTTTTCTTTCTTCTCCTCTTCTCTATGCTCCTCATGAAGAGGCACATTATTAGGGATATATAGTGGTGGCTGAGATAAGATTCTCTCCACCTCATAAATAAAGAAAGGGGTAAGGGAGGTTCACAGATTCACCAGTGGGTGTGCACGTGTGCGTGTATATACATATACATAAAAGAGATATTACTTATTTGAAAATATAGGAGTGGGGGAGTGTGTTTAGTAAAAAAACAATATAGATTAAAGTGAGGATGGGGGGTAGACACTACACGGGGAGGAAATGATGATGTGGGGGCGGGGGGGAGGGTTGTAAATAAAAACACATTATAAATTTAAAGAGGAAGGGGGGAGGGCGGAGAGGAGGGAAGTGAAGAGGAGAAATGAGGAGGGGTTATATTTAAAACATTTTTTTTATTTTTTTTTTTATTTTTTTTTTATTTTTTTATCTGGGGGGGGGGGGTGTTACAGGGAGGGGATGGGGAGCTAAGGGCGCAGTATCCTCGCCTCCACACTTAACAGGAAACAAGGAGATAGGGAGAGAGGAAAGGAGAAAGTATAAGAAAATGCTTTGACTATATTTTTTTCCGAAATTTGGCCAATGGAGAGGGATAGATCCAAAAATTTTTTTTTTTCTTTTCTTTTCTGTCATTGTTTTCGTATTTGTAATTGTGTATGCATTTTATTTGAATGTTTTATATTTCTGTATTGGAAATTATATGGAAGAACTTGTATGTATGTTCACAATAATTTAATAAAAATAATTTAAAATCAAAAAATATGTAGAAAAGATAACGGGCAGCAACTAGAATGAGATCACTGAGACCAGAATTGAAGGGATCATCTCCACCAAGGAGACAATAATAGCAAAGATAGAAAAGAAAATTGTTGTGTTTAAAGGTCAGATCCCCTGTCAGGTCTATAGTGAGCTCTGTGTCCTCCTTGGGGAGATCCAACCTCACTCCCTGTCCCTAAACCAAGTTTAACTGGATTTGGTTGGAAAGATATTTTAAGAAGTTTATGAATGATTTATATTATTAGTTCCTTGTGTGTCCTCACTTTGTACAGCTCTAAATACTACTAATACTACTACTACTACTAGTAATAATAATAATAATAATAATTAGAGAATACAGTATATAGAGAAAATGTAAAATAAAAATGGTGTGTACCTTCTCTATACAATAAAGTAATCATACATCATAAAACACTTACATACTCTGGATTCATGAGAGATAACAGCACTCTGTAGATGTAAGAAATACAGTGCTTTGGTGTCCTCTTTAAATCCATAGGCAGTTCCAAGTAGGGTTGTCCCGATACCACTTTTTTAAGACCGAGTACAAGTACCGATACTTTTTTCAAGTACTCGCCGATACCAATTAATTTTTTTTAATGTCATGTGACAGTTTTCAAAGCACAATACAGATTAGGTGGCACTGACATGCAGCACTGATAAGCACTGATAGGATTAGGTGGCACTGATGAGCACTGATAGGATTAGGTGGCACTGATGAGCACTAACAGATGGCGGGCACTGATAGATGGCAGGCACTGACAGATGGCACTGATGGCGGGCACTGACAGATGGTGGGTACTGACAGATGGCACTGGATGGCACTGATAGGCACTGACAGGTGGCACTGAAAGATGGCGGGCACTGATGGCGGGCACTGACAGGTGGCTGGCACTGACAGGTGTCACTGACAGATGGCAGGCACTGACAGATGGCAGGCACTGACAGATGGCACTGATGGCGGGAACTGACAGGTGGCTGGCGCTGATAGATGGCATTGATAGGTGGCGCTGGCACTGACAGGTGGCTGGCACTAATGAGTGGAACTTATGGACATTGGGCACTGATAGGAGGCATTTATGAGCACTGATGGACTGCCTGCGATGGCCCATCTTGATACTCCTTGCACTCCGCCTCATAAAAGCAGCAGCGGCCATCTTGTTACACCCAGCCTGAACTATTTGGGCTGGGCGTAACAAGATGTTCGCTGCTGGCTTACTGCAGCCGAGTGCAGGTTGTACCAAGATGGGCGTTGGGATGTCCAACCGCCAACGTCGACACGGAGCGTCACTTCCCCTGTTCCGCCCGCTGACTTCCGGTTGTGCCAGGTCGCTTTCCCGGGTAACGGATCTGGCATCGGGAGCATTTGTGAGAGTACTCGCACAAATGCTCTGTATCAGTCCCGATACCAATACTAGTATCGATATCGGGACAGCCCTAGTTCCAAGCATAGCATTATAAGACCTGAGTATCAAAAATAGATGAAATCCACATACAACATTGTACTTGAAGAGCAATATATCAGTGTACATGTAGAACATGTGTTACACAAAAGCAAGAATGCAAAAGGGTTCATATATCTCACAACAGATTTAGGTGGTATATACAAGAGATGAGATCCAATTAGTACACCTGGTAAGAAAGGCAGTTCAATCTGCATTAAAGATAACCTAGTGTTGTATATCATTAATTTTGGAGTTACGAGGTATACACATTTTGTAGGCACGCAGAGAAATAAGCGCATATTTTAAGGCAAACAGCTTGAAAGAGGGAAAAGAAGGAAAGAAGAAAGAGAAAAAAAGGGGAGGGGGATTTTTTTCTGTATTAACTAGAATCCCCCACATCCAGACCTCTGTGGTATGGACCTCAGTATCACCTCTCAGGGTCCCAAGCGACCAAAGAGAAGAAGGCCAACGTGAGCAGTCTACAACTCTCAGTGGATAGAATCATAGCTATGTGGCAAAGGTGGATGAATACCTTAAGTGATCCCATACAGTCCAAGCAATTTTGAAGGAATCATGTTTATTAGTGTCCCAGGAGATCATTCTTTCTAGGTGTCTGATAGAGTCCATCTCGCAAGCCCAGTCCATCATAGATGCGGCATTTGGTTTATGCCAGTATCTGGCAATGATAGTATGTGCAGAGGTTAAAAAATGTCTAAGTAAACCTTTTTTCAATTTGTTTATATGACCCAGGGGACATAGATAACAGAGTAATCTGAGGAGTATTCAGGATTTTGTCACCTACCAGTTTTAAATATATTGTTAGTATTTTATCCCAGAAGGGGAGGATCAGAGGGCATGTGCTCCAAATATGGGCCATGGTACCGGGAGCTTGATAGCATCTCCAGCATGTGTCTGATATTATGTAGGACTGTTGTAGAATGGTACCGTTCCAGAGATGACTTTATAATTGTGATCATGTGCCCTGGAGGACACAGAGGTCTTCTATGTGAACGTAAAAATCTTACCCCAGTCCATTGTGTCAACAGAGATGTTCAGTTCCTTCTTCCACTTTCCAGGGTTTTGGGAAAATTATCCTCTCACTAAAAGTTGGTATATTAAAGACAAATAGTTTTCAGGCCTATTAGTTAGAAAAAGAAGGGATTCAAGGTCCGTGTGGGGTCTAGTAATTGTATCTAGAGATCTAGTTGTTTTGCATCCCAAATTCCTGCATGTTTTAAGATTAGATGGGATAGGACAGGGTGAAAGCAATACAGGGTCAAAATACTGTGTTGGCCATTATAGTAAAGTAGTGCTGATTGACCACTACATGAGATCAATTAAAGATAAATGGTCACAACAGAAGAACACAAATATAATGGTGCTAAAGGCATGAGTTAGCACTGTATGTCTCCTGTTGCCAGCTTTCCAGAATTGTTATTGGTTGCATCTGTATAGTGAGTGACCTGACTCCTGATGGGGGTTGGTTTGCTTGCGTATATGCAATGAACTAGTTGCTATTTTGTAAGTGCAATTTATCTTTATTTTATTAATAGAGTGTTTTATGTGCATGATCCAGTGCATTCTGTTTTGTTCTACACTTATGTACTGTGTATGTGTATGTCTTTGTTTGTCTGTTGTTGTCATACATTACATATATTGTTCTTTAAATATTAGTTATTAGAAGTAATTACATTTGTAATTCCACCTGGAGTATTACTTATTGCACTGTGCATTGAATGTGGAAAAAAATAAATTATTAAAACTAACTAATTTGTATTTTTAATGTGCAGGCAAGTCAGTGAACTGTCTCCAAGGCTCCAAGGTATGTAATGTCTGATACAAATACTGAAACAAACTGTTCCCTTTTTTTTTACCACAGTAAATTATAAAAATGATAAACACAAACATTCTTTGGGATGTATTGATACTGACATGGCCAAATTATGCTTGGTGCTCTTTTCAACATTTCCTATAAAATGATGTATTCATTTATTGAATTTTCATTATGTTTTTTCTATTTGTATGATTTCCAGAATCTTGTGGTATTATTATAATGTATAAAGGCTAGTAACATTTAAAGGGTTTGCAATATCAAAGCATCTATAAGTACTTTATCTTTAATATGTTGGTGGTCACTAAACATAAATGAAAGCCCTAGCTATTACATTTTTAATATGTCTCTCTGTTATGCAGATAAAATGGGTTCAGGAGATCTCAGGCATATCTTGTCTTTTGGTATAAAAGATATTGTGCTAAAGGTATCACCAAAGGAAAGCACCAACAAAAGTGTAAGTAATATAAAATTGTAATAGTAGGAAATACATCTAAATGGTTTCTTAATTTACAGTTTCCAAAAATTATAACCATTTTCTCTTCCTTGCATGATCCCTTCAACAGACTTGGGTAAAAATATTTGATCCTACTTCCGTGCGCCTGATGGTTTCTGTGTATTATGGTATTACCAAGTTATGTTCCAAGACAAGTTTTTTGAAGCCAATTGTGCTTGAAAATGGAAACAAGAAAACCACCAAAAAAGAAAAATGTTTTCTTATGCAATTTAATGGTAAGTTATTCTCACCATGCCATATTTATCACTGATTCAGGGTCAATGCTAAAAAAAAGATGAAAAACCTAGTCCTCATGGAGCCCTTTGTAAAATAAAAGTATACTGAAACATTTGTAAAGTTGCTTACAGCCCAGGATCATGGGGAACATGAGGAAATAACAACACATGCAGGGTCATTTGAAATATAAGCTAATTCCATAAAAGCTTAGCCAGGAAAAGAAAGCTGCACACTGAACAAGGTTCAATAGGTTTATTCAGCCATACAATCCATGCAGCAAGTCCCAACTGAAGGTTGCCCCTCTGACACATTTCACTCACACTGGTTTAATCATAGGAATTAAAAAAAAAACTTTCACCCTCCATAGGGATCCATAAAAACCTTTCACCCTCCATCTCTGGATATTATCTACTGTATATTTGAATATAAGCTCTATGGTGTGATTGGTGGCACTTTAAACTTGTACCACAAGATAAGTGAGTTTGACGAAAAAACCTGCACACAGTATTTTATTTTATATATACACAATAGCAGACTTCCATTTATATGATATCCAGTAGAGAAGACCAGCTTTTAGTACACTTTTCTCTTTAGTAAACTTTTCTTTTCAGTGCTGCGGATTGAAAGACCACATTGCAGGTAAAAAAAATATTTTTTTTTTCTAGAGAGCCTGCAGAGCATTGCCCCTGTGATCAGGTTTTGGGAAGGCAGTTACCTGAGCGCAGGAAGATCAATAACTACAAGGACGTTCACAAGTGCCCTTGTGGTTCATTGCGAATGAGAACCTGAGGAGACACTCCCCATACAGGGTTAATTTAAGAGAAGCTCTGAAGGCAATACATTTACGCTACTAAGACAGCTAAATAAATCCTATAAATGTTTCAAAATTCACATATAATGCCTGGGAGCTCTGTGACTAGGGACAATCCTGATGACTTCTGTACTGCAGACTTTTATTTAACAGCCTTCCCAATGGAGTCTCCTTCTATCCCCAGGCAGATACATGGGATGCTACTTAACAATTAACCATTGTGATTAGAATATGTTGATGCAGTATGTACCCTACTAAACTGTGTAAAGTGTGAATTTTTATGTTAAGTCCTCTTTAGTATTTTCACTGCCAAGGACACATGATGTGTTGAAAGGATTAAAACAAGTATATGACTGTTTGTTTTAATCCTTTAACTGTCAAAGATTTTTTTATTTTTCATATGCATGCTAAAAGATTTTTTAAAATTAAAAGCATTTAATACCCCAAAACATTTTATACTTCTGAAAGCAGAGTAGACACATGGATGCAATAAAATATCCAGATTTTCTATAAAACATGAAAGATGAGACTAAGTTGAGTAGATAGATACCAAATATGTCAAGACTGATGTAGCGCTACCCCGGAAGGAGCCGCTGATTAAAATTGGTTCTCTGTTTTTTGCCAAGACCTTTCAGAAGCCTCAGCTCTTCTAACACACTAAGTTAATAAAGGAAAAGAGCAAGTAACACAAAGAAATTCCTTAACACTCAGTACTTAAGCTATCTTGAGTGAGACACCAAGTCTATGGGTAAAAGTAAACTTGTATATTATTTATTTAGAAAGGTGGTTGATAAGGAAAATGTAAACCAACAATGATTATGATTACACAATCCAGCATACTGAGTAGCTAAATAGTGTAATGGCAATACATCAGCATAATCAGTACGAGTGCCACCCAGAGTCCCCAACAGGCAGTGAACAGATCTTATTTAACAAAACCAGAGGTATACTGCCAGCATGTGCTAATGATGACTGTGGTAGGCCTAGAATGTTTGGGTGAACACGAGCAGCGTTTAACAGTATAATCTATGTAAAGAAAAAAAGGGGAGGGGCCATTAAACTTAGCAAAAGGGCAGTCTCTAGGATGGATCTTCTGCTGGCTAACATTGGAGCCCTTAGATGACTGTTGGTGCACTAGAGGTAGTCTTTAAATTCTTCAGGCAGTGGGAGATGCAGTTTATACAAGTTAACACACAACATTTGTGAGCCAAGGGGTGCACGGCAAATCTGTAATATGACTGCACCCTGAGATTGCAATAGCAAGATGTAAACTCAAGTGGCTAGAATATCAACTGGCGGCATTCAAATATGAGGGGAATGCTAATAGTGTCCTGTCCTCAGTGGTCTGTTTGTTATTAGTAATGGAGATGAGCTGGCGGCCCGCTCACCAACTCCTCGTCGAGGCTGTAAAGTTTTGTGGTGGATGGGGCCCCCTCTTGCATTGATCCCAGTGTGGCAGTGACTTGACTTCAGCTGGTCTGTAAGATGCACTGGTCTCTCATCAGCAGCTGTGCGAACAGAACAAGTAGAAATTCTGACCCCTGCAATTTTAGGCCTACTCCCAGGTTCCCTTAAGTGCCTCATTCCAACAAGTCTGAAATGCTTGGATTCCATGGCAACAAAAGTACAGGCTTTTTCCAGGCAAATAATATAAAGCCCTCCAGGCTCCTCCTGCAACACACAGGCCATTGGGATTTGTAGTTTAGTGAGACAGTCATTTCGTTAAATGGGCACTGCCTTGAACTACATCTCCCACGATTCCAGGTGTTCTGCATTAAAATCTACAGGCTTGAGGTAACTTTGCTGTCCCCCTGCTGACAAGAGGAGAACAGTGCAGCAACATTAACAATTCAGTAGAATGGGCAGAAAGACAAATGCGTTTCTGTTTTATCACAGTAACGTGATAGTTTAAGTTTTTTTTTTTTGTTTTTAAGATGTGCAAAGAGAGATCACACTAACACTTGAAGATAAAATGTAACAAGAATACTTAGCTATATATGCCTTTCCTGCCCGCTTCTATTTGCGGCTTGGCACAATGATCAAACCAGGCGCATGCATTGAGCAGCCCTGGGAGGAGACTAGCTTATTCTAGTTTTGACTGTAGTATATACAGGACTATTGTGTAACAACCAGTATTTAACTCTGCAAAAGTAGTATTATCTTTTAAATAAAATAACACATCCTTGGTAACGACATTCCTATAGTATGAAGTCAGCTAAGGTAACCATCCTTAAGCCCCATACACACGGTCGGACTTTTTCGTGGATTCTGTCCGATCGGACAAGGTTGTTGAAAAATCAGACCGTGTGTATGCACCATCGGACAGTGTTCGTCGGTTTGTCCGTCGGACAAAGTCTTATCTCCTGCTGGAAAGATTTGCCGTCAACCCGGTCCGATCACACCAAATCCGAGCGTGTGTACGCTTGTCCGACGGACAAAGTGCTACGCATGCTCAGAAGAAATTCTGTGACGGAAGCGCTCGGTCAGGTAAAACTACCTTTCCTAATCGACACAGCACATTCGTCACGCTGCAATGTTAAAATGTCTTTAATGCAGCGCATTCTCTTTTTCTTTACAATGCAACAAGAATGACATGTTTTAGCTGCTCCTATTCACCCGCACTTCTCACAAACTTACTTCTTTATTACTTTGCAGCATTTATACACTACATGTTTATTTTTACTCTGAACGGAAAAGAATCTTTGTTATTTTTTTACCATGATTTGTCTTTTTTTTTTTTTTTTTGGGGGAATAAATATTTGAATGTTTTTTTTTTTTTTTTTTTTTTATTGGAGGGGGGTTGTGTGTCTCAAATGACCAAAAACACATTATTAACATTTGTATTTCTTGCTTAAATTTACTAGGAGGTTGTTTGTTGTTGGTGCCCCTTGTTAATTCTACTTTAGGATTAGTGAAATGTACCTGCTTACTCAAAGAAAAACTGTCATTGTAGCAAAGTAAAACACAATAGTCAATGATTATTTCAAATCAAAAAAAACTTTATTTAGGTCACACCAACAAACCAAAGAGGAACGCAGCCATGGTGAAACTTGGGGAATTTGCAAAGTCTTGGCCCCCCATGGCAACCATCATTGTTCAAGCGTAGAAAATTGGGGGCCTGAGGAGTACGTATATTAAGGGGAGTGAAATCTGGTTGTGAAGTCCAAAGTATCCGGAACTGCAGCAGATGCCATCTAGGTCCCCAGGCTCTGGTACTACAAGAGGCTCCATCTTCTCTCAGACCAGACTGATTCCAGGTCGTCACTCTCAGGTCTTCCTTCCACGCTTCCTTCCACGCTGTGGCTGTCGTGCTGGTGGGGTGGCAGAAGGAGGAGGAGGAGGAGGCGGAGCATGGTAGCTATGGCAAACATGTGTGACTGGGGTCATCTCCCCAGCCCTACCCTTATTTAGGACATGGAGGATGAGCCCCTCACACATGTTGCGTTGCCTCACCTCCATACCCATCATTTTTGTGACAACCACCGAGCCAAAGGTCTCCTCGTCGGCGGGTGTGGCATGTAGGGAGTCTGAAGCCTCTCTGATCATGCGGAGCGCTGACTGTGCCGCATAACCCCCCCTTCTCGCCCTTTTGTACGGAGGGCGGAGGGGAGGGGTTTGGGTGTCAGTCAGGCTCCGCGGCCTAGCCCCCTCTTGGCTGCCACTACCCAGCTGGTGGCTGCCACTAACCCCTGCCTCCTCCTGACTGCCACCTTCCACAGCCACCTCCTGGCTGAGGTCTTCCTGTGTATGAAAAAGGGACATAGTTTCAGTTATTTGTTCATCAAACACACACAATTCTCATCTAGTGACTGGTGCAAAATGTTTACAAATAGAAAACCATACAATTCTCAGCCCTGCAGTTTAGATTCTGGCCCCAAATGTCTCCCACACCACTGTCTGTTGATATGTCAAACACGTTAGGAACTAAGCAATTGGCGATCCTGAATTAAGTGAACATCATTCATTATTCCCATAAACGGTAACAAAACTACTATACCTGGAACAAGCTGGGCTCCTCCACCTCTTCCAGACTGGAAGGCCCAGGTTGCTCCTCGGAAGCCTCATCAGGGGTGGGCTGCGCGCAAGGAAGCGTGGAAGGAGGAGTTGAGGTTGGCTCCGTGACATCAGCCTGGTCCTTCAGAAAATGGAGACTCTGATAGTACCAGAGCTTGGGCACATAGACCTCATCTGCTGAAGTTGCAGTTTCCTCAGACTTCACGACCTTCTTCCGCTCCCTGATATACGCACTCCTCAGGCTGCCAATTTTCTTTCTTATATCATCAACAGTTGCCGTGGGGAACCTTGGCTTGACAAATTCCACAAGTTCCTCCAGGGCTGCGTGCCTCTTTGGTTTGTTGGTGTAATGTGGGTGTTTACCCTGCCACAATATGGGAAAATCCCTGTATTTGGCAATGAAAAGGGGGAGAAAACTCATGTCGTTGAATCCCTTCATATCAATCTCTGCAAGACACAACACCACACAAAACCCTATAAATTATGTCAGGCTAAACTCTCCTAATCTTCTCCATAAAGAAGCCTCAAGTTCAAATCAGTCTAGGCTAGTTATGTACCAACGTCAAATTGTACCTTCGTTTGTAGCGATCGTCTCGTGTGAGTTTTCTCTCCCCTCGTCTCCCAGATCGTGGCTACGACACAGGCGTGTGACGTTTTATATACAGTGCGCATGCGTCAAACTCCGCCCGCCCCTGACGATCTTTCTCGTCTATTCCCCACCCCTTCTCTTTACGGTGTAGTGGGGAGTGCACATGGCGGGGACACAGCAGGTGTGCCACAAATATCCCACCAACGAGGAGGAGGACGAGGAAAGTCCAGAGGCAGAAACGTCCCGATCCCGGAGCCTGAAATTCAAGGCCTCCAATATGTCATTTGGAGAAATGTTGGAGATGGTGGACATATTAAAGAGGAGCGACTATGATGGGAAGTATGGGCCTTACCTCAACCCCAATGTCCGCAAGGCCAAGATCATGTCTAAAGTTGTGAGGAGGCTGTACAATCATTTTGGGGTACAACGATCCAAGGAGCAACTGAGGAAACGCTGGTCAGACCTGAAACTGAGGGAGGCCGATCAGTACAGAAAGATCAAGCAAATTCTTCTAAAAAGTAAGTAGTTGTGTTTTGTGTTTGATTTCTTGCTTGCATACTGCTCCATTGTGGTTTGATTTTTACAAAGTTGTACATTCCAAAATGGCCACTTTCAGGTTCGTCTGTGCATTCGATCGTACTCAGCCTCGATCTTTCTGCCACTGTCATGGTCGTGTGTGTGTCCATTTGATCGTACGCAACCTCGATCGTTCGGCCACTTATAATACGAGGTTTGGTGAAGTTTTTATTGAAAGGAAGTTTGTTCTCACTAGAGATGTCAGCAAGAGCGTAAACCAAATTTTGTCAATGTAAAGGAGAGGTCACTCAGTAGCTGTTTACCCATCTGGACTCTAGAGCACTAGTGCTGGGACACCCAAACCCCATTTTTA
The DNA here is from genome assembly GCA_028564925.1 of Lithobates sylvaticus. Taxonomy (NCBI): domain Eukaryota; kingdom Metazoa; phylum Chordata; class Amphibia; order Anura; family Ranidae; genus Lithobates; species Lithobates sylvaticus. The sequence goes on from CM053027.1 coordinate 333,577,795, forward strand.
TTAGGCTTTTCCACACATGTGCTCCAGTGGATACTAGAGGGGGGTCTCCATCACACAAACTTCTACCAAAAAGCTAGTCAGTTTAGCACCTTTACAAAGTGACTACATTCATGTAGTTGACATTTGTAACTGGCCAAACTAAAATAGTGTCCGTCACTTTCAAGCAATGTTTGTCATTTCCTATTTCTGCCCTCAATAGATTGTGTTGCTAAATCTTCCTTTTGGACATTCTCATAGGGGAGCGAAAACTTGGGCCGTCTGAGGAAACCCCCAAACCAACACCTCCCAAAAAAGGGGAAAGAGCAGAAGCAGAGGAGGAGGAGGAGGAGGAAGGAGAGATCATCGAACTTGGAGAAATTGTCACCACAACAGGTGAGTGTGGGAGAACACAGCTACTGGTAAGCTAATCCATGTATGGCTGCCTCATTTCCAACACCCCATTTTTGTTTGTTTGTGGTTTTTAGGTGACGTGGATGTTGTGGAAGAAAAATCGCACTTTACCACAGAGAGTGCCCACGTACTCATCGGAGAGATAATGGTCTGCAATCGAGATCTAGATTACATAAAGCAAAACATCAATGATGTTCAACAAAAATTGAAGAACATCATTGATGTTTTAGGAAAAATATGAAAACGCACCAAGTAATTAACACACATTTGTGCCAGCTTCTGAACACATTTGCAACTTAAAAACTGTGTGAAATTTGGAACATGCACACATTGTGTCCACATTTGCTAGCTCCCATCATGGTGGATGAATGCCAACGTTTTTTTGGGGGTGCAAACACTTTACGAACTACGAAAGTGGTTGTGGTGAAGGGGTTGCACCCCCAAAAAACGTCCATTCATCCCCATGATGGAAAATGGCACTTTTGTAGCTTCTAGGCATGTGTTTTACCATCTAATGTCCATTTTCAGACCCAAATTGTGTGCATGTTCTAAATTTCCACTTTCCGGGGGTGACCCCCCCATGTGATGAAGGCAAGATCAAACACACTTTGAACATATAGTCATGTCTGATCTTGTCTTCACTTTACAAAGTTGAACTTTCCGAGTTCATAGGTTCTGTTTTGCTCCATGCCTGGTTTTACCAATTGCGGAATGTTTGTAAACAATGTTGTAAAGAAACAAGATGTTGTCAGTTTTGGCGTGAAGATTGTAAACGCACTTGTGAATGTTTTCCTAGTAAACTTTTTTAGTTTTCTAAATGTGTGGCTTCCTTATTTAAAAAACACAATGCATTATGTATGTAAAATGTAAAGGATATGGGGGGCAATGGGTGTTATTTACTAAAGGCAAATCTACTTTGCATTCCAATTTTCTTTCCCTGGGAACTTTTTCAATGCACTTGTAGAGCATAGCGGATTTGACTTATGTAAATGACACCCACAGTGCTTTGTACGAAAACACGGAGCACAGCATTTTTGAGAATACACACATGTCAGACCTGGTGCTGAAAAGGAGTATTTTGGGTGTCAGTTATGCAGGACAAACCTTCTCTAGACCAAAGATTAGGTAGCAAACACACAACATGAGAATAATCTTTTTGGGAAGAAGAGACTGTTACCTCCTTTTGCCCAGAAAGTGCATTCCCACTGTCGAAGGCAAAGGGAAAAAAATGTCAAGGTAAAATAAGCTAAAAAGAAGACTGAAATGACAAGAAATCATAGGTTGGTTAAAATATCAGATTTATTAAAAAATGCCTCTCACACATCGTCAGGCAGAGCAATGGCCCCCCTACCCACAAAGTACTCCATATATTGGTCCCGGACCACACGGGCATTTAGAGAGGGCAAGCCTGGACGTGCCACTCGAAGGGCTGTGAGGTCCGCATTTGGAGGGCCCTCCACATCTGGGCCAACGGGCACCACATAGTTCCTGTTATGTCTTTTGAGGAAGTTGTGCAATATGCAACAGGCAAGAACTATGTGGTTCAGTTTGTATTCCGCCAAGTTAAATGCCGTCAGGAACAGGCGGAAGCGGCTGGCCAGGATGCCAAAAGTGTTCTCCACCACTCTTCTGGCTCTGGACAGCCTGTAGTTGAAGACCCTCTGGTCCGGGGTGAGGGTCCTCATCGGGAACGGCCTCATCACATGGGGAGTCAACGCAAACGCTTCATCTGCGACAAAGACGAAGGGGAGTCCTTCGGCATTCTCCTCTGGAGGTGGCAAGCACAGACTGCCACTTTGGAGACGCCAGTAGAACTCCGTGTGCGTAATGGCCCCACCATCCGATATCCGGCCGTTCATCCCCACATCCACATACATAAACTCGTATGTTGCCGACACCACCGCCAACATCACTACACTATTAAACCCTTTGTAATTATAATAGTAGGACCCCGAGTTGGGCGGTGGGACGATGCGGACGTGTTTCCCATCAATTGCCCCTCCGCAGTTAGGAAAGTCCCAACGGCTGGCAAAGTGGGGGGCCACAGTCTGCCATTCCTGTGGCGTGGAAGGGAACTGTGGAGTGCAACAAGAAAAAAAAATTAGTCACTTTGCACCTAAACATTGCAAGCAGATTAGACAATCAACATCTTGGAACAAGAGCATTGTATAAAATTGGAGGCTGGAAAGTATTTGCACAGAAAAGTAGAGGCTCCCCTTCACAGATTACTCACCCCCCCATCAATCCCCCCACTTCTGATGGGACATTGGCAATAACTAGGGTTTTGGGGGGGGGGGGCGTGGACAGGTAACCCTCTGCACTTCATTGATTGGCAAATGGCTCAAAAATGTGGGCTAGTTTGCCCAGACCCTCTGTACTTAACACTTTTGGCAGGCCACAGGAAAGATCAAATAACATTTCAACCCCCCCCCCCCCCAAAAAAAAGGCAGGCACAGTGTGACATTATTAAATTACCAAGCAAGCTAATAGGAGGGAAAGAAGACAAAAAAAATAGGAAATGGAAAGTATGGAGGCAGCCCCTTGCACTACATGCTTTGCTGAATTCATCCCTAAAGATGCGCACTATAAAGAGGTAGGTATATAGTGTGTATGGACCTTGGGAAAGCCAGCAGATAAAGGATTGGTACCATCTGACAGAGCAGTTGGGGGAGGGGGTTCCTAATGAGTTTGCCCCCCCCCCCCAAAAAAAAAAAAAAAAAAAGGGGGCTCTACATGAAGTAAACCACACAGCAAACATTTGTGCATATTTTAGGGGGTGTTTTGGGGCAAACAATACTATGCAGCAGACAAAAGACATTGCTTAAGTGACTAGGCCATAGGTGTCTATTGGGCCAGAAGAGCATGCTGGGGAGGTAAGTGAAGGGAAAAATGCATGAAGGAGAAAAGGGGCACAGCATATTAGAACATATTGCAATCATGGTAATTAGGGAAGGAGGTCAAAAATAAAAGACATTAGCAAACAGAGCATACATAGAAGGGAATAGTAAAGTATAAATGTTACCTTAATATAGTCCTCCTGCAGGACCTGAATGATGGCAGAACAGGTCTCTGGAATAATGAGTCCCAGGGCCTGGGGAGAGATACCTGAAGAGAACTTCAAATCCTGAAGACTTCTCCCTGTCGCCAAGTACCTCAACGTGGCAACAAGCCTCTGCTCCGGAGTAATGGCTTGTCTCATGCAGGTATCCTGCCGGCTGATAAAGGGGGTCAGCAAAGCCAAAAGACGGTGAAAATCGGGGTCCGTCATCCTGAGAAAGTTCCTGAAATCATCAGGATTATTCTCCCGGATCTCACGAAGCAAAGGCATGTGCGAGAATTGGTCACGCTGAAGCAACCAATTCTTGGTCCACATACTCCTCGTCACTCTGTTCATGGACGGGTCTTGGGTCAAAGCTAAAAGCCCGACACCAATTCCGCGTACAGCACGAACTCGGCGACGAGTACGCACGGGAAACATCGCTCAGAAGGTCCCAAAAGGTCGGCTGGTCAGAACGGACAAACAGAAAGCACCGATAAATAGCAAGGCCTGAAAGAACGAAATGAATACCAGCAACGAGCAGACAATAAGCAGTGCAAATCAAAGCGTCCTATATCAAGATATAGGCCGCAATGACCAACAAATGCGAACTGACTACACGCACTAATAAACAGATACGCACGACAAGCACAAACTGAAGAGCAGTAACGATCTGAGTCAGAAAACTGAGAAGCGCGAATCTTAAGTCACCAAACTTCCACTAACTCTCGATAAACACGGGATCAGCAGAAGGAGCCCAACGGGTGCCTGACGTGGTGCTGAACTTCCCTTTTGTAATCTCGTGGACGACGACTTACGTCACGACGTTCTTGCAGACCGGATATTCCGACAACGTAGTCCGACCGTGTGTACGCAACACCAACATCGGACAAAGTACGTCGGACAAAATCCGACCGACCTGGTCCGCGGATTGTCCGAGCGTGTGTATGGGGCTTTATATGTTCTTGTATGACTCCATAACCAGGTTTTGGAGGCATTCGTATACATTAGTGAGCCACAATCAATGAGAAATTTAATTTCTCCATCAATTTTAGAGCAAGATTTTTGTCTGTAGTCCAGTACCTGGCTACACTGAAAACAACATGCAGCTGCAAAATGGCGACAAACTATGATACCTAATATTTCATAGGCGACAGTTTGAAAATCTTTATAGCTTATCAATTTAGAATTTACTGTAAATAATAGCCCTACATGTAAAAAAGAAGAAAAAACTACTGTGCTGACCACAATAGTGACAGTATGGATATGACATGGCTGGGTAAACCAGAGATGGGTAGGTTACAGTCAGATAGATGTCAATTAAAAGTAACATAAAAAGATGGCTGCTGCCCTTCTAAGTCAGGTCCTGAGTATACCTAATACACATAAAAAATAAAACAAGAGAGGGTGCCTCCATCTAAGTGTAAACCATTTTAGTAAAAGAAAGAACAAATAAAATGATGCACTCACTGTATGACAGATTAGGTCAGCATATCTCTAATCTGGAGAATTAAGTCATCTGTGGAGCAGCTCAAAAATGTAGAGGTTGACAAGAAAGCAGCTGTTTCAATGTGCAGAGATCAGCAGGCAAGCAGCGGGTGTTGTGCAGTGGTCGGCCAGGAAGCTGGTGGTAGAAGAAGAGGGAGCGCTGTCGAGACTGCAGGTGGAATGCAAGCTCTCACTGCCTGTTCGGCCTCGGCTTTTGGGTAAACCACTGCCTTGGCTGGAATTGGCTCAGCTCTGGGATTGTACGATGATGATGTCACTATGTCATGGAGCATGGCTACGCATTTTGGGACAATGAAACCGCCCCTTTATCTAACCAATGTTGCCACGCTCCCCTGACGTAGTGGTCAAGAGGTGGCCATTTACCTGGAAGCCACGGCTGACAGGCAATGAGAGCTTGCGTTCCACCTCCAGCCTTGACAGGGCTCCCTCTCCTTCTACCAGAAGCTTCCCGGCTGAACATTGCACAACAACAGCTGCTTGTCTACTGATCTCTGCACCTTAAAACAGCTGCTTTCCTGCCGACCTCTGCCTGTTTGAGCTGCTCCATAGTTGACTTCATTCTCAACATTAGAGATACATTGACCTAATCTGTCATGCAGTGAGTGCATAATAAGGGGAGGTGCCCCTTTTTGTTTTTATTTTTTATGGCCCTAGATATTCCTTTTACTCTATCACGTGTGCCAATGCCAATGCGCAATTGGTGCTTACATATCTGTGCTTGCTGTATGCATATGTTTCTGTTTGAATGTTCGTGCATGTGGTGGTGGTTTACATTTTTGTTTTATTTTTAAATTTACACTACTGTGCACAAGTTTGTAAATTAAAAATGCTTTCAGAAATAGAAGTGTTCATAGTTAAATTTTTATCATTATTTTTAATGATTTATTTTATCATTAATTAACAAAATGAAAAGAAAATGAACAGAAGAGAAATCCAAATCAAATCAATATTTGGTGTGACCACCATTTGCCTTCAATATGGCATCAATTCTTCTAGGTACACTTGCACTTGTAGACAGTTTTTGAAGGAAATTGCCAAGTAGGTTGTTCCAAACATCTTGGAGAACTATCCACAGACTCAATGATGTTGAGATCAGGACTCTGTGGGGGGCTAAACTATCACTTCCAGGACGCTTGTACTTCTTTACACTGAAGATAGTTCTTAACCGCTTCCCGACTGGCCACTGTATATATAAGGTGGCAGAATAGTTCTGCTGCACGAACCGCCGTATATATACTGTGGCTCATTTAAGAGCCATAGCAGGTGCGCACGTGCTGCTGGAGGGGGACCCGATGCACGTGGCCGGTGGGCATGATCCCACGCCGGCCACCCGCGATTGCGGGCACAAGGACAGGATCGGGGATTTGTGTGTGTACAAATCGTCTGTTTCTACTAAGTAGGAACAACGATATGTCTCCTCCCCCAGTCAGTCCAATCTCCTCACAGTTAGAACACACCTAGGGAACACACATTTAACCCCTTGATCGCCCCCTAGTGTTAACCGCTTCCCTGCCAGTGACATTTATACAGTAATCAGTGGCTATTTTTAGCTCTGATCGCTGTATAAATGTCAGTGGTCCCAAAAAAGGTGTCCGATTTGTCCGATTTGTCTTCCGCAATGTAGAAGAATACATATTGGCCTAAACTGATGAAGAAATTATTTTTTTTTTTTTTTTAAATCGGGATATTAATTATAGCAAAAAGGAAAAAATATTGTGTTTTTTTCAAAATTGTCACTATTCTTTTGTTTATAAAGCAAAAAATAAAAAACGCAGATGTGAGCAAATACCACCAAAAGAAAGCTCTATTTGTGGGAAAAAAAGGACGTAAATTTGGTTTGGGTACAACGTTACACGACCGTGCACATGTCAGTTAAAGTAACTCAGTGCCGTATCGCAAAAAATGGCCTGGTCAGGAAGGGGGTTAATGACATTGGCTTTATGTTTGGGGTCATTATCCTGCTGCTGAATAAATTTGATGGATAAATATCTGCCTGTATTTCTCAGCACTGAGGACACCATTGATTCTGACCAAATCTCCAACTTTGCAGAAATGCAGTCCCAAACTTGCAAAGAACTCCCCCCATACACACACTCATTATTGTACCACTCTTCAGCCCTTTGGTAAACAAACTGCCTCCTGCTACACCCAAATATTTACATTGTTTGACTCCTCAGTCCAGAGCACCTGCTGCCATTATTCTGCACCCAAGTTCCTATGTTTTCATGCATAGTTTAATTACTTTTTTTTTTTTTAATTACTTTGCCCTATTTCCACATCAAAAGTTTGGATTTTTGGCAGCAATTCTTCCATGAAGACCCCTTTTGGCCAAACAGTAGATTAATTAATCCTGGGACCCACTGGTCTGCACCAGTTCTGTGCTGATGGCACTGCTTGACATCTTCTGATGTTAAACGTAAGTAAGCATGATGTGTCCTTCATCTGCTGAATTATGTTTTCTTGGCCAACCACTTCATCTATGGTCCTCAACATTGTCTGCTTCTTTATGTTTCTTCAAAAGAGCTTTGAACACATCTTGAAACCCCAGTCTGCTTTGAAATCTTTGCCTAGGAGAGACCTTGCTGATGCAGCATAACTACCTTGTGTCTTGTTTCTGTGCTCAGTCTTGTCATAGTGTATGACCTGTGACATAAAACTGTCTTCCACAACCTCACCTCAGTAGCAGAGTTTGGCTGTTCCTCACCCCGTTGTAAGCCTCGTACACAGCTGTTTCTTTTTCAGTTAATGACTGTGTTACATATGAAATTGATGATCATTAGCACCTGGGTAATGGGTAATCATACACTTGACTTTCTTTTTAAGAGTCTGGTCTCAGATGAGCAGAGCATGACAAGCTGTGTGGATCATCGTAGCAGTTGGATCCGGAGAAACACTGGTATATGACTATCCTGCAATCTGCATACTGCTCAGGCTTTTCTAGTCCTTTTTGAATATGCTTTGAGCAAGGCTATATAGGATTGATGTTTCATAAGGCTCTCTTCAAAATATCTAAAGGCTATCCCTTAGGCTGTTTTTTTTCTTCTTTAATAAGTGATCCCAGCACACCCCCTTGATTCACCCTGAAGGCCTTTCTGGCTTTTCCCTTTGCTTCACATATTCACCACCTTTCTTTGACTCACTTCTACCGTTTCCACTGATTTTATATCATTGTTGGCTGTGTGTTGACAATTTTTATCAAGGCATCACCATATGTACTATGAAAATCTCCCCTGAAGAAGGAGTTTTAAGGACTCGCCTGAAACGTGTTGGCCAATGGTTTATATACAACAATTGTACTCTCATTTAGTGTTTTTTTTGCCTTGCTGCCACAGACCACATTTTTCATGTCCTTTGTATGTATGTTTTATACTGTTAATTTCTTTTAAATACTTTTTTGATACCAATAAATACAAGATATTTAATACTATTGTGCCTGACCTTTGCACATTCCTTGAGCCTAAAAAGTCCTAATTTTTCTGAGGGGAGATTTCTTTCTCTATCCATATTAGGGATGCTGCCTTTTTAAGCAGAAACATACAACCTTGTTTATTTTATATTCTTTATAAAAGCATTCCTATTTCTTCACACCTGCCTAAAACATTTGCACAGTACTGTATTTTACTGTTTTCATTTTTGAATTTTTTTTTTACGTATCTTTATTACTATCAAAAAGGGCTGATAGCATATATAGAGGTAACTGTCCCCCAATACCTTTACTTCTCCAACCAGTTTGAGTACAGACTGTACTTGATCATTTATTTTTCACCAGCCAGGATCTGACAGCTCTAAACATGAAAGAGGTCAGTGCTGAGCGCTTCTGAGTCCACAGCTCCTAAGGGAGATCAGTAAATAGATGTTTCTCTCCTACCTTTCACTCGCCATCCTGACAGCAGTCACAGACTTTTTAAGCCGTCGAAGGAGACAGATAAGCAAAGAACTCATGTGTGGGAAGGTTGGCTCTACAACAAGTAGACAAGTAGATAAACCACAGATGCTTATTGCAGCCGCAATCTTGTTTACATCCCTGGTAATATCCATTAGCAGGCTTCTGGCATAAAAGTCATAAGTTCAAGGGCCAGTGCTCTTCCTCCCCTTTACTCTGTGTGTCTCATACTGCTTAGGAACAGTACAGGGGAAGGTATTATTTCCCTGGTGTCTCCACAAAGAGTACCTGTCACCTACACAATGCCTTTACATAGAAGACCATTTGTGATAGCAATACAAATAAGTTAATCAAATGAAAAATAGTTTAAAGCATAGAAAAAACAAATTCAAAGGAATTTTGGAATTCAAAGGACCTACAACCCCCCCCCACTCCCCCCACCATACTTGCACATGCCCTGCTCAAAAATATTATGCTCACAATGCCCTAATGTATATTAAGCTTGTTTTGCCAATGAAAAAGAGGTTCTTATTACATTTATATGCAGTATTTTGTTACATCTCATAAACAGGTGGTTGATCTCAATGTACATTATCATCACTCCAAGAAGCTTTATACAACACTGAACCTACCATCACCAACTGCTATGCCCCCAACTCACACCAAAGCTGATTCTTCTTTTATGTCTTCTGACAAATCAAACATCATACAAAAGGTTTGGTACTCTTGCCATACCAATGTGGCCCTACATCCAGGTCAGGACAGGGGCATTTCCTTCCCACGACACCCATTGTGCCGTCATTTAAATAATGAATCAAAAACTATGGTCATTTTATTATGAGGTAACAATATTATAGACATACCGCATGGTGGGAACTCATTTTTCAACTCTGCACAATGCTTTTGGAAGAATAGACCATTTCCTCACCTGCCCAACTTCTGCCTACCATTTTCAAGGCTAAAAGTCTCTCTTTACCTTGATCTGACCACTCACCAATTAGTTTAAAGTGCTCCTTTCTGTTGACTCTGTAAGTTTCTTCTACTACTACCTACTGGCGAATCTCTCCTGAAGTTTTATAAAGCCAAATCAATTCTCATTCGGCCTCTTGCTGTTTAACCCTTTCACGCCTAAGCCTATTTCTGACATTTGTTGCTTACAAGTTAAAATTTATATGTTTTGCTAGAAAATTACTTAGAACTCCCAAACATTATATTTTTAGCAGAGACCCTAGAGAATAAAATGGCGATCATTGTAATATTTTATGTCACATGGTATTTGCACAGCAGTCTTTCAAACGCAATTTATTGGTAAAAAAGACACTTTCATGAATTAAAAAAACCCTAAACCATAAAGTTAGCCCAATGTTTTTGTATAATATGAAAGAAGATGTTATGCCAAGTAAATAGATACCTAACATGTCATGCTTTGAAATTGCGCACACGTGTGGAATGGCGACAAATTATGGTACCTAAAAATCTCCATAGGCGACGATTACATTTTTTTTTACGGTTACCAGATTAGAGTTACAGAGGAGGTCTTTTGTTAGAATTATTGCTCTCACTCTGACAATTGCGGCGATACCTCACATGTGTGATTTAAACAGCATTTACATTTGCGGGGTCGATTCACATATGCGTTTTCTTTGCTGCGCGAACACGTGGGGACATGGGCGCTTTAAAAATTATTACATTTTTTTCTTATTTATTTCTATTTTTTTTTTTTACATTGTCCCTTTAAAAAACAAAATTTTTATCACTTTTATTGCTGACACAAGGAATGTAAACATCTCTTGTGACAGTAATAGGTGGTGACAGTTACTAAAAGACCCCAAATCCCTCCTTTGCACTTAAAAGTATTCAGATCGAGTATCAGCGTCATTGGCAGCCAAGTAAACCGTTACGTTGCTTCCAGGATTTTACATCGCAGACCCGATCAAAGCTGAATTTGGCTTTGTTTAGGTCTCAGCCTAGCCAGCGGATGCGCCGGCTGGTGGCTCGGGTCTCCCGGTGGGACGGGAGGCCAGAGAAAAGCGTCGGAAAGTGGACGATCCCCCTCCCGCTCCTTAGGATAACAGCTGAGCGTTTTTTAGCTGCATCAGTTGTTCTCACTAAAAAAGCCAACCGCTGACTCTAAAAAACAGCACCCCAGTTTAACCCCTTCAATCCATGAATGCAAATTTGCGTACGGTCGGCGTGAAGGGGTTAATCATGGGAGGCATACAGTCACATTGGGAGGAGATCTTTTCAGTCTGGCCGCCGTCTGCAAGAAACTAGGAAAGGGCTAAAACTGATTCCCCATCAACTCAACTCTTGGACCTGGAAAGGGCTTGGAAACAATCTCCATCACATGCCCTTCAAAAGCAGATGGAGTCTGTTAGAACAGAACTTGGCCTTTTACTAAATACCAAAAACAAAAAGTTACTGCAATCTAATGAACACTTTTTTTATGCCCATGCCAACAAAATGGATCTTATGCTCATCTGGCCATTACACAAGCTTTCCATACCCTCTCACCCCATCTCTTTGCGCCAGACAGATTGTAGATGGCAAACCTACCAAAAATTGTTAAATATTTCAGGAATTATCTTGCTCGTTTATACACAAAACCTACCCCACTCGATGCTGCTTCAGCTGGCAAGCTCTTCTAAAAAGTACCTTTCCCTAAGATCTCTGCAGAACATAAGACACGACTAAATGCAGATAACACCATCCAAAAAGTCAGTCTGGTCATTTAATCTCTCAAAAGAAATAAAGCTACTGGCCCAGATGGGTTCAAATTTCAATGACCTTCTTGGTCCTCACCTCATCTCCCTAATTTACCTAACTAAAAAAAGGGAATCATTTGCACCCTTCTTTCATGTTTGCAAATATAGGTATGCTTCCAAAACCTAGTAAAGACATTTCTGACGTATCCAGCTACTGCCCTATCTCCCTATTAACTACCAGCAAAAATATTGACATACTGTCTTAATAGCATCCTCCCTTCTCTCATCCATAGGAACCAGGTGGGATTTGTCCTCTCTTCACAGGAAAGTGACAATGTCTGCAAAATCACCCAACTGATCCTTCTCAGGAACCAGAGGCATATATCCTAGGGTTCTTGTTGTCCTTCGACACCTTCAGAGCTTTTTATGTTGTAACAAGGACCACATACACTACATTTCAAACCATCAGTGTTTTGGTCCAGCCTTTCATTCTTTGATATCCACCCTCTATCAATTCCCCACGTCTCAGGTATCATATGGTGGTTCCTGCTCAGAGGGCATTAGGGTTTTCCGAAGTACTCAGTAAAGTTGAATTCTATCACCATTCCTTTAATATTAGCAATAGTAACTTTTTAACTATGTTGATTTGGGAGGATGTAAATATCAAGGGAGTATAGCTACAGTAGCTGACTGTCACGCACCTGGTGGTGATGAGTCTGAATTTGAAGAAGAGAGCCTCCCTTGCGGCTCCCACTCTCGGTACCCAGGTAAGGTGACCAAGAGTAAGGAGGGGCACGGGTGCCTAGCAGGACCGTTAGACTGGTAGAGAGAGGTCCCTGGATCAACTCAGCGGACGAGGTAAGTACAGCAGACTGGATCAGCACAGCAGACTGGATCAGCAAAGCAGACTGGATCAGCACAGCAGACTGGAACAGCACAGCAGACTGGATCAGCAAGCAGACTGGATCAGCACAGCAGACTGGATCAGCACAGCAGACTGGATCAGCAAAGCAGACTGGATCAGCATGGCAGACTGGATCAGCAAAGCAGACTGGATCAGCACAGCAGACTGGATCAGCAAAGCAGACTGGATCAGCACAGCAGACTGGATCAGCAAGGCAGACTGGTTCAGCAGAGAATACAAAAAAAGAAAAATTGGCTGCGCTGAAATAATAAAGATCAATTAACCCACCAACCTCGTGATAAGTTGAAATGGTTTCTACTAAAATGTTAGTGTGTAACTAAATTTAAGCTAACTAAATCTGGACTGTAAGTCCGCAACTCAGTGACAAGTGTCAAATAAATTAGAACTTTACAATACAAATTAAAATATCGTGAACACATAACAGTGAATCCAAGTTTGGTGTGATATCATAGAGAACAACAGAGATCCAAGTATGGACAGATATCGTTTTGTAAAGAAATGTTCTATTCATGCAGGGGAGTCCACCACAGAGTATAGAGTTCTGTTATTGGCAATTCACAGTGTTGTAACACCTGGCACACATGAAACAAGTGATAAGATAGCCAAAGTAAAGATCCTCCACCGAAAGGCAAAAATGGCAGCTTACCAGCTAGTCTGGTCTCTGTGTTAAGAGAGACCAAATAGGCAAATGGCATACACCCCTGCCTTTGTCTTTATCCGAACTCCTCTAGATAACAATCGCCAGGTTTTTCAGTTAGAAATAGGTCTTTCTCTGGGGTCACTTGATGAGTTTACTGATAAACTGAAACACAGACCGACTAATCACACATCCTCCAACCAGTTCCTGTGGCACAAGGAGGATTAAATGTATTGCCTGGGCATCAGTTTGATCTATACTCGACGCAGAGCAGACTGGTTCAGCAGAGCAGACTGGATCAGCAAAGCAGACTGGATAGTCAAAACAGGCCGGGTCAGGTATCAGGCTGGCAGCAGGGTACAGGTGGGTCAAACAGAGTGGTCACAGACAAGCCAAGGTCCGGTACAGGCAGAAGGGTCACAGGACAGCCGGGTCAAACACTGGTAGGAACTCAGATCAGGTATCAGGGCACATAACCATATTGACCAGACAGCGGGGACCATCTGTGACAGACGGATTTAAATAATCTAACTTGCGCCAACAGGGGCGCGCACCCGTCCTCCCGCGTGCGCTCTCGTGCGTGGATGTTCACGCGCGCTCGTGCACACGCGCAGTGGTACCCGCGGACGGGTACCAGGGACTCCCGTGCGCCGGTTACTGGCTGGATCTTCATGACACTGACCTTCACTCCAAAACCAGCCTTTTTGCAGATGACAGGCTTTTGACCTTTACTCAACCCTTAACATTCCTCCTCTCTCTCTTCCAATTTTTGCAAAATTTTCAGCCATATTGAACATATGCATTAATTATTGGAAATCAGTGACATTTATTGTTATTCTTTCCAAAATATGGTTAATCTGCTGCAGTTTGATCCTCCATTCAAATGGGCCCCAAAATCCCTGGATTACCTGTGCATAAAACTCATGTGCATGTTCAAATCACACTGTTAAGCCAACTATCCCCCACTTTTTTCAGAACCTGAAATCAATGCTGTCCTCCTAGAGTTCTCTTACTATTTTATTAAATAGGCCACATACATTCAGTTACAGTGACACTTTTGCAGAAGATCTTGTAAATATTATGCACACTGCGAGTGCTTACCTTGTCCTTCACACTCAAGGCTATGCAAAACAGCATCATGTCCTGTAAACATCCCCACATATCCATGTTTATGTTTATGCTCCCCAACCCTATGGTAGACTTACCTTATCTTACCTTTGGAGTGGATTGCTGCCCCTGTCTTCATACGATGCCTTCACATTAGGATGATGTCATTTCAGTACTGTGCAAGTATGCATATTTGGGAAGAATCTACATTTTTCAGCACCTCCCATCTGGTTTGTAATAATCTGAAAATGTTTTGCTCCTTTTTATTTTTAAAATAGAAAACAATGCCAATCTCATGGATCAGCCTTTCCTAGATTTCCATCTTTATATGACCATACCCTCCCTAAAGAAATTTAAAGATTGACAAGGTCACTCATTTTCCAACAAAAACAAACGTGAAAATTATAAATGTGTTTTGCACTTTACATATACCCATTAAGACCATAGGTTTAAACTAGTTGTACTTTCAACAAAATGCCACTTTTCTTCATCTATACTGACTCTCAGCTTAGGGTATGTGTATCCCTGGAGAGGAAACCTTGACACGTCAGGGGATAGCCTAGGGGCTGCTTCCAATATGTTGGATCATCAATCCACTCACCAGGTTGCAACATCAATAAACTGGTTCTGTTTTTAATGTAATTAGTGGAAAATGTTCCCCTAATCTCCTAATACATCACACTATGGATACAATTTATTGTAATAATCAAACTTACTCTGGACTTAACTGTCCTAGGTTTGGATAATCATGCGGTATGTGTGGGACTTCTGTCATATGGACACTGGTTGTTAGGAACTGACTAAAGATTTGATACATTGAAACCTCTTTTTAAGTTCTTCCTAATAGTAATATGGCTTCAGGATTTCAGTTCTGAAAAGAAGTTTAGAGGGAAATGATGAATGCAGCAGGAAAATGTATATTTCAGAATTTTCTTATAACTAAATGCTTCTACAGTCCTTTGCTGTTCTAAGCTTTTTCCTCTGACACCAGATGACTTCAAAATTATGGAAAACATTCAGCAACAGATTTTTTTCAAACATCAGAAAGTCTATTTTTCCATCTATATTAACAGATTAAGACAAAAGGAAATTTAAACATTAGAATATATTGTGAATTTGCTCATTTTCGGGGGAAAATGAACTAGGGGATGACCTTTGAGTGGATTAATTAGCCAAAAAGGTTAAGAACCAATGATCAAGGGCACTAAAGGGAAATAAATCTTCTCAGCCACAAATTACCATTGTAAATTCCACAATAGACATAATATAATAATTGTAAAATCTAGGTAATTGACAGTTGAGCTAGAAAAAGATCATGGATCTACAGGTAGTCTGTGACCTCTACAGACACCTCCCAACCCAGCTAAATGCTTCCAAGAGTTGAATTCCAAAATGAATTTACATGGACCATTCTTATTGTTTTCCTGGGGATCAAGCCAGTTCTAGGGATGCCTGAGTTCAAGCACGCTGAGCAAAAACAATGGCTACAAAACACCTGAGCGTTAATTGGATCATTTGGACACCATTTTATATCTGTAGTTAGTGACGGAGAACCATTTCAATAAACCACTGACCCTTTTACTTTCACTATTTACTCAGCATAAACCAGTTATCATCTTTCAATTTTTATTCATTTTTTATAGACTTGTCTAAGAAATTAATTATCAATGAGATTCCTCTTTGCCACAATTTTCACAACCTCAATTTTTTCCAAGGCCTTCAACTCACAGATTTCAAATGAGGGATTAACCACAAATTAACTTGAACCGTAATGTTAATTATGAATTTTTATGTATTTATTCCCTCAAAATACTGCAGAAAAAAATACAACACTCCTTGTTAAATGTGTATTGATATAATCAGATCCAGCACTACATCTTTGCATTATATATGCAAAGATCAAGCTGGTAGTTTGCCACCACACCGGTCGTATGATTGCGCAATTGACCTTCAGCCTGGTGCTATGCCCCCTCGTGGCCGGGTTTACCCTTTGTCTGTCTCGGAGGATAAAGTCATGGAGGAGCGACGAATGGAAAACTGCTTTTAACACAGGATAGGACATTGTGAAAACCTCATAATGTTGTTTGGTCTTTGCAACACTCCTGCAGTTTTTCAGGAGGTCATCAATGATGTCCTCCAAGATATGTTGCAGCAATGTGTGGTGGTTTATCTTGACAATATCCTCATTTATTCTGAATCCCTAGAGAGCCACCACACAGATTTCTCCCGTGTGCAACAGAGGCTGAGAGATAATAACCTGTATTGTAAGTTGTAGAAGTGCGAGTTCCATTGTGAACAGGTTAAATTTCTGGTTTATGTCATTTCTACTTGCGGTTTTTCGATGGACCCAGAGAAACTATCTGAAGTTCTACAGTGGCCTCGACCCGTAGGTCTACGTCCGCTACAACGTTTTCTTGGGTTTGCCAATTATTATTGGAAATAATAGCACAAGATCCTTTCACTTTACTAACAATGTAAGGGCTGTCGCATTGTCACAGTTTTCCTTCGCTTCCAAGATGGAGTCAGTTCCTGCTCCTGTGATACCTCCCAATCGTATTCTGGCCACTGTTCGTACTAGTCTCACTTCACCTTTGGGTGACAGAATTCTTGCTGCTCAGATCCATTCTCCTCCCAAGAAACCTTGTGACCGCTGCTTTGTCCCAGAGAATCTCTGCACTGCTTTGCTTTAGACTTACCATTCTCCCAAAGCAGCTGGCCATCCAGGGAAGAATCGACTCATTTGGGCTATTTCTCAATTCTGGTGGCCTAGTCTCCGCACTGATGTGGCCTTCGTAGCTTCAGTGTGTGCTCAGTGTAAGACACCACAACACCTTCCAGTGGGCCTCCTACAACCCATACCCAATGGAGAGAGGCCTTGGACCCACCTGTCAATGGATTTTATTGTGGAGTTACCCAAATCCCAGGGCAACACAGCTATTCTTATGGTGGTTGACTGGTTCTCGAAAATGAGAAGTTACTCACATCAAAAGAACTGCCATCCATTTTTGCTCGGGAGATGTTTCGGTTACATGAGCTACCCAAGGTTATCATCTCGGACAGGGGGAGCCAGTTTGTCTCCAGGTTTTGGCAAACCTATTGTGCACAGCTAGGAATTCAGCTTTTCTTCTCCTCTGCGTATCACCCACAGTCCAATGGGGCTACAGAACGAGCCAACCAAGCCTTGGAGCACTATCTATGTTGCTATATTTCTGACCACCATACCAACTGGTCAGACCTCTTACCTTGGGCAGAGTTTGCTCACAATAGTGCCATCAATACCGCTTCCCTATTGTCAGTTTATGGTGAATTACGGTTTCCAACCATCCATGTTGCCTGACTCATTTGTTCCTCAAAGAATTCATGCATCAGAGGAGCATCTCTGTGATCTTCGTTCCACTTGGGTGCAGGTCCAAGAGTCCTTGCAATGTGCCAGTGAGAGGTACAGACTCCATGCTGACCGCAGATGCCTACTGCGCCCTCCTACCAGTGCCCCTGAAATTGGCATCACGTTTATTGGGCCTTTTTGTATTCTCCGTAGGATCAACCCAGTGGCTTACGCATTAGACCTTCCTTATAACATGCGTATTTTGAATGTATTCCATGTCTCCTTATTAAAATCTTTGGTGTTCAACTGTTTCAACACCTCGGTACCACCTCCTCAACCAGTAGAGGTTGAAAACCATGAAGAGTATGAGATACAATCGATCATTGACTCCCTTAGGTTCCATGGGTGCATACAGTACCTTGTTCATTGGAAAGTGTACCTTCTTGGGTCTCATCCTTGGACGTACGTGCTCATGCCCCCATGCGCGCGTAGACAATTTTCCCTCAAACCTGGTGGCCCTCTGAGGGGGAGGGGTCTTGAGGAGGGGGTACTGCCAGGGCTAGGCTCTCAGCCCTCCCTTCTCAGTGCTCAGGTTGCTCAGCTGTTGGTTAATTGGCAGCACTCATCGTTCCACAGTGGCTCACCTGGTGATCATTTCCTGCTCATCAGTCCAGCCTACAACCAGCCCCTTATGGCTATTTAAACTGCCTGGTTCATTTTCCCTGTGCCTTCACCTTGGTCACACTCTCTGCTGTGTTTCTGTTAAAGACTTGCCTGGCTGACATCCCTTCTGGTTTCTGAACCTGTCTGCTGCCTCAGACTACACTGATCTCTGGATTCCTGATTTACTGGCTTGTTCTGACTATCCGCTTTTGCTACCTTACCCTGGCTATGTTTTGACTACATCTATTATTTGTACCATTTTTACCATTATATTAAAAAGTGTGATTTTAACTGCATTTTCTGTCTCCGTCTGATTTTTAGTTCCTGACAAGTGTTTGCTGGTGAAATAGCCACTATGGTTGGAGGTACATGGTATTTACAGTGAAACTAAGCTCTCTCAATCAACATTAATTGTTTCTAATCCTTATGCTGCTTGCATTGTTAAATAGATCTGAAAGTATATTGTATCTTCTTGTTTTAACCCTTTTTACATTTCTTCAGTTGCATCCTGCTTTCTAGCCAGGAATATTCATGGAAATTTTTTCTTTCACCTGGAGGAGGGGTTTTCTCAGCTAAGCATACCCTTCTGCTTGCATGCTTGATCTAAGGGCTGATGGATTCCAGGAAGTAAAGGCTACATGAATCATCTGCCCTTACTCAAGATGGCTACAGACGGAAATGCTAGGGTGTGTTTTTCAAAGTGATTTCTCAGCAAAATAAAGCATAGAGACATGAATGGATGGGTGAATTTGATTTGAAGTTTAAAACTGAATTAAATAGCATTTTCAGTTTGTGGTGCTCAGATACAGTTTAGTTGTGCTTTAAAACTGCCAGTAGTCCATTTAAATGGGAAATGTGTTGATATGTTCTAGAGTCTGGCCTGTGGGATATTTATATTTAGAGCCTCTGATTTTAGAAGGTTATTTTGAAGTTGGACAAAGTTCCATAGGTTTTGAGTTTTGTAAATAGATTATGAAAGTAAGTTTCAATTAGGGTATAAAATAAGAATAGGTCATCTGAAAAGCTCACTTCTTTGTGGTAAAGTGGAGCTATTTGTAGTCTGTTATTGTTAGGATGGGATCTAATAGTAAATAAGAGGGGCTCCAGGCATACAATGAAAATCAAGGAGGACAGTGTCTTGTTGCATTAGTCATAGAGAAGGGACCTGAGATGGAAAAGTTTATGCTCAGTGTTGAGGAGGGTGAGAAATAGAAGGCATTGATCTGTTTTCCCGTGTTCTCCCCTTTACATGTAAACAGTAGAAGGGTGGCTTTTGGGAATATCCAATTTACTTGATCAAAAACCTTGTTTGCATTGGTCAAAAGTAACAAATGGGGGTTTTGCTAGTGTGTGTATGTGAATTGCACTTAAGGCTCTAGTGGCATTATCTTTAACCACTTCAGCCCCGGACCATTTGGCAGCCAAAGGACCAGAGGTCTTTTTTCAATTTCGCACTGCACTACTTTAACTGGTAATTGCGCGGTCATGCAATTTTGTAACCAAACGAAATTTGCGTCCTTTTCTTCCCTTTCTTTTGATGGTATTTGATTGCCTCTGTGATTTTTATTTTTTGCGATATAAACGGAAAAAGAGCGAAAATTTTGAAAAAAAAAGAGATTTTCTACTTTTTGTTATAAAAAAAATCTAATAAACTCAATTTTAGTCAAACATTTGGGCCAAAATGTATTCAGCCACATGTCTTTAGTAAAAAAAATGCCAATAAGCGTATATTTATTGGTTTGCGCAAAAGTTATAGCGTCTACAAACTAGAGTACATTTTCTGGAATTTACACCGCTTTTAATTTATGACTGCCTATTTCATTTCTTGAGGTGCTAAAATGGCAGAGAAGTACAAAACCCCCCCAAATGACCCCATTTTGGAAAGTAGACACCCCAAGCTATTTGCTGAGAGGCATGTTGAGCCCATTGAATATTTTTTTTTTTAGTCCCAAGTGATTGAATAAAGACAAAAATAAAAAAGATTTTTTTTTTTTTTCAAAAAGTTGTCACTAAATGATATATTGCTCACACATGCCATAGTTATATGTGGAATTGCACCCCAAAATACATTTTGCTGCTTCTCCTGAGTATGGGGATACCACATGTGTGGGACTTTTTGGGAGCCTAGCCGCGTACGGGGCCCCGAAACCCAAGCACCGCCTTCAGGATTTCTAAGGGTGCAAATTTTTGATTTCACTCCTCACTACCTATCACAGTTTCGAAGGCCATAAAATGCCAAAATAGCACAAAACCCCCCCAAATGACCCCATTTTGGAAAGTAGACACCCCAAGCTATTTGTTGAGAGGCATGGTGAGTATTTTACAGCTCTCATTTGTTTTTGAAAATGAAGAAAGTAAAGAAAAAAAAATTTTTTTTTTCTTTTTTCAATTTTCAAAACTTTGTGACAAAAAGCGACATCTGCAAAATACTCACAATACCTCTCAGCAAATAGCTTGGGGTGTCTACTTTCCAAAATGGGGTCATTTTGGGGGGTTTTATGCCATCTGGGCATTCCATGGCCTCCGAAACTGTGATTGGCAGTGAGAAGTGAAATAAAAAAATTACACCCTTAGAAAGCCTGAAGGCGGTGATTGGTTTTTGGGGTTCCGTACGCAGCTAGGCTCCCAAAAAGTCCCACACATGTGGTATCCCCGTACTCAGGAGAAGCAACAGAATGTATTTTGGGGTGTATTTCTACATATGCCCATGACATGTTTGAGCAATATATCATTTAGTGACAACTTTTTGTAAAAAAAATATATATATTTTTTTTTTTTTTCATTATTCAATCTCTTGGGACAAAAAAAAAAAATATTTAATGGGCTCAACATTGCTCTCATCAAATAGCTTGGGGTGTCTACTTTCCAAAATGGGGTCATTTGGGGGGGGTTTGAACTGTCCTGGCATTTTATGCACAACATTTAGAAGCCTATGTCACACGTCACCCACTCTTCTAACCACTTGTAGACAAAGCCCTTTCTGACACTTTTTGTTTACATGAAAACATATTTTTTTTTTGCAAGAAAATTACGTTGAACCCCCAAACACTATATATAATGTTAAAGCAAAGGCCCTACAGATTAAAATGGTGGGTGTTGCATTTTTTTTTTCCACACAGTATTTGCGCAGCGATTTTTCAAACGCATTTTTTGTGGAAAAAATACACTTTTTTTTATTTTAATGCACTAAAACACACTATATTGCTCAAATTTTTGATGAAATAAAAAATATGATCTTAGGCCGAGTACATGGATACCAAACACGACATGCTTTAAAATTGCGCACAAACACGCAGTGGCGACAAACTACATACATTTTTAAAAGCCTTTAAAAGCCTTTACATGATACCACATTAGATTCACGGAGGAGGTCTACTGCTAAAATTACTGCCCTCGATCTGACCTTCGCGGTGATACCTCACATGCATGGTGCAATTGCTGTTTACATATGACGCCAGACCAACGCTTGTGTACGCCTTTGCGCAAGAGAAGGGGGGCAGGGGTGCTTTTTTTTTTTTTTTGTTTTTTTTTTTTTTTATTTATTTAGCTTTTTTATTTTATTTTTAAACTGTTCCTTCCATTTTTTTTTTTCTTTGTTATGATTTTTATTGTTATCTCAGGGAATGTAAATATCCCCTATGATAGCAATAGGCAGTGACAGGTACTCTTTTTTTGAAAAAATTGGGGTCTATTAGACCCTAGATCTTTCCTCTGCCCTCAAAGCATCTGACCACACCAAGATTGGTGTGATAAAATGCTTTCCCAATTTCCCAATGGCGCGGTTTATATCCGGGAGGGGGGACATTCCCTCCCACTGCTTGTAAAAGCAGTCTAGAGGCTAATTACCCGCTAGAATTGCTTTTACATGAAAGCCGATCACTGGCTGAAAAGAATGATACCAAGATGATACCTAAACCTGCAGGCATCATTCTGGTATAACCATTCAAAGTCCAGCAACATACTGGACATATATTGTAATCTTTTTTTTTTCATGCAGCCTCTTGGCTGAACGAAAAAAAGAGATTGATTGGTGGGTATGCCCACCATTAGAATACCTCCCTTCATCCACCCACTTCTAATGATGGGCATACATGCACCATTTATATATGCCGATGCATGGGGGCATCCTCCCGCAAAAGTTATGCCGTGTACACACGGTCGGAATTTCGACCGTATGTACGTGGCATTAGGAGCCAATCGCTCCTCCCCCCCCCTGCTGCCCCCATGCTTCGGCATATATGCTCTTTTTTTTAACTGTGGTGGTGAAATCACCTCCTACAGTGTTGGAGTCGCGTCTTTATGTATCGTGGGAGCAAACGCTGTTGCTGTCAAGATAAATAAATCCGCGTTGCAACTGAATGGCGCACCTGAAAACAAAAAAATGCTTAACACTAAAACACAGTAAACAAAATTACATACCTGAAAAGCAAGCATGATAAAACATGATAAAACATAATAAAACATTGCAGAATAGAATGGAGTAAAAAAAGAGCAACAATAGAGAGAGAATAGAGTGAGAGAGAGAACAATAAAACGACAACTATTTTATTTTTTTTTTTTTTTTGAGATTCACAGGTAAAAAAGCTCCTGACTGAAGCGACTGAATCAAAACGCTACCACAAAAAAAACTGTTAGCGATCGCAGGGATCAGGCCTGACTCTGCGAACGCTGCAGTTATGTGTGCTTAGTGTTTTGTAAGTGACAGTGATCGATCGATACTGCACTTGGGTGGGCTGGGCTGGGCGGAGGGGGAAAACGCAGGTGCTAGCAGGTATCTGGGCTGATCCCGCTAACAATGCGGTTTTTTTTGGAACCCTAAACTGCTGGGACGCTAGTATAGATCTGATCAGATCAGATATTGATCTGTTCAGATACTGTGCCACTAAGGGAGGTGTATGCTTTGTGCGTGGGTGTTTGCGGTACTGGCACTAACCTGGGGCGACGCAGACCTTATTTGACCCTAAAACCTAATTGATATCACCCGCCGGGCGATCAGGGGGTTAAACCGTTATTGGGTAATAAATGGCGGGTGCCCTGACAGTATAAAAAACAAGCTAACTAACCAGCGTCACCCGTAACAGTAATACAAAAAAAAAACTGGTTACCTAGCGACACTAATGCAGCGATCAGAAAAAACGATCGCTTAGTGACACTGGCAAAAGGGGGTGAAAGGGTTAACTAGGGGCAATCAGGGGGTTAAACCTTTATTAGGTAATATATGGGGGTACCTGACGCTATATAAAAACCTGACGGGGAACCTAAATAACGAAATAACTAACTGGCTAACCAGCGTCACCAGTGACAGTTATACAGTGATCACTGGTGAAAGGGTTAACTCTAGGGGCAATCAAGGGGTTAAAACCTTTATTTAGGTTGTAATATGGGGGTACCTGACCTATAAACCTATTTATGAACCTATATAAACATGGCGGTTACCTAAAAAAAAAAAAATGGTTACCTAGCGACACTAATGCAGCGATCAGAAAAACGATCGCTTAGTGACACTGGCAAAAGGGGGTGAAAGGGTTAACTAGGGGCAATCAGGGGGTTAAAACCTTTATTAGGTAATATATGGGGGTACCTGACGCTATATAAAAACCTGACGGGGAACCTAAATAACGAAATAACTAACTGGCTAACCAGCGTCACCAGTGACAGTTATACAGTGATCACTGGTGAAAGGGTTAACTCTAGGGGCAATCAAGGGGTTAAAACCTTTATTTAGGTTGTAATATGGGGGTACCTGACCTATAAAACTATTTATGAACCTATATAAACATGGCGGTTACCTAAAAAAAAAAAATGGTTACCTAGCGACAGCAGTGACACTAATACAGCGATCAGAAAAACGATCGCTTAGTGACACTGGCAAAAGGGGGTGAAAGGGTTACCTGGGGGGCAATCAAGGGGTTAAACCTTTATTAGGGGGGGGTAGGGGGCTACCTTGGACCTAAAACTAACTGCCCTGACAGTTATTACAGTCACACTGACACTAAATGCAGTGATCAGTAAAAAAATGATCACTGCAATTAGTGACACTGTGACTGGGGGGGGAGGGGGTGATCTGGGGGGTGGTCAGGGGGTGACAGGGGGGTGGAATATGTGCCTAACTGTACTGGTGTCAGTGTACTGTTGTGCACTAACCTTTACATGTTCACCGCTCGGCGTCTCCGGTCACATAGACCGGCGCACCGAGCGTGACATCACTTCCGCCTTCCTGTCTATACAATAGACAGGAAGGGGAAGCTTTTCATTGGCCAGGAGCGATCGCGAGGGGGTGGCCAGAAACCACTGGCCGTCCCCTCGTCCCGGATCGCTCCTGACACGATCCCGACCGTCCCCGCCGGCGGAGGGGGTCCGATCGGACCCCCCAACCGCCGGAAGAATGTCACGTACAGGTACGTGATTCTGCCTGTACGTGCCATTCTGCCGACGTATATATACAGGGGGCGGTCGGGAAGTGGTTAAAAAAAAACACTTGATCCGGGTGGGCAATACATTGGGATAGGGGCCAAGCTCTTGGTAAATAATTCAGATCAACATACAGTAATAAGATGTGGTAGTTGAAACAATGAGTTGGGTCATTGCCTTCTTTAGGAATGATGGATATGGGGCCTCTTAGTGAGTTGGGGGTAGTTTTTGTAGAATAAGAGAGTAAGCCCCCGTACACACGGTCGGAAATTCAGACGGAAAATGTCCGATCGGACCATGTTGTCAGAAAATCCGCCCGTGTGTGGGCTCCATCTGACTTTTTCCGACCGTGTCTATGGGGGCTAAGAGTGTTTTTTTAGTTTTTTTTTTATTGCAGTCTACAGAACTGAATGTAGTGCAGCAAACTATTGGGACCTTTCTTGCTGCAGGATTTCCTCCTCGTCGTTACTGCTATTACGCACCTGCTGTGTCTCTGCCATGTTCCTCTCCCACTGCGATGAAAGAGACGGGGTGGGGAATATTCTATAAAGAACGTCAGGGGCAGGGGGCGCAGGCGGAGTTTCAAGCATGCGCAGTGTATATAAAGTTAACACGCGTGTGTCGTACATACATTCTGTGTGCGGAGGAAGGAGGACGAACGTTCTGACGAAGGTAACATTTTAACTTGGGACATCAGTGGCCTATACTGATTCGAGATTGAGGTGTATATTGGGATAAAATTAGGAGAGTTTAGCCTGATATTAGTGTTTTTGTCTTGTGTTTTGTATTACAGCAAATATGAAACAATTCAAAGACCCTGAATTCATGGGCCAGTTCATAGACAGATACAGGGATATGAGAAATTTGTGGGAGGTTAAAAACCCCTTATATCGAAATAAACCAGCTAGGAAGGCATCACTGGAGAAACTGCTGCAATTTGTGAAGACGCAGGTCCCCGACGCAGACATCGAGTTCGTGGATAAGAAAATTGGTAGCTTGAGAAGCACGTATAGGAAGGAGCTCAATAAGGTCCAGGCTTGCGTGAAATCAGGAGCAGCAGCAAAGGATGTGTATGTACCCAGTCTGTGGTACTACAACAGGATGTGGTTTCTGGAAGACCAGATTGAAGCCAGGGAATCACTTTCTACACTTCCATCCACCCTTCCCTCAACCCCAGCTGAGGCTTCCGAGGACTAACCTGGGCCTTGAAGAAGTTGAGGAGCCCAGCTGGAGCCAGGTATAGTATTTTTCAACATATTTATTGTCCGAAAAATATTGTTGTTAACTAGATGTTATTATTGATAACAAATGAATGATTTAACAATGTGTTTTACATATCAATAGACAGTAGGGGCCAAAAAAGATTGTGACGCAAATGAAAAATGCTGGGGTCAGAATGATAGTCTTTTCTATTTATTAACATTCAATTTGCAACATTCATGAGCTAAAAATTGTGTGTGATTGATGAACCAAAAACTAAAACTATGTCCCTTTTTCATACACAGGAAGACCTCAGCCAGGACGAGGCTCTGGAATGTGGCGGACAGGAGGAGGCGGGGATAAGTGTCAGCCAGGAGGTGGGGGTAAGTGTCAGCCAGGAGGTGGCCAGGCCCAGTAGCCTCACCCAATCCCAGGTGCCTCCCCTCCGCCTTACAACAAAAAGGGCCAGGAAGGGGAGTAACGTGGAGGAGGCAGCACTGGGCCTCATTAAGGACGCTAATGCGGCCCTGTAAATACCCCCCAATGCTGAAGAGGCCTATGGCTGTTATGTAGCTGCAAAAAGGGGGGGTTGAAGGGCCAAATGAGTGATAACATGCACTTATGTGCGTTCCCCCATCCTCCTCCTCCTCCTGCCACAAGTCCACCTCCAGAGCCACAGCCTCCAAGGAAGGCTGCAGGGAAGCATGGAGGGAAGGCTGTAGGGAAGACAAGAAAGTGATGGCCTGGGTTCAGTCTGGTCTGACAGAAGACGCAGGCTGTAGTAACACCACAGCCTGGGGGCATATATGTCATCTGCTGCTGTTCCTGATCTCTGGGAGTCCTGGACCAGATTATGCTCCCTATTCTGTGGACTTCTCAGGCTACCAATTTTTAGTTATAAAGAGTTGATGTATGCCCTGGGGTACAAAGGCTTCACAAATTCAAGCAGTTTCTCCAGCGTTGCTTTCCTCTTTATTTTGTTATGAGCCACAATAAATGGAGATTTTTTTTATATGAAAATACTTGTAGGCAGGTACATGTCTAATTAACAAGGGACACCAATCAACCTCCTTGAGGTTAAAAAATACAAGATAATATGTAGTTGTGGAAACTTGACATACAAAAAAAAAATTATGGAGATCACTACTAGAGTAGTAGAGAAATAGAGAACCTGCTCTCAATCTTTTGCTGGCCGGAATTCCGCCAGCAAAAGTCCGATGGAGCATACACACGGTCGCATTTTCCAACCAAAACCTCTCATCTGACTTTTGCTGGCGGAATTTCCAATCGTGTGTACGGGGCATGAGTCACCTGCCATGTTTGGAATTTTAACAAGGCAATTTTAAATCTTTTATGGTGTAAGTGTATTACTTTTAATAAACAAATTACCTTAAGGTTTTTTACACTATTGGAGGCTCTGTCACAATTTATATCCCCACATGTGGAGAGTTTCTTTATTGATCTGGATGGAGATTGGCATGTATAAGCGGCTCTTTAATAACATCTAATAAGGCGATATTTGCCAGACATGAGAGTGGATGGCAACAGCATCTGGTGAGCTTTATTCTTAAGGGAGTGGAATTGGCACACATCACTTTGGTGAAAGGTTTTGGTGGATCAACGAGATTTTGTTTTACTATCTTTCCATCACTTTAAGTTGGACTGTATTACCATATTGATTTGCATATGTTGGAGCATATATTTTTTGGATATGCTATATGGACACTTTTTATTGTGCATGGTGTTTTATGTTGATCATTTCACAATGCTAATATTTAGATTTTTAGATTAACCACTTGCCGTCCGCCCACCATCAAATGACGGAGGGACAGTGCGGCTCTCATTCTAGGTTGACGTCATATGACGGCACACCCGAACGGCTGCTCCGGCATGCCGCGCCGTGTTCTAGCAACACCCCGATCTCTGTAAAGAGCTGCTGACACAGCTCTTTAACCATGTGATCGGCTGTATCCAATCAGAGCCGGTCTCATGTAAATACAGGAAGTGCCGGTAATCGTGTCTCATCGCCTCACATTGACAGAGTGTGCGGCGAGGAGAGCCGATCAGCAGCATCTCCTTGCAGGGGAGAACAGGGCATGTAATCTGGGTACTGATCACATCAGTGCCCTGATTACAGTAAAGCCCCATAAGTGTCACCTCATCACTGCCCATAAGTGTCACCTCATCAGTGCCCATAAGTGCCACCTCATCAGTGCCTATCAGTGCAGCCTATCAGTGCCCATCAGTTCCGCCTCCTCAGCGCACATCAGTGAAGGAGAAAAATTATTTATTTTCAAAATTTACTGACAAACTAAAACTTTTTTTTTCCAAATTTTCGGTCTTTTTTTTAATAAAAAATAAAAAAAAAAAAGCAGCAGTGATTAAATACCACCTAAAGAAAGCTCTATTTGTGTGAAGAAAATGATAAAAATGTCATTTGGGTACAGTGTCGCATGACCGCGCAATTATCATTTAAATTGACCTGAAAGCTGAAAAATGTCTTGGGCAGGAAGGGTGGTTTATTAGTGCACTACTGTGGAATTATTTGTTTATTTTTTACATGTACTGTGTGTATATATATATATATATATATATATATATATATATATATATATATATATAATAAACAGAGCTTTTTTTTTTTACTTCCATATATGTGTATTTATTACTATGTGTACAAGTTTGATCCAGTAACCAAGACTATTAAAATAGCACAAGAGTTACTGTACTTTGTGATACCTCATCTGAGCTATGAGCAGGCAGTAGAAGATTCTAAAACTCAGATGACATTAAAATGAAATGGTTTTCAAGTTTTCATCCTTACAGCAATTAGAATCAGCATGAACAATCAGTATAAGTATGAATCCATTAGACCTCATTTACATAACATAAGCAGTTATTTTCTGTGCAGCCTTAAGGAAATTCATTTACTTATTTATATTGTTAGAGGTTAAAAGGGGCTTCAAGATTAATCCTCTTGCTGGGGAGAAATTTATTAATGGGCTCTGTGGAATTGCTCAGTATTCTGGTCTGTGGTGATAGCTTTGCTGGGGAACAATTGAACATTTGTGGTTGACTGTTGTTGAGCTAGAGCTTGTTTATACAATCGCTATAGTAGCTCATATAGTTTATCATACTTTTAAGAGCTTATGATAACATTGAAATCAAGAAAATTGTAATGTTAATGCTAAACACTTTTATGCTCTAGGTATTTTCTATTATATTCAAATGCTTAAAATTCAGAGTACAAGTATATAAAATATTAATTTATCTAACTTGCAGCAGTGAATAAGGTTGAAGCGGGGGTCAGCATCATCAACTGCATAGCACACAATCTTGGTAGTTCTTCATAAATTTGTTTTTATGAATCCACTCTGTAATTTTTAATGGAAGGGATGGTTTTCATCATGTTAAAAGATCTCCACAAAGTTTACTAAAGTGTGTTGTATATATTCTGATAATTATTAAAGAAGTTTTGTAGGTTTTTTTTCTGAATTAAAATAATGGGATTTATGTATTTACGTAAAGGGCGCCATAAATTGTCTGCACTAAATAAATAAAAATGAATTATATATAGTTACATTGTTTATAGGGTTAAAAAAATAACAGGGTTCATCCAGTTCAACCTGTGTGTGTGGAAAAAAAAAAATATATTTTTTTTTTCAAAATTGTCTGTCTTTTTTTGTTTATAGTGCAAAAAATAAAAACTGCAGAGGTAATCAAATACCACCAAAAGAAAGCTATATTTGTGGGAAAAAAAGGACATAAATTGTATTTGGGTACAGCGTTGCACGTGCAATTGTCAGTTAAAAAAATTGCCTGGTAATGCAGGGGGTAAAACCTTCTGGGGCTGAAGTAGTTAATCTACATAATCAATCCTTAGAGCTGAGGTCATCTACCCCCCTTAATATTTTGATGCTCTTACCTGAACTCTTACTAATTTAAAATCTTTCCTGAGGATTGGTGACCAAAACTGTTCAAGTTCAATTGTAAGCTAAACCAAAATTTTTGTAAAAGGGAAGAATTATTGATTTATCTCTTGAATATATGACCTTTTTAATGCCTGATATTCTTGCTTTGTTAGTTGGGGCTTGACATGGCAAGCTATTGCTAAGTTTGTGATCTACAAGCACCCCCAGATTCTTTTCCATCACTGATTCTCACAGAGGAGCCTCTCCTAATGTATAGTTTGCATGTGTATGGCACCTATAAATTTACATTTCTTAATACTAAACCTCAACTAGACATGTGCACAACAAAAAAAAAAAATGTTTATTTTTGTTTCGTTTTTTTCGTTTCCGAAAAAAAATTGTTTATTTTCGTTTCGTTTTTTTCATTTCCGTTGATTCGTAACGATTTGTACATTCGTAAGTCGTCGGTGTTCGTATTCGTAACGATTCGTACATTCGTAAGTCGTCGGTGTTCGTATTCGTAACGATTCGTACATTCGTAAGAGTTATTTTTCGTTGATTAATTTTTGTTTATTTGTTTATTCGAAATTCGGACACATTCGTATTTATTCGTACATTTGTAACATTCGTAGATTCGTAATCGGAGCATAATTCATAATTTTATGTAATGTGTATGCTATTATTAAATTTTAATAATTTACGAATCGAAAAAAAAAAGTTACGAATCGAAAAAAAAAAGTTACGAATGTACGAATTTTTTTCGTTCAATCTATTCGAAGCACGTTAAGCAGCACCATTGTAAGGGACACTGAAAATTACCAATTCAAAAAAAAAAAAGTTACGAATGTACGAATTTTTTCGTTCATTTTCGTTGTTCCTTTTTTCGTTTTTCGGATTTTCTTCATTCGTACATTCGTTGTTTCTAATTAGTTTTTTTCGGATTTTCGTTGTTTTTCGGATTCGTTCGATTCGAACGATTCGTTAATCGGATTCGTACGATTCGAACGATTCGTTATTCGGATTCGTTCGATTCGAAAGAAACGAAAAAAACGAAACGAATTGCACATGTCTAACCTCAACTGCCATATAGCTGCCCAACCCCCTATTTTGTCAAGTTCTTCCTGTAATGATGCTATATTATGTGCCAAAGTTCCCCTGCATAATTGTGTGTCACCAGCAAACTCTGAAACTGAGCTCTTGGTTCCATCCTCTATCATTAATCAACAAATTGAAGAGCATTGGCCCTAAAGACAATACCCTGAGGCACACCACTCACATCTTTAGACTGTTAAGAGAATGAGCCATTTATCACTACTCTCTGGACCTGTTCATGTAACTGAAATGAGTTTTCCTCCTGATGTTGAAGATTTAACAAAGCTGCATATTATTTTGTTAGGGGCCAGGTCAGAGGAGAGGACTCACCAGAAGGGGACATTTTCCTTCTTTCTTTCTTTCTTTTTTTCTTTCTTAATTCTTGTTTTAGTTTTACCACTTCTTCCTCCCTTTCCGTTCTCCATTTTTACATTTCCCATTCCTGTTAGAATGTATAATAGTGGTTCTACCCACTCAATCACCCTCAAATTATGTAATCTTTGGATGTGGCAATTTAAAGAGGTCGTATTATTTTTTTCCCTTTCTGTTAACTGGTTTTGACCTATAAGTATTGTTGCTGTATAATGTAGAAATATTACATGTGAATCATTGGCATCCACTGGATTAATATGCATGTAAGCATTGTACTATGGCCACTGTACAATTTTATTCTTCAAAAATTTCACACTTGCAACTGAGACTGTTGGCAATTAAATGCAAGAAACTCAGTGGAGATTCTCTGTGATTAGTTGCTAGCAGATCCCACAGCTATTTGCTGCTGCTGGCTTGTAATCACTCATGGAGCGATTACCTGTGAACGATCGACCCTAAATGTAGACTGTTTGCATCCAGGGCCAATGATTTGCAGATTTGCAGGTAACCGTCCATGACCATTTACATGCAAGCAGCTATGAATAGCAAGTGTGAAAGGGGTTTAAAAGGTTGCCTCCCCTTTGCGCCTCAATGCCTTGCATTCATTTAGCATAAATCGCAATATAAATACCTTATTCAACATTTTTTCTTGTGGTCTTGTGATTGCAAAGCCCCAGCTCATCTGTGTAAATGTACAGGGCCAACAATGGTATGAATCACTTGAGACAGTGTCCAAAGCTCTAGCTGTTGTTGGCAGGGGAGAAAGCTTTATAGTGTGATGACTGCGCAAAAAAAAAAGTTGTAAAAAGGTATTTACATTGTGATTAGCACTAAGGCTTCATGTACACAGGACGTTTTTACAAACTCCCCTGAATGATGTGTTTCTTTTCGGATAGACTTATTATGTTAGTAATTTCATTTTGGAATTAGTTTAGATTTGTTTTGGAGTTCGCTTAGTTTCATTTAGTTTTCATTAAATTTTATTTCTTTATTTATTATTATTATTTATTAATTTTCGAACTAATTCCAAATTTTCGGAATGATTTGAATTCTGTGTGAAGAATACCTGGTTGTTAATCAGCAGGCCAGTAAGCCAGTGCTTCCATAACAACTGATGACTAATCAGCTGAAATGTACACAAAACAATGCCGGCAATAGAGAAAAGACTGAGCACCCCCCCGCTGAACCATATCAGGTCACCTGTCCACAGCATGAGGGGTGCTTTGGGGCAGGGGGGCTGAGGGGATCTGCAGGTGGGGGGCTTATCGGAATCTGGAATCCCCCTTTAACCACTTCAGCCCCGGAAGGATTTACCGCCTTAATGACCAGGCCATTTTTTGCAATATTTTTGGTAAAAAAATCCCACTAAGCGTAAATTGATTGGTTTGCGCAAAGGTTACAGTGTCTACAAAATAGGGGATAGATTTATGGCATTTTTATTATTTATTTATTTTTTACTAGTAATGGCAGCGATCAGTGATTTTTAGTGGGACTGCGACATTGAGACGGACAGATCAGACACCTAATGGACATTTTTGATGCTTTTTTGGGAACCAATGACATTATTACAGTGATCAGTGCTAAAATATGCACTGTTATGGTACTAATGACACTGGCAGGGAAGGGGGTTAACATTAGGGGCAATCAAGGGGTTAACTGTGTTCCCCTTACTGTGTGTTCTAAAGGTCCGTACACAAGACACAAAAATCGGATGGAAAAATTTGTACAACCAACTGTCTGCCGATTTTCGGATTGTTAGTACGGTGCTTTCGACAGCCGATTTCGCTTTTTCATCAGACAAAAGCAGGATGTGCAGACTATAAAATTTTTGTTGGATGGTTTCATAACTGCGGTTTTAGAACGAAAAAAATCATAAGAGCAAGACTACGTATGCTCAGAAACGAAAGAATACATACAAAACCATTCGACACATTACGTCACTTCTGACGTTGTATTCTGTTGTACAAAAATCTTTGTATTGTGCGTAACCTCTTTGTTTTCGACATGAGACTAGCATGCTACAAAAAACTGACGTTCGATCGTCCGAAAAACTGATCGTGTGTACGAGGCTTAACTGTATGGGGGAATAGCTCACTGGGACAACACACAGATCTGTCTTCCTGCATAGCAGAAAGACAGGATCTGTGTGATCTCCCCTGTCAGAACAGAGATTTGCCTTGTTTAGACAGGCAGATCCCCATTCTGTCACTGCGGGAATG
Source organism: Lithobates sylvaticus (assembly GCA_028564925.1). Taxonomy (NCBI): domain Eukaryota; kingdom Metazoa; phylum Chordata; class Amphibia; order Anura; family Ranidae; genus Lithobates; species Lithobates sylvaticus. The sequence goes on from CM053027.1 coordinate 333,611,181, forward strand.
ATCACGGGTGGCCGGCAGACATCGAGTCCGCCGGACCCGCTCATTGACGATGGTCAACATCGGGGGACATTGTTTTATATTTTTAATAAAGGAATTGTCAAAAACTCATGTACTGTCTTTATTCACTTTTTACACATTTTTTGTGAATAGGCAGGGGTACTATGTACCCCATACTCATCCACATAGAGAGGGCCGGGATCTGGGGAAAGCTTTGTTAAAGGGGGCTTCCAGATTCCGATTAGCCCCCCACCCACAGACCCCTATAACCACAGCCCCATCAACATGAGGACAAGGTGCTTTGAGGCGGGGCAGAACACCCCCAATGTTAATGGCATGTATCCTGGTATTAATCAGGAGGGGGGGCGCTCACTCGCCCCCACTTTCCTGGTCTTCATGCTTGGATAAATGTCTGGTATGGATTTTGGGGGGGCCCCAAGGTGCTTTATTAAAAAAAAAATGCCCCCCTCCCGATGTAGATACAATGTCAATCACACTGCCCACCGCCACTGCCAGACCCGAAAAAAGAAAAAAAAAACTCTGGCCTCGTCAAACGCATCAGGGGACATTGTTTTATATTTTTATTAAAGGAATTGTCAAAAACTCTTGCACTGTCTTCAGTCACTTTTTACACATTTTTTGGTGAATGGGTAGAGGTACTATGTACCCCTGCTCATTCACATAGAGGGGGGGCCGGGATCTGGGGGGGGGCCCGTGTTAAAAGGAGGCTTCCAGATTCTGATAAGCCTCCCACCCGCAGGCCCCCACAACCACAGCCCCATCAACATGGTGACAAGGTGCTTTGAGGCAGGGCAGAACACCCCAATGTTAAGGGCCCCCACTTTCCTGGTCTGCATGCTATTGATTTTGGGGGGGACCCCGTGCCGTTTTAGCTGATGAGTCATTGATTGTTAAGGAAGCGGTGGTCGGCTTCCCAGCCTGCTGCTTTACAACCAGCTATTCTTCATACAGAATTTGAATCGATCGATCATTTTTTGACCTATCCGAATTCGAATCTCAATAAATTTGGGCCATCTTTAGGTGCTTCCAAGACCGTCCACTTTTATGTATATATTATTCCTGAAAGAAATTTTGCACTCTGAGATCAGAATATGGTATTCCAAGGGAAAAAAGTAGCACTAAATGCTTGGGAAGAGGTCAAAAGCCTGGTCAATGGGTAGTGGTAAAATGATATAAAATTTTAATTTTAGCAAAGTTTTTGTGTTTTCTAGACAGAGGAGTTTCTCTAAATTTATGGATACTTTAACATTTTGGAGACCCCAAGAGCCTTTAATAGTTTAATATATAATTCAAACCCCAATAATGTAATTTAAATCACTAACTCCACCTTTGAACTTAGCCTCTCTTAATCGCTTTTCCAAAAGAGGCAGGATCCCACCTATTAAAAATGAACTACAGGTGATTTTCAGGTGAACAATTGAGTACAGAAATGAAAAGTCCTGGTCATCTAAATGCACGAGTCTTCTGTAGTTAGAACTCCATCCTAACACACATTCTGATACATACAGTCCAATAAGGAAATTTAAATTAACATTAGTCAAGTGTATACACTGGCAAAAGCTATTTTATTTTAAAAAGTGGAATAAGGTTTTTACAACTATGGTAAAGATCAACTAAATTTTATTAAGTGTGATTTGTACTTATCTATAAATGTGTGCATAGGAATGTACAAGAATCTCTTAATTATATGTGTTAAAATTATTTGAAATAAAGTTATAGTTATTTTCCTGTTTATGGAATTGCTTAGTCTGTCTTTTTGCTTTGTTTTTCAGATACATTTGAATTTGATTCCACAGATCTCTCAAATGATATCAATCATACAGATAGCAAAGAAAAGCCTTTAATTTTAATGGAGATGCTTTATCTTGGTAAAGAAAAAGGTGTGTCCCTTTTTAAAAAAACTTAGTGTATTCACTTACACAAAGATTAATAGTCTGAGACATTTTTTTTCAAGACAAATCGCTGTATGGTCGTGGCCACCATGCTGCTTGTAGCCTAGGCCAACTTTATGTAGCGCAACAATTTTTTTTTTTCAGATCCTCAGAGAGTTCTTTGCCATGAGGTGCCATGTTGAACTTCCAGTGACCAGTATAAGAGAGTGAGAGCGATAACACCAAATTTAACACACCTGCTCCCCATTCACATCTGACACCTTGTAATACTAACGAGTCACATGACACCGGAGGGGGAAAATGGCTAATTGGGCCCAATTTGGACATTTTCACTTAGGGGTGTGCTCACTTTTTGTGCTCACTTTTGTGTTGTTGAGTTATTTTGAGAGGACAGCAAATTTACACTGGCATACAATGGCAGTGGTTTTAGCGGGGAGCCTCGATAATTTAAAAAAAAAACTATTAGATAAGCACCTAAATGACCACAACACACAGGGATATACAATGTAATAATGGCATAAAAGCACACACATAGGTTGATGAACTTATGTCTTTTTTCAACCTTGCCTACTATGTAACTATATAACAAGCTGTACACTCACTACTTTACATTGTAGCAAAGTGTCATTTCTTCAGTGTTGTCACATAAAAAGATATAATAAAATATTTACCAAAATGGGTGTACTCACTTTTGTGAGATACTGTGTATATATTTATTGAAAGAGAACCCCTTCTATATGAATTCTGTCACTGTTTGCACCAAAAAATACAAAAAGGTAGAACTTTAGATCATATATGAATTGTAATTGCATTTTATTATTGAAAGATGAACCTGAACTCGAAACATAGCCTTGCAAGAAATTATGATGTTGTAGATAGTCCTATATTTTAGTTAAATACTTTGTAAATGCCAATAAAAGAGCAACCTGAGTTTTCATTTGAATATGGTGGTAGCCACCATATCTAGGCAAAATTAGTTTATAGCTTTTAACATTTGACAGGTTGCCTGTGGATCAGGGAACTAGGGTTGCACAATGTCCCTATGTTGCAAATCTTTCCACAAAATGCAAGATTCACCACTAGGCAGCAGTATGGGATGTATGTATTCCCTTCTCAAACACAAGATGGCCACCCAGATTGCAGTAGAACTTCTATCAGACACAGGCTCAATCAAGACTGCTGGAGTCCTGTGTATAAGACAAGTCTGTCCATTGCAAGGTCCCCCTTGCACTAGAGGTAAACAATAGCAGTCATGACTGCTTTGCCTATCTTTGAAACAAAAAAATTATTTTGTGATCTAGGATCGCTGCCTTACTCCCTTACCCTGGTAACCCAACAGAGGAACAATGTCCCTCCCAGCTTAACAGAGGCTGCCTGTCTACACCCACTCTATCCTAAGTTTTAGATATATTTTAAGAATTAATTTTAGTAGATATATTAAAGCAAACCTTTCAGAAAATTAAAACCCTAAACCTACCACTCCACTGTAATGTCAGTTTTCGTTATCTATATATACCAGCCTATTGCTGTTGTAGCTCAATTTTTTCCTACACAGCTGGGTTTGGGGTAGCTTTAGGCCAGGGGTGTAAATTCCACTTTGCTGTAGTGGGTTTGTGGTTTTAGGAGCCTGACAAATGTTAAAGAGGAAGTAAACCTTCCTCAAAAAAAAAAAAAACGGAACCTGCAAGGAAAAGGTATAATGAGCTAGTATGCATAGCATACTAGCTCATTATGAATGACTTACCTGAGAACGAAGGACCCGAAGCGGTCCTCATCCACGATCTTCTCCGTCGCCATCATTCCCTGAGTGACTTCCGGGTCTCGCCGCTCCTGCGCTGTCATTCGCTGGAGCGGCGATGACGTCACTCCCGCGCATGAGCACGAAGGCGGCATATCGCCGTGATCTCGGCATGCGCAGTGCGCCTGTGCGCCGCTGTCTACGGCGCATGCGCTGTACACAGTGGTGCCTGTTTTTTTCTAAATATCTCCTAAACCATGTAGGTTTAGGAGATATTTATTGGACCTACAGGTAAGCCTTAAGTGGTTTGTAAGGGTTCAATTGGCTGCCATGTTGACCCAGTCGCTTCAGTACCTTGCATTTCAGAAGTTCTGACTTCAATCTGACTTTACTCAATACCTAATCTTAACCAGTAAGTATTAAAGCCAGAGACAATCAATATGAACATTAAAAGCGTTGGTCCCATGAACCAAAACCTAACATACCAGGTGATCAAGCTCCATTTTGCAATATTAAAAGCTTGTTTACACTATGTGCAGTGACCTGCGTATTTATGCACTGGATAAATATGGGTCACCACTATGTTACTTAGAAAACAATTGTTTTCAATGTGCCCCGTTCACACCACAATGCTTGTGTGATGTGCTGTGTGGTGCAGTGCCAAAAAATGCACCATGTCTGCATTTTTCCACAGGACACTAGATGGTACCACATATCACGGTGCCCACGCGGTAAAATGCTGCATTTTGTCGTGAACCAAGCCTTAGTGTAAGCCCCACAGCTAGACAGACTCTCTTGGGCTGTCCATCACCACTGGGTTCATCTGAAATCTACTACAAACTTCCAATCATGTGAGTGCAGTAGGATTATCACAGCCAAATAGTTCTACTCTATACCCCAATCCACAGCCATTTAAAAAAAAAAGTGTATTTCCACTTTTTTAAGTCAAATGTGAGAAAACCCCACTATCTTTGGTATGTGTTTTCATTCACATAGTATACCAACAATTTAAAAATAAATAAATAAATAAATCTGATAATTAAGATCTGCCTGTACAGTACAGACGTGGTTATTTATTGCAAACACAGCTACCCATCCCCCTTATAAATAATAAGAACTGGTAGGATTTTAATGTGCTGGAACTTCCAGAACAGAACATTTAAAAAACGTAAACTGCAGTTTTAAGAGGTACCTCTACTCGTCACAACCTAACTTGGGCTCAGTGGTCCTCATTTACTACTTCGACATGCTATAAAACTATTATCTCCTCCCCTGCTCAGGATGAGTGAATGGTGAGGTGGTCTCTCCACTTCACTATGATTACACATGCCGGACTTCTCTAAAGAAGACTCTCCAAGAACTTGCTAACTTTTGATTTATGCTCTTGTATATTTTGTAATGATAGCCATGCAAGCCAGCCCTCCCTTCCCCTACCTACCCCCTTACCTACCCTCTCTCCTCTAACCCTCCTTTTTCTCTTTCTTCCTAACCCCACCTGCTCTTCTACTCTCTTGCTGTACAATTTTATGCAGTATAAGTGTACTATGTGATTTACCAGGCTACCTGCCTATTAGTCTGTTAAATCTGTACGAGCCCCCTTTGCTCCCACCTGAATACATAGCTCATGTTCCCACAATAGGTACCTCCCTGTTTAGTCACACCTTATAGACACCTAAACACACCCCCCTTTAGGGGACATAAGGTGGGAGCACAGGGGCCCCACTTGATACCATGTACGATATAAAGTGATAACAACCTGGTATGTTGAACTGTTTTCTTGTTGTATGTTTCTCCTTTACTAATAAAAAGATATTGAACAAAAAAAAAAAGAATGTGTAACACATACTATATGGTAGGTATCCTAATTTTGCTGCAAATACATGGAAATACATTCTAAATACTTAAACCTAGTTAAAATATATATGCAGGCATCATGTCTCATTGGTGAACTTTTTTGTTACATTTTTGAATAGGTGCTACACAATGGGGTTAATTTACTAAAACTGGAGAGTGGAAAATATGGTGCAGCTGTGCATGGTAACCAATCAGCTTAAAACTTCAGCTTGTTCAATTAAGCTTTGACAAAATAAATCCTGGAAGCTAATTGCTTTCTATGCGGAGCTACACCATATTTTGCACTCCCCAGTACTTCTTTAGTACATCAACCCTAATGCTGGTGTGCCCTGTTTTGTTTCTCTTATATACTCCACTAACTTTATTAACCTAAAAAACTTCTTCTGTGCCCCCTGCAGCTTTGTCTTTAGGACCCCAAAGACATGAGCTTAACCCTCTAACTATCCCAGAATACAGTCATAGCAATGGTGAATGAATTTTTTTCAGGACTTACCAGGCACAGAGAAAAAAGGTTAATTAAAATAATAGCACCTTGTAAGGTCAGCTTTTAGGCAGGAGTTTTTGTTTAGAATTTTCAGGAAAACAGAGTGCCTTGTTAATCATAGTTTATATTTGAGAACTGTTTTAATTCATTGCATTGAAAATAAAATACATTCTATTTTTAAGCTTCCCAAGTGCTCGGATGGGGAAAAGTTGATGCTTTTGAAGGGGATGCAGTGAGCACTCAAGAAATATGGAAACCCAGGGAGTTCTCATCACTTTTATCATTACATCCTGGGAAAGAGCCTGACAATATTAATGAAAGCACTCCAGGTATCAACAGATCAGGTAATTAAAAAATGCTAGGCTGATTAAATATCAACCACATGGCAGTGTACATGGCATTGTTAGTTACAATAAACTGTGTAATGAAAGTGCCTGTGGCTGTTCTAAATGGTCAGTTTTATAACAAAGAATATCTGTTCAGTCACTAGACTACCATTATTGCTTAGTTAGAATTGATTAACCTTTTATCATCAAAGTTTGAAAACCACACTTATTAATGCTCACTTTATGTTAATATGACTGAAAGTTTATGTGTTAGCCAGTTTTGTTTATAGGTGAAACCAATCAAAGCATTATTGAGTAGTGTAACAATGAGAACATACTAAAAATAATTGTTCCTTGAAAGAATATGACTTTCATTGTATTTTTACATAGTATTCTAAAAATGTTTATAGAGATTCAAAGCTCCTGAGTCCAGAGATATATTTTTTAGGGCTGTGGAAATTAAAGATTAATTCCTTGAATAATCTAATTTTTTTGGTCGATCAAAATTCTTTTGATCGATACTCGCCTCTCTGGCGGCTTCCGAGTCTTCAGGGAGTTCCGTCAAAGAGACGGTGATGTCACGGACATCGACATCACCGGACTCCTTCCCCCTTCCCCAAGTGCCTCCGTCTGCTAACGAAGGGAAGGGGGGAGGAGTCCGGTGACGTCAAAGTTCAGATTGAACGTAACGCGTACGAGGGAGGAGCTATGCATGACATCACCCGCTGCTGCTCTACAGAACTAACACAATTGTCAGCTTTATATGCTGTGTTTTTATCACCTTTATGTGGGTTTGAACACAAAAATTAAATCTTATACTTAAGCGGTGAGCACTTAGATCTTTTCTTTCTACCCATGATCTGGCATCCTTGCTGAGATCTAAGGAGACGCAAGAGAAGTTTATGGTCCGTGTTAACCCTTTTGATACCCGCTTGCATGACTACCTGTTTGCACAGGGGTCCATGCCATAAGGATAGAGTGATTAGTTAGACCGGAGGTGGAGGGATTGTCACGATACTGTGGAAAAAATAATTACTTACGTCAGTGCTACAGTTTGAATTTAAAACATATTTGTGTGAACTGTGAAGTTAAGTCATGGATTGTGGAAACTAGTGTCGGGTGATTGTATATAGTGTATACCACATTTACCACTGACTAATGCAGAGTTGCAATACAAGGAGATCAGCTAAAAGTAGTTGGATCTGTATGTGCGTTATAATTAATCGAAATTAGTCGATTAATCGATTTTTAAAAAATCGATTAATCGAACATGAAAATTTTAATCAGTAACAGCCCTAATATTTTTAACTGACTGTACAGTTTGTTTTTTACTTGTTTTCTTTGCCTACTGATTTAGTATGCTAAGAACTAAATATAAATGTACAATTAGTCAAGTTCCTTCCTGAAAAAAGCCTAATGTTTACAGAACTCAATATCTCCAGCCCAAATGTACACATACAACTAAATGAGACAAAGGGGGACATTTACTTAAAAAATGAAGAGTGCGAAATCTGGTACAGCTGTGCATATATATCAATCAGCTTCTAGGTTTCATTGTCAAAGCTAATTGAACAAGCTAAAGGTAGAAGCTGATTGGCTTCCATGCACAGCTACACCAGATTCTGACTGCTCCAGTCTCAGTAAATCTTCCCCAAAGTGTCTCATTCCACCTTTCCCCCCTCACTGACCAATCTTTTCAGTTGGGTCTCTATATAGTTTCATTCTAAGAGAGAGAGGGAGGGAGTGTGTTACTATATTTACCCTAAAAAAAACTAAAGCAACTTACCCTCCCCACAGTATAACCAGCCCTGCAGTGTATAAACATTTAAAAAAATGAGCAATGGAGAAAGTTCAACTTCAGTTTTCTGTACTGTCAACTACACAGAAGCTGGTAGACAGTGTGTGAGGTCAGGCAGTTGGTAGGGCAGCAAGACTTTAGGTGACGTCTAAAGGAAAGTGAAAGGTCAAACATGAAGCAGATAAAGCTAAATATAGCGGCGCTTTGCGGGCGGTATCCCCGCGGTCTCCCATTGATTTCACCGATTTCACCGCTCCAAAGATGCAGCTAGCAGGACTTTTTTTACCGTCCTGCTAGCGCACCTCTCCAGTGTGAAAGCCCGAGGGCTTTCACACTGGAGACACAGCAACAGCTGTTTCGGGTCGGTTTGCAGGCGCTATTTTTAGCGCAATAGCGCCTGCAAACCGCCCCAGTGTGAAAGCAGCCTAAAGCCCCATACACACGCTCGGACAATCCGCGGACCAGGTCGGTCGGACTTTGTCCGACGTACTTTGTCCGATGTTGGTGTTGCGTACACACGGTCGGACTACGTTGTCGGAATATCCGGTCCGGAAGAACGTCGTGACGTAAGTCGTCGTCCACGAGATTACAAAAGGGAAGTTCAGCACCACGTCAGGCACCCGTTGGGCTCCTTCTGCTGATCCCGTGTTTATTGAGAGTTAGTGGAAGTTTGGTGACTTAAGATTCGCGCTTCTCAGTTTTCTGACTCAGATCGTTACTGCTCTTCAGTTTGTGCTTGTCGTGCGTATCTGTTTATTAGTGCGTGTAGTCAGTTCGCATTTGTTGGTCATTGCGGCCTATATCTTGATATAGGACGCTTTGATTTGCACTGCTTATTGTCTGCTCGTTGCTGGTATTCACTTCGTTCTTTCAGGCCTTGCTGTTTATCGGTGCTTTCTGTTTGTCCGTTCTGACCAGCCGACCTTTTGTGACCTTGTGAGCGATGTTTCCCGTGCGTACTCGTCGCCGAGTTCGTGCTGTACGCGGAATTGGTGTCGGGCTTTTAGCTTTGAGCCAAGACCCGTCCATGAACAGAGTGACGAGGAGTATGTGGACCAAGAATTGGTTGCTTCAGCGTGACCAGTTCTCGCACATGCCTTTGCTTCGTGAGATCCGGGAGAATAATCCTGATGATTTCAGGAACTTTCTCAGGATGACGGACCCCGATTTTCACCGTCTTTTGGCTTTGCTGACCCCCTTTATCAGCCGGCAGGATACCTGCATGAGACAAGCCATTACTCCGGAGCAGAGGCTTGTTGCCACGTTGAGGTACTTGGCGACAGGGAGAAGTCTTCAGGATTTGAAGTTCTCTTCAGGTATCTCTCCCCAGGCCCTGGGAATCATTATTCCAGAGACCTGTTCTGCCATCATTCAGGTCCTGCAGGAGGACTATATTAAGGTAACATTTCTACTTTACTATTCCCTTCTATGTATGCTCTGTTTGCTAATGACTTGTATTTTTGACCTCCTTCCCTAATTACCATGATTGCAATATGTTCTAATATGCTGTGCCCCTTTTCTCCTTCATGCATTTTTCCCTTCACTTACCTCCCCAGCATGCTCTTCTGCCCCAATAGACACCTATGGCCTAGTCACTTAAGCAATGTCTTTTGTCTGCTGCATAGTATTGTTTGCCCCCAAACACCCCCTAAAATATGCACAAATGTTTGCTGTGTGGTTTACTTCATGTAGAGCCCCCTTTTTTTTTATTTTGGTGGGGGGGGGGGGGGCAAACTCATTAGGAACCCCCTCCCCCAACTGCTCTGTCAGATGGTACCAATCCTTTATCTGCTGGCTTTCCCAAGGTCCCTACACACTATATACCTACCTCTTTATAGTGCGCATCTTTAGGGATGAATTCAGCAAAGCATGTAGTGCAAGGGGCTGCCTCCATACATTCCATTTCCTATTTTTTTGTCTTCTTTCCCTCCTATTAGCTTGCTTGGTAATTTAATAATGTCACACTGTGCCTGCCTTTTTTTGGGGGGGGGGGGTTGAAATGTTATTTGATCTTTCCTGTGGCCTGCCAATAGTGTTAAGTACAGAGGGTCTGGCCAAACTAGCCCACATTATTGAGCCATTTGCCAATCAATGAAGTGCAGAGGGTTAGCTGTCCACCACCCCCCCCCCCCCCCAAAACCCTAGTTATTGGCAATGTCCCATCAGAAGTGGGGGGATTGATGGGGGGGTGAGTAATCTGTGAAGGGGAGCCTCTACTTTTCTGTGCAAATACTTTCCAGCCTCCAATTTTATACAATGCTCTTGTTCCAAGATGTTGATTGTCTAATCTGCTTGCAATGTTTAGGTGCAAAGTGACTAATTTTTTTTTCTTGTTTCACTCCACAGTTCCCTTCCACGCCACAGGAATGGCAGACTGTGGCCTCCCACTTTGCCAGCCGTTGGGACTTTCCTAACTGCGGAGGGGCAATTGATGGGAAACACGTCCGCATCGTCCCACCGCCCAACTCGGGGTCCTACTATTATAATTATAAAGGGTTTAATAGTGTAGTGATGTTGGCGGTGGTGTCGGCAACATACGAGTTTATGTATGTGGACGTGGGGATGAACGGCCGGATATCGGATGGTGGGGCCATTACGCACACGGAGTTCTACTGGCGTCTCTAAAGTGGCAGTCTGTGCTTGCCACCTCCAGAGGAGAATGCCGAAGGACTCCCCTTCGTCTTTGTCGCAGATGAAGCGTTTGCGTTGACTCCCCATCTGATGAGGCCGTTCCCGATGAGGACCCTCACCCCGGACCAGAGGGTCTTCAACTACAGGCTGTCCAGAGCCAGAAGAGTTGTGGAGAACACTTTTGGCATCCTGGCCAGCCGCTTCCGCCTGTTCCTGACGGCATTTAACTTGGCGGAATACAAACTGAACCACATAGTTCTTGCCTGTTGCATATTGCACAACTTCCTCAAAAGACATAACAGGAACTATGTGGTGCCCGTTGGCCCAGATGTGGAGGGCCCTCCAAATGCGGAACTCACAGCCCTTCGAGTGGCACGTCCAGGCTTGCCCCCTCTAAATGCCCGTGTGGTCCGGGACCAATATATGGAGTACTTTGTGGGTAGGGGGGCCATTGCTCTGCCTGACGATGTGTGAGAGGCATTTTTTAATAAATCAGATATTTTAACCAACCTATGATTTCTTGTCATTTCAGTCTTCTTTTTAGCTTATTTTACTTTGACATTTTTTCCCTTTGCCTTCGACAGTGGGAATGCACTTTCTGGGCAAAAGGAGGTAACAGTCTCTTCTTCCCAAAAAGATTATTCTCATGTTGTGTGTTTGCTTCCTAATCTTTGGTCTAGAGAAGGTTTGTACTGCATAACTGACACCCAAAATACTCCTTTTCAGCACCAGGTCTGACATGTGTGTATTCTCAAAAATGCTGTGCTCCGTGTTTTCGTACAAAGCACTGTGGGTGTCATTTACATAAGTCAAATCCGCTATGCTCTACAAGTGCATTGAAAAAGTTCCCAGGGAAAGAAAATTGGAGTGCAAAGTGGATTTGCCTTTAGTAAATAACACCCATTGCCCCCCATATCCTTTACATTTATACATACATAATGCATTGTGTTTTTTAAATAAGGAAGCCACACATTTTGAAAAATAAAAAAGTTTACTAGGAAAACATTCACAAGTGCGTTTACAATCTTCACGCCAAAACTGACAACATCTTGTTTATTTACAACATTGTTTACAAACATTCCGCAATTAGTAAAACCAGGCATGGAGCAAAACAGAACCTATGAACTCGGAAAGTTCAACTTTGTAAAGTGAAGACAAGATCAGACATGACTATATGTTCAAAGTGTGCTTGATCTTGCCTTCATCACATGGGGGGGTCACCCCCGGAAAGTGGAAATTTAGAACATGCACACAATTTGGGTCTGAAAATGGACATTAGATGGTAAAACACATGCCTAGAAGCTTCAAAAGTGCCATTTTCCATCATGGGGATGAATGGACATTTTTTGGGGGTGCAACCCCTTCACCACAACCACTTTCGTAGTTCGTAAAGTGTTTGCACCCCCAAAAAAAACGTTGGCATTCATCCACCATGATGGGAGCTAGCAAATGTGGACACAATGTGTGCATGTTCCAAATTTTACACAGTTTTTAAGTTGCAAATGTGTTCAGAAGCTGGCACAAATGTGTGTTAATTACTTGGTGCGTTTTCATATTTTTCCTAAAACATCAATGATGTTCTTCAATTTTTGTTGAACATCATTGATGTTTTGCTTTATGTAATCTAGATCTCGATTGCAGACCATTATCTCTCCGATGAGTACGTGGGCACTCTCTGTGGTAAAGTGCGATTTTTCTTCCACAACATCCACGTCACCTAAAAACCACAAACAAACAAAAATGGGGTGTTGGAAATGAGGCAGCCATACATGGATTAGCTTACCAGTAGCTGTGTTCTCCCACACTCACCTGTTGTGGTGACAATTTCTCCAAGTTCGATGATCTCTCCTTCCTCCTCCTCCTCCTCCTCTGCTTCTGCTCTTTCCCCTTTTTTGGGAGGTGTTGGTTTGGGGGTTTCCTCAGACGGCCCAAGTTTTCGCTCCCCTATGAGAATGTCCAAAAGGAAGATTTAGCAACACAAGGTATTGAGGGCAGAAATAGGAAATGACAAACATTGTTTGAAAGTGACGGACACTATTTTAGTTTGGCCAGTTACAAATGTCAACTACATGAATGTAGTCACTTTGTAAAGGTGCTAAACTGACTAGCTTTTTGGTAGAAGTTTGTGTGATGGAGACCCCCCTCTAGTATCCACTGGAGCACATGTGTGGAAAAGCATAATAAAAAGGGGGTTTGGGTGTCCCAGCACTAGTGCTCTAGAGTCCAGATGGGTAAACAGCTACTGAGTGACCTCTCCTTTACATTGACAAAATTTGGTTTACGCTCTTGCTGACATCTCTAGTGAGAACAAACTTCCTTTCAATAAAAACTTCACCAAACATCGTATTATAAGTGGCCGAACGATCGAGGTTGCGTACGATCGAATGCACACACACGATCATGACAGTGGCAGAAAGATCGAGGCTGAGTACGATCGAATGCACAGACGAACCTGAAAGTGGCCATTTTGGAATGTACAACTTTGTAAAAATCAAACCACAATGGAGCAGTATGCAAGCAAGAAATCAAACACAAAACACAACTACTTACTTTTTAGAAGAATTCGCTTGATCTTTCTGTACTGATCGGCCTCCCTCAGTTTCAGGTCTGACCAGCGTTTCCTCAGTTGCTCCTTGGATCGTTGTACCCCAAAATGATTGTACAGCCTCCTCACAACTTTAGACATGATCTTGGCCTTGCGGACATTGGGGTTGAGGTAAGGCCCATACTTCCCATCATAGTCGCTCCTCTTTAATATGTCCACCATCTCCAACATTTCTCCAAATGACATATTGGAGGCCTTGAATTTCAGGCTCCGGGATCGGGACGTTTCTGCCTCCGGACTTTCCTCGTCCTCCTCCTCGTTGGTGGGATATTTGTGGCGCACCTGCTGTGTCCCCGCCATGTGCTCTCCCCACTACGCCGTAAAGAGAAGGGGTGGGGAATAGACGAGAAAGATCGTCAGGGGCGGGCGGAGTTTGAAGCATGCGCACTGTATATAAAACGTCACACGCCTGTGTCGTAGCCACGATCTGGGAGACGAGGGGAGAGAAAACTCACACGAGACGATCGCTACAAACGAAGGTACAATTTAACGTTGGTACATAACTAGCCTAGACTGATTTGAACTTGAGGCTTCTTTATGGAGAAGATTAGGAGAGTTTAGCCTGACATAATTTATAGGGTTTTGTGTGTTGTTGTGTCTTGCAGAGATTGATATGAAGGGATTCAACGACATGAGTTTTCTCCCCCTCTTCATTGCCAAATACAGGGATTTTCCCATATTGTGGCAGGGTATACACCCACATTACACCAACAAACCAAAGAGGCACGCAGCCCTGGAGGAACTTGTGGAATTTGTCAAGCCAAGGTTCCCCATGGCAACTGTTGATGATATTAGAAAGAAAATTGGCAGCCTGAGGAGTGCGTATATCAGGGAGCGGAAGAAGGTCGTGAAGTCTGAGGAAACTGCAACTTCAGCAGATGAGGTCTATGTGCCCAAGCTCTGGTACTATCAGAGTCTCCATTTTCTGAAGGACCAGACTGATGTCACGGAGTCAACCTCGACTCCTCCTTCCACGCTTCCTTGCGCGCAGCCCACCCCTGTTGAGGCTTCCGAGGAGCAACCTGGGCCTTCCAGTCTGGAAGAGGTGGAGGAGCCCAGCTTGTTCCAGGTATAGTAGTTTTGTTACCATTTATGGGAATAATGAATGATGTTCACTTAATTCAGGATCGCCAATTGCTTAGTTCCTAACGTGTTTGACATATCAACAGACAGTGGTGTGGGAGACATTTGGGGCCAGAATCTAAACTGCAGGGCTGAGAATTGTATGGTTTTCTATTTGTAAACATTTTGCACCAGTCACTAGATGAGAATTGTGTGTGTTTGATGAACAAATAACTGAAACTATGTCCCTTTTTCATACACAGGAAGACCTCAGCCAGGAGGTGGCTGTGGAAGGTGGCAGTCAGGAGGAGGCAGGGGTTAGTGGCAGCCACCAGCTGGGTAGTGGCAGCCAAGAGGGGGCTAGGCCTCGGAGCCTGACTGACACCCAAACCCCTCCCCTCCGCCCTCCGTACAAAAGGGCGAGAAGGGGGGGTTATGCGGCACAGTCAGCGCTCCGGATGATCAGAGAGGCTTCAGACTCCCTACATGCCACACCCGCCGACGAGGAGACCTTTGGCTCGGTGGTTGTCACAAAAATGATGGGTATGGAGGTGGGGCAACGCAACATGTGTGAGGGGCTCATCCTCCATGTCCTAAATAAGGGTAGGGCTGGGGAGATGACCCCAGTCACACATGTTTGCCATAGCTACCATGCTCCGCCTCCTCCTCCTCCTCCTCCTCCTTCTGCCACCCCACCAGCACAACAGCCACAGCGTGGAAGGAAGCATGGAAGGAAGACCTGAGTGTGACGACCTGCAATCAGTCTGGTGTGAGAGAAGATGGAGCCTCTTGTAGTACCAGAGCCTGGGGACCTAGATGGCATCTGCTGCAGTTCCGGATACTTTGGACTTCACGACCAGATTGCACTCCCCTTAATATACGTACTCCTCAGGCCCCCAATTTTCTACGCTTGAACAATGATGGTTGCCGTGGGGGGCCAAGACTTTGCAAATTCCCCAAGTTTCACCATGGCTGCGTTCCTCTTTGGTTTGTTGGTGTGACCTAAATAAAGGTTTTTTTGATTTGAAATAATCATTGACTATTGTGTTTTACTTTGCTACAATGACAGTTTTTCTTTGAGTAAGCAGGTACATTTCACTAATCCTAAAGTAGAATTAACAAGGGGCAACAACAACAAACAACCTCCTAGTAAATTTAAGCAAGAAATACAAATGTAAATAATGTGTTTTTGGCAATTTGAGACACACAACCCCCCTCCAAAAAAAAAAAAAAAAAAAAATTCAAATATGTATTCCCCCCCAAAAAAAAAAAAAAAGACAAATCATGGTAAAAAAATAACAAAGATTCTTTTCCGTTCAGAGTAAAAATAAACATGTAGTGTATAAATGCTGCAAAGTAATAAAGAAGTAAGTTTGTGAGAAGTGCGGGTGAATAGGAGCAGCTAAAAGATGTCATTCTTGTTGCATTGTAAAGAAAAAGAGAATGCGCTGCATTAAAGACATTTTAACATTGCAGCGTGACGAATGTGCTGTGTCGATTAGGAAAGGTAGTTTTACCTGACCGAGCGCTTCCGTCACAGAATTTCTTCTGAGCATGCGTAGCACTTTGTCCGTCGGACAAGCGTACACACGCTCGGATTTGGTGTGATCGGACCGGGTTGACGGCAAATCTTTCCAGCAGGAGATAAGACTTTGTCTGACGGACAAACCGACGAACACTGTCCGATGGTGCATACACACGGTCTGATTTTTCAACAACCTTGTCCGATCGGACCAAATCCATGAAAAAGTCTGACCGTGTGTATGGGGCTTAAGTGTGTATTAAGATACAGCTGGAGATGCAAACCTCTGCATTTCTCAGGAGTTCCAGCTCCAGCTCTTTTAATTTTGTTCTGTGGCAATTAATTTTTTAATACCTTTTTAGGCTTTCAATATTTCCCTGCAACTACCCTTGCTTTCTATGAAAAAGAGTGCATGACCTTGAACATAACTGCTGCTAGACAGGATAAGTAGAGCCCCAAGAGACTTCAAAGGTTGTAACTGATTCTTGGTTTTGAGATCCCTTTTGCATGTATTAATTGTTTCTATACTGGAGTTGCTTGGATATGGAACTGAACATACCTGCTAGCATTTATAGCTGTAGGTGGAAGAATTTCTGCAGCTCCAAGTAGCAGATATTCTCTTTCCTCCTGAACTGGCAGGGTCTAATATGAGGGTACACAAACCCCTATTGGGGAGATTTTTTAAACTTTGGATTACAGTTATACTGCTCTTTTGCAAAAACTGAGAAAAAAGACAACAGTTGATTGCTCTTTTATTGCATTCTAACTAGAGTTTGTAAAATAATCTACTTAAGCATGCTTTGTGGTCAAACATCACCACTGTGTACCAGATGGACAATGGACTCCAGGTGTTCCACCTTGACTCAGTAGCACATACAAGGCCACAACTTTATTGTTCAGTTCCAGCATGACAGTAACTGTAGAAGGTTGGAGTGTCAGTGCTCATGCTGTAACTTGAGAGAGTTTTTGTTAGTCTAAAGGAGAACAGAATGTGTCCTTGTATGTGCTACTGGGTCAGGGTGGGGCACCTGAAGGTGGTTTTCCAGCTGGTGCTTGTTTGGGCAATTGTTGTTTGGCCCAATGGAGAAAAAAGTGTGGCCTTGTAAGTGCTATTGAATCTGAAGGGGAGTGACAGATCCTGGAGGACTTAGAGGCACTTGCAACTGTGACTATTTTGAGGGCTGGAGGGCCTGGAGCTGTATACAAATTGAAAGTGACACACTGTAACCACAGAATATATGACTGTTGAACCTTGGTTATCTTTAAGAAGCAAAATAAAACATGGGGACTTTTCTATCTCTGAAGAGGCTAATACTTGAGCAGAAGCTCTGTTTTGGCTCTTTTATTCATTTGTATTATTTAATTTAATTTATTTAATTGTATTTATTTTCACATATAGTTTGTAAAATCGGACAGAATGGGTTCCATTTTGATACAGTTTCCACCTTATCATCACTGTTTATACAAGAAAACATAAAATTGCATATAGAGAAATGTAAGACAGCATAAAGATAGTGAGTACCATTGTTGTTGTTTCAGAACTACATGGGTGTCTTAGATACACTGCACCTTCTATGTTCAATACTGGAACACCAAAACAGGAACCTGAGATGCCCCCCCCCCCTGGCCCTAACCCTCTGGGTCTTCTCCAGCAACCATCCCCCCTCCCACTAACCCATTTTTTCTCCTTGCTTTTTTCAAAATACCCCTTTCTCTTTAGATGGATTTGGAGACCATTGTATACCATAAATTATACTTACATCAGAAAACCTGGTCCTGAAGAAGCGGAATGTCATAAAGTGCATCAGTAGAGATCTTTCTAATGTGATCTATACATGATACTTAGATGGTCAAATCAATTGTATGCCATTAGTTATGGGCACTACATCGTTGTTTATATAGATGGACCAT
The DNA here is from genome assembly GCA_028564925.1 of Lithobates sylvaticus. Taxonomy (NCBI): domain Eukaryota; kingdom Metazoa; phylum Chordata; class Amphibia; order Anura; family Ranidae; genus Lithobates; species Lithobates sylvaticus. The sequence continues at coordinate 333,629,022 of CM053027.1, forward strand.
TGGGATATTTTTTTTAAATTTTAAACTAGCACCAATACATTTTTGTACTTTTATGTATATACTGTTGTGGGTTTGATATGTTCTAGTCTTGAATGCCACATGTAAAGTCCTTATGGTTTCTCAAAATATGTTGTATATTATTATAGAATGGTGGCAATCTTGACTTACTACAAATATGTGAGATTCCACTCTTTATAAAACATAATTTTCTGTACACTAGCTCCATCCCTCGCTATTGGGCTAGCAGCCAGAATGCTTGGCATGTTGTGATAGTAAGGTCTGGGGGTGGTTAAAAGCACAGTTTTACTTTTAAAAATGTTTAAACAGTACAAAATTAAATTAAATTTGGATGTAGCCAGCATTTTTTAGGATGTTGCTGAAACTGTGTTTATACATAGTTTCAGCACCATGGATAGCAATTGTCAGCATATGAATTTATGGACTCCAGTTATTTAACAAATTTTGCCCAAAGAATTCCCAAAAGATGGCTAAAGAGACTGTATTCAAATACATATTATAAATAAATAGAATGGGGATACCAATGGCCAGTTCTGAAAAAAGATGGGTTTTGGACCCAAATGTTTTCAAATAGATTTAAATTTGTATACCAAACCTCTAGCTAATGTATATACAAAAGATGTTTCAATTCCCTTTTTGCTAGAAAGGGGCACTTGTTAAGATTGCCCTCTCTTACCAGTCTGGTAGTTCATTCTGGCCATAGAGCTCCAATATGCCTCTATTACTGGCCTATAAATAGAAGCACTGGAAGTGAAAACATCATTGTGTGCGGATGATGGTTTCAGCAAGTCTAACAGCCCTGTTTAGTTTGGTCAGTCATGTGTGCTCCTCTCCAATTCCCATTTGAATCCCAGCAAATCATCCTCTTAAACCCATGGGCAGATTTAAATATCTGGGTGTTTGGATACCCAATTATTTCACTAAATTTGTGGAATGAAATGTATTATTGATCTTTACCATTAAAGGGAGATACTTGCACATATGCAAAATGTATCCCTTAATGTAATAGGGCATATAAACCTTATAAATATTTTATATTGCAGGGATCTGGTGCCATCTACTGTTAGCTGCTAATATCACAGTGTTATATATAATTATGTATTAACACTTTCCTGTCTCTGGTGGGATGACTTAAAAAACCCAGAAAGAGGACATTTTGAGAGTGAGTAATGCACTGACATCACATGCCCACTTGCAGGAGCTGCAATACTGTATTTTATCCAGACAGGAAGCAGAGACTGTTAGGTAATTGTTCCTGTGTTCCGGCTGTTTATCTGTAGATGCTTATACCTTCTTGATCTGAATTCTAGTGACAGACAAGTTTCTGTCCTATTGTTATTATCTCACATGTGCTACTGTATGTATGTTGTGATCACCTTCCTGTATATTAGTAGGTGAACTTGTTTATGGAGAGTTTATATGCAGCACCTTTTATTTTAGTTAACCCTATCCCTTCTGGTCTGGGATTCTATAGCTAGTTCTAGCTTAGGACTCGATAACCAGCATAGGTTAGAGCCAGGTTAGGCATTCAACAGCCACTTCTGGTAGCTAAAAGTCTGGTTGCATGTCGGATTACAAACTACAAGGGAGAGACTAAAGCACAGAGTAGATAGGCTGACTCTGAGTTCCAGTGCCACACCACAGTTTCTGTGTATGAGAAGCTGTGTTACAGGCTGGTTGAGCAACATTTGGAGGATCTTCCCACCACTTCTGATTTTGTCTTCAAATCTCCAATACCACAATCACCCCAGGGGCCCCTGCAACTAAACTTTGCTGCAACATTTAACTGTATTTATCTCTACTAATAACTATACCTGGGTATACTGTATGTGTACAATTCCACCAGGGCTCCTATCTTGCCCTTTGTTCATAACACTTATTTGTACATTGGATGCATGTACTATTATTCATTTTTTCTTATATAAAGCTATTATTTCCACACTGGTGTGCATCTATATACTTATGGTTCATGTTATATGTGGGTTGTAGTAGTTCCGCTGCTTCCAATTATATTACTGGTAAAATTTTCAGGAAGGGAAACCCCTCTGTTTACAGAAGCCCTGTCCTGGGTGGAGGCCCTGCCAACTTTATTATCAAATGCACTCTTGTATTTAACGAAGGGTCTTGTTCTCTTATTTACCTACAGGTTTAGTGCACTATCCTGTTTAAGGAAGGTCATTTCTCAACCCCCCGAAAAGAGGGCTACAATATCTACTGAAATATCTTTCTCTTTTAACAGCAATCCATCATTTGGAAATTAGATTACTTATTTTTCCTTATCTGGCAGGGTCAAGTCCCTAGGATGGCAAATATCTGCTTTCAAGCCTGTGGGGAAATTGGTGGTCCTGCTCTACCAAATTTTTTTTTGTTGTTTTCTAGCCACGCAACTTATGTGCCTGAAATATTGGTTAGTTCTTACAAGTGTAGCATGAGAATTTGGCAAAAAAAATTATATTTCACAGAAATTTATCATTGTGGTAAATTGCATTGGAGTCCTTAGAGAAGGCAAAAGTAAGGGTGCAGTGGGATATATTTTTCAAAGAATAATGTTTTATCAAGTTTCAAGTATAAAAATATAGACATTGATGAAGAAAAGGCTTCATCAGGGTATTTCCAAGTAACGTCCCTATTACAAAAATGTAGTAAGCGGATTCATAAAAGGAGTATAATTGACATACAACCTTACTCCAGTCCCCTTAAAAGGGGATTTGGGGAGTCTTGGAGTCTAGGGACTTCTATGTGGTGTATCGCAGAGGTCACTATGTGGGTCTTGGGCTACAGCCAGCAGCTAATTTAAGAATGTTGGACATGGTCCTTCTCCAGAAGAAGGCTATCACTATCTTGAGGCAATGCCTGTAACAGAATATTAGATACATGGGGGAAGTTGAGTAAATTGGGGAGTAAAACTAATGATGAAGTAAGATAAAGAGAAGAGGAGAAGGGAGAGGGTAGAATAAGAAGGGGTAGGGTTAAGAGAGAAGGTGTAAGGATGGGAGAGGCTTATCTCAAACTTATTATGTGGAGAATACACAGTCAGGAGAAGATGGTTTGGAACCAAGGAGATTCCAGAAAGAATATCCAGATACACCAGATGGCCGTTTTTGCAGAGAATTTATCATGATGGTGCTAGCAGATTCTTTAGGCATTGTATACGAGTGAGTTCAGCATTCTAATCTGTGATCAAACACAGAGGAGTGTGGGAATCTACAATGGTGTTGTTCATGCGAAAAATTAGCAACCAGAAATTATGTATACGTGTACATTCCCACCAAACATGGAGCATGGATCCATGTAGGTGGCTGCACCTCTGTCAGTTCGGTGGAATTGACTTGTACTGTATAACTTGTGAAGTTTTGTGGGGCAGTGGTACCATTGCATAAGTATTTTGTAACTCTTCTTCTGGACAGCTGCAGAGATGCAGGATTTGTGCTTGAGGGTATATATCTTATCGAGGTCAGCGCCTGAGAATTTCATGTCTAAATCGCTCTCCCTTTCTTTGATGTAGTATGGGTTCCCCAAGTGAAAGTGGTTTAAAAGGATATCATAGATTTGTGCAATAATGTATGTGGGCTGCTCATGCTGCACACAGATTTTCTTGGGGTCAGGTCCCTTTTAAGAGTAGTGACTCTAGAGAGAGAGGTGACAAAGTCCCGAAGTTTGAAGTACTGCCACCACTGTCCCGGAGTGCGTGGTAGATTTGATGATCAGCCTTAATGGTTGCAGCCTATTATGGTGCTTGGCGGAATGAAAGGGCGACATCCCTGGAAGGAAGGTAGGAGATGGTACTCCCGGGGTAAATGTAATGCCTCGTACACACGTACGGACTTTTCCCGGCGGACCTAAGTCCAGCGGACAATCCGCTGGACTTTCCAGCTGGGTACGCTGGACTAAAAAGCGAACGGACTTGACCACACACGATCACGCAAAAAGTCCGGCGGTTCACGCGATGACGTACAGCACGTACGACGGGACTAGAAAAAGGAAGCTCGAGATCCCAAACGACACCCTTTGGGCACCGTCAGCTGATCTCGTGTGTATCGCGTGTTAGTTGACGTTTGGTTAGAGACGATTCGCGCTTCTCAGACTTCTGCTTAATTCGCTCGCTTCTGCCGTTCAGTTTGTGCTTGTGAGGTTTGTATCTGGCTTTCAGTGCGTGTGGATCAGTTCCTACCTGTTCTCAGGCCGTTCTGGTCCGCTCGTTCCTGTTTTTCAGGTCGTTCTTCATAGGCCTTGCTGTTCTTCAGTGCGTTCGGTTAAGTTGTTTGTTTGATCAGCCGACCGTTTTGAAGCCATGGAGTGTGGACGTACTCGGGAACGAGTTCGTGCTGTGCAGGGGCTCGGTGTTGCGGTTAACACCTTGGCCCGAGCCCAGTCCATGAACAGGGTGAGGAGGAGTTCATGGACCAAGAATTGGTTGCGCCAGCGTGACCAATTCTCGCATATGCCTTTGCTCCGTGAGATCCGTGAGAATAATCCTGATGATTTCAGGAATTATCTCCGGATGACGGACCCCATTTTTCACCGTCTGTTGGCTTCGCTGTCCCCTTATATTACCAGGCAGAATACCTGCATGCGGCAAGCCATCAGTGCGGAGCAGAGGCTAGTCGCCACGTTGCGTTACTTGGCGACGGGGAGAGCTTGCAGGACCTCAAGTTCACGACAGGCATCTCCCCCCAGGCTCTGGGGCTCATTATTCCAGAGACCTGTTCTGCCATTATCCACGTCCTGCAGGAGGAATACATTAACCACTTCAGCCCCGGACCATTTGGCAGCCAAAGGACCAGAGGTCTTTTTTCAATTTCGCACTGCACTACTTTAACTGGTAATTGCGCGGTCATGCAATTTTGTAACCAAACGAAATTTGCGTCCTTTTCTTCCCACAAATAGAGCTTTCTTTTGATGGTATTTGATTGCCTCTGTGATTTTTATTTTTTGCGATATAAACGGAAAAAGAGCGAAAATTTTGAAAAAAAAAGAGATTTTCTACTTTTTGTTATAAAAAAAATCTAATAAACTCAATTTTAGTCAAACATTTGGGCCAAAATGTATTCAGCCACATGTCTTTAGTAAAAAAAATGCCAATAAGCGTATATTTATTGGTTTGCGCAAAAGTTATAGCGTCTACAAACTAGAGTACATTTTCTGGAATTTACACCGCTTTTAATTTATGACTGCCTATTTCATTTCTTGAGGTGCTAAAAGGGCAGAGAAGTACAAAACCCCCCCAAATGACCCCATTTTGGAAAGTAGACACCCCAAGCTATTTGCTGAGAGGCATGTTGAGCCCATTGAATATTTTTTTTTTTAGTCCCAAGTGATTGAATAAAGACAAAAATAAAAAAGATTTTTTTTTTTTCAAAAAGTTGTCACTAAATGATATATTGCTCACACATGCCATAGTTATATGTGGAATTGCACCCCAAAATACATTTTGCTGCTTCTCCTGAGTATGGGGATACCACATGTGTGGGACTTTTTGGGAGCCTAGCCGCGTACGGGGCCCCGAAACCCAAGCACCGCCTTCAGGATTTCTAAGGGTGCAAATTTTTGATTTCACTCCTCACTACCTATCACAGTTTCGAAGGCCATAAAATGCCAAAATAGCACAAAACCCCCCAAATGACCCCATTTTGGAAAGTAGACACCCCAAGCTATTTGTTGAGAGGCATGGTGAGTATTTTACAGCTCTCATTTGTTTTTGAAAATGAAGAAAGTAAAGAAAAAAAAAATTTTTTTTTCTTTTTTCAATTTTCAAAACTTTGTGACAAAAAGCGACATCTGCAAAATACTCACAATACCTCTCAGCAAATAGCTTGGGGTGTCTACTTTCCAAAATGGGGTCATTTTGGGGGGTTTTATGCCATCTGGGCATTCCATGGCCTCCGAAACTGTGATTGGCAGTGAGAAGTGAAATAAAAAAATTACACCCTTAGAAAGCCTGAAGGCGGTGATTGGTTTTTGGGGTTCCGTACGCAGCTAGGCTCCCAAAAAGTCCCACACATGTGGTATCCCCGTACTCAGGAGAAGCAACAGAATGTATTTTGGGGTGTATTTCTACATATGCCCATGACATGTTTGAGCAATATATCATTTAGTGACAACTTTTTGTAAAAAAAATATATATATTTTTTTTTTTTTCATTATTCAATCTCTTGGGACAAAAAAAAAAATATTTAATGGGCTCAACATTGCTCTCATCAAATAGCTTGGGGTGTCTACTTTCCAAAATGGGGTCATTTGGGGGGGGTTTGAACTGTCCTGGCATTTTATGCACAACATTTAGAAGCCTATGTCACACGTCACCCACTCTTCTAACCACTTGTAGACAAAGCCCTTTCTGACACTTTTTGTTTACATGAAAACATATTTTTTTTTTGCAAGAAAATTACGTTGAACCCCCAAACACTATATATAATGTTAAAGCAAAGGCCCTACAGATTAAAATGGTGGGTGTTGCATTTTTTTTTTCCACACAGTATTTGCGCAGCGATTTTTCAAACGCATTTTTTGTGGAAAAAATACACTTTTTTTTATTTTAATGCACTAAAACACACTATATTGCTCAAATTTTTGATGAAATAAAAAATATGATCTTAGGCCGAGTACATGGATACCAAACACGACATGCTTTAAAATTGCGCACAAACACGCAGTGGCGACAAACTACATACATTTTTAAAAGCCTTTAAAAGCCTTTACATGATACCACATTAGATTCACGGAGGAGGTCTACTGCTAAAATTACTGCCCTCAATCTGACCTTCGCGGTGATACCTCACATGCATGGTGCAATTGCTGTTTACATATGACGCCAGACCAACGCTTGTGTACGCCTTTGCGCAAGAGAAGGGGGGCAGGGGTGCTTTTTTTTTTTTTTTGTTTTTTTTTTTTTATTTATTTAGCTTTTTTATTTTATTTTTTTTAAACTGTTCCTTCCATTTTTTTTCTTTGTTATGATTTTTATTGTTATCTCAGGGAATGTAAATATCCCCTATGATAGCAATAGGCAGTGACAGGTACTCTTTTTTTGAAAAAATTGGGGTCTATTAGACCCTAGATCTTTCCTCTGCCCTCAAAGCATCTGACCACACCAAGATTGGTGTGATAAAATGCTTTCCCAATTTCCCAATGGCGCGGTTTATATCCGGGAGGGGGGACATTCCCTCCCACTGCTTGTAAAAGCAGTCTAGAGGCTAATTACCCGCTAGAATTGCTTTTACATGAAAGCCGATCACTGGCTGAAAAGAATGATACCAAGATGATACCTAAACCTGCAGGCATCATTCTGGTATAACCATTCAAAGTCCAGCAACATACTGGACATATATTGTAATCTTTTTTTTTCATGCAGCCTCTTGGCTGAACGAAAAAAAGAGATTGATTGGTGGGTATGCCCACCATTAGAATACCTCCCTTCATCCACCCACTTCTAATGATGGGCATACATGCACCATTTATATATGCCGATGCATGGGGGCATCCTCCCGCAAAAGTTATGCCGTGTACACACGGTCGGAATTTCGACCGTATGTACGTGGCATTAGGAGCCAATCGCTCCTCCCCCCCCCTGCTGCCCCCATGCTTCGGCATATATGCTCTTTTTTTTAACTGTGGTGGTGAAATCACCTCCTACAGTGTTGGAGTCGCGTCTTTATGTATCGTGGGAGCAAACGCTGTTGCTGTCAAGATAAATAAATCCGCGTTGCAACTGAATGGCGCACCTGAAAACAAAAAAATGCTTAACACTAAAACACAGTAAACAAAATTACATACCTGAAAAGCAAGCATGATAAAACATGATAAAACATAATAAAACATTGCAGAATAGAATGGAGTAAAAAAAGAGCAACAATAGAGAGAGAATAGAGTGAGAGAGAGAACAATAAAACGACAACTATTTTATTTTTTTTTATTTTTTTGAGATTCACAGGTAAAAAAGCTCCTGACTGAAGCGACTGAATCAAAACGCTACCACAAAAAAACTGTTAGCGATCGCAGGGATCAGGCCTGACTCTGCGAACGCTGCAGTTATGTGTGCTTAGTGTTTTGTAAGTGACAGTGATCGATCGATACTGCACTTGGGTGGGCTGGGCTGGGCGGAGGGGGAAAACGCAGGTGCTAGCAGGTATCTGGGCTGATCCCGCTAACAATGCGTTTTTTTTTGGAACCCTAAACTGCTGGGACGCTAGTATAGATCTGATCAGATCAGATATTGATCTGTTCAGATACTGTGCCACTAAGGGAGGTGTATGCTTTGTGCGTGGGTGTTTGCGGTACTGGCACTAACCTGGGGCGACGCAGACCTTATTTGACCCTAAAACCTAATTGATATCACCCGCCGGGCGATCAGGGGGTTAAACCGTTATTGGGTAATAAATGGCGGGTGCCCTGACAGTATAAAAAACAAGCTAACTAACCAGCGTCACCCGTAACAGTAATACAAAAAAAAACTGGTTACCTAGCGACACTAATGCAGCGATCAGAAAAACGATCGCTTAGTGACACTGGCAAAAGGGGGTGAAAGGGTTAACTAGGGGCAATCAGGGGGTTAAACCTTTATTAGGTAATATATGGGGGTACCTGACGCTATATAAAAACCTGACGGGGAACCTAAATAACGAAATAACTAACTGGCTAACCAGCGTCACCAGTGACAGTTATACAGTGATCACTGGTGAAAGGGTTAACTCTAGGGGCAATCAGGGGGTTAAAACCTTTATTTAGGTTGTAATATGGGGGTACCTGACCTATAAACCTATTTATGAACCTATATAAACATGGCGGTTACCTAAAAAAAAAAAAATGGTTACCTAGCGACACTAATGCAGCGATCAGAAAAACGATCGCTTAGTGACACTGGCAAAAGGGGGTGAAAGGGTTAACTAGGGGCAATCAGGGGGTTAAAACCTTTATTAGGTAATATATGGGGGTACCTGACGCTATATAAAAACCTGACGGGGAACCTAAATAACGAAATAACTAACTGGCTAACCAGCGTCACCAGTGACAGTTATACAGTGATCACTGGTGAAAGGGTTAACTCTAGGGGCAATCAAGGGGTTAAAACCTTTATTTAGGTTGTAATATGGGGGTACCTGACCTATAAAACTATTTATGAACCTATATAAACATGGCGGTTACCTAAAAAAAAAAATGGTTACCTAGCGACAGCAGTGACACTAATACAGCGATCAGAAAAACGATCGCTTAGTGACACTGGCAAAAGGGGGTGAAAGGGTTACCTGGGGGGCAATCAAGGGGTTAAACCTTTATTAGGGGGGGGTAGGGGGCTACCTTGGACCTAAAACTAACTGCCCTGACAGTTATTACAGTCACACTGACACTAAATGCAGTGATCAGTAAAAAAAATGATCACTGCAATTAGTGACACTGTGACTGGGGGGGGAGGGGGTGATCTGGGGGGTGATCAGGGGGTGACAGGGGGGTGGAATATGTGCCTAACTGTACTGGTGTCAGTGTACTGTTGTGCACTAACCTTTACATGTTCGCCGCTCGGCGTCTCCGGTCACATAGACCGGCGCACCGAGCGTGACATCACTTCCGCCTTCCTGTCTATACAATAGACAGGAAGGGGAAGCTTTTCATTGGCCAGGAGCGATCGCGAGGGGGTGGCCAGAAACCACTGGCCGTCCCCTCGTCCCGGATCGCTCCTGACACGATCCCGACCGTCCCCGCCGGCGGAGGGGGGTCCGATCGGACCCCCCAACCGCCTGAAGAATGGCACGTACAGGTACGTGATTCTGCCTGTACGTGCCATTCTGCCGACGTATATCTACATGGGGCGGTCGGGAAGTGGTTAAGGTAAGTCTTCTCTTTTAAAATTACCTATGTCTTGTATGTTTGCTAATGTAGTGCATCAATGTCATCATTAGCTAATTACCATGATAGGACTATTCTATGAATGTCCCCTATTCCTGTATATTTTTTAATTTTTGTTTTTTGTCTAGTATTTTTTGGTTGACTTTTCAAAATTGCTTTAAGAATGTATTATTAAGTGGGTCACATGCATATTTCCTTGCACCAACCTCCCCAGCATGGAATCTTGGCCCCCTAAACACCCCTAGCCTAGTCACTTTCTTTGTTTAAAAATGTATATTACCAGCTCCATTGTACTGCTTTACTCACCCCCCCCCTTTCACCCCCCCCCTTGCCCCTCACCCCTTTCACCCCCCTTGCCCCTCACCCCTTTCACCCCCCTTGACCCTCACCCCTTTCACCCCCCTTGACCCTCATTTTTAAATTAATTGCATGTGGTTTGGGTCAGCTTGTAATTAACCCACCCCCACACACACACACCCCCTCTTTAATTAATTGCATGTGGTTTGGCTCAGCTTGTAATTAGCCCCCCCCCCACACACCCCTTTAATTAATTGCATGTGGTTTGGCTCAGCTTGTAATTAACCCACCCCCCACACACCCTCTTTAATTAATTGCATGTGGTTTGGGTCAGCTTGTAATTAACCCACCCCCCACACACCCCTTTAATTAATTGCATGTGGTTTGGGTCAGCTTGTAATTAACCCACCCCCACACACACCCTCTTTAATTAATTGCATGTGGTTTGGGTCAGCTTGTAATTAACCCCCCCCCCCACACACCCCTTTAATTAATTGCATGTGGTTTGGGTCAGCTTGTAATTAACCCACCCACACACACACCCCTTTAATTAATTGCATGTGGTTTGGGTCAGCTTGTAATTAACCCACCCCCACACACACCCTCTTTAATTAATTGCATGTGGTTTGGCTCAGCTTGTAATTAACCCCCCCCCCACACACCCCTTTAATTAATTGCATGTGGTTTGGGTCAGCTTGTAATTAACCCACCCCCACACACACCCTCTTTAATTAATTGCATGTGGTTTGGCTCAGCTTGTAATTAACCCACCCCCACACACACACACCCTCTTTAATTAATTGCATGTGTATTGTGTGACCTTACAATTAATTACTCCACACCCACATCCCCATTATTATCTTCTCTGGGCCATCAGAGGGGTCATCAATCAGAGATTTGTCCCTTATCTTTAATCTTTTGGCTTTATTTCAAGGACTTACAAAATAAATACATATGTTGTTCCAAATTGTTTGTTAATTTGTTGCATTTAGTTTGGTGTTTTGCCTGGTTTTTAATTCGAATTGTATCTTTCTGTTTGACTTCACAGTGTCCTTCCACGCCACAGGAATGGCAGACTGTGGCTTCCCAGTTTGCTGCCCGTTGGGACTTTCCCAACTGCGGAGGGGCGATTGACGGCAAACATGTGCGAATTGTGCCCCCACCCCATTCGGGGTCTTACTATTGGAATTATAAGGGGTTCCATAGTATAGTGTTGATGGCGGTGGTGTCGGCACAATACGAGTTTCTTTATGTGGATGTGGGGAAAAACGGCCGGATGTCGGATGGAGGAGTCTTCAACCACACGGAGTTCGGTCATCGTCTCCAGACTGGTGGCCTGGAGCTGCCACCAGATGAAGATAATGTGGAGGGACTCCCGTTCGTTTTCATTGCCGACGAGGCGTTCGGTCTGGGTGACCACCTGATGAGGCCATTTCCCCAAAGATCCCTCACCCCTGAGAGGAGGATTTTTAATTTTCGGTTGGCCAGAGCAAGAAGGGTTGTGGAAAATGCCTTTGGTATTATGGCCAACCGTTTCAGATTGCTCCTTACATCCCTACATCTGGCAGAGTACAAACTGAATACCATTATTCTTGCATGCTGTGTAATGCACAATTATTTACGCAAACATTCTGGAACCTACTCATTACCAATCGGGCCTGAGGCCGCAGTGGAAGGCGACATGACAGGGCTGGATACTCGCCGTCTTGGTTTGGCCCCACAATCAGCCCAGCAAGTGCGGGACCGTTATTTACATTATTTTAATGGTAGGGGGGCCATTGCAATGGCAGCAGACCCTTAAAGCCTCTATTTTATTTAAAGAATAAATACAGTTATTTCTGTTTGAAAGATTGGTTTTTTCGTATTGTTTTGCTTTTAATTTTGCCTGTTTTATATGTTGTCCTAGTGCACTTCTTAATAGTGGCAAACTTGGTTTGCGTTTAGTAAATAAGCCCCTTTGTCAATGAACCACAACATGTTTTGGTCAAACTGGTAGTATTTAAAAAGAAGAAGCCACACATTGTTTAATTTGTGCAAACATTTTTTTTTTATTCTAGTGCACATCCAAACCTTTTTATTTTTATTTTTTTTGTTTTGATGTTTATTCCGCCCTCTTGTAAAAACACCGCTCTGCGCTACAGGGATGTGTTACTAACAAATCTAGGCTGATCTTTTAATATACCAGTCATGTATTGAGAAGATATGTATAAAAAAATATATATGTTTTATTTATGAATAAATAAATAAATATATGTATATATGTATAAAATTAATTTAAATAAATAAATATCAAAATTAAATATAAAATAAAATAAATGATATATATATATATGCATATGCATAGATGTGATGAAGTTGAATGTGTGATGTGCAAACAAAATCTCAGTATGATATATACGTATAGTGAACCTTATACATATATCAACAGCTGCTGCTTAAAAACAAAATCAATATAGAAAAATACAAACAACGTTGGGTGGACCGTGCTCAGTCCCCTCTAATAGAAGTTTGTAGCAGCGCTAAAGGTATTTTTTCAAGTGAATGAAAAACCATTAATATACACACTTAGAGTGAATGACCATATATCTCACTAGAATATGTACATATAAAAAATATAATATATATATATATGTAAAAACATATGAATCGAGTGAGAGTGATAAAAAGTCCAATAAGTGCTTTAAAAGTATCAAAGTGAATGGTGAACCATATACATGGTGAAAAAAAAAAATGATCAATAAAATAAATATATATAAAAAAACTGTGTCTCCAGTCCACTTAAAAATTGCTTGACAATCTGATCAAGACAATCTGCAGAAAACCACCGAGTGACAGTTCCCAATTGGTATAAAACAGTTCAAAATTTGGTGATATTTGAGTGATCCGGCCACCATGCGTTTACACCTTGTGCAAGAATCGTCCCCCTATGGGGCTGCACTCACCAGAACACTGCTTTAAATACGCCTGTAGTTAAATATGGGCCTTCTCCTCCAACATCAAACCGTCCGCCAGCGCGAAAATAAGACCAGATCCTCTATCCAGCATCCCCTGATCAATACTCCACCAGCGCGGTTACATAGTGTGTGAAAAACAAATGGAGGGCCACATAGTGTAATACTGCTTAAAAATTATAATTTTATTGAATCACTTCCCCTTTAAAAAAGATCCCCCCTAGTAGTAACTGCGTACCACACAATAATTTTCATAAGCCTTTGGATAAATGTAGGATCTACTATGCCTGGGTTCCACAGGATGTGGAAAAACGAGTTCCGCTGTGTGTCTGAGCGGCGTCTCTCCTTCCTGGTACACCTGGAACGCACAGTGGACCGCAAGCGTGATGACGTCACTTCCTGCTGACCTACGCCCTGACGCGTTTCGTCATTTCCGACTTCTTCTCGAGGGCGTAGGTCATCAGGGAGGAAGTGACAATTATATGCACTGACTGATGGACCTATCGTCCAATGGGGAGGCTGGAATACTCACACCACGGACGAAGGGGCCGTAGACCAGATGTGCAGACACTAGAGGTCTAACAAAGACATCTAGCAGATGACTCCGGTATCAGTGTATTTACAGCTTCGTTCACAAACACATTTAAGGCATCATCATGATGTGAACTGTTTCTTTGTGACAAAGATGTATACATATTCAATACCATATATTATTCCCATGTCATTTCGTTTTAAATGGGCTGTCATTATTAATAACCGTATTAGCCTATTGTAAGTGGTATATGGCGCATGTCCGCGGGATATGCGGATAAGTGAATGTTAAATGCATAATCTGACCCGCTGAATGCGGGGGAGACCCGTTGGAATGTTTGTACCTTACGATTAGCAATAACAGCCCATATTCAAAATACAGCAATGTTATATATATATTGAAGGAACGTGAACCTGAACATACAATGGTCACAAGATATAAATATATATATATACCCTCCGATGGAGGTATATTGCGGAGGGGTGTGCACATGACAAATAAACAATGGGAATATATGTAGGACAGGATGTGAAGTCCTGCTCCGATAAAGGGGTATATGGTATAAAAACTGTGTAAATAAATAATCCTTGATAAACAAAGGGAATTGCCATAATAAAAAAGTCATTATTATATAAAAAATATATATATAATAATATAAAAATTAATTACATAAGAAATATATATATAAAAATATTGTGCAAAATATTCATGTAAAAAATACTCTATAAAAATACATGTATATATATTTTATGAACTTTTTTTAAAAAATAGACAAGGATATATAAAAATCAATAAAATGGTATTAACCCTATGTGTATTCGCATATATTTTTAGAAAAATATAAAAAAATATAAAATTATAAAATGGGTAGATGTCATAATAATAGTAAAAAAGGAATGCGTAGTAAGATGAGAGGGACTAAGAGGGTGATTTTAGTATCTCATATTCATGTTCCTTAAATATGTACATGCAACCAGAACAGAGAAATCAACAACGTACAAGAGGCTGTCTAGTAGTGTTTGTGAATGGATGGGTATGTAGTATGTTTTTCCTGAGACGCTATGTGTCGCTTATAAAGCAATTAATATCTAGCTCGATGTTTAATCCTTTAGGCGAGAGGACGTCAACTAGATATATCCATTTTGTTTCTTGCTTTGACAGTTCCCGGACCATATTTAAACCTCTCCAATGGGGTTGAATCTGTTCGATGCCCCAGAATTGGAGTCCTTTGGGGTCCTTGTCGTGTTTGAGTTTAAAGTGCAGTGAGACATTGTGGTCTTTGAAACCAATCTTTATGTTATGAATATGCTCAGCAATTCGCACTCTTAGCAATCTTTTTGTTCGCCCAATATACATTAATCCGCATGGGCATTTTAAGGCGTACACGACATGTGTGCTGTTACACGTAATGAACTGTTTTATGGAAAAACTGTTATTGTTGACTGTGGAAGTAAAATTTTCCAATTTCCTAAGCGGTGTGGATACTTCTCGGCATGCTTTACATTTCCTACAAGAAAAAAAAACGTTCTGTTCCCAAAATGTAGGTGGTTTTTTTGGGGGGTCTATTACCTTCTTTACCACCTGGTCTCCAAAACTGGGTGCTTTTCTGTAAATGAATCTAGGAGCTGGAGGTAGTGCTGTCATTAATTTCTTGTCCAAAAGTAGGACATGCCAGTGATTTTTAAAGATTTGTTCTACCTCTTGGTACTGTGCATGGTAACCTGATATAAAAGCCCATTCCAGGTTTTGTTTACTGGCAGGTGTACATAATTTCTTTTTTTCTTCTAAGGTGGTGGTGGACCTGGGTATTGCATTAACCTCTTCCACTATCTTCTGTAACTTCGCAGGATCATATCCTCTCACTTCAAACCTATCGGTGAGGATCTTAGATTGTTCAATATAGTTGTTTTCTTCAGAGCAATTTCTTCTCACCCTCATTAGTTGACCTTTTGGGATATTCTTTAACCAGAGTGGGTGATGTCCACTTGATGTCGGTAGATAGCTATTTCGGTCGGTTTTTTTGAAAAAAACTTTAGTTTCCAGTCTGTCTTGTTTCCGATATATTGTGACATCTAAAAAGTTAATTTCATTAAAATCACTGACCGACGTTAATTTAATGTTATTATTGTTGTTATTAAGACTATTTAAAAATATTTCAAGACTAAAAGAGGACCCTGCCCAGATAAAAAACAAATCATCGATAAAACGTTTATAAAATCGCAGTTCTGGTCGCTGATTGTTAAAAATAATCTTATCTTCCCATTCAGCCATGAATAAATTAGCGATGCTTGGGGCGAACTTAGCCCCCATGGCAACACCTCTTTGCTGGGAATAGAACTCTCCTCCATACCAGAAATAATTGTGGGATAAACAGAAATCTAGAGCATTCCTTAAAAACCTCTTTTGATTAAAAGCCAAATCTTCTCGTTTACTTAGAGCCCAATTCAGGGCTAGCAGAGCGTCATCATGCTGTATAATCGAGTACAGCGAAGAAACATCGGCTGTGACGAGAATAATCTGTTCGTTGTTCTCAAGATTGACTTCTTGTAGACAGTTAAGGAAATTTTTTGTGTCTCTTAGATATGACTTCGTCTCCCTCACACTTTTCTGTAGGAAGGTATCCAAATATTGTCCCAGCCTGGATGAGACAGACTCAATACTATTAACGATTGGTCTTGCTGGTGGATTGGTTGGATCCTTGTGGATCTTAGGCAGGGTGTATAGTGTGGGTACTCGGCTGCTTGTGGGTATTAGGTATCTTCTCTCTTTGCTGGAGAGCACTCCCGAGTGAGCGCCCATCTCTATTAGTCTTTCTAGGTCGTCTCTATATGCTTGTGTGGGATCTTTATTCAGAGTTTTGTAAGTATCTTTATCTGACAACATCTCCGAAATTTGTTTGTGGTAGAACTCTTTGGAGAGTATCACCACTCCTCCACCTTTATCGGCCGGTCTGATTACTATATCTTTATGTTTTTCTAGAAGTTTTATGCCTTCTTCAACGTGTTTTATGTTCACTTCTTTTTTTGGAGCCAATGTTTCCAGATCTTGTAATATCAGACTCTTGAAAACTTCCACATGGTGGTTCGGGTTGTTCGGTGGATTGAACAGTGATTTGTTCTTTAGCCCACTGTTTATAATCCCAGGTCTTTCATTTGTTTTGGTTATTTGGGGTGTTTGCGTTGTTTGGATGCTACTTGTTATTTCATTAGTGCTTCCATTGCCCGAAAAATATTTTTTTATGTTTATTTTTCTAATGTATTTGTGTATGTCAATGTACACATTAAACTTGTTGATGGGCTTTTTTAGGCCGCATTTAAGGCCCAGGTTTAAAATGTTTAGTTCCTTGTGTGTGAGATCAACTTCTGTGAGATTAAAAATTCCTCCTACTCCGATCCCCTTCTTCTTTTGTTGGATCTTGCGTCCTGCCCTGCATCCTCTGTGTTTTCCTTTCTTTGTGGTAGTTGTGTACCATCCTTGGGTTTTTTCAAGTACTCTTCTCTTTGGTTGTAATCTTTGTGTTGACCCTGGGTAGATGGATGCTTCAGATAGGGCGATGGGTTTCTTAGGTGATAGGGGGGTTGGGATAGCATTGGGGGGCGCCCCCTGCGCGGGGGGTGTCCCCTGCCTCTCTGCTGCCCCCCCCGGCCTCTCCCTAAAAAAGGTCGGGGTAGCGGTCGGGATTCGTATTCCTCCTCATAGTTATATATTGGCTGGAACCTATTCTGTGTAATTATTCCGTTAGTTTGTTGTTGATGTTGTGTTCTTTGATTGTTGCCTCTCGTTCCTTTATTCCTCCCTTTTCCTCTATGTGTTGGGGTTGAATAATACCTTGGGGAATTCATATACAAATTGTCTTCGTATTGCTCCCTTTCCTCCATCCATGGGATATTTGGTTTTTGGACTGGGGTGATATTTGGATTTCTTGGTGCCTGAGTGGCCGTGGCTCCTTTAGGTTTTGCCCTTTCCGTATTTGGGTTGTCTTGGTTGTCTGGTCCTTGTTGCCAGGAGTACATTTTATTATTTTTAAAATCGTCAAAATCCTTATGATATTTTTTGATTTTTTTCTTTTGGGTATCCTTGTCTACCTTTTCTAATCGTTTCTGTACCTTTAGATTAAAATCAATAATCTGTTGCGATTCCTTAATTGGATCTAATTGGAGTTTTAGATCGTTAATCTTTATCTCGATATTTGCCATTTTACGTTTTTTCCTTTGTATGATTAACTGCTGTAATTTAAAACCGACCCCATTAAAAAAATCCAGCCATTCCTGGGTGGATGCTGGGTCGTCTAGTCCATCATGGGGGATCACATCCCATCTTAAGCTCTTAATAATAATTTTATCTTTCATATATTGCTCAAGCGTACAGATGTCCCACCACGTTCTTACTTGCTTCTCCAAAATATTGCCTAGAGCCGCCATGGCTCCATTATAGTTGGTTTTAAGTTGGTGAGGGTGTATGATCTGAAAATAGGGTATCTATGTCTATGTGTCTACTGTTTAGAAATTGTAGTACGTCCATGGCTGCAGAGAAATTTGATATCGAATATTGGATAGTGATGTTTTATTCCGCCCTCTTATGAAAACACCGATCTGCGCTATAGGTATGTGTTACTAACAATTCTAGGCTGATCTTTTAATATACCAGTCATGTATTGAGAAGATATGTATAAATATATAATTTAAATAAATAAATAAATATATGTATATATGTGCAAAATTAATATATAAATATCAAAAATAAATGAGAATATATATATATATGCATGTGCATAGATGTGATGAAGTTGAATGTGTGATGTGCAAACAAAATCTCAGTATGATATATACGTATAGTGAACCTTATACATATATCAACAGCTGCTGCTTAAAAACAAAATCAATATAGAAAAATACAAACAACGTTGGGTGGACCGTGCTCAGTCCCCTCTAATAGAAGTTTGTAGCAGCGCTAAGGATTTTTTCAAGTGAATGAAAAACCATTAATATACACACTTAGAGTGAATGACCATATATCTCACTAGAATATGTACATATAAAAAATATAATATATATATATATGTAAAAACATATGAATCGAGTGAGAGTGATAAAAAGTCCAATAAGTGCTTTAAAAGTATCAAAGTGAATGGTGAACCATATACATGGTGAAAAAAAATGATCAATAAAATAAATATATATAAAAAAACTGTGTCTCCAGTCCACTTAAAAATTGCTTGACAATCTGATCAAGACAATCTGCAGAAATCCACCGAGTGACAGTTCCCAATTGGTATAAAACAGTTCAAAATTTGGTGATTTTTGAGTGATCCGGCCACCATGCGTTTACACCTTGTGCAAGAATCGTCCCCCTATGGGGCTGCACTCACCAGAACACTGCTTTAAATACGCCTGTAGTTAAATATGGGCCTTCTCCTCCAACATCAAACCGTCCGCCAGCGCGAAAATAAGACCAGATCCTCTATCCAGCATCCCCTGATCAATACTCCACCAGCGCGGTTACATAGTGTGTGAAAAACAAATGGAGGGCCACATAGTGTAATACTGCTTAAAAATTATAATTTTGAAAGTTATTGAATCACTTCCCAGATAAAAGTAAAACGAAGATGCTTGCTGCAACTTAGGTTAATTCAAAAAATACCTCATAAGCATAAAACGATAAAATAGTGCAGCGCAAACATAAATAAAATATAAAATGTACCACAGGAATAAAATGAGTCCAGAAGGCAATCAGTCTCAGTATAAAGTGCTAGTGCAAAATAGCAGCTTCCTAATTACGGTGACACACTCCAAAGAGAGATCTGTGATAGTGATCAGTTCAGGAAACAAATCCAAGTCAATCACAATGAAAGGTGCTAGTGCAAATTAGCAGCTACTGGTGACAAATGGTGACACAATCCAGAGAAATTTCTGTGGTGGTGGTCCCTTTATATAGAGTAATGATGGCCCCTCACCTCCCTGCTTCGACCTGCAATAGGTCACAAAGCAGTATGCAGTAAGTCAGACTCTGGTCTCCAACCGTCAGGAATCGATCATAGACGCTACCAACCAGGCCCACAATGGTATCCAGCATACATAAGATGAAAAAGAAGGGGACAACCTAGTGCTCTCTGTATTGAATTATAGATTTATTGCACATACAAAAAAACATAGGAAAAAACACTCACATTAGCCTGCACTCAGTCCCGAGTGCAGGCGATTGAAGGTAATGAGATCCAAAATGGCCGCGGGTGGCGTCACTCGTGCTCCCTGTCCCTCGTACGCGTTACGTCCGAAAGGACTTCCTCAGCGTGGGGCAGGGTAGCTACGAGTGGTCCCGCTGTGGCTATATGCTGTGGAGATGGGTCAGGGACCGATCGTGGACCAATCAGGTCCCGCGGTCCGTTTTGACCAATCACAGCCCTAAGAGGCTATCACATGGCTTTTGTGTTGTGGACATGTGAACCGCCGACGGGCCAATCGGGTCCCGCGATTCACCTAGACCAATGACAGCGTCCCAAGCACATCACATGACTTTCATGTGTGTACTGAATGACGCTGTAGAGCAGAAACTATGGTGAAGAGGGCGGGAGTATTCTGATGCAATGACGAGCGGTTGCCATGGAAAAGTAGGCGGCAACCTAATGATAACACAGGCTGCATAGGACTTTGAAACATTGCAGCCTGACATTTAAAGACACATTGCAGGATTGTCCAATTCATTAAACCAGCTATAAATAATCCGCTCAAAAAGAATAGGAATTGTCAGTAGATACCAATTATAGCTGACATCCTATAGAGCATTAAAATATTAATTAAAACAATAGCGATTAAAGGGACACTCCGCCTAAAACCATAGTAATGCATAAATAAAAATAATTCCAACAGCCATCACCCCTAAAATAGAGGGTTGTTATATACCTTATAATTATTAAAACCTGAAAAAGAGTGACGTCATTCGGCAGCCATTTTGGAAATAGACCATATTAATACATACATGATTTTACAATTAAAAACATGATCATAGAACATCCAATCAAAATTAATTAAAATACCTGATAGATAAATTTAAAAATATCAATATATATATTATAATAATATACATAAAAATATTATAAAAAATATATATAAAATACACATGTCACATTAAAAATTAAAAATTAATATATAATATATAGGAGATAAAATATATCAAAAATTAATTAGTATGTCATCTATTGGAAATAAAACAATTGAGGTCAAAATCTACGTTTAACCCTGCAGGCGTCATAACTTTCATTTCATAGATCCAGAAGGATTCTCTGCGACTAAGTTGTCTTATATAATGACCTCCTCTCCAGTGTTTGGGGACTTTTTCGATTCCCCAAAATTTTAGACATTTGGGGTCCCTCTGATGACAATTTCTGAAGTGCCTAGATACACTGTGTGTTTTAATGCCTCGTTTAATGTTACTAATGTGTTCCCCAACACGCACATGCAGGGCTCTAGAGGTGCGACCTACATATTGTAGGCCACAATCACACTCTAACATGTACACAACACCAGTTGTGGTACATGTGATCAGTTCTTTAATACTGTATTTTTGCTCAGTGGTATTAGAGGTGAAATCTTTACGTTTTTTCGTGTTATTTTTGGCATGTTTGCAGGTTGCACACTTTCCACACGCATAAAAACCAGATAAAAAATTAAAAAGCTTGTTAACGCTAGTTTTAGGAGGGTCTATGACCCCAGGGGCCAAACTATCCCGCAATGTAGGAGCCTTGCGGTATATAAATTGAGGACGGTCTGGGAGTGCTGGTCCCAAAATTCTATCATATTTTAGGATGGGCCAATGTTTAGCGATAATACGTTCAACTTTTTTGTGTTGAATACTAAAATCCATAATAATTTTGAATCCCTGTGTACCATCTATCAACTCTGGATTTTTTATTTTATCTGCTACAATGGAACTCCTGTCAGTAGTCCTGGCTCTTTCTATTTCCGCATCTATTTCTGTCTTGGTATAACCTTTTTGCTTAAAGCGTTCGGACAGAATTTTGGACTGAGTTAAAAATTCATTTTCCTCAGTGCAATTCCTGCGTAGGCGGATGAACTGCCCTCGAGGAATATTGCAGAGCCATAGTCGATGGTGGCAGCTACTCAGAGGAATATAAGCATTGCGATCGGTTGGCTTAAAATGAT
Source organism: Lithobates sylvaticus (assembly GCA_028564925.1). NCBI lineage: Eukaryota > Metazoa > Chordata > Amphibia > Anura > Ranidae > Lithobates > Lithobates sylvaticus. The sequence goes on from CM053027.1 coordinate 333,650,819, forward strand.
TCCTAGTCTGGAATCTGTCATTTTTCTTATATATCTCTAGATCTAGGAAGGTGACCTGTTGTTTATCCACTGTCCAGGTGAGTTCGATATTTTTGTTATTAAGGTTAAGTTTATTCATGAATATCTGAAGACTCGACTGGTCTCCCTCCCAGATCATGATGATGTCATCAATGTAGCGTTTAAAACATACTAACTGGGATGGATGATCATTAAAAATAACTTCCTCCTCCCAGTGGGCCATGAATAAATTGGCCACACTGGGAGCAAATCGGGCTCCCATTGCTACCCCTCTTGTTTGTAGAAAAAAATTCCGATCGAACCAGAAATAATTGTTTAACAAACAGAAATCTAAACATTCCAACAAAAACTGCACATGTTCACATGAGAGATCGGTTTCAACTAATGCCCACTTAACCGATTCCATTGCTGCCGTGTGATCGATAATGGTATACAGGGATCCCACATCAGCAGTAATAAGTATACTATTCTCAGTGCATCGCAGTTCATCAAGGATTTGGATTATTTGTTTAGTGTCTCGTAGGTATGCTCGCATTTTTGTTACCAAAGGTTGTAGAAAAAAATCTAGATATTGGCCTAACCTAGAAGTGACTGAGTCGATACCATTGACTATAGGACGTCCCGGAGGTTGCGTGGTACTCTTATGTAATTTAGGTAAAAAATAAATAATGGGGGTCCTACAATAAAAAGGGTCAAGGTATGATGCTTCCTTATTATTTAGTATACCCATATTTTTACCTTTTTCTATTAATGCATGTAATTTATTTTTAAATAAAAACATAGGATCCCCAGGCAAAGGTCTATAGGTATCCTGATCACTTAATAGTCTCATCATTTCAGTATGATAGTACAGTTTGCTCATTACCACTAACCCTCCTCCTTTATCCGCAGGTCGGATAACGATGTCATTCCTCTGTTCTAGGGAAGTGATCCCTCGTTTAATTTGTTGCGAGTCTCTGACCTTTTTAATTTTCAGGTTATCAAGATCACTACAGACCATATTTTTAAAAACATCTAGATGACGATTGTCATTAGAGGGAGGATTAAAAACCGATTTATTCCTAAGGTTGGAATGTGTATTGGTACTATCCTGTGATACAATCCTCTGGATTGGGTCTGTTAGAAAATATTTTTTCATATTCAAAGTCCGTATATATTTCTGTACGTTAATATAAGTCTGGAATTTGTTCAAATTCCGGATAGGGGCAAATTTGAGACCCCTATCAAGGACCTTAGTCTCATCTTCTGTCAATGTTACCCCACTGAGGTTGTAGATCCCCGCTCCTATCGGGGTCTTTGCCTTTTGGGCTCGTCTCCCCCCCCTACATCCTCTCTGTTTTTTCTTTTTAATGTGGATTGGGTGGTGCTTGATGCGCCTTGTGGGTATATTGGTGGTTGTTCTCTCCAATCCCCCATCCAAGTGGGAGTTTGCGGTGGAGGATCCTTCCAGGGGATCCTCTCCTGCCCTAAAAAATGGTTGTTAATAATAGGTTGATTGTCCCATTGTTCCTGAAGGGGGGCATAATAATTGTAGGTGGGTACTGGGGGTTCTCTGGTTTGATAATTTCCCCTCCCCCTCTGCTGTCCTCTCCCTCTGTTTACTACAGGCTTCCATGTAGTATCTATATAGTTGGTGGGGTGCTGGGCATAATTAATAGGGTTAGGGGTTTGGTTGGGTCTATTTTGACCTCTTCCTCTCCCTCTACCTCTTGCTCTATGGCCGCCCCTCCCTCTTTGTTTAGGAGTATCATTTGTATTTTGTGTCCCATACTGACCATTCGTCCACGGACTTTCTTGATTGTAAATAGGGACTGGGGGGACATTACTACCTACCTCCATGCTATCCAAAGTGGTAGGGTCAAGATTAGACTGTGCTACAGTACTGCCTTGCCATTTAAAAATTTGTTCCCCTCCAAAGTCTTTCAAGTCTCTCAAGAATTTCTTTCTTTTTTTGTCCTGGGTTTCTTTGTCCCATTTGATAAGTTTGGTTTTAAGATCACCTGATAGTTGGATAAATTCAGGAGTATCTTTAAAACTTTCGATACGGTCAGTATTTTCTTTAATTTGGCTTTCTAACCACTTCTTTTTCCTTTGCTTACGCACAAGGAGTAACCTGAGTAGTTCAAAGCCCTTTGCTACAAAAAAGTCACCCCATTCCTTATTGGACTCTTCATCGACAAGGCCATCGTTGGGGGGTAAATCCCACCGCAGCCTTCTGGGAATGATCTTGGCTAGCAAATACTGCTCAAAAGATACTATATCCCACCAAGCTTTGATTTTCTTCTCAAATAAATGTCCAAGTTTTCTAAAGGTGGTTCCCAAATCTCCTTGGTTGGAGTAATTGGGAATTTGGGAGAAAACATCAGTGAGAATGATTTCCCTACTCTCCACATACGAAAATACATCCATTTGACTGCTGCTGAGTATAATTGAATTGGTTGGCAATTATAAATAAAAAGAGAGTACTCAGCGCTGTCAGAACAACAGATAAAAGTAAAACGAAGATGCTTGCTGCAACTTAGGTTAATTCAAAAAATACCTCATAAGCATAAAACGATAAAATAGTGCAGCGCAAACATAAATAAAATATAAAATGTACCACAGGAATAAAATGAGTCCAGAAGGCAATCAGTCTCAGTATAAAGTGCTAGTGCAAAATAGCAGCTTCCTAATTACGGTGACACACTCCAAAGAGAGATCTGTGATAGTGATCAGTTCAGGAAACAAATCCAAGTCAATCACAATGAAAGGTGCTAGTGCAAATTAGCAGCTACTGGTGACAAATGGTGACACAATCCAGAGAAATTTCTGTGGTGGTGGTCCCTTTATATAGAGTAATGATGGCCCCTCACCTCCCTGCTTCGACCTGCAATAGGTCACAAAGCAGTATGCAGTAAGTCAGACTCTGGTCTCCAACCGTCAGGAATCGATCATAGACGCTACCAACCAGGCCCACAATGGTATCCAGCATACATAAGATGAAAAAGAAGGGGACAACCTAGTGCTCTCTGTATTGAATTATAGATTTATTGCACATGCAAAAAAACATAGGAAAAAACACTCACATTAGCCTGCACTCAGTCCCGAGTGCAGGCGTTGAAGGTAATGAGATCCAAAATGGCCGCGGGTGGCGTCACTCGTGCTCCCTGTCCCTCGTACGCGTTACGTCCGAAAGGACTTCCTCAGCGTGGGGCAGGGTAGCTACGAGTGGTCCCGCTGTGGCTATATGCTGTGGAGATGGGTCAGGGACCGATCGTGGACCAATCAGGTCCCGCGGTCCGTTTTGACCAATCACAGCCCTAAGAGGCTATCACATGGCTTTTGTGTTGTGGACATGTGAACCGCCGACGGGCCAATCGGGTCCCGCGATTCACCTAGACCAATGACAGCGTCCCAAGCACATCACATGACTTTCATGTGTGTACTGAATGACGCTGTAGAGCAGAAACTATGGTGAAGAGGGCGGGAGTATTCTGATGCAATGACGAGCGGTTGCCATGGAAAAGTAGGCGGCAACCTAATGATAACACAGGCTGCATAGGACTTTCGGACGTAACGCGTACGAGGGACAGGGAGCACGAGTGACGCCACCCGCGGCCATTTTGGATCTCATTACCTTCAACGCCTGCACTCGGGACTGAGTGCAGGCTAATGTGAGTGTTTTTTCCTATGTTTTTTTGCATGTGCAATAAATCTATAATTCAATACAGAGAGCACTAGGTTGTCCCCTTCTTTTTCATCTTATGTATGCTGGATACCATTGTGGGCCTGGTTGGTAGCGTCTATGATCGATTCCTGACGGTTGGAGACCAGAGTCTGACTTACTGCATACTGCTTTGTGACCTATTGCAGGTCGAAGCAGGGAGGTGAGGGGCCATCATTACTCTATATAAAGGGACCACCACCACAGAAATTTCTCTGGATTGTGTCACCATTTGTCACCAGTAGCTGCTAATTTGCACTAGCACCTTTCATTGTGATTGACTTGGATTTGTTTCCTGAACTGATCACTATCACAGATCTCTCTTTGGAGTGTGTCACCGTAATTAGGAAGCTGCTATTTTGCACTAGCACTTTATACTGAGACTGATTGCCTTCTGGACTCATTTTATTCCTGTGGTACATTTTATATTTTATTTATGTTTGCGCTGCACTATTTTATCGTTTTATTCGAAGCTGTAAATACACTGACACCGGAGTCATCTGCTAGATGTCTTTGTTAGACCTCTAGTGTCTGCACATCTGGTCTACGGCCCCTTCGTCCGTGGTGTGAGTATTCCAGCCTCCCCATTGGACGATAGGTCCATCAGTCAGTGCATATAATTGTCACTTCCTCCCTGATGACCTACGCCCTCGAGAAGAAGTCGGAAATGACGAAACGCGTCAGGGCGTAGGTCAGCAGGAAGTGACGTCATCACGCTTGCGGTCCACTGTGCGTTCCAGGTGTACCAGGAAGGAGAGACGCCGCTCAGACACACAGCGGAACTCGTTTTTCCACATCCTGTGGAACCCAGGCATAGTAGATCCTACATTTATCCAAAGGCTTATGAAAGTTATTGTGTGGTACGCAGTTACTACTAGGGGGGATCTTTTTTAAAGGGGAAGTGATTCAATAAAATTATAATTTTTAAGCAGTATTACACTATGTGGCCCTCCATTTGTTTTTCACACACTATGTAACCGCGCTGGTGGAGTATTGATCAGGGGATGCTGGATAGAGGATCTGGTCTTATTTTCGCGCTGGCGGACGGTTTGATGTTGGAGGAGAAGGCCCATATTTAACTACAGGCGTATTTAAAGCAGTGTTCTGGTGAGTGCAGCCCCATAGGGGGACGATTCTTGCACAAGGTGTAAACGCATGGTGGCCGGATCACTCAAATATCACCAAATTTTGAACTGTTTTATACCAATTGGGAACTGTCATTCGGTGGTTTTCTGCAGATTGTCTTGATCAGATTGTCAAGCAATATTTAAGTGGACTGGAGACACAGTTTTTTTTATATATATTTATTTTATTGATCATTTTTTTTTTTCACCATGTATATGGTTCACCATTCACTTGGATACTTTTAAAGCACTTATTGGACTTTTTATCACTCTCACTCGATTCTTATGTTTTTACATATATATATTTATTATATTTTTTATATGTACATATTCTAGTGAGATATATGGTCATTCACTCTAAGTGTGTATATTAATGATTTTTCATTCACTTGAAAAAATATAAAAAATTTGGCCTCTAAAATTTTAAAAAAATAGCGCATCAAAAGGGGAATGAAGGACATGATTGATGTTAAGAAATGGAAAAGGGGTCTTTAGATTCTCCCCAAAACATCAATCATGTCCTTCATTCCCTGCTGCATGGTGGCCATCTCCTTCTGCATATTTTCCAGCTGCAGATTCCAGGCCATGATCTGGCCAATAAGCCTGTGGGCACTGTCTGTGGAAAATGGCTCCGCAGCTTGTCCTTCCACAAACAGATCAGCATCACCTAAAAGTTGGGTAGATAAAACACAAGAAAAAAGTGTCAAAAACATGCAGACCTTAATTTATTAGCTCAATCTGTGTTCTGAGACACTCACTTGGTGGGGTGCAGATTTGATCCACTTCAACCACCTCTTCCTCCACATCCACGCGTGGGCTTGGGCTAACTGCCCAATTAGTCTGGTGAGGCCGGGAGGTCCTCGTAGGTTCGGACTGACGTCTGAGTCTTTTGCCCCCTATGGTAATGGAACACAAAAAGGTACACTTTTAATCACACTGATATTTGAGTGCCAAAATAGGATTATTAAACATTGTTTAAAAGTGTTGTCCAATTATTAGCAGTTTGTTAGAAGATCCTACTTGAAGACAGAATTGAAATGTCTATCTAATGAAACTCCAATACTTAAACCGACCTTCAACCCTAATTTGAACTTCCGCTCATTGTATCCCTGCACCCCTGTGGTGTCTTATTTGGAACCTTTTAGGGGGGAGGGGTTGCAGATACCTGTGTAAGGCAGGTATTTGCACACACATCCGGCCCTAGACTCCCACAGAAGTATACGCCACATCCCGTCCCACCGTGCTGTCTGCTGGGACACACAGGGGTCCCAGAGCTAGCGCGGACCAGTCCTATTGCATTGCGCAACTGGCGCATGCCCAATAGTGACCCGGGAAGTGAAGCCGCAAAGATTAATTTCATGATTGCAAGATCAGAGATTGTAGCTGCACCATCCAAGGGACAGGTGAGTGTACTTCTTCGAAAAGTCACCACCTACAGTATTTGTAGATGATGAGCATTTTTCGGGAATTGTGAGCTTGACACCCTGCTTAACATATTTATCCCCCCCCCCCCAAAACAGCTTCTGGAGTCCCTGTGTAAGTTACCCCTAAAACCCTTACTACAGCAGTAATTTTATAGATAGTGACAATAATAAACAACCTTACAACTCCAACAACCCAAAGCCAGGTAAACTGAATAAACGTTATGAAGACAAACGGAACTTTCATCAAGTCTGCGCAAGTTTCACGTACGAATGGTAATAACATCTGCGCAAGTTTCACGTACGAATGGTAATAACATCTGCGCAAGTTTCACGTACGAATGGTAATAACATCAGCGCAAGTTTCACGTACGAATGGTAATAACATCAGCGCAAGTTTCACGTACGAATGGTAATAACATCTGCGCAAGTTTCACGTACGAATGCTAAGAACATCTGCGCAAGTTTCACGTACGAATGGTAATAACATCAGCGCAAGTTTCACGTACGAATGGTAATAACATCTGCGCAAGTTTCACGTACGAATGGTAATAACATCTGCGCAAGTTTCACGTACGAATGGTAATAACATCAGCGCAAGTTTCACGTACGAATGGTAATAACATCAGCGCAAGTTTCACGTACGAATGGTAATAACATCTGCGCAAGTTTCACGTACGAATGCTAAGAACATCTGCGCAAGTTTCACGTACGAATGGTAATAACATCAGCGCAAGTTTCACGTACGAATGGTAATAACATCAGCGCAAGTTTCACGTACGAATGGTAATAACATCTGCGCAAGTTTCACGTACGAATGGTAATAACATCTGCGCAAGTTTCACGTACGAATGGTAATAACATCAGCGCAAGTTTCACGTACGAATGGTAATAACATCTGCGCAAGTTTCACGTACGAATGGTAATAACATCTGCGCAAGTTTCACGTACGAATGGTAATAACATCAGCGCAAGTTTCACGTACGAATGGTAATAACATCTGCGCAAGTTTCACGTACGAATGGTAATAACATCTGCGCAAGTTTCACGTACGAATGGTAATAACATCAGCGCAAGTTTCACGTACGAATGGTAATAACATCTGCGCAAGTTTCACGTACGAATGGTAATAACATCAGCGCAAGATTAGACATATCAAGTATAACCATAGTAGCGCACGTGCTTGACTTACTTTTTTTGATGGCTTTTCGAATTTTCCTGTACTGATCGTGCTCCCTGGATTTGATGTCAGACCATCGCTTGCGCAGTTGATCCTTGCCCCTTCGTACGCCGAATTTCTGCTCCAGGGTGCTGACGACTGTAGTGAGAATCTTGTCCTTGCGCAAGTTGGGTCGAGGGTACGGGCCATTTTCCCCGTCGTAATCTTCCCTTTGGAGGATGTCCACCATCTCCACCATCTCTTCAAAGGCCATATTGGTGGCCTTATATCTGCTGCTGGATGCAGATGTGTTCGCTTCTGGGCTTTCCTCCGCGCTACTGGCTGAGAATGTGTCCGCCATCTTCATGAATTTATTCACCCACAATGCAACGAGGGGAAGCAGGGCGGGGAATACTCGTCAGGAGGAACGTCATGGGCGGGCGACGCGGAGGACGCAGGCGGACTTCGACGCGTGCGCAGTGTATATAAGGCTGTTTGAGGGCCCCACGTGTTCCCGAACGAAAGTAGCGAGCGCTCTGTACGAAGGTAAGTGTTTTCTAGGATGCATTACTGTGGTTTATTGGGTTTTGGGCCTGCATTTTTTAAGGATATGTGTGTGTTGCTGCCTGTGTGTGGGTGTGTTGCTGCCTGTGTGTAGGGGTTGCTGCCTGTGTGGGTGTGTTGCTGCCTGTGTGTAGGGGTTGCTGCCTGTGTGGGTGTGTTGCTGCCTGTGTGTAGGGGTTGCTGCCTGTGTGGGTGTGTTGCTGCCTGTGTGTAGGGGTTGCTGCCTGTGTGGGTGTGTTGCTGCCTGTGTGTAGGGGTTGCTGCCTGTGTGGGTGTGTTGCTGCCTGTGTGTAGGGGTTGCTGCCTGTGTGGGTGTGTTGCTGCCTGTGTGTAGGGGTTGCTGCCTGTGTGGGTGTGTTGCTGCCTGTGTGTAGGGGTTGCTGCCTGTGTGGGTGTGTTGCTGCCTGTGTGTGGGTGTGTTGTGTAATGTTTGTTTAGAAAAACTGGATGTGCATTTTTCGTAACATTTGTGTTTTTGGTCTTTTGTATTGCCATTACTAACAAAACAGAAACAAACATGTCATCAGCCCAGTTCAATCCATTCAAGGACCAGCAGTTCATGTCAGAATTCATTGCGCTGTACCGAAAAAATACCAACCTGTGGCAGCTCAAGAACCCTTTATATGGAAATAGGGATGTCCGGAAGGCAACACTGGGGCCACTTGTGGATTTTGTGAAGACTCAAGTCCCCAACGCAGACACCAAGTATGTTGAAGCCAGAATTTCAAGTTTAAGGCACATGTACAAGCGGGAGCGCAAGAAGATTGAGGATTCAGTTAGATCAGGAGCAGCAGCAGAGATGGTTTATGTACCGAAGCTGTGGTACTACAACCAACTGGCTTTTATAGGTGACCAGATGGAACCCAGGCAATCACTGTCCACTCTTCCCTCCACCCTTCCCTCCACTCTTCCCTCCACTCTTCCCTCCACCCCAGCTGAGGCTTCCACGGAAGGAGAAGACCCCTCCACCTTGGAGCAGGCTGATGCGCCCAGCTGGAGCCAGGTATATATTTAGTAGCCTAAATTGTGATTGTGTGAATATTAATGCTGTAAACGTTAAAATGTGAAACAATTAACACCCTGAACTCCGAATTGTGAAAAAAGCTGCCAAAAATTGCGCACACTTCGAAAAAGTGTTGGTGCTACATATCGATACATATATAGTGTATACATACATCCAGTAGTGGCAAAAAATGCCTTATACAACATTGGTGATCTGCTTGGAAAATGCAGGGGTCCAAATGATAGCCTTTTGGATCTTTTTTAAAATTTATCTGCTCGTTCATAAGTTTACAATTGGATGATTGAGGAGGCCATAAACCAAAAAACAGGTGTTTGATTTTTGTTTTTATTTGCCCACAGGATGAGCTGACCCAGGATGATGCCAAGACAAGTGGTATGGAGGAGGAGGACATGACCAGCGAGAGCCAGGAGGTGGCTGGGCCCAGCACGAGCCAGAGTGACAGCCAGACTGTATTAAGAAGTCTACCTCCACCCCTGCCCTTACCCCCAAGAAGGCCCAGGAGGATGACCATTGTTGAGGAGGAATCACTCCAACTTATTCGGAAGGCGAGTGCGATTCTCGAAAGACCCCCCATTCCAGAAGAGGCCTATGCCACCTACTTGGCCAGCAGGTTGCTGGAAATGGAGAAGGGCCAACGGCACCTGTGTGAGGGCCTCATTTTTGAGGCTATTAAGGGGGGTTTGAGGGGTTAATTAAGAGAATCCACCCGCCTGACACATGAAGGCCCGACAGCAACTTCTCCTCCTCCTCCTCCTCTTCCTTCTTCTCCTCCTCCTCCTCCTCCTCCTCCTCCTACCACAAGTCAGCCTCCAAGGAAGCGTGCAGGGAAGACTGCAGGGAAGAGTGCAGGGCAGCGTGGTGGGAAGAGTCGGAAGTGATTGCCTGGCTTCAGTCTGGTCTCACAGAAGACACAGGCTGTTGTAGTGCCACAGCTTGGGGACATAGATGTCATCTGCTGCTGTTCCTGGTCTGTCTGATTCCTGGTCAATCTTCTTGTGCTCCCTATATTGGATGTAATCTGCCCAAGCTTAATTTTTGGCTTCACAAACTTGATGTCTGCCGTTGGGGCAAAAAGTCTTCTCAAAATCGCAAAGTGGCTCCAGTGTTGTCTTCCTATTTTGTTTTGCCTTGTTTGTTTAAACCAGAATAAATGGTAATTTAATTTTCAGAAAATAATGATATACGTGCTTGTTATTCAAAAACATAGTTTCTTTAGGAGTAGGCAGGTACATGTCTAAATTATATGGAGGGCATTTCCAAAACGCACATTCATTTGACAATACAAGTGTAAAGTGCAACTTCAATGGAACTGCAAGTGCAGTCGCTGGAAAGGTGAGGGTTAAGATCTGAATTAAGGGCAAGCTCTGCTGACTCCACAATTGTATCATGTGTAATAACAAATCCTTTTGATAACCAACAAATAATAAAATATATCTAAATAGAGATATATGTACATATATATTAATTATATATATATATATATATATATATATATATATATATATATATATATATATATCACTAAATAGAGATATATATATATATATATATATATATATATATATATATATATATATATACACGTATATATCTTTAAATCTATATATATAAATATATATATATATGTATATACAGATATATATATTTTTGGGTTTATTGAGAAATATAGATATATTTTGAATTTGGTGATTTGGATATATATATCTATATCTATATCTATATATATATATATATATATATCTATATATATATATATATCTATATATATATATATATATATATATATAGAGAGAGAGAGAGATATAGATATATATATATATATATATATATATACAAATATATAACTTCACTAAAGAATGCTGAAGAAAAAACGTTCGGGAGTACTCTGCGTGAATATACAAGCAGCAAGGCAAAATCATTCTTCAAGTACGATAACATACAAATTCCGCTGTCAGAAAAAAAAAAAAAAAAGATCAGCAGCGTGACGATTGTGCGAGCTTCAAAACGAAGGCTAGTTTTACCAGACCGAGCGAGTCCGTGACATACTAGCTACTGAGCATGCGTCCTTTTTGGTACGCCGGACCATACTACACACGGCGGGATTGTCCGCCGGACTGCCAAGTCCAGCGGATAATTTTAAAACAAAACTTAAAACTTTAGTCCGCCGTACTTTGGCCAAAAAAAGTCCGCCGGCGCCCACACACGAGGGGATTATCCGCTGGACTTCAGTCCAGCGGATAATCCCGCGGGATTGTCCCTTCGTGTGTACGCGGCATAAGATTACCCAGGATTTGTTTCAGGGGGCCTATGTGTGCCTACATTAACATTACAATTGTACTTAAGGTCAAAAGGGGCATTACAAGGATAGGCTAGTTCCTTATCAGGGTCTAAAGAATGCAAACACATAACAGAATAGGGTAATTATATACAAAATATTAATAGGGCCGTAAGCAAAATATGAGTGCAGTGTGCAAAACATAAGCAAAGCATACAAAACAGATTATAGTTTTATACAGAGTTTAACATTTCTTTCACCTCTTTCCCCCATTGATGAATATTTTACATTGGATCACTGACTATACCTGCTTTTACCCTGGCCTTGGAGGCAAACTCTATTGTGGAGAAGTTAATAGTTGAGAGCAATCATATCACCATAAAATTACCTTTGTGATAAAAATATAGGTGCAATAAAAACAAAAAATGTACAGAGTAATTGGCTTTACGCCCAGATCCTGTGGCCAGATTGGACTTGTAGCCTAATTGTAGGCAAACAAATTACCATAAACTCGTCTATACAATAAATAATATGTTCTGGACCGTAGGGGGTATGAAAAACCTGTTGTAATCCAAATTCACTTAAATCTTCTTGTAAGATCTTCCCCATAATTTGAGCTCCTCTGTCACTCTTTATAATTTCTGAGACTCTAGTTCTGAGGATCCTTTTTTTCTTCTGTGGCCTTATTACCCATTGTGGATCCCTGTCCTTCTTATCCATTTATCTAGGGGCTCAGTATAGGCAGAACCGTACCTCCATTTGATATATTCTTTAGCACTCCTCTTGAGCTGGGCATGATCTGAGGGTCTCTTACTTACCTTAATGCCAATAATGACTAGCCAGTATTTTCTCTTCTCTACTTGCGCCTATACCCTCTTGCCTCTAAACAAATATTGCATCAGATGTGTGCGTCATATAGGCTGTTAACAGAATAATTCTTCCTTTTCTTATCTATAACAATCCAATAGACAGTACACAGTGACAATGTAAAATATACCCACTAAATTAATAATATTTACTGCAATAGGGAATAGACACAAAAAATGCACTCAGCATCTTTTCAAGTAACTGTTTTGGTTATTTGGTGTGTTTGAAGCTTTTTATAACCATTCTTATGTAGGTATCACATTATTTTACAATTGTACTTTTAAGGTAACAAGAGGAGTTATATAGGCAGGCTAGTTTCTTATCAGGGTCTAAAGAATGCAAATACATAAAAGAATAGGGTGATCATTTGCAAAACATTATCAGTGCCATATATAGAATGCAAGTATAGTGTGAAAATCATAAGCAAAACATACAAAATGGAATACAGTATCGTAGGTTAAAATGTCAAGGATAGTTATGAGTTGTCCTCATTTTTTTGTACTTCCTCTGTTTTTAACATCTTCCAAGGTAGCATCCAACAACAGCTTCTGTAGCCCTAAAAAAACAAAAACAAAGATCCTGTTACTTTAAGGCATGGTCTATAGCACAGTGCTTGTGCTGTGCAATTTCCCCCTTCCTATCATGTAATATACCTGGTTGATCCCGCCTGTTCTTGTGTCTGTGCTGACCACGGTAATTATGGCTGCTGAGCCACCACAGTTAGGCTATGTGTCTCCGTCAGCCCACTGCTCTGAGTCTTCCCCCTCTCCCCCTCCCTCCCTGCCTGTCAGCGTGAGAGTGGCTCTCCTTAATGCCGCTCCCGCCGCTATTCAGCTGCAATATGCAGCAAATATACATGTATCCCCTCTGGATTGTGCTGCCATTACCTACAGTGTACGTGTTTTTTTTTTTTTTAAATGAAAAGACTAAATACCTTTTCCCACACTGCCTTTGACCCCACTCTGCTGACTGCCTGACTGGCTAATGTCACAGGGGAATCTCGGCCCCCCCGCTTCTCTCCATAGTTTGGGGAAGAAGAAAGGAGGAGGATCATGTGACATCACAGCTGCAGAAAGGTATTTAGTCTTTTCATTTTTAAAAACATATACACAGTAGTTAATTGCATAGAAGTTAATCCATATGGGATACCAGTAAAGTCACTATTAAGTTCTCTGGTGAATCACACTAATGCATAATTAGTGTGCAGATGACAAATGTGGGTGAACCCTTTTGATTCTTAGAATCTGGTAGGATTTTTAAGTAGTTGAGCATAGGTAGACAAACACAGTGGATACTTCTTGGGTTGCTGCCCAGACCAGGGTCTCTTTTGTTTCCCAACCACAAATATGGATGGATCGTGGCTTATGGTAAATACCCTGAAGGTTTCCACACTTGTTTATTTAGATAGATCTGTATATCTTTTATAAATAAACCTGCACATTATCAGATGTTGTCATAGGCCTAGCCTTTACTTGATTTCTTTAAGCATAAAGTTGCTTAGCTTCTTAATACAGTTTCTCTTAACATATTCATTGTTTTCCATTTTGACATTACCCTGGGGAAACGTTTTATCATACTTCTTCTTATGGGAGACAACATTCAAACAAGGAGTAAAATTCAACTGTGTTATGAAGAGGCTATCGTAACTTATGTCCAGGCAGATTGCCTTTTTGTAGTACTTAATTACTACTTTGAATGTATGCATGCACACAGGGGTGGACTGGGACTCTGGCCCACCAGAGAAAAGATGTCAATATAAACAAATGTTTAGCTGAAATCAGAGATGTAATTAGAACCTTCAGGGCCCCGGTGCAAGAAACCATGAGGGGCCCCCTAACCCCCGGCCCCCTGCCACCTTGCCCCCCCCCCCCACAATGGCAGAACACCAGGGCCCAGTTGCAAGTGCGACCTTTGCAACCCTGGTAGTTCCTCCGTAGGTGTCAGAATTTTTTTTTAGTTTTTAAATTTTTTCACAATTCTATTTTAATTATTTTTTTTTATAATTTTATTTATTAATATTTTTTTACATTTTCTAGGAGCCCCTTTGGGGGGCTTTGGTGAAATATCAAGGGTCTAAACATAACTCTAGTGTTTCACCTTTGAGACAAAGGAGATTGAGGACACAGCACCCAATCTCCATCTCTGCAGCCTCAGTTGCACAGAAACTCTGTAAAGAATGTACCATTCATTCACAAATTTAAGTATAGTAAATACAGTTTGCGATGCTTTAGTTATGAATGGACACAAGAGCGATCAGTACTGATCATTCACTGTGTCCATTCAGAAAAGGACCATGTTTACCGGCCCCTTCCCCACTCTCCACCCTGACACATCCCCTGCAGCAGTCGGCAGGAGGGAGTAAGCCGGAAGAGCTGTGGGGGGGAACAAGAAGCACACGGGGGGCCTAGGAGCAGCTGGAAGCAAGTGAAATGGATAGGAGGGGCAGCGGGGGTGCCATATAGAGGAACCAATGCCCTCCATTTTCCTCCTGCAGCCACTGAATGCCTGTTGGAAGGAGAGGAGGAGAAGCAGGCTTTCAGCGGCTGCAGGAGGAAAATAGAGGGCATCAGTTCCTCTATATGCCACCCCTGTCACCCCTTCTATCCAGGTGTACAGGGGAGCCACACGGCCCCCTGAAGCATGGGGCTGGTCCCAAATGCAACCCCTATAGTTATGCCTCTGGCTGAAATCTTTCTTTGTGTTAAAAAAAATAAGGAATTTAACCGCTTAAGGACCGACTCCTGTAGATTTACGTCAGCAGAATGGCATGGCTGGGCACAAGCACGTACCTGTATGTGCTTTCAGTACCCAGCCTGTACCCATCCGTGGGTCGCGCGCTGCCGGCGGCTTGCTCGCGACCTGGTCCTGAGCTCCGTGACCGCGGCTGCGGGACCAGCGGACCCGATCGTCGCTGGTGTCCCGCGATCGGGTCACAGAGCTGAAGAACGGGGAGAGGTCTGTGTAAACAAACCTCTCCCCGTGCTTCCTACACTGCCTGTCACTGATCAGATGTTCCCTGTCATCAGGAAAGCCGATCAGTGACGTCAGACATAAAGCCACGCCCCCTACTGTAAAAAAAACACACACGTCACAGACTTAACCCCTCCCCGCCCCCTAGTGGTTAACTCCTTCACTGCCAGTGTCATTTACATAGGAATCAGTGCATTTAAATAGCACTGATTTCTGTATAAATGACAATGGTCCCAAAAATGTGTCAATGTCCGATGTGTCCGCCATAATGTCGCAGTCACAATAAAAATCGCTGATCGCCGCCATTACTAGTAAAAAAATAAATATTAATAAAAATGCTATAAAACTATCCCCAATTTTGTAAACGCTATAACTTTTGCGCAAACCAATCAATAATCGCTAATTGCGATTTTTTTACCAAAAATATGTAGAAGAATACGTATCGGCCTAAACTGAGGAAAAAAAATGTTTTTTTATATATTTTTTGGGGATATTTATTATAGCAAAAAGTAAAAAATATTGGATTTTTTTTCAAAATTGTCACTCTATTTTTGTTTATAGCGCAAAAAATAAAAACCGCAGGGGCGATCAAATACCACCAAAAGAAAGCTCTATTTGTGGGAAAAAAAGGACGCCAATTTTGTTTGGGAGCCACATTGCATGACTGCGCAATTGTCAGTTAAAGTGACGCAGTGCCGAATCGTAAAAAGGGGCCTGGTCCTTTGGCTGCAAATTGGTCCGGGGCTTAAGTGGTTAAAAGATCTTGTAAAATCAAAGAACTTAATCTGTATTGTTACAATTTTTTTCTTTGAAAACTTTCTTTCACAAGACAAGTTAGGTGTATAAATGAGTAAGACGATTTGTATGTGCACCAGAACTTATAGTCATACAAAATCCTATAGCAACAAGGAAGACAGTATGCACATGCTACAGTGGGGAAAATAATTATATGATCCCCTGCAGATTTTGTAAGTTTGCCCACTTACAAAGAATGTAAGGGTCTATCATTTTTATAATAGGTGTATTTTAAATGACAGAGGCAGAATGTCAACCAAAAATCCAGAAAAAACACATAAAACAAATGCTATAAATTAAGTTGCAGTTCAGTGAGTAATATAAGTATTGATCCCCAAGCAAAACATGACTTAGTACTTGGTGGAGAAACCCTTGTTGGCAAGCACAGAGGTAAGACATTTCTTTTAGTTGGTGACCAGGTTTTCACACATCTCAGGAGGGATTTTGGTCCACATTTTTTTACAGATCTTCTTTAAATCCTTAGGGATTCTTGGCTGTCTCTTGGCAACTCGAAACTTTCAGCTTCCTCCATAAATTTTCTATAGGATTAAGGTCTGGAGACTGACTATGCCACTTCAAGACCTTAATGTGCTTCTTCTTAAACCACTCCTTTGTTGACTTGGCGGTATGTTTTGGGTCATTGTCATGTTGGAAGACCCAGGGGCAGACTGACAACTCATGGGGCCCCCGGGCAATAGGAGATCCTGGGGCCCCCTATCCCGCCCATGTAATACCACCCATACTCAAGCCACACCTACACAAAGCCCCACCTACAAATTGCACTGCCCACACTACATGCATTTGTCACAGAATTTCTCTACACTATGTTCAAAATAAACTTACATTAAAGATAGTGCAACAATGGTAAATTTCCAAAATTAAGGATTTCATAAATTAACACAATATAAGTCTTCATAGCTGAACAGTGCAATAAAAAATATGCAAAAAATAAAAAGCTCTGTCCAGCATGTTACAAAGTTATGGCCCTAGAATTGCTCTTACTCCAACGTTCCTGACTATACCATACATGTGTGGTGCCATTATTGTTTACATACATGTGCTTGTCCTACATAAAGCTTTTCATATAGAATGTGTGCGGGGGTCATGGGTGTGCCTTACATTTTTTTTTATTTACTTTATAACATTTTAACTGACCACCAAAGTAGGGGGCATTCTTCCCACTGATCACCAATGTAAGGGGGCATTCTTCCCGCTGACCACCAATGTAAGGAACATTCTTCCCGCTGACCACCAATGTAAGGAACATTCTTCCCACTGATCACCAATGTAAGGAGCATTCTTCCCACTGATCACCAATGTAAGGAGCATTCTTCCCACTGATCACCAATGTAAGAGGCATTCTTCTCACTGACCACTAATGTAAGGGGCATTCTTCCCACTGATCGCCAATGTAAGGGGCATTCTTCCCGCTGATCACCAATGTAAGGAACATTCTTCCCAGTCACCACCAATGTAAGGGGCATTCTTCTCACTGACCACTAATGTAAGGGGCATTCTTCCCACTTCAGCCAATGTAAGGGGCATTCTTCTCACTGACCACCAATGTAAGAATTATTCTCACTGACCACCAATGTAAGAAACCTTATTCTCACTGACCACCAATGTAATGAACATTTTTTCTGCTGACCACCAATGTAAGGAACATTCTTTCTGCTGACCACTAATGTATGAAACATGCTTTCTGCTGACCAGGGATGTCAGGGACATTATTCTCACTGACCACCAATGTAACGGGCTTTCTTTCTGCCGAAGTGTACATATATCAGTGTTGTATATAAGGAATAGCACTCAGTATACAGATATCAGTGTTAGGGAAAAGCACTCAGTGTATAGATGTCAGTGTAACACATAGGGAATATCATTAAGTGGTATATATATAACTGACATACAACACTGATATCAGTGGCGGTTGGTGCTCAAAATTTTTGGGGGGGGCGCAATTAAACTGAAAAATTCTGAAAAAAAAGCCCATCAAATGCAGCCACTGTACCAAACGCAGCCACTGTGCCCATTAAAACGCAGCCACTGTGCCCATTAAAACGCAGCCACAACGTTGCACCCGCTTGTCACCTTTTTGGACGCCTATTAGCGCCTACGGCGCTAATCAGGTGTTTCCAAAAAACACCCCCACTGCTGTAATTCAGGCGCCCGGTGACCGAAAAGGGGCCGGACATCCGAATAGGGGGTGTCAGCAGCGACCATAGATAGATTCATGCAATGCATGAATCTATCTATGGTGTATAGTGAGTGACAGGAGAGGGGGGGCGGCGCTGCTGTGCCCTTTATGGATGCACCGCCGCTGGTACAGATATCAGTGTACCAGGGAATAGCACCTGGTAGATGGGCACTGGGCAAGAAGGAACTCTCAGTCAGCCTGGCTGGTGATCATAGACACACTAAACTGCTGTTATTACACACTGACCTGCTGCTGCACACAAGGCAGGTCAGGTTGCTATCTCCGACATGACTCCACTCTGTTCTCACTCTGCAGCCTCCAGCTCTCTTGCTGGCTTTCCCCCGCGGCATGGATGTATACTCTGGCCCCGCCCCTCTGCTGGATTCCCCAGGAGGAGAGGTGGCCAAAGCGCCTGTCACTGCTATCACCCTCATGGCTCCATGATCTTTAATCCTGGACAGCACCCGAGTCCTCTCATATAACCTCATCAGCTGCAGGCAGGGATGACATATCTCGCTGCCTCTGTGGTGCATAAACTTTCTCTATCCTGCATGATAAGCTGTGGGCACATCCAGGGGCAGACTGAGCCGCTCATGGGGCCCTCCCTGACCTAGGGTCCTCGGGCAGTGCCGAAATGGTCAGTCTGCCCCTGTCCATGACCCATCTTCAGTGTTCTGGCAGAGGGAAGAAGATTCTCATCCAAGATTTTACAATACATGCCCCCATCCATTGGCCCCTCAATGCGGCAAAGTCAGCCTGCACCTTTAGCAGAGAAACGGCCCTAAAGAATCATGTTTCCACCTCTGTCCTTGACTGTAGGGATGGTGTACTTAAGGTCATAGTCAGCATTTTTCCTCCTCCAAACATGGCAAGTTGAGTTAATGCCAAAAAGCTCAATTTTGGTCTCATCTGATCACAGCACTTTCTCCCAATCCTTCTCTGAATCATTTACATGTTCATTGGCATTACTGTACATGTGCCTTCTTGAGGAGGGGGACTCGGCGTGTTTGGAAGAAGAAAAATACTGACTATGACTATGCCATCTATGTATGGAGATCAATCTATCTGGTAAGAGGCTGAATATTTGTGGTGGAAGAATCACTGGAAAACACTTGTGTGCTGGGTGATTTTTTTAAAAGGGCTATCAGGATTTACATGGACTGAGCACTTTGTACTGAGCACTTTTGTGGATTTTGCTTTATTTAACTATATATTTGAAATTTTGATGCATTTTGCACTAGTTTTTTTTAATCTTTCCATAAATAGTAACTGAGTATAGTGCTGGTGAATAGGAGTAGAGTTACAAGGTGCTTGCAGGGAATTGCATGCTGGAGCACAAAGGGAGAATCTGATTCTTATATTCCTTTGGGTGTTATATGCTGCTGGTGTTTGCAGCACACCATTTGGAGTGGGGATGCCCACGGAGTGCATATTGGTGGAGGTTTGGTGACACTGGCTTCCAGGAGATATTAATGATTTGGCACGTTGGTTTAATCTGATGGAGGAAATGGACACACACACTTGGATGTATTTTGGAACTTTCCATTTATTTATTTAATATACATTGATAGACAAATAAATTGGTGGACTTTAAATTATTTTCACATATAATGCATGTGGATATGTAGATGAACTGGTGGACCTTTACTTAACTTTTACATATCTTTTTTAGTTCAATAGTTTTTTATTGGGTTTTTCAAATATAAGATACAACGATACCATAAAAGAAGGTATAACATAACATAATACATTGTGGGAGAACAGCTCCGCAAGAAGAATGCAAACCCTTATACAGCTTTATCTTTTTCCGTTGAACTGGTAAACACATATGCTATGGGTCTTATTAATTTTTGTACAGTGGCTTAGCCATATGTGCTTTGAACAAGGTGTACCTGAAGCCTACCGTAGGGAGGGCGGGCCTCCCCTCAGGTACCCCAAACGGGTTCTAACTGTACCATAGGAGGGGGGCTCCACCCGTCCCCCACCGCAAGCACCAGGGATGGATTCAAATATGTGATTCTTTACTGGGAGTGTATAAAAGGGTAAGCAAGAGAAAGAAAATACTAAAATAATACTAGTAAAAAAAAAGATAAAATTAAGAGAGAGAGATAGAAGGTTATAGGAGTAAACGAACTAGTGCCTAGCTTCTCATCGCACAATATATAAAATTAGCTATACTGAGATCCATGTTTGGAGATCCAGTCATTCCACGGTTTCCAAATGTCTTGTGAGAGCTGGAATTTTCCCAGGGACGAGGCAAACATGGTTTCATATTTAGCATGTATGTTTGTGGTCATTATTATTTCATTTAGTGGTGGTGGGTCTGGGGATCTCCAGTGTCTGGCTATTACCAATCTAGTACTGAGTAGAACGTGGGATACTATGGTTCTGCTTGTTTTAGGTAATGCTTCAATACCCAACGACAACACAGCTAGTCCAGGGGCTTTAGGGACAGGGCAGTGTGATATAAGTTCTAGCAGTTTAAATATCTCGTCCCATAGATGGGACAATTTGGGGCATTCCCAGAAAGTGTGGAGAAGGGTGCCTACACCATTGCAGTTTCTCCAGCACATTGGAGAAGCTTGGCTATTGAATTTAGAGGTTTTGTGTGGGGTTAGATACCAACGAAGTAATATTTTTTGGTGTAGTTCCCATAAGTTTATGGATTTGGTGGCTGAAAAGGTTACTTTTAGGGCTGTCTGCCATTGTTCTGTTGTATAGGTTGTATGTAGGTCTCGCTCCCAGGCCAATATGTTAGGATTTTTAACAAATACTAGTTTGTTGTTGAGGCTGTTATAGAATAGTGATATCCCTTTGATATTAGATGTGGGTCTAGTGAGGAATAATATCACCCTCCATGGTAATTGGATGGAGGTTTTGGTGTTGGATCGAAGAAAATGGCTAATCTGGATATATTTGTATTGTTGTGAGTCGTTCAAACCATATTCTAGTTGTAGCGACCTGAATGTCTTAATTGCTGGGCCAACCATGAGATCTGATATGTTATGTATTCCTTGGTCTGTCCAATGTGTGACATGTAGGTCAGGTATAATCCCCGCTAGACATGTAATAGGGATCTGTATTGAGGAGACATGGGGTATTGTGGGCGGCTGTTTCAGCAGGATTTTCCATGCCTGTAGGGATGCCCTAATTGAGGGTGCTAATGGGGCAGTGGTATTATAGCCAAGAGAGGATGCCATTAGGAGATTAAAGAGATTGGTATTGGTGATTTGGCCTTCTTCTAATTCTTTCCATCTAGGGTTGGGGGCATTGGGGAACCACGTGCGTAGTTGGGACAGTATCGATGCTGTGTAGTAATCTTTAACTAGTATGTTGCCCACCCCGCCCGCTGTTCTGGCTGCTATTGAGTTTTGGAAGGCCCATCTCGCTCTTTTCCCCATCCAGAGAAACTTATTGATCTGGGATTGTAGTTTGGAAAAGAAGGTGTTAGGGACTGGGATGGGAAGGGTTCTAAAAAGGTAGATTAGTTGGGGTAAGATTATCATCTTAAAAGCTGCTAGGCGCCCCGACCATAAGAGCTCTGTTTTGGCAATGGTTTGTAGCTTTGATGGAAGGGCATTTAGAAAAGACATGTAGTTAGCCTGGTACAAGTTACCTGTGGATGCGGTTAAAGTGATACCCAGATATTTGATCCCATCTTTGCTCCAGACAAATGGAAACCGTGAACTGAGAGATTTTTGTAGGTGAGCAGGTATATTCAAACCGAGTATATAGGATTTGCTTTCGTTGACTTTATAAAATGAGACCTTGTTAAACATTTGTAATACATCATACACCGAAGCCAGAGATTTTTCAGGATTAGTAAGCATCATAATAATGTCATCAGCGAACAGACTGATGACATGTTTGGAACCGTGAGATGAGATACCTGTGATGTTCTGGTGTGTTCTAATGAGGGTTGCTAGTGGTTCTAGGATTAGGTTAAAGATCAAGGGGGATAATGGACACCCTTGTCGGGTGCCATTGGTAATTTTAAAGGGGGTTGACAACACACCAGCTGTGTATACTTGGGCCGAAGGTTCTGAATACAGGGCCATAATGGCCGAGAGGATGGGTCCAGAGAAGCCAAACCTCTCCAGCACCCCAAGGAGGTAGCCCCAGTGGACCCTGTCGAAGGCCTTCTCCGCATCCAAAGCTAGTAGCAAAGAAGGCCTCCGACAGGACCCAGCTAGGTGAATAATATTGGTCAGCCTCCTGGTGGCATCGGATGTCTGGCGGCCTTTAGTGAAGCCAGTTTGGTCTGGGTGGATCAATAGGGGCATCAAATCTATCATTCTTTTAGCTAGTAGTTTTGAGTAAATTTTTAGGTCTGCGTTTAGTAGCGAAATGGGGCGGAAGTTAGCAGGACTATCTAGAGCTTTCCCTGGCTTGGGTATAGTGACGATGATAGCCTTCAGCATTTCTTGGGGGAAGGAGGAAGAGGCGGCAGCTGCATTGAAGATATCTGATAAGTGAGGGGTTAGAATATTTTTAAATGTTTGGTAGTATTCCCCTATGAAGCCATCAGGGCCTGGGGATTTGTTTTTTGGGATGGATTCTATAATCTTCTGAATTTCTTCTGCTGTAAATGGGGAGTTCAAGCAATCTAATTGTTGGGGAGAGAGTTTTGGTAAAGAAACCTGTTGCAAGAAGTCTTCTATTAGTTTGGTAGTGGGTTGTGGTGTTTCTCTATCATCTTTGAGGTTATAGAGGGTGCCGTAGTAGTTACTGAAGGCATCCGCTATGTCCTGAGGATGATGCATCTTCGTGTGTTTTGTGGAGTGTAGGATGTAAGGGATTTTGGTTTTCCCTCTATGTCCTTTGATTTGGTGGGCTAGGAGCTTGCCAGCTCTGTTCGCCTGGGAGTAGTAAGACATTTTGAGTTTCTTAGAAGATTTCTCAAAATCCTCTATTAGTAGAAGCCTAAGGTCATGCCGCAATTGGTTAAGTTGCTTGGAAAGAGTAATGGAGGTTGATGTTTTATTATCAATTTCAAGTTTTCGTATTTTCTCAGTAATCTCTCTTAATTTGTTTTGCTTCCGCCTCTTCGCCCTAGCCCCCTGTTGTATAAAGATCCCCCTGATGAACGCTTTATGGGCGTTCCACAGGGTAAATTTGTTCTGCATAGAGGGACCATTAAGTGTGAAAAATTCAGAGAGGTTATCTTCAATGATTTTTTTTGTTTCCGAATGCTGTAGAAGAAAAGAGTTAGTTCTCCATAATGGAGCAGAGTCCACTGTGGAAGAGTCCTTAACATGGAGAGTTATGGACGCATGGTCCGACCAGGTGATGGAGTTGATGGTTGAGGAGGTTGACTTGGATAGCGTGCGCTGGTCAGTGAGGAACAGGTCTATTCGTGTGTACGTGCGGTGAGGGGTGGAAAAGAAAGAAAAGTCCTTTTCTCCTGCATGGTGGCACCTCCACACATCATAGAGGTCCTCCCTGTGAATGGCAGTCTGAAGGGACTGAACTTTGCGCTTTGGTTTGGAGGTTGAGTCCATACTGGGGTCGGGAACTACATTAAAATCTCCACAGATAATAAGGAACCCTTTCTTGACTGAGTTGACCTTTTTCATAATTTTGTTAAAGAAGCGTAATTGATGCTTATTTGGGGCGTAAAGATTAACTATGGTATATGTGGCTTGGTTAATGTCACAGATCAGAATGGTGTAACGGCCTAAATGGTCTGTAATTTCAGTATGGAGCGTAAATGCCACTGTATCTCTTATGGCTATCATTGTCCCATTTACTTTTTTGTCCGCCTTTGCAAAAAAAATATGGGGGAAATTCCTGTGGGTACATTTTGGAGCAGACTCCTTGCTAAAGTGTGTCTCTTGTGCGCAAACAATGTCAGACTTGTTGCTCATCGCTTCATTCCATAGAGACCTCCTCTTCGCGGGGTGATTTAGCCCCTTAGTATTAATGGATAGAAAGCGTATAGCCATGGAGGTGGTATCCAGTGGCAGCTAAGCGGAAAAGGTTGGTAGACATACATAGTTCAGAGGTTTCTTTTCTTAGTTGACATAGGCTGTGTGGTGCATAGAATAAGGTATATGTACTCACATCAGGTTCTGGGTCACCATTGGCTGGTGTGACGGTATTCACTTGTTGATCACTTGGAGTTCTGGTTGACTTGTGAGGAGTGGAACTCGATAGCTGGTCCTTGCAATTTGGTGGAGGGCTGTGCACTTCAAGAAAAAAAAGAAAAAAAAAGAAAAGAAAGGAGAACGGCAAAACCAAGAGAGGAACAGTCAAGTGAACGTATACGAGCATATCAGATAACTCAGCTATTCCTTTTGCCAACATTACGGCTGACAATAACTGGCTTAACATGGAGCTCACAATTGCTCCAGTAAATCGGGGTAAAAGTTCCGGCCTAGGGAGTGGGTGATCCGGATCCTTGTGTCAGGGAATTGGGGACCTCTTGCTGGGAGGATCAATCAGACTTGCTACTTTGCGTTCTTGTGTGTAATAGGTGTCCAGTCAGGACTGAGTGGACGACGGTTGGTTTTGTGCTCGTTATTCTCGTCATTTTCTGGGAGAATTCTCCATTCCTTCAGGAGGGATATGCCTCTTTCTAGATTATCCACTGTGAAGGATTTGTCCTGTTTGGTAATGGTGATCTTTGTGGGATAACCCCATCTGTAGGGGATGTTGTGGTTCCTGAGCACCTTTGTAATGGTGTTCAGGTTTCTCCTTTTCTGCAGGGTATGCTGGGACAGGTCGGCATAAAATTGCAGGTTTTGAAACTGTGAGGGTATGTTGTCTTGTTTTCGCATGACTTGCATTAGTTGTTCCTTTACATGGAAAAAATGCAGGCGGAGAATAACATCTCTAGGGACTGCGTCTGGTAGGTGTGAGGGCTTTGGTAGCCTGTGAATTCTGTCTATAGTAAGTTCCACTAGGGACAGGTCAGGCAGGAGGGAGGAAAAGAGGTCCTTGGCATATGACCTCAGGTCTGGGGGTAGTATAGCTTCGGGGACCCCCCTAATTTTGAGGTTGTTCCTTCTGGAACGGTCCTCAATGTCTGCGATTTTGTTTTTGATCCATGCGTTTTCGTCATCTTTTTCGTCGTTTGCATCTATCAAGTCATTAATGGTAGTGGCATACTCCCCCATCTTGTTCTCTATATGCTCCACTCTTGTTTCTACTGCAGAGAGCTCCCCACTAAACCTGTGCATACAGTTTATCATATCATTTTGGAGTGTGCTCCTGAGGGAGACTAGCATGTCCTTAAGGACAGTGTCCAGTACAGGTTGATTGGCTGTGGGAAAGGACGTAATTGAGTCCGGGAGCTCCCTGGTGTCATCTCCTGATTCTGATGCTGGGCCTGGGGCAGAGCTGCATCCGTTCTCATCCAGTCTCAGCTTGGCTTTAGCCGGGCTCCCTGTGGGGGAATGAGGTAAGGGGGATGCCTGGTCGACGATCGGATCGTCATGTAAGGGTGATGGGGTGGATGAACTGGGTTTGGGTTTGTGTTTGTGGGCCGCCGCGTGTGCGGGGCCGGCGCCATATTGCCTACCTCCAGGCCGCGGCTGATGAAAGTAGTCGGTCAGGCGTTGCGGCTTACTCGCCCCTTTTCTTTTAGTCGCCATGTCCTCTTGATGGTGGCGGGTTATTCCGCCGGTATATTAGCCGATTAGCGGGGTCCAAAGGTGCCGTTTATGGACGCTTTCTCCCTGTAGGATCCGGAGCTCAGAGATCACGCTGCCATTCCTCTCCGCTGCAGGCCACGCCCTTAACTTTTACATATCTTGATGAACAGTGTTTTTTTTAATGAGATTATGGAGTTAATATTATTCACTATTGTTTTGTAAAGGCACAATAAGCACACAGTATATATGGACAGCAAAAGGTTTACGTATATTAGCCTTAGTTTGCTTATATTAGTCTCTCTTCCTGAACGCTGGCTTTTTCCTTGAACATAGCATAATTTCCTTTAAATATGCCTGTTCGGTCACCTGCTCACCTACAGACAAACTGACATTGCAGATTATGCAGAATAACAAATTTGCAGGCAAAATGTTTTCATGCCCAGGAGTAGATTTTGAAGTATCTTTTTTGGGATCTTATTTTTCCTCCAACCTCTGAAGAACATCTCTGTTTCATTTTGCTTTGCAAATGTTGACCAGGGGATGGCACTACTGTTTAAGGACATCACCGTGTTGCATTTTGGCTGGTGTGCATTGACTTTGGGAAGGCATCAGGAATGGGCCAGTGCTGCTGGGGTACATAACTGTTTTACATCTTAGTTGTTGATTAATGACTTGGAGATGGCTTCAGGAATGGGTCAGTGCTGCTGGCTTAGCTGGAGGAAGTCACTGTGTTATATTATAGTTGGCATTTGTTGGCCCGGGGATGGACTCAGGTGAAATATTT
This sequence comes from Lithobates sylvaticus, assembly GCA_028564925.1. Lineage (NCBI taxonomy): Eukaryota > Metazoa > Chordata > Amphibia > Anura > Ranidae > Lithobates > Lithobates sylvaticus. The sequence continues at coordinate 333,677,315 of CM053027.1, forward strand.
TATATGAAACACTAGCTACAACACCTAAAAAAAAAAAAAATTTAGTCATGTGAATATGCAGATGGTAGTGAGTTTAATTCTTTTGCAGCCTGCAGGTGTGTGGGCAGGACGTATCGTACCTGATACAGAGGAAATGACACACGCAAAGATTATGAAAAGTTAACAGTTCAGTAACAATGTATTTGTAAGAGTAGTATGGCAGAAAAGTTACAAAAGTACTTATAGCAGCACAGTTGGCATAACTCCCAACTGTTCCTGATTAGAGGGACTGGTCCTGATTTTGGAACAGAGTCCCTCTGTCCCTTTTTCCTCCTCATTTGTCCCTCATTTTGGTCTGATCTATGTAATTGTATATAAAAGGCACTATTTATCTTTCTAAAAGTGTTTCCCAGTGCTAAACCTTTCATCCAATTTCTAAATTGCTGTATTTGGAAGTTTCAAAAGCCAGTATGAAGAAATAGTAGTGGTTAAAAAACAAAAACAAAAACAGTTGTGGGTTTAATTAATCACTTTTTTTGTATAATTCTCCTTTAACCTCCCTGGCGGTATGATTATTTCAGATTTTTGATGCTCAAAGCGGTACAATGTTTTGCATGGAATTTTGCCATTTTATATTGTAGGCCTGTAATTCTTATGCCGCGTACACAAGATCGGAATTCTCGTCGGAAAAAGCTCTGACGGTTACCGACGGAATTCCGACGAAATTCCACTCAAACTGTCTTGCCTACACACGGTCACACCAAATTCCGACCATCAAGAACGCGGTGACATACAACACTACAATGAGCCGAGTTCAATGCTTCCGAGCATGAGTTGAATTGTTTCCGAGCATGCGTAGGAATTTTGCGCTGGAAAAATTGAGAACATGCTCTCGATTCTTTGCTGTCGGAAATTAAGCCACCAAAATTCCGATGGAGCCTACACACGTTTGCATTTTCCGATGAAAAGCTCTCATCGGTCTTTTTCTGGCCGGAATTCTGTTCGTGTGTACGCGGCATTAGGAATAACACACTTAAATCTGTCAAAACAAGAGTCTAGTAAACATCCCAGGCATAAAGTTTAAAACACGAAATCAAAATTTATTATAATATAATAAATAACTATAAATAATTATAACAAATAATAATATAATAATAATAAAAATTATTCAATAATGTAATCAAATCAAAAACACTGAAATTTGCTCAGTTGCAGAATTGTCGCTGTCATTACTTTCAGTGTTTGATGACGGATTTCCCCACAAATCACTATCGCTCAATTCTGCAAGTGATTCTAATTTATTATCGCTGTTTTCTAGCTGGTCTAAAACCGCTTTTGGCGTAAAGGGACACTATTTGGTTGCTATGGACAATTTCCAGTTTCCAGGCAGAAAGAACAGTATATATAATATAAAACTGCATGCAGGGCACTCGACAAAGCACTAGGGACAAAGGAGATGTGAAATAATTTGATACAGTAATGTAATCTGTAAGATTACAGTGTACTGTATGTGTAATATGTTTTTTACTTTTTGAATTTGGCGCCGTGCTCCGTCCCCGCGCGTCGCAGCGCTTGCAGGGAATGGAGCTTGGCACTGTGATAGATCCGGCGGAGGAAACTGCTCACACACACATCGTGGGAGACATTGCAGGATCCTGGGGACAAGGTAAGTAACTTTGCCTGGATTCTGCGATGCGATCCCGAGTGTGGCTCGGGGTTACCGCTTTGGTACTGAAAATTCACCCCGAGCCACACTCAGGAATACCGCTAGAGAGGTTAAGGGGGCGTGGCAGGGGCTGTGTCCTATGCCTACATACTTTTGCTAATAGGTGTCCCTCGTTCCCATCTCAAAAAGTTGGGAGGTATGCAGTTATTATCACCTGGATTAACACTTGCCATAACAGGTGCAGTAATATTTGCAGTAACAGGCACAATAACTCTTGTCCTCATCAACATGGGGACAAGGTGCTTTGGGGTTCCCCAGGGCAACCCCCATGTTGAGGGCACGCGGCCTGGTACGGCTCAGGAGGGGGGGCGCTCGCTCCTCCCCACCCCCTTTCCTGACCGGCCGGGCTGCGTGTTCGGATAAGGGTCTGATATGGATTTGGCGGGACCCCCACGCCGTTTTTTTTTTCGGCGTAGGGATTCCCCTTTAAATCCATACCAGGGCTAGCGAGGTGTCAATGTCGCCGATCGAGGTGGCGGCATTCACCTCCTTCGCTAGTCCCATCTACCTGGAGTCACGTTCTAAATGAACGGACTTTCCTCCGTGTGTGGGCAAGTCCGTTCAAGTCCAGCAGACTTTGTCCAAAACTCTGGCGGATTGTCCGCTGGAAAAGTTTGCCGGAAAAGTTTGGGCGTGTGTGTGGGTAAGTCCACTTGTTCGGAAAGTCCGGCGGATCTCCGCTGGAAAGTCCGGCGGGTTGTCCGCTGGACTAGGTCCAGCGGACAATCCCGCCGGAAAGTCTGATCGTGTGTACACCGCAATACAGTCCCAAATGGCCCATTCCTTATCACTGACCTGGAACCAGCCAGCAGATCAGGAAATATTTTAAGAGTCATCAGTCCTCGCGTACATACTGGTTCTGAGTACTATATACATCTATCAGTCATAACTTTATCCACCACACACCTAGGTCCCTCTTTTGACACCAAAACAGCCCTTATCTGTTGAGACATGGACTCCACTAGACCTTTGAGAGTATGCTGTGGTATTGGGTACCAAGCCATCAGTAGCAAATCCTTTAAAATGTTGTAAGTTGCAAGGTGGGGCCTCTGTGGATCAGACTTGTTTTTCCAGCACATCCCACACATGCTGGATTGGCTTGAGATCTGGAGAATTTGGAGGCCAAGTCAATGTCTTGTTGTGTTCCACAAACCACTATTTTTGCAGTGTGGCAGAGCACATTATCCTGCTGAAAGAGGCCACTGCCATCAGTATATACTTTTACCATGATGGGGTGTACTTGGTCAGCAACAATGTTTAGGTAAGTGGTCTGTGTCAAGTAACATCCACATGAATAGCAGAACCGAAGGTTTCCCAGCAGAACATTGTCACGCTGCTTCCGCTGGCTTGCCTTCTTCCCGTACTGCATCCTGCTCATCCACATTGATGTAAAAGAAAGCATGATTCATTAGACTAGGCCACCTTTTTCCATTGTTCCCTGGTCCAGTTCTAATGCTCACGCACCCAATGTAGGCTTTTTTTGACTGTGGTCATGGTTCAGCATGGGCACCCTAACCAGAGTGTGGCTACGTAGCCCCATACACAACAGACTGCAATGCCCGACTTCTTTGCTTTTAACACATCAACTTCAGGGACAACATGCTTACTTACTGCCTAATATATACCACTGACTTTCAGATGCCATTGTAACAAGATAATCAATGTCATTCATTTAACCTGTCATACGGACAATCTGTATTGTTTTGCATCTCCTACGTGTGACGTCATCCGGAGGGATGTCTGCACTGACAGTGGCTGGTTCCTCTTCCTGTGCATGGAGTCAGTGGTTTCTTTAGTGAGCTGCAGACCGGGCTTCCCCCACTAGTCCAGTGTGTCAGAGCAGACTAAGTGCATATCAGCTGCCCATATGCAGCACTAAAAGCTTTCCATTATACCTCATTTGTGAATGAATTTTACACATTTTGTAATGTAATCAATTAATTGGTTTAATATTTATTACACTATGACTTTGTGCTGGACTTTTTTGTCTCTCTTGCTGTAGTAAACCAGTCACCACACTCAACTTTTTTTTGTACTTCCGTGAACACATAATTGCGGTATTGGAGAGGAGTTCCTAAAAATACCCACTGTATGTTGCTTCTTGTCTCTCACCTATGGTACGCCTGATGTAGAAAGAAAATCAGTACGAAGAAGTATCTCGTAACCACCAGTCAATGTTAAACTTATATTGAAAATCCAGTGAAATTGGTAACACAGAGATAAGAAGTTACACAGCAAATACTTAGGAAGTACACTCCCAAGGACCCATTGATGAGCTGAATTAAGCCCCATACACACGGTCGGATTTTCCGATGGATTCTGTCCTATCAGACAATGTTGTCGGAAATTCCGACCGTGTGTAGGCACCATCGGACAGTTTCCATCGGATTGTCCGACGGACAAAGTCCTATCTCCTGCTGGATAGATTTTTTGACAACAAAGTCCGATCACACCAAATCCGATCGTGTGTAGCGAATTCCGACGGACAAAGTGCTACGCATGCTCAGATCACATTACAAGACCAAAGCTATTGGCTACTAGCCTCTACATAGTCCCGTCGTAGGCAACAAACGTCACCACGTTCAGAATGATCGGATTTTCCGACAACTTTGTCCGACCGTGTGTACGCAAAACCAACATCGGACAAAGTACGACGGACATGATCCGACGGACCTGGTCCTCGGATAATCCGAGCGTGTGTATGGGGCTTTAGACTTGGCTTCAGTGGATTACAAAGGGGTTGATGAATTTGCATAGCTATTTTTTGCCCAGTGAAATTGCAAGTTATGCTTTGCGAATGAGAACATGTAACAAATACAAAGTTGATGTTAGCTCTATCTGGCTGCAAAAGTGAAAATACACATTATGATTTTAGCACAGCTGCTGTGTTTGGTGGAATGGATTAAATGATTCTAACACCCCACCCAAAAAAAATTAAACTGTTGATCCTGCTGTTCTCTAGGCTATCCTTCATGATGGCTGCTAATCTGCAGGCTCCTAGAGACTCTGCAACATAGGCATCACAATGCTCCCCATTTCCCATGTCTGGCATGTGACACACTGTTTTAGCTCCACCCCCAACCTGGGTGGTGATAGTAAGAACAGCAATCATGTGACAACACAATTTTTTTTAAAGACGTTGTATATAGATCTGTGGTTGAGGTGTGCCCCATCCATACATGGGGGGGGGGGGCTTTTTGAGTTTAGTATCACTTTAATAGCTAACTGAATGTTTATACTTGTTGCCTTGGGAGGACTACAGAAAAGTATATATGGCATAATTGAAAATTAGATAATGAGAGAATGTACGTATAAAGAAAGCAAAAAATGATCTCCCTATCATCATTTTTGGCACATATTTGATTTCTTGCATTTTTGTTGTCTGTCCATGTAGTGAGCTGTAATGTAAGGTCTAAGTTTTACCACATGAAGAGCTTAGCTTCACATACCAGATAAGATGAGGTTGTGTGGCCCTCTGGTCCACTTTAAATTTTCCTGGGACCTGAACTCCCATTAAAACAATAATTCTAAAATCGATTTTGTCTGGTGTAGTGTTTTTTTACTTGATTTTTTTATGTTTAATGGTGAATCACCATCTGTAGCGCTTACATGTTTCACTACTATGATGGATTGGACATGTTTTAAGGGGCCTATTTTAGAAAGATTTTTGCCCAAGATTTACACAACTCTCATCCAAGATTTACACATTTTTTCACATAAAATTCAAGTAAAATTTTTTGTGAATTCTATCCACTATGTTCATTATTATGTGTGTTCTATGTCCTATGTTAATACATTGCTGGCAATACATAAATATATATTTGTGATATTGGAAAACTTGTGTGAAGTTCTAAAATCTTTCAAACATGTTTTTTTTTTTTTTTTTTATACCTATTTTTTACTTTAAATAGTGATTATTCTCCTAGTACACCTTTAGGCGCCTGAAAACCACCTCCCATTCATTCAAATGTGACTTTTCACACTGGGGAGGTGCGCTTGCGGGACGTTCCGAAACGTCCCAAAACGCCCTGCCCATTAGACTGAATGGGCAGTGCTTCCGAAGCGCTGCAACACAGGAGTTGTTAACCCCTCCTTTTGGGTTGAAAGCGGTCGAAAAGCGCAACTAAAACGAGCAGCGCTTCAGTGCTAAAGCAGCCGTGGCCCCAGTGTGAAAGGGGTCTTGGGTTTATCACCTAGCACGTCCTACATCATATATTGTATATCTTTGTGTTTATTCTTTTAATTTCAGCTTGATTAACCGCTTCCCGACCGCCTCACGCAGATATACTGCGGCAGAATGGCACAGGCAGGCAAAATCCCGTATATAAACATGATTTTGCATTTGCCTGCCTGTGGGTTGCGCGCGCACCGCCAGCGGCGCGCTTGCGAGCTCCGTGACCCCGGCCGCGCCCCCTAATGTAAAAAAACACACACGTCACAGCCCATAACCCCTCCCCTCCCCTAGTGGTTAACTCTTTCACTACAACTGTCATTTATACAGGAATCAATGCATTTAAATAGCATTGATTGCTGTATAAATGACAATGGTCACAAAAATGTGTCAAAAATGTCCGATGTGTCCGCCATAATGTCGCAGTCACAATAAAAATCGCTGATCGCCGTCATTACTAGTAAAAAAAAAATATTAATAAAAATGCTATAAAACTATCCCCTATTTTGTAAACGCTATAACTTTTGCGCATACCAATCAATAATCACTAATTGCGATTTTTTTTTACCAAAAATATGTAGAAGAATACGTATCGGCCTAAACTGAGGAAAAAAAAAAAAATTTTTATATATTTTTTGGGGATATTTATTATAGCAAAAAGCAAAAAATATTGCATTGTTTTCAAAATTGTCGCTCTATTTTTGTTTATTTCGCAAAAAACAAAAACCGCAGGGGCGATCAAATACCACCAAAAGAAAGCTCTATTTGTGGGAAAAAAAGGACGCCAATTTTGTTTTGGAGCCACGTCGCACGACCGCGCAATTGTCAGTTAAAGCGACGCAGTGCCGAATCCAAGGGCCTGGTCCTTTGGCTGCCAATTGGTCCGGGGCTGAAGTGGTTAAACTCATTGGTTGATCCTTGCATGTTCTATAGCAATATATTTCTAAACATAGCCTAGCATACAGCTGTCAAACTCAGTGTAATATTTTGTAAGGACAGTACTGGCATTCCTCTGGGTGATATTTTTCCACCTTTCACTTTAAGAGTAAAATGTACAATTCTGCCACATCCTTTCTGTCTTATTGAGACGAGTATTACATCTGCAGAATCAAATTCAATTTACTGTCTGGCTTTGAAAGTTTGAATTTGTAAATTTGACAGGTCGTTTTAAAGGGCATAGGTACGCAAAATAAAATGTTGTACCCCAACCCATGTTGAAAATTACCTGTCAGAAATAGTTAGAAGTCTTCTGTATTTCTCTTGAAGCGTGTCCCTTCATCTGTCAGTTTAAAAAGGTTAGCACGGTACAAAAGAGCAATCCACAAAAAAAAAAAAAAAAAAACAGGTTTCTGGCATAGCCTATTCTTCAAAAGACCATAAAACTCTACAGATTTCAAACTTTTCCAGTCTCGGATTTGTAATGTTTGTCAAAACTTATTACTGTGCCAAACTGCATTGTTAACTTTGTTGCTAGTGAAAGTGGGTTATTCTGGCAATTTAGTGCCGGATTGTACTTTGCTCACTGTACATTGCTCACTTCCCCAGTCATGCTAAAATGGGCTTATCACTCATTCCTAGCTGAAAGAAATATCTTTTGGTAAGAAAGTAACATCTATCTATCTATCTATCTATCCATACACACACACATATATTTGTGTGTATATACTGTATGTATAGGTAGGTGTTTATACACAGTCAGGTGTTTTTATATATTCTCGGTCTATAATAATTGAGTCTGGAATTTTTACTTTTTGTATTTATTTCCAGCTTCCTCAGCCCTCGGATGGGCATATTTTTTCTTCTGCCTATGTGATTGAAAGAGTATATGTTGCTGTTACATATTGTTTGAAATGCAAGAAAAATAAAAAAATAATATGCAAGTAAATAGTGTGTGAATGTAAATATATAATATATACACACATTTATGGGTTACAGACACAATGCATGTAATATTATTTTCTGTTTTCTCATGTACAAATATCAAGACCGATCAATAGATACCACTTCCTTTACTTGTCAATAGTTTTCATGAGACCTTTTCCTTTATTTAGTGGTGAATTATCTATTTTGAAAAGTGCCAGTCACCAGTAATATGTGGAGTCATAAGGCAATACATCATTTCTGTATCTAACTATGATATTAGATTACACAGGCCATATGGCCTCATTTTTTTCTAGGTTGTGCCACTTGAGCAGCAATAACCCTACATCTGCATTTACAATTTATTTTACATTTACCCAGGTATCCTATGTACTTTGCATATTCAATATGTAACTTTTTGTAAGTTAGAACCCCTTTTAAACACTATCCTCTTTAGCCATAATAAATCAGCTTTGTGTTTATTTCCAGGCATTTTCCATGTTCACATGCAGGGTAATAACATAAGCACTATAAATTTGGTTTAATGATTTTATTCTGGACACGTCGGATGCTTTTGTTTAAAACTGGTGGAACAATAACACTGAAGTGTTGCTGTTTCATACCATTCAGGTGTAATTTATTTACTTATTTTGTGTAAAATAAAAAAGTGGACATCAGCATAGACAATACAAATGTACATCAGTAATGCAAAAAATTAGAACATCAAGGTCTGCAGTAGTATGTGTTGTTTAGTGTACAAACAGCAGTTATAAAACCAAGCGCACAAAGTGACAGCTGCTAAAATGTTTCCAAATAATGAACAACTATAAAAAAAAAAAAAAAAAAAAAATCAGGTGGCACAGTAAACCACCTATTGTGGAGGTGATGGAGTACCTAAGGGATGCAAAATAGCAATCACTTGACAAAGGAGATAGGGTTTCATACGACTAGTGACCAAAATGGCCCTGGTGAATTTGAAAGATGACTAATTATGGTATATACTCCAGCCAGATAGTCCACACTTTCTCAAATTTAAAAGAGCAGTCTTTATAAACATGTGTCCGTTTCTTGTAGGGTAGTGACATTGATGACCTTTATTTTTAACCAACTCATGAAAAATGACAGCTGAAATCTGATTGTTTTTTATGGGCACCTACTTCACAATCCATTTAAATTATTTATGATTTAAATGATGATTTCTGATATTCATTGTTAGATTAAATTATAGAATGTATTCTTTATATGTACAGAATTTTGGCATGCCTTCTATCAAATAAGTTTTGGACCATTTGGTATATCTGTGTCCTACAACTTTAATCAATTGATTATGTTTCACTCAGCTCTTTAAAGTGAAAGAATGGAGCCTGGTTCATTATTTATGTGCCATTTGCATTCCTCAAGGAATACTTTTAACATACAAGTTTTATTCATTTGTAATGTGCTGCTTAAACTTCAGTGAGATGTTATGTTCATAGATGTAATTTTCAGCTCCATTTTCTCAAATGCCACAAAATAGATAAAAGAAATATCGATGTATGTGTGACATGTTCATTTAAATATTTGACATGCTACGAAAGTAGATTAGAGTGTCAACATGCAACTAAGAATAGTTTAAAAAAAAGTTTTCAGATCTTTTGAGTGCTAATAGAAAGTACATTACTGTGATGTTAAGTCTGCTTAGCTATTCCAAAGAGTATGTGTAGCAGCCTTAGAATTTTATTAATATTACGTTCCTTGCAGCTAGGAAATATGCCAGTATAAACAAGCACCCCGTTCCGGATTGTAACTGAAGTTTCTGCTGGTCGTTTAACCCTTTATGTAAGGTGTCAGGAAGGTATTGCAGTGTACTAATTACATTCTTGAATTTACCAACTGCAAACAATACAATAAGTACAATTCTCTGTATTTACAAAGCATGCAGCAGCAAACATGGGCTTTCACTGATGTGTTGCAGGATATTGCTATTGTTTTGTTTGTTGTAGCTGGTCTCATCGATGTGTTTGGTTTTACGTATTTTTATTTTTATTATTTTTTTATTTTAGGTTGAGCTAAAACGAAAGTATAATGATCACCATGCAAAGAGTAGAGGACTTTTGCCTGGAAGCATGTGGTATGAAATTCAAGCATACCGAGCCTTGAATCAAGCCTTGGGAAGGTAAATGGTGTAATAAAAGTGCCTCTTCATACTAAAGATATATATAGTTTTCTAATGCAAATTGATTCACATATATATTAGGACTAAGATCAGTGCTCACCGGAAGATTTTTAAAAAGCTGATGTATAAAAACAGAAATTGTACATTCTCAGAACAAATGTTTACCTGTGATTAAAGGAAAGTATCTATTATTTTTCACTATATACATCATGCTAACCTCTTTCACAGCTCATGTCTGTCCTTGTAAGAAGCCAGCTTAATGCAGACAGTGTTCCTGATGAAAATTTACACAAGGAACCAAATGTGTTCCTGTAAGTCAAATGTGCAATCCTTTTGTAATGTTGCTGACCAGTGAAACAAGTTATATATTATTCAGATCTGCAGTTTGCTCTGAACAAAGCTTTTGTAATTGCTTCCTAAATATTCTAATAAGTCTGCAGAGCAGTTAATGAACTACCATATGAGTGTTTCTATGTCTATCATAATATGTATTGGCTGGAACAGGTGGTGGAAATTAGATTTTATTTTATGTAATTGCTTGGATCCTTTGTCACTTTATCTGTACATAACGGCCATATAGTAACTGTTCGCTTTGAATAGCTTGGGAAACTCCCTGTCTTCTTTTTTTTTTTTTTGCTACCATTGCCTTTGCAACCTGTTCAGGATACAGAACAGGAAGCAAGAGAAAATCTCTCCACAATTAAAGTAAAGAATATCTTCGACAGTTGTCATAATTTTATCAGCGCTTAACAAAATAAAGGCAGACATTACAGTTACATTACAATTTGGTACAAGAGTAATCAGAGGGCCCTGCTCATTAGAGCTAACAATCTAAGTGGGAGGGTCAGTTGATACTGATGAGCTGATTGAGGAAATAAAACAGTGTATTAGAAGCAGGATAGGCTTCTTTAAAGAGAAGGGTTTTCAGGAATTGTCTAAAGATAGATAGATTAGGGGACAGTCAGACAGATTGGGGTAGGGAGTTCCAAAGGATGGGATAAGCTCTGGAGAAATCCTGGAGGAGAGCATGGGAGGAAGTGACAAGGGAGCTAGAGAGCAGGAGGTCTAGGGAGGACCGAAGAGAGCGACTTGGTTGGTATTTTGGGACTAAGTTAGTGATGTAGCTGGGGGCAGAGTAATGGATGGCTTTGTAAGTTATTGTTAGTACTTTGAATTTTATTTGTTGGGTGAGTGGAAGCCAGTGGAGGGATTCGCAGAGAGGGGTGGAGGACACTGAATGGTTGGTAAGGTGGAAGAGTCTTGCAGCGGCATTCATTATTGACTGAACGGGGAATAGTCTATGTAAAGGTAATCCAATGAGTAGGGAGTTGCAGTAGTCGAGGCGAGAGATAACCAGGGAGTGAATTAGAAGGTTGGTGGTGTTATTAGTTAAAAAGGGGCATATTCTGGAAATGTTGTGGAGGCTAAGGCGGCATGATTTGGACAGGGATTGGATGTGGGCCTGAAAGGACAGTTCAGAGTCTAAGGTTACCCCTAGCACCCTGGTATGTGGGGAAGGACTGATAGATATGCCATTGATCTTGACAGAGAAGTCAGGGGAAGGGGCACGTGGGGGAGGAAATGTTAAGAGCTTGGTTTTAGATTCAGTTTGAAAAAGTGGTTTGACATCCAGGCTGATATGTCTGTTAATAAATCAGTGATGCGTGAGGAGACTGATGGGGTCAGCTGAGGGTCAGAGAGATAGATTTGGGTGTCATTGGCATATAAATGGTAGTGGAAGCCATGGGAGGCTATCAGCTGACCCGGGGAGGACGTGTAGATCGAGAATAGTAGAGGTCCAAGGACAGAACCTTGGGGGACCCCAACGGTAACAGGAGTTGGAGAGGAGGAAGTGGAGTTGTAAGTGACACTGAAGGTTCGGTGAGATAGGTAAGATACGAACCAACAGAGAGCGCAGCCATGGAGACCAAGCAAATTTCGTTTTTTGAGGAGGGAGGGGTTGGTCAACTGTATCAAAGGCAGCAGAAAGGTCCAAGAGTAAGAGTACAGAATAATGACCTTTGTGCTTATACCTATTAACCATGAAAATATGTTAGTTATTTTTAAGAATTTGAGTTTGTGACCAGTTATCTGAAGTAAATTCCTATTAATAACTAGCAAATCTTAACATTTGAGCTTTTTTGTGAAATTGTTAAAAAAAAAATTGGTTTGCTGATTCTGATCAATAGCTCTATATTCTGCTTTATAAAAAGTACTATGTTAGAAGCTTCATGCAAAGCTACACATGTAGCACTTGCAAATATTTTCTTTAAGGATATGTAAAGATCTATATCTATATAGATAGTTATTAAATAATTTACCTGTGCATATCATTCCCTTGCTATAACTACAAAGGAGCAAAACTTTTGTAGAATTATTTTTTCCCATTTTAAAGTATTTCTCTACACATTGTTCTAACCTAACACAAGTGATATTTATGTGGAAGACTTTAGTCCCTCCTCCTGCCTGTGTTGTGGCTTTGAATGATGGGAGCACAAATTATTGATGTTCCCAATGATTAGCCTTTGTTTATCAGATTTCTGTAAAACATGGTATAGTGCCTTGAAAAAGTATTCATACCCCTTGACATTTTCCATATTTTGTCATGTTACAACCAAAAACGTTAATGTATTTTATTGGGATTTTATGTGATAGACCAACACAAAGTGGCACATACTTGTGAAGTGGAAGAAAAATGATAAATGGTTTTCAAAATTTTTTTAACCAAAAAATATCTGAAAAGTGTGGCATGCATTTGTATCCAGCCCCCTTTACTCTCATACCCCAAGCTAACATCTAGTGAAGCCAATTGCCTTCAGAAGTCACCTATTTAGTAAATAGAATCCACCTGTGTGTAATTTAATCTGTGAAGCCCTCAGAGATTTGTCAGAGAACCTTACTGAACAAACAGCATCATGAATGCCAAGGAACACACCAGACAGGTCAGGGATAAAGTTGTGGAGAAGTTTAAAGCAGGGTTAGGTTATGAAAAAATATCCCAAAGTTTGGATTCACCATCCGAAAATGCAAAGAGTATGGCACTACTGCAAACCTACCAAGACACTGCTGTCCACCTAAATTGACATTAATCATTATTCAGAGAAGCAGCCAAGAGGCCCATGGTAATTTTGGAAGAGCTGCAGAGATCCACAGTTCAGGTGGGAGAATCTGCCCATAGGACAACTATTGGTCGTGCACTCCACAAATCTTGCCTTTATGGAAGAGTGGCAACAAGAAAGCCATTGTTGAAAGAAAGCCGTAAGAAGTCTCATTTGCAGTCTGCAAGAAGCCATGTGGGGGACACAGCAAACATGTGGAAGAAAGTGCTCTAGTCAAATGAGACCAAAATTTTACTTTTTGGCCTAAAAGCAAAACGATATGTGTGGTGGAAAACTTACACTGCACATCACCCTGAACACACCATGTCTGTCGTGAAACATGGTGGTGGCCGCATCATGATGTGGGGATGCTTTTCTTCAGCAGGGGCAGGGAAGCTGGTCAGAGTTGTTGGGAAGATGGATGGAGCCAAAGACAGGGCAACCTTAGAAGAAAACCTGTTAGAGTCTGCAAAAGACTTCAGAGCGGGTTGAGACCAGGGTGGGGATTCACCAGGACAATGACTCTAAACATACAGACTTGCAGCTGTAATTTTCAGATGATGGATTGAACAGTGCTTTGTGAGATGTTCAAAGCTTGGTATATTTTTTCATAACCTAACCCTGTTTTAAACTTCTCCACAACTTTATCCCACACCTGTCTGGTGTGTTCCTTGGCCTTCATGATGCTGTTTGTTCACTAAGGTTCTCTAACAAACCTCTAATGCCGTGTACACACGATCGGAATTCTCGTCGGAAAAAGCTCTGATGGTTTTCCCGACGGAATTCCGCTCAAACTGTCTTGCCTACACACGGCCACACCAAATTCCGAGCGTCAAGAACGCGGTGATGTACAACACTACAACGAGAGGAGTTCAATGCTTCCGAGCATGCGTCGAATTGTTTCCGAGCATGCGTAGGAATTTTGCGCTTCAGACTTGCTCCAAACGATCGGAATTTCTGATAGAAACCTTTTCCGTCGGAAAAATTGAGAACATGCTCTCAATTTTTTGCTGTCGGAAATTCGGACAGCAAAATTCCGAAGGAGCCTACACACGGTCGCATTTTCCGATGAAAAGCTCTCATCGGTCTTTTTCTGGCCACAATTCCGATCGTGTTTACGCAGCATTAGGGGTTCACAGGACATCTGTATTTAAACATGATATATATTTACAAATAAAATTACACACAGATGAACTCTATTTACTAATTAGGTGACTTATGAAGGCAATTGGCTCCACTAGATTTTAGTTCGGGACATCAGAGTAAAGGGGGCTAAATACAAATGCATGCCACACTTTTCAAATATTTACTTACTTTTTTTTTTTTTTTACTTACTAAATTTGAAAACCATTTATCATTTTCCTTCACTTCACAATTATGTGCCACTTTGTGTTGGTCTATCACATAAAATCCCAATAAAATAAATTTACGTTTTTGGTTGTTACATGACAAAATGTGGAAAATTTCCAGGGGTGTGAATACTTTTTCAACACTGTAGCTACAGCAGGCACACAGTATGCCTCTCAGCGACTCCCAAGGATATTAACCACTTCAACCCCGGAAGGATTTACCCCTTCCTGACCAAGCCCTTTTTTGCAAAACTGCACTGCGTCACTTTAACTGACAAATGCAACATTGTACCCAAGCAAAATTGACGTCCTTGTTTTCCCACAAATAGAGCTTTATTTTGGTGGTATTTGATCACCTCTGCGTTTTTATTTTTTGCACTATAAACAAAAAAAGAGCGTAAATTTTGAAAAAAAAAGCAATATTTTTAACTTTTTGCTATAATAAATATCCCCCAAAACATATAAAAAAATTAATTTCCTCCTCAGTTTAGGCCAATGTGTATTCTACATATTTTTGGTAAAAAAAAAATCGCAATAAGCGTATATTGATTGGTTTGCGCAAAAGTTATTGCGTCTACAAAATAGGGGATAGATTTATGGCATTTTTATAATTTTTTTTTTATTAGTAATAGCAGCGATCTGCGATTTTTTTATCGTGACTGCGACATTGCAGCGGGCAGATTTTGACAATATTTTGAGACCATTGGTATTTATACAGTGATCAGTGCTATAAAAATGTACTGATTACTGTGTAAATGCCACTGGCAGGGAAGGGGTTAAACACTAGGGGCTCACTAGAACATGACAGAGATCACTGAGAGCAGTAGATCCCTGTCATGTTGCTAGGCAGAACAGGGAAATGCCTTGTTTACTCTCAGTGCCACGATCGAGTCCACGGGACCCACAGGCACGTGCCCGCTAGCCGCCGATGACGGAGTGACATACGGATACGTCATTTTGCGCACCCGTGCCTCTTTGCCGATGTATATCGGCGTGAGCCGGTCGGCAAGTGGCTAAAGCGGAGTTCCACCCTAAAGTGGAACTTCCGCTTATCGGATTCCTCCCCCCCCCGGTGCCACAATTGGCCCCGCCCATATCCAAGGAAGCCCGCCCATATCCAAGGGTTCCCGTTGTGTCTTGGGAAACACACAGTTCCCAGGACACAACGGGGACCAATAAAGACGCGCAGCGCGACTCGCGCATGTGCAGTAGGGAACCGGGCAGTGAAGCCGCAAGCTTCACTTCCTGGTTCCCTGAGAGAGGATGGCGGTGGGGCAGCCGAGAGACGAGCGGTCGCTCGTCATCTTCTGCCTACACCGCTGGAACCTGGAACAGGTAAGTGCCATTTATTAAAAGTCAGCAGCTGCAGTTTGTAGCTGCTGACTTTTAATATTTTTGGTGCGGGTGGAACTCTGCTTTAAAACGGGCAAATTATTAAGGGACTGGTTTAGAAGATAAGCCAGTGTGCGTATTAGCTGGCATATCATTGAATACTGTGGCATAGTTGTTGAGAGGTTTTGCTTAGACATCTAAACAGCTTTTCCTTTGGACTCTATAAATAAAATGTTGTTTAAACTAATACAGGGGGTCCCCGAGTTACGAACTTGTTAGGGACTGCCCGCCTGTTCTTAACTCGTAAATGTTCGTAAGTCGGCCGCGCATGTGCAGACCGACAATTATGGACAATTACGGACATTTCCGATGTTTGCCGTCATTTTCCGAGGCTCCGTCTGGCCGCGCATGCGCAGAACGGCCGAAGGACGGCGGAAAATGGCGGAGGGTCCCCGCAGCGCCCGGTACGTAAGTAGGGGATGATCGTAGGTCGGGCGTTCGTAAGTCGGGGACCCCCTGTAATTAGTCTTTACAACACTAGAAGTTAATTAAAACAGGTCTATATCGCACCCTGAAAACATTAGTAAAAAGTACCACAATTCTATTTTTTATTTAGATACTTGTTTTCAATCCAGTGAAAAAGTCAATGTATTTATATATTTTAGCTTTACACAAGGCAACCTTTATCATGTTTTCTCCTACAGTTAATGTTTGAGCAATACTTCTATTTAGTTTTTGTCTCAATCAACTTTATAGATCTTACCTTCTAGTCTTCTGTCTTGTGTTCACAGCAGAGACCTGCAGTTATTTCTGTTATTTGTATAAGCCTTTTTCAAACTAGTTGCGAGAAGACTAATACATATTTGCGAAGGTACTAAAACGATAGTAGTATATTTGAAACATGAACAAGTCATGACCTTACAGCTTACTTTTCAAGCCTAAACATGCAACAGTTTTGTCACACATTTTTATCACACAAGGCTAATACTGTGAATAAGATTTGGTTGAGAGCTACCAATCTTTTTTGGAAGAGAGACCCATGAAATCTGCGATGACAACAGACACTAGATGGCAGCCGACCAGGATTACACAATCCGTCCACTGAAAAATCATTGTACAAATATGATTTCATTGGATGAATGTTCACGTTTGTGTTAATGGAGCAAGGAAGGGGGTAGAGTGCTCAGGTGTCAGCTTGGCTAGGTGGAAATCAATAGTAATCATAAATCCATCCCAGGCAGTCACATCTTCATTGGAGCAAACTGGGCACCAGAAAGCACTTGCCAATGAATGATCATTCCCCAATCCAACTGTAAATGATTGGATCAGATGAATGTTCTCTTTTGCCTGTAAGCACCCCAGTTCTTGCATACTTCAAATACAAAGTAGGGTTGCTTTGTCATTTTTAAAAACTGTGCTGCTATAGTTTGCTCAGCATTTTGGCATAATTGATTTTTTTAAGATCATGTTGAATTAATAATTGTACAGCTAATTCATAGGATGTTTTATAAAATGTGTTCTATAGTCCAATCAGAATAGGTGCAGTATACAGCTTTGGCATGGAAATTATAAAGAACTACATGTGTCTATCCCATTTTGACTATAAATCCACTCTGGAAAAATATATTCACAGGATAGATAATACACATAGTACATTTAGTGTACCTAATCGCAAAAATATAACATACAACTTTTTGGGAAATTTTCATGACAAAATTATACAAAAGTGAATGAAAATGTTCACCAGACAGATATACTTTTAAAATTCTTTATCCGTGCTTGGATAGCATACAAAGAATAAAGTGTGTTATTTCTGTGGATTGATACCCATGAAGTCATTCAATTTTTTAATCCAGTACAACATTGCATTTCTTTATATCTTGTTTTTATTTATAGTAGCATGTTCTCATTTTGGGCTTCCCAGACAAGTTACTTGCAGCAATGAGTTTTGATGCTGGTGAAATTAAAAATGAAAGTAGTACATATTTATTTGTCCTCCACTCTGTAAAACATCACGTAAAGGCCATGAACAGGAAAAGAAAGTCACTAAAGACAAGTGACCTTTCAGTCGAAGAAATCCTTCACCAAAATATGATATATGATGACAGTGACTGAAAGTGGTCACATTTTGGGAGGAAAATGTCTACAGAGATTTATGGCAATAGAAGCAGAAAAGGCTTGAATCTGGCACTTTCCTGACAATCCCAGAATGCTCTGCCATGCAGAAACCGTGTGACGAATCCAAACCTTTTAGCTGGATACTCTTCTCCGAAGAAGTTGCATTTTCACTATTTGCATACTATACATAATAAGTGTTGATGTTGCAGAGATAGCGTCCCGTGTGCTTGTTTTGGGTGTTTGCTTATACTTTCCTTTCTAATTGTGCTATATTATGGTCTTTGTAAACAAATATAGGGATCAAAAAATAGTTGCCACCCCGTATGTTATGATTGGATACTACAGAGGTATTTGTATATATTCCATTGAATATTTTTCTTCAGTAAACTGTCTGCTGATTTGTAACTGAGGATTGAAACAGTTTGATGATAAATAAAATAACATTTATAGCAAACTGTTCCGCATAAATATATTGCTACATGCTATCAATTATAATCATCATGTAGTGCTTTGCATGGAATTTGTCAAAGCTGTCATTGCTTGTTTAACCGCTTCAGCCCCAGGCGATTTTACCCCCTTCCTTACCAGAGCACTTTTAGCAATTCGGCACTGCGTCGCTTTAACTGACAATTGCGCGGTCGTGCGACATTGCACCCAAACAAAATTGACGTCCTTTTTTTCCCACAAATAGAGCTTTCTTTTAGTGGTATTTGATCACCTCTGTGGTTTTTATTTTTTGTGCCATAAACAAAAGAAGAGCGACAATTTTGAAAAAAACACAATATTTTTTACTTTTTGCTATAATAAATATCCCATTTAAAAAAAATATAAAAATGTTTTACTCAGTTTAGGCCGATACGTATTCCTCTACATATTTTTGGTAAAAAAAAACGCAATAAGCGTTTATTGATTGGTTAGCGCAAAAGTTATAGCGTTTACAAAATAGGGGATAGATTTATTGCATTTTTTTTTTTTTTACTAGTAATGGCGGCGATCTGCGATTTTTTCCGTGACTGCGACTTTGCGGCGTACACTTTGGACACTTTTGACACATTTTTGGAACATTCACATTTACACAGCGATCGTTGCTATAAAATTGCATTGATTACTGTGTAAATGTGACTGGCAGGGAAGGGGCTAACACTAGGGGGCGCTGCAGGGGTTAATATATGTTCCCTGCAAGTGATTCTAACTGTAGGGGGAGGGGACTCACAAGGGGAGGAGACCGATCGGTGTTCCTCTGTACTTGGAACACATCATCGGTCTCCTCTCCAGTGACAGGACGCGGAGCTGTCCCGCTGTTTTCCCGGGCAATCGCGGGTGCCCGGCGGACAACGTGACCGCCGGGCATGCGCACCGGGTCCCGAGCGACACCGCGGGTGTGCGGGTGGCGTGCGCGCGCACCCTAGAAGGCCGGGAATAGAAGGACTTCATATGACGTCCACCCAGGATGGGAGATCCACCTTGTGGACGTCATATGACGGTGGCCGGTAATGAAGTGGTTAATGCAAACCAATTACTTGCACGCAGTGAGAAGCCATGGTGTTCTCATCACTTAACCACTTCAGCCCCGGACCAATTGGCAGCCAAAGGACCAGGCCCCTTTTTGCGATTCGGCACTGCGTCGCTTTAACTGACAATTGCGTGGTCGTGCGACGTGGCTCCCAAACAAAATTGGCGTCCTTTTTTTCCCACAAATAGAGCTTTCTTTTGATGGTATTTGATCGCCCCTGCGGTTTTTATTTTTTGCGCTATAAGCAGAAATAGAGCGACAATTTTGAAAAAAATTCAATATTTTTTACTTTTTGCTATAATAAATATCCCCAAAAAATATATAAAAAAACATTTTTTTCCTCAGTTTCGGCCGATACGTATTCTTCTACATATTTTTGGTAAAAAAAATTGCAATTAGCGATTATTGATTGGTTTGCGCAAAAGTTATAGCGTTTACAAAATAGGGGATAGTTTTATAGCATTTTTATTAATATTATTTTTTTTACTAGTAATGGCGGCGATCAGCGATTTTTATTGTGACTGCGACATTATGGCGGACACATCGGACATTTTTGACACATTTTTGGCACATTTGTCATTTATACAGAAATCAGTGCTATTTAAATAGCACTGATTCCTATGTAAATGACAGTTGCAGTGAAGGGGTTAACCACTAGGGGGCGGGGAGGAGTCAGTGTGACGTGTGTGTTTTTTTTACAGTAGGGGGGCGTGGCTGTACGTCTGACGTCATTGATCGGCGTTCCCGATGACAGGGAACCGCCGATCACTGACAGTCAGTGAAGGAAGCGTGGGGAGAGGTTTGTTTACACAAACCTCTCCCCGTTCTTCAGCTCCGTAACCCGATCGCGGGACACCAGCGGCGATCGGGTCCGCTGGTCCCGCGGCCGGGGTCACGGAGCTCCCGACCGGGTCGCGAGCGCGCCGCTGGCGGTGCGCGCGCGACCCACAGGCAGGCACATGCACGATCACGTACAGGTACGTGATTTTGCCTGCCCGTGCCATTTTGCCGACGTATATCGGCGTTAGGCGGTCGGGAAGCGGTTAAATTCATGGCATTTAACTGCTCTCTGTGTCAGTAAAAGAAGCTCCTAAGAAAATATAGCTGTTTGGTATTTTTTAGAACAGCTACAACATCAGTAACCTGTTGCTTCCTGAGGCTAAAACTGCCATAGCATAAAAAAACAAGTAGAAGATTGTTGGATTGAGTTTAAGCAATGATGCAATTTTTTATTGGTTGGAACATGGATGAATTTTCATGTTTTAGCTAAAAATGGAAAGCACCTTTAGCAACTTTTCTAGTTCTTCTACATATTGTAAATGTTGTGTTTGTTTAACATCTAAAATAATATAGTTATTTTTCAGGATGTAATCTTATCTTTCTTATTTTTAACAGGTGTATCCGCCATAAGAATGACTGGGGTGCCCTCATATTAGTAGATGACCGTTTCAGAAATAACCCAAAATATATAACTGGTGAGGATAAATCATCTGCATAGCCACTTATGTGTTTGTTGCAGTTTTAGGATCATCCATGGCTATTTTAACATCATTTTTAACTGTATTAGACCATTGAAAAAGCAAATAGCTGCAGATTGGTTTCCTTTGTTGTCAGATAGACTCCGTTGGAGCTGCAAAAGACCCCTGTGCAAGGGAACAATGTGGATTCTACCTCTGCGTTTGCCATGTTTCTACCACATATATATGCATTCACTTTTCCTGTATTTTGACCTGCTAGTTTTCTCCATCAGAATATCACAGCTCATTCATCCTGTTTTGTACCTGCAAGAGCAGCAAGCCCTAGTTTACACTTAGGTCCCCATCATGTACCATCCACCGAGCAGCACCACCCACCGAATGCAAACCATTCAAGTGAATAGGGCCCCACTGCTGCATGTGGTTGTGGTCTTGGGTTTTAGGGGTTAAAACAGGTGGTGAGGAGGTGACCATGACTCCTCACCGCCAGTCAAATGTCTTCTAAAACAATGTACTTCAGATTGGTCTTCAGAGGGCTTCCACATGTGTAAACAAGCCCTTAGGCCCCTTTCAAACGTGTGGACCGTTAATTTCATTAGTTCAGTCCCTTTTTCATAGAAAAAAACATATGAAGTTTGCATCATTTTTTTAATCCGTCTTTACATCAGTTTTTTACATCTGCCAGCTAGAGTCTTTAACCACTTGAGTCCCGGACTCATTCTTTTATGCAAAAATGGACCATTTGTCCGGTATACATCCATTTTTTGTCAGATCCGTTTTTTTAGCAGAAGAAAAATAGGACTTTGTTCTGTTCCAAAAAATGGAAAAAAGCGGATGTAAATGGATGATTGTCCATTTACATCCGTTTTTCCATTGAAATGCGTTTTTTATCCATCAACGCATAGATGAAAAACAGACCAACGGTCATTTGTTTCATGTGTGAAAGGGGACTTATGCTTTGCTGATATTTAGTCCTTCTTCAGAGAAGTTCAGATGATCAGCAGTCTATTCTGAACACCTGGGCCCTGTTTCTCTCTACCGTCCTGAGAGGCCTTCTGTTTCTTTGTGGGCCCGCAGGTTGCAAAGGCAGAATGGGTCTTCTTGATGGCCCAATGACTTAGTCTATTCAAAATAAGATTTTGGGTATAGGTGGATTTCAATAGTCATCAGCTGGTTTCTTTTCATTTGGGAACATAAGCGTGAGACCTTGCTTATATAATCTCTGGATCTGCTCCTGTCCACTTACCCTATTTTATTCTCTGTAATGTAAACCTAAAAATAGACTGGCATTTTCTGATATTATTATTATTATACAGGATTTATATAGCGCCAACAGTTTGCGCAGCACTTTACAACATGAGACAGTACACTTGCAATACAAATCAATACAGGAGGGATCAGAGGGCCCTGCTCGTTAGAGCTTACAATCTAGAAGTTAGTTGTAGCAGCTGTTGCAGACCTGGCAACTAAAATACAGTTGCAATAGAATTAATGGTTGCAAAGCAACCAAAACAGTTAAAGCATGCACCAGAGAGAGCTTTTATACACCTACCTATTTTATCTTCTTGATTTACACTTCCTGCATCAAAGTGGATCTATGCATCTGTACCCAATATGGGGGTGTGCATCGCGGGGCATGCAAGAGCTTTAGCTTCTGTGCTTGGAGCTAGAACTTGGATATTGTGTGCCTGTGGAGAAATAATGGTATATGCTTTGTTAAGGTCAGCTTTACAAATTTGTTACTAGTGCAAGTTCACTTTAAGCATTTTGGACATTTGTAAAAAAAATTCTTACAATGCTTTAAAATGGGTTTAGTACTTTACACACTTACAAACAGCAGACTGCATGTTTGTCCTGTGATAACCATGTTAAAAAGGAATACATTCAACCTGCTGGTTGCTATGGACAGTGCTGTTCTTTCTCAATTGTAATAATTAATGAGGTCCAGCTGTTCACATTTTATGTCTATAGACTTTGATTCGCTATTGTACGGTAATCTTCATGTGCACTTTGACTTCCTTCTACAGTTAATGATGACCTATTTAAAACACCTGTATTACCTTCTAGATGAAATACTTATATTTATTTAAATTTCCTCAGCTGTTTTTAGTAGTATTATTTAATAAAACATCACTGTTTTGGGAAATCTGTAAAATATGCAATGCTGCATCCAAGCATTTCTTACAAACAAGCAAGTAATGAAAAGCAATAACTTACAAAATTGAACATGGTAATAGACAACCAGCAGGGGGAGCTCAGATTCCATAAAAGAAAAAACTATAGACACCAAATGTCTCCAAATAGAATTTAAATTATTAGTTATCACGCCTGACATGGGGCTTTACATATGATAAAATTGATTATTAAACTTGAAATAGGTCATTCTTGTCTGTATACTAATAAGTACCCATCTAAACTGATTCACTACTTTATTTTATTGTGAATCAATGCATTGGTATTGTTTATATCTTTGTGAATATCATTTCAAAGTAGTATGGTACGTTGATGGATAAGATCATTAGATGAAGAAATGCATGTTAAAGTTTCGGCCGCCAATCCTTCAACTTTTACCAAGATTTTTAAAAAATTTCCTAGGGGCTGGGCACATGGGATTCCCATGCAGTGCATTTTGACAGCCAAATTCATTTGAATGGGCTGCAAAACACACTGGACCATGAAGTAAGTAGTGCAAGCACCACTTTTTCAAACCACATGGTTCTGCAGTGCCATGTGTTTTGATGCCCATAAATGCACTGCGTTTGTGATTTGCGTTTGGGGAGCCATTAACAATACATTGGCACACTCATGCAGACTGCAAGGGCAGCACGTTCACCTGTGATGCCAGAAATGCACATGGAAAGCACCTTTCCTGCACTGCATTCTGGTGTAAACCGGCCTTCGAAGTAATGTTTCCAGACTTATGAATCAGCCCTTTAGGTAATGGCATAATTTGACCAAGTTAAAAACATGCTAGTCAAAGATAGCACAAAAAATGGTTTAAAGAGCTTATCCTTTAGGTCTTTACAATAATAAAAAAAATCATGACACAAAAAAAGGAAAAACAAAAACCAATGAGAAATTTATCCCAGGCAATATGAGGATTAGAATTCTAAATTAAGGCGACACAGTGTAATGATGACCTTGTGTTGTGCAATTTTTCAGCTGTTATGCTTTTTATTGTTCATATGTTTAATAAAACAATGTTTGAATTGTATGGTGAGGCAGTTTAGGGAAAGAGAGTACTATATTGTTGTCTTGGGGTTGATTTACCACCCTTGGCGGCAACAACTGCAATCAAGCGTTTGCTATACCTTGCAATGAGTCTTTCACATTGCTGTGGAGCAATTTTGGCCCACTCTTCTTTGCAGAATTGTTTAAATTCAGAGACATTGGAGGGCTTTCTAGCATGAACGACCTGTGTAAGGTCATGGTACAGCATCTCAATTGGATTGAAACCTAAAAACCTAAATTTTGCTTTGCTTGAACCATTTGGAGGTGGACTTGATGTTGTGTTTCGGATCTTTGTCCTGCTGCATAACCCAAGTGCACTTGAGCTTGAGGTCACGAACTTATGGTCGGACATTCTCCTTTAGGATTTTCTGGTAGAGCTCAAAATTCATGGTTCCATCAATTATGGTAAGACGTCCAGGTCCTGAGGCGGCAAAGCAGCCCCAGACCATCACACTACCACCACCATGTCTGTTGGTATTATGTTCTTGTTATGAAATGCTGTATTAGTTTTATGCCAGATGTAACGGGATGCACACCTTCCAAAAAGTAAAATTTTTGTCACATCAGTCCACAGAATATTTTCTAAAAGTCTTGGGAATAATCATAATGTTTTTTTGGTAAATGTGAGATGAGCCTTTGTGTTCTTTTTGGTCATCAGTGGCTTTGGCCTTGGAACTCTTCCATGGATGCCATTTTTGCCCAGTCTCTTTTATATTGTTGAATCATGAACACTGATCTTACCTGAGACAAGTGAGGCCAGCAGTTATTTAGATGTTGTTCTTGGTTCTTTTATGACCTCATGGATGAGTCGTCGTCATGCTCTTGGAGTAATTTTTGTAGGCCGTCCACTCCTGTGAAGGTTCACCCAGGCGTAGAAACCCACATCCAATTAGCAATGGTTTGAACCCAGCCTGAATCTGTGATTCTCTTGGTGCCAAGATAGGCCTTGATCAACATATGACTTTGCATGTCATCAAGGGTCAGATATCAGCACTTGTTGTCTTGGGGTTGATTTACTAAAGCTGAAGAGTGCAAAATCTGGTGCAGTTGTGCATGTTAGCCAATCCGCTTCTAACTTCAGCATCTTCATTAAGCTTTGACAAAAAAAAAATACTAGAAGCTGATTGGTTTCTATGCAGAGGTGTGCTAGATTTTGTACTCTCCGGTTTTAGTAAATCAACCCCCTTGTTCCATAGACCAATTGCATCCTATTCTTTTATTAAGACTTTTGTCCCTCACATAGCTTCCTCATGTGCACTCCTCAGTGACTTCATGAGATCTGAATTTGGTTCTCTCTTTACTACAAAAACAGCCTTTTGAACCTATTTGGTATATTTCCCTTTCTACTGTCACTCACAAGGTTGCTTTCCTTGTTGCCATCGGTGAGGTGAGCGTCTAAGCTGGTGGCCTTATCTGGTCTAGCCTTAGAGCTTCCTTCTTTCCCAAGGTGCTTTTGGCCTTTCACCTAAACCAGGACATTGTTCTTCCTTCCCTCTTTCCAGTTTCTTTTCATCAGATGATCTCCCTTCATCACCTGAATGCAGTTTTGTGTTGTGCATGTCAACCTTGCAGCCACTGCTTTCATTAGAAAGATTGTCTCTCTTTTTAGCATTATTGATAAACTAATAAGGGGAAACTGCTTTGTGTTCCTCCATTTTTAGGCGGCTCAGATCATCATCCAAGTTTATGGTCTTAAAGATCGGGTTTTACCATTTTCTGTCAAGGCAAACTCTACTTAGGTCTGTTTCCCAGGTTTACAAGGCTGCCACCTGGTCTTCTGTTCACAAGTTCTCCAAATTCTTCCAGGATGATGTTCAGACCTCATCTGGTGCCAGTTTCAGACGTATGGCCCTTCATGCGGTTCTTTGAATCCCCAGTTCTGTTTTGTTGGCCTGTTAGTGTTTTTTTGCTGCTGTCCACTCCTCAGTTAGACTGTTTTTTGGCCTTCCAACAGTCTCTGGATTTCTGTGTGCCATAATGAATGAGAAGGTCTATGATCATGCTCTTGGTACTGCTTTTTCACATAACTGAGGTATGCTGGGAGTAGGAGGGTTATTCTAGGCTGTACATTACAGTACAGGTGAATGGGTAAAAAGTGCCCTGCTATTGTGTTTAGTATTGAGTCCTGGATCTGTTAGAGCGAACTTGACTAAAGACCAAATGTTCAGAGAAGAGAAGGCTGACTTCTCAGTGATTTCATATTGTCATTCACTGGCTGCTACTAGAGTTGTGGTTGATGAAAGAAACTATAGCTTTCAATACGTTTTTGGAAGCCTTGGTAGTTATGCACTGAAAAAGACCAACACTGCTTACTTTTTAAACATTGTAGAAGGCGGGTTTCCACATTAAAAGCCTACTTTATTTTCTGGTAACATGAAAGTGAATTGGTTATATAAGGCAGTGTATGCATGTTTTGGGGGAAAAAAATGGTTTATTTCAGTCTTATAGTCACAATGATTGTGGTTAACATAGGCCTGTCACATTCAGTAAATTCATACAATATTCACTGTTTAGTGCATAACCATCAGTAACAAATTACAGATATAGATTCTCACTGACCTATCTTCAGTGGAGGGTGTACCAAAATTGGCTAGAATGTTTGATGTATACAAATTAAAGATTTGAAGTGTGAGCAGTGTTTATGTAAGCTTAATAACACAAATATGCCATTGTCTTTGCTTTTTATAAAAAATTTACTTTTACACGTTTTTTTGTTGTTAACTGATGAACATTGTGTTGTATATGTGTTTTAAAAGTATTTGTTTTTCTTCAGGATTGTCAAAATGGGTACGGCAGTTGGTACAGCACCACTCAAACTTTAAAAGCGCTATAGATTCTCTGGCTGAGTTTTCTAAGAATCAGCAGCAGAGAGTTCAACAACAAAGTTTGACCATCAGTGAAGAAGTGCCTCAAACACCTTCCTTCTCCTCCAGAGATGATTACCCTAGTGCCTCATTGTTGGAACTCACTATCCACCCCTCTGAGAGTGTTTTAGAACATACACAAGTGACTGTCACAGCACCTGATCCTTCACCATCTGTGATTACAGTTTTATCTTGTTCAGATGACTCGGATTCAGGTGAAGACACTATGCACAAAAATAATTGTAAGTATATACAGTACGTGTATATGCGTGTTTGATAAACGGCATGCTTTAAGTGGAACTCCTGGTAAACAGCTAGGTGCACAGATGAAATACATACAGTATCTCACAAAAGTGAGTACACCCTTCACATTTTTGTAAATATTTTATTATATCTTTTCATGTAACAACACTGAAGAAATTACACTTTGCTACAATGTAAAGTAGTGAGTGTACAGCTTGTATAACAGTGTAAATTTGCTGTCCCCTCAATATAACTCAACACACAGCCATTAATGTCTAAACCACTGGCAACAAAAGTTAGTACACCCCTAAGTGAAAATGTCCAAATTGGGTCCATGTGTCAATATTTTTGTGGGGCCACCATTATTTTCCAGCATTGCCTTAACCCTCTTGGGCATGGTGTTCAACAGAGCTTCACAGGTTGCCACTGGAGTCCTCTTCCACTCCTCCATGATGACATCACGGACCTGGTGGATGTTGGAGACCTTGCGCTCCTCCACCTTCCATTTAAGGATGCCCCACAGAAGCTCAATAGGGTTTAGGTCTGGAGACATGCTTGGCCAGTCCATCACCTTTACCCTGTTCATCTTTGAGGTGTGTTTGGGGTTATTATCATGTTGGAATACTCCCCTGTGGCCGAGTCTCCAAAGAGAGGGGATCATGCTCTGCTTCATTATGTCACGGTACATGTTGGCATTCATGGTTCTCTCGAACTGTAGCTCCCCAGTGCCGGTAGCACTCATGCAGCCCCAGACCATGACACTCCCACCACCATGCTTGACTGTAGGCAAGAAACACTTGTCTTTGTGCTCCTCACCTGGTTGCTGCCACACACGCTTGACACCATCTGAACCAAATAAGTGTATCTTGGTCTCATCAGACCACAGGACATTGTTCAGGAATTGCCTTAGTCTGCTTGTCTTCAGCAAAGTTTCCGGGCGTTCTTGTGCATCATCTTTAGAAGAGACTTCCTTCTGAGATGACAGCTATGCAGATTAATTTGATGCAGTGTGCGGCGTATGGTCTGAGCACTGACAGGCTGACCTCCCACCCCTTCAACCTCTGCAGCAATGCTGGCAGCACTCATATGTCTATATCCCAAAGACAACCTCTGTATATGACGTTGTGCACTTAACCTCTTTGGTCGACCACAGCAAGGCTGGTTCTGAGTGGAACCTCTCCTGTTAAACCACTGTATGGTCTTGGCTACCATACTGCAGTTCAGTTTCGGTGTCTTGGCAATCTTATAGCCGGTGGGGGAAGGTTTTTTGGGACTTTAAATGAGGCACATATGCCGTGTGCCTCCATCCCTAATACTGTTTAGAAAGAGAGGGGAGAAGTGGGACTTTGAATGAGAAAGATGACTTTGTGGAGGCGGATTGAAGAAATTGCAGATTTTATTAATGAAAATATCATATCAAATATGGCAGAGTTAAAAACCACATATTCAGTAAGTATGCTGATTCATATTAGCTCCACCCACACGTAACATACAAGTGTGGGATAGGTAAAGGAGTTGACATACATATAATACTTCTGAAACAATTAGTTGTAATCTTATATTAAATGAATTCATATATATACATGTGTCATATACACAGCACTGACAGCGGGAGTAAAAATAATAGATAAGACCGTAATAAATAAATACAAGAGTATCAAAATTGATAATATACTGCAGACCGAGATCAATGTGTCCATTACAGACACAGGTCAGCATCACTTGGGCCCAATGCGATTCGTGTAGAGACACTCTTCAGGGGATGATGCTCAGGTATGTCTGCAGAGTGTAAAAAAATATATAATAACATTAGTCTAATTTTAAATGGTAATATGAAGGAAAGGCAACTTGGCCCATCCTAGATACTCACAAAAGTGGTCCAATCTTCTTATAGCCTAGGTCATCTTTATGTAGAGCAACAATTCTTTTTTTTCAGATCCTCAGACAGTTCTTTGCCATGAGGTGGCATGTTAAACTTCCAGTGAGCAGTATGAAAGAGTGAGAGTGATAACACCAAATTTAACACACCTGCTCCCCATTCACACCTGAGACCTTGTAACACTAACGAGTCACATGACACCGTGGAGGGAAAATGGCTAATTAAGCCCAATTTGGCCATTTTCACTTAGGGGTGTACTCACTTTTGTTGCCAGCGGTTTAGACAATAATGGCTGTGTTGAGTTATTTTGAGGGGACAGCAAATTGACACTGTTATACAAGCTGTACACTCACTACATTACATTGTAGCAAACTAATTTCTTCAGTGTTGTCGCATGAAAAGATATAATAAAATATTTACAAAAATGTGAGGGGTGTACTCACTTTTGTGAGATACTGTATATCAGTCATCCCAAAAGAGGGGATCTGAAGCTTTTCACCAAATTACTTGCCCCTTGTCTTAAATCTCATCTTCCCCAGTTGGTACATTTGGACCAAGTGGGCTTTATTCCTTCTCGCAAAGCGAGAGACAATACTATTAAAGTGCTTAAAGAGGAGATCCACCTGAAAATTTTTTTTTTTTAAATAGTCAGCAGCTACAATTACTGCAGCTGCTGACTTTTAATAAATAGACACTTACCTATTCCAGGTTCCAGCGATGTCCGCAGAAGATGAAGAGCAAGCGCTCGTCTCTCGGCTGCCCCCGCCGCCATCCTCTGTCAAGGAATCAGGAAGTGAAGCTTGCGGCTTCACTGCCCGGTTTCCCTACTGCGCATGCGCGAGTCGCTCTGCGCGTCTTTATTGGTCCTCGTTGTGTCCCAAGACACAACGGGGCATATTCGGATATGGGCGGGCCAGCTCCGGCTATCTCGTCCCGGAAGTGGGTGCAGATACCTGTATTATACAGGTATCTGCACCCCCCTCCCCCTGAAAGGTGCCAATTGTGGCACCGGAGGGGGGAGGAATCCGATAAGTGGAAGTTCCACTTTAGGGTGGAGCTCCGCTTTAATCCAGTACATTATGCCAACCGTACTGCATCCCTTGTGTTTTTCTGAGTACCGATGCAGAGAAAGCCTTTGATAGGGTGAATTGGACATATATGTTCGCAGTCTTGAAGCATATGGGTTTTAGAGATCAGAATCAATGGATTACTAGTGTGTACTTAGCTCCACAGGCCTTGGTTAAGATCTACAGGATGTTCTCAGATCCTTTTTTTTTTTATATCAAATGATACCTGACAGGGTTGCCCTCTTTCACCCATGTTGTTTGCTCTTTCGTTAGAGCCTTATTTGAATACAATATAGTTGAACCCCAATATTTCGGGGTTACCAATAGGAGACTTTAACTACAAGGTTTCGGCTTATTCAGATGACTTATGCCCCGTACACACGGTTGGATATTCCGATGGAAAAAGTCTGATCGGATTATGTTGTCAGAAAATCTGATCGTGTGTGGGCTCTAGCGGGCTCTTTTTCCGACGGAAAAAATTTGAGAGCAGGATCTAAAATTTCCAACAAAATCTGATCAGACTTTTCCGATCGTGTGTAGAGAATTCCGAAGCACAAAGTGCCACGCACGCTCAGAAGAAATTTGGAGACGAACTTTGTCCGACCGTGTGTGTGCAAAACAAGTTTCAGACAAAATCCGTCTGAAAAAAATCTGACGGATTTTGTGGTCGGAATGTCATAACTCTTTTCCATGTCTAACCCACATGTTTCATTGCCCAATCTCATGAAGGAAATAGATTGTTATGGAGCCCTATCAAATCTGAAGATAAATTATACTAAATCTGAGGGTATGGGAATTGCTCTACCTCCCTCTCTACGTCACACCCTACAACTTCATTTAAACTTTAAATGGGTGTCCTCTACGTTGAAGTATCTGGGTACATACATTCCTTCAAACGTAGCTAACATTTTTGCGCTGAACTTCTTACCTTTTGTTCAGTTCGCTCTTTTTTAGATAAATGGCACAGAGGCCGGCATTCTTGGTTTGGCCGATGTAACATTATCAAAATGAGTATTTTACCAAAATTTTTGTATCTTTTTTAGACATTACCCATTCCTTTTTTTTTTTTTTTCGACAAATCAGTGCCTTTTTTACTAAGTTCATATGGGCTCATAAACAACCCAGGCTCTGCAGACGCCTTTTGACGCTGCCCTAATGTCATGGCGGAATAGCGGTTCCAGATGCATTGAAATATTATCAAGCTGTCCATCTTGGCAGAGTGGTTGACTGGTGCAGACATAGAGATCTTAAACTATGGACGGCCATTGAGCAACAGTTTAGTTCTGTACCTCTACACAGGGCACCGTGGTGTTACGCAGATTTACCAGCTTCTCTTAAGGCGCACCCCATTATAGGTCCTACACTCTGAGTAGGATCCATGGCTTGTCGGACTTCTAGACTTTCTACCATACAATCACCGTTGTTCCCTATACTGGGAAATCGTGGCTTTCCCCAGGTATAGCGCCTGGCCCGTTTTGTAATCTTTCAGAAAGGGGATGCTTTCAAGCCTCTCATTTTTTGATCTCCTATAACTGGCCCACAGTCTTCACTGATGCAACTAGGGGGCCGATACAGATTATTGTTCTAGCAGACACTGCAGCTATGCCATTATTTTCGATCATTAAGACCCCCGGCAAATTTCAGATGACAGCAGACACTGTTTGAATTGTAGGGAGTATTGGGAGCCGTAATACTCTTTCTAAGATGTATACCTTGCTAATGGCCCCTCCAGATGATTTTTTGATGTTGGGCCTTAGCAAATCGGAAAGATTTGAATAGAACATTTACATCTGCCCAGCGTCAGAACATTATTTATCTTTCCCCAAAACCATTTGTACACATATTCAGGAAACAAATTATAAATTACTAATGCAATGGTATCGTACTCCGTCAGCTGTTAGGTTTTTTCCAGAGGCCTCCAGACTGTTGCTGGCGATGCTATGAGGAACAGGGTACCTTATTTCATATCTTCTGGCTTTGCCTGAAGATCAAACAGTATTGGTCGGAGAACCGTGCGCCCCCCCACCCCAAAGCACCTTGTCCCCATGTTGATGAGGACAAGGGCCTCTTCCCGACAACCCTGGCCATTGGTTGTCGGGGTCTGCGGGCGGGGGCTTATCGGAATCTGGGAGCCCCCTTTTATAAGGGGGCCCCCAGATCCCGGCCCCCCACCCTATGTGAATGAGTATGGGGTACGATGTACCCCTACCCATTCACCTAAGGTGTAAAATGTAAAGTAAAAAAAAACACACTTTTGAAAAAATATTTTATTGCACTGCTCCGGGGGTCTTCTTCCGTCTTGGGGGTCTTCTCGCCGGACTCCTCCGCCATTTACGTAGGTCTTTTACCGAGCAGAGAAGTCCGGCTACCTTCTTCGTCGTCGTCTGGGGGTCTCGATCCGCCTTCGGGGGTCTTCCGGGGTCTCTTCTGTTCTTGCCGCTGTCGTCGCTTTCTGCGCCGCCTTCTTCTTCCACCTTCTTCTTCTTGTTCTTCTTCTTCCGATGTTGACACGTCGCTCTCTCTGGCCGGAATGCCAGAGCCGCGCTGTGCTGGGACTTATATAGGGACAAGGGGACAGGGTCACATGCTCATGTCACATGGTGACCCCGCCCCCTGTGATGTCACAGTCCCAGCATCCTCCGGGACTGTGACATCACAAGGGGGCGGGGTCACCATGTGACATGAGCATGTGACCCTGTCCCCTTGTCCCTATATAAGTCCCAGCACAGCGCGGCTCTGGTATTCCGGCCAGAGAGAGCGACGTGTCAACATCGGAAGAAGAAGAAGAAGGCGGAAGAAGAAGAAGAAGGCGGCGCAGAAAGCGACGACAGCGGCAAGAACAGAAGAGACCCCGGAAGACCCCCGAAGGCGGATCGAGACCCCCAGACGACGGCGGCGACGACGACGAAGAAGGTAGCCGGACTTCTCCGCTCGGTAAAAGACCTACGTAAATGGCGGAGGAGTCCGGCGAGAAGACCCCCAAGACGGAAGAAGACCCCCGGAGCAGTGCAATAAAATATTTTTTCAAAAGTGTGTTTTTTTTACTTTACATTTCACACCTTAGGTGAATGGGTAGGGGTACATCGTACCCCATACTCATTCACATAGGATGGGGGGCCGGGATCTGGGGGCCCCCTTATAAAAGGGGGCTCCCAGATTCCGATAAGCCCCCGCCCGCAGACCCCGACAACCAATGGCCAGGGTTGTCGGGAAGAGGCCCTTGTCCTCATCAACATGGGGACACGGTGCTTTGGGGTGGGGGGCCGCACGGCCCCCCTTTCCCCAGGGCACCCCCCATGTTGAGGGCACGCGGCCTGGTACGGCTCAGGAGGGGGGGGGGGCGCTCGCTCGTCCCCACCCCTTTCCTGGCCTGCCGGGCTGCGTGCTCGGATAAGGGTCTGAGATGGATTTGGGGGAGACCCCCATGCCGTTTTTCCGCGTGGGGATTCCCTTTAAATCCATGCCAGGTGACGGAGCTAGCGCGCCGACATTTACTGCCTACGCTAGCTACGTACCTGAAGTTATGTTCGAAATAAACGGACTGCTCCGTGTGTGGGCAAGTCCGTTCATTTTCAAAAGTCCCGCGGACTTTGTCCAGCGGATTGTCCGCCGGAGAAGTCCGGGCGTGTGTGGGCAAGTCCACACGCTCGGAAAGTCCGGCGAAGCCAGCTGGAAACTCCGGCGGATTGTCCGCTGGACTAGGTCCGCCGGGAAAAGTCCCTTCGTGTGTGCGCGGCATTAGTGATATTTAGTATTTTGGTTACTTGCTGTATAATACCGTGTTGTTTTGAAAAGTTTTTTGTATTAGGTGAATCTGACACTTATTTTGCAGTATATTGTATTTAATGGATACTTGGTTCTTTTGTATAAATAAAGGATTTGGAAAAAAAAAAGAATACATAACAGTATATACACTGCTCAAAAAATGTAAGGAACACTTTGAAAACACATCATATCTAAATGGGGGAAAAAAATCATGCTGGCTATCTATACTCATATGGACTGGGTAATGTGTTAGGAATGAAAGGATGCCACATTGTTTGATGGAAATAAAAACGATCATCCTGCAAAGGGCTGAAATCGAAGACACCCCAAAAATCTAAGTGAAAAAGTGATGCAGCAGGCCAGTCTATTTTGCTGAAATTTCATTGCAGTAACTGAAAATGGTACTCAGAAGTTTGTATTGCCCCCATGTGCTTGTATGCATGCCTGACAATGTCAGGGCATGCTCCTAAAGAGATGATGGATAGTGTCCTGGGGTTTTTCGTCCCAGATCTGGACCAGAGCTTCACTGAGCTCCTAAACAGACTGGGGTGCAACCTGACGGTGTCAGGTGGACTGAAAAATAATGCCCCAGAGGTGTTCTATTGGATTTAGGTCAGGCGAGGGTGGGGACCATTTAATGGTATCAATTCCTTTATCCACCAGGAACTGGCTGCATACTCTCGCCACATGAGGCCGGGCATTGTTGTGCACCAGGAGGAACCCAGGAGCCACTGCACAAGCGTAGAGTCTGATAAGGGGTCCAAGGATTTCATGCCGATATCTAATGGCAGTCATGGTGCCATTTTCTAGCCTGTAGAGGTCTGTGTGTCCCTCCATGGATATGCCTCCCCAGACCATCACTGACCCACCACCAAACCGGTCATTCTGAACGATGTTACAGGCAGCATAACATTCTCTGCGGCTTCTCCAGATCCTTTCACATCTGTCACATGTGCTCATGGTGAATCTGCTCTCATCTGTGAAAAGCACAGGGTGTCAGTGGTGGACCTGCTAATTCTGGTGTTCAATGGCAAATGGCAATCGTGCTCCATGGTGTCGAGCTGTGAGCACAGGGCCCACTAAAAGACATCGGCTCACTAGAGGATGTCAGGCCCTCATGCCACCCTCATGAAGTCTGCTTCTGATTGTTTGGTCAGAGACATTCACACCAGTGGCCTGCTGGAGGTAATTTTGTAGGGCTCTGGCAGTGCTCATCCTGTTCATTGCACAAAGGAGCAGATAACGGTCCTGCTGATGCGTTAAGGACCTTCTACGACCTTGTCCAGTTCTCCTAGAGTAACTGCCTGTCTCCTGGAATCTCCTCCATATCCTCCATGAGACTGTTCTAGGAGACACAGCAAACCTTCTGGCAATGGCATGTATTGATGTGCCATCCTGAAGGAGTTAGACTTGCCTGTGCAACCTCTATAGGGTCCAGGTATTGACTCAAGTCAGAAAAGATGAGTAGGAAAAAAAATGTCAGTGGCCTCCACCTGTAAAACCATTCCTGTTTTGGAGGTTGTCTCATTGTTGCCCATCTAGTGCACCTGTTGTTAAACAGTTTCAGCTGCTTTGGTGTTACTGAAATTAACAACCCCCTTTTCTACTTAACTGACCAGATCGCTATCCCAGGAGTTTAATTGACTAGATGCTATACTCTATATTTATTTATATATACATATATAGTATCTCACAAAAGTGAGTATACCCCTCACATTTTTGTAAATATTTTATTCTATCTTTTCATGTGACAACACTGAAGAAATGACACTTTGCTACAATGTAAAGTAGTGAGTGTACAGCTTGTATACCAGTGTAAATTGCTGTGCCCTCAAAATAACTCAAAACACAGCCATTAATGGCTAAACCTTCCTAGTGTCATGTGAGTCATTCATGTTACAAGGTCTCAGGTGTGAATGGGGAGCACTTGTGTTAAATTTGGTGTTATCGCTCTCGTGATAATGACCCCAAACAGGCCTCCAAGATGACCACTGCCTTGCTAAAGAAGCTGAGGGTAAAGGTGATGGACTGGTCAAGCATGTCTCCAGACCTAAACCCTATTGAGCATCTGTGGGGCATCCTCAAATGGAAGGTGGAGGAGCGCAAGGTCTCTAACATCCACCAGCTCCGTGATGTCATCATGGAGGCGTGAAAGAGGACTCCAGTGGCAACCTGTGAAGCTCTGGTGAACTTCATGCCCAAGAGGGTTAAGGCAGTGCTGGAATAAAGGTGGCCACACAAAATATTGTCACTTTGGGCCCAGTTTGGACATTTTCACTTAGGGGTGTACTCACTTTTGTTGCCAGCGGTTTAGACATTAATGGCTGTGTGTTAAGTTATTTTGAGGGGACAGAAAATTTACACTGTTATACAAGCTGTACACTCACTACTTTACATTGTATGTATTGTTGTATGTTGTATCAAAGTGTAAGTTGAAACGATATAATAAAATATTTACAAAAATGTTAGGGGTGTACTCACTTTTGTGAGATACTGTATATACAGTTGTGCTCATAAGTTTACATACCGGCAGATTTGATTTCTTGGCCATTTTTTGGCCAGAATATGAATGATAACACAAAATCTTTTCTTTCACTCATGGTTAGTGTTTGACTGAAGCCATATATTATCAATCAACTGTGTTTACTCTTTTTAAATCATAATGAGGACAGAAACTACCCAAATGACCCTGATCAAAAGTTTACATACCCCAGTTCTTAATACCGTGCATTGCCCCCTTTGACAGCTTGAAGTCTTTTGTGGATAAGGCTCTTTATTTTCTCAGATGGTAAAGCTGCCATTCCTCTTGGCAAAAAGCCTCCAGTTCCTGTAAATGTTTGGGCTGTCTTGCATGAACTGCACATTTTGAGATCTCCCCAGAGCGACTCAATGATTTTGAGGTCAGGAGACTGAGATGGCCACTCCAGAACCTTCACTTTATTCTGCTGTAGCCAATGATATGTCAACTTGGCCTTGTGTTTTGGATCATTGTCATGTTGGAATGTCCAAGTATGTCCCATGCGCAGCTTCCTGGCTGATGAATGCAAATATTCCTCCATTATTTTTTGATAACATACTGCATTCATCTTGCCAACAATTTTGAACAAATTTCCTGTGCCTTTGTAGCTCCCAAATCCCCAAAACATCAGCGATCCACCTCCATGTTTCTCCATAGTGTACCTTTCATCATAGGCCTTGTTGACTCCTCTCCAAATGTATAGTTTATGGTTGTGGTCAAAAAGCTAAACTTTGGTCTCATCACTCTAAATGACTTTGTGCCAGAAGGTTCGAGGATTGTCTCTGTGCTGTTTGGCGTATTGTAAGCGGGATACTTTGTGGCATTTGTGTAGTAATGGCTTTCTTCTGGCGACTCGCCCATGCAGCCCATCTTTCTTCAAGTGCTTCCTTACTGTGTGTTAGGTACCTGGTAGTGCTGAGCCTGACTTGGTGGTTGGAGACCTCTCTTACAACTCTGGTTCAGGGCCTGCTGGATTGGGAACAGCGTAGCCGTGAACACAGCGGGTAGGAGTGTCCGTATGGATGCAGGTGGCCGATGCTGGGTAGATGCAGGTCTTGGTCGGATGGTAGGTCTGCAGATGAAGGTTCGGCAGAAGACCAGGAGGCAGGAGGTAGACCGGCAGCAGGAGCAGCAGCAGACGGCAGAAGTAGCTGACAGCAACGGCAGTAGATCAGCAGAGGACGGCAGCAGCGAGGACCTGTGCAGGGACACTGGAAGCAGGGATGGTCAGGCGAGCCGGGTCACAACAGGTAAGGCAGACAGGTAGAGACGGCAGGCAGAGGGATGGTCAGGAGGCAAGCCAGGGGTTCAGCAACAGTAACACAGTCCAAAGCAGGGTCAAACAAGCCGGGGTCAAGGAACGGAGAAGGCAGCGGAGTCAGGCGGGCCGGGTCACAGGTAGGATGCTCAGACAGGTTCAGGTTGGGGACACAGGTGGGAGCTGAGACGGACAGCGCCGCATGCAGGCAGCTGTCCCCTTTAAATAGGGCCACTGGCGCCAAAGCGGCGCCGATCGCGCACGGGGGCGCGCGCGCCCGCTATTCGCGCACGGGAGCGCGCGCACAAGTCCGGCGGGCGTGTGCACGCGCGCCGGCGCTCAGAAGGGCCAGGGCTGCCCAGGTGCCCACGCACCCTCCGGCTAGGGCGCCCAGGGCGGCTAGAGCCCTGACATTGCCCCCTCACAAGGGGCAACCTCCAGGTGCCCATTAGGCGTTGTCTTTCTGGATGGGAAGAAAGGAAGGTGCGAATTAGTCTCTTGGCATGAAGGTTGCATTCTGGTTCCCATGAATTACTCTCGGCCCCATACCCCTTCCACTTAATCAGGAACTGCCTCTCCCCCCTACGTCTCCTGCAATCAAGGATGGCCTCCACCTCGTACTCTTCATTACCTTGGACCAGGACAGGTCCGGGTGGGTTTGTACCCCTATCTGGGAAGGGATCGGGCACAGCGGGTTTCAGGAGGGAGACATGGAAAACTGGGTGGACTCTCATAGAGTCGGGCAGGGACAGCTCATAGGAAACCTCATTGATCCTCCTCTTCACAGGGAAAGGTCCTAAGAACTTGGGAGCAAGCTTCTTAGAGGGACAAGCAAGTCTAAGGTTAGTTGTAGCTAGCCATACCTGGTCGCCCACCTGCAAGTTCAACTCTCCCCTTCTCTCCCGATCAAAGAACTTCTTACTGTCCTCCTGTGCCTTGGTGATCGCTTCCTGAAGTATCCTGTTGTTGCGGCTGAGGAACGAAGCTGTATCCTGGACTGCCGGGACTGAAGATTCTGGGAGAAAGTCAGGGAGAAAAGACAAATGAAAACCGTAGTTGGCAAAAAATGGGGATTGTCCTGTGGCAGAATGGCTGGCATTATTATAGGAGAATTCTGCTAGGGGTAATAGGGACACCCAATCGTCCTGCACAAAGGACGTGAAGCACCTTATGTATTGCTCCAAAGTCTGGTTGGTGCGTTCCGTCTGCCCATTAGTTTGGGGGTGATATGCAGAAGAAAGGGCCAGCTCAATCTTAAGGATCTCACAAAGGGCCCTCCAGAAACGGGACGTGAATTGGACCCCCCTATCTGAGACTATATTGGCCGGAACCCCGTGTAGCCTGACTATCTCTTTAATAAAAAGGTGGGCAGTCTCTGTGGCAGATGGTGTTCCCCTTAAAGGCAGAAAGTGGGCCATTTTGGACAGCCGGTCCACTACTACAAAGATGGCAGAGCACCCCTCTGAGCAAGGAAGCTCGACTATAAAGTCCATAGTCAACATTCGCCAAGGTCGATCAGGTGCAGGGAGAGGCTTCAAAAGTCCCCAAGTTCGGTTCCTTGGCGTCTTGCTGCGGTTACAAACAGGGCAGGAGTCAACATAAGACTTGCAGAATTCCTTCAGCTTGGGCCACCAAAAGGTGCGTTGCACCAGCTCCACAGTTTTACGGCTCCCGAAGTGTCCTGCCAGTGGGTGGTCGTGTAGTAGGGTCAGGACCTTCACTCTTACAGATTCGGGGACGAAGACTTGACTCCCCCTCCAGAGAAGTCCATCACTGGAAGTTAGGGTGACCCCATGGGGTCCCTGGGAACTGGCGGATGCCTCCCGGATTTGTGATAGCAGATCTGGCTGTAAAAGTAGAAAGTTTCCGGTAGATAGGATGGTGTCTGGGGTGGTGGAGTCCTTGGGACTGTCGAACATCCGAGAGAGGGCGTCAGGTTTAACATTCTTGGAACCGGGACGATACGTGATATGAAAGCAGAACCTTGAGAAAAACAGAGCCCAGTGGGCTTGTCGGGGCTTGAGTCGCTTGGCAGTTCGTAAGTACTCAAGGTTCTTGTGGTCTGTGTAGATAAGTACTGGATGATTAGCTCCCTCCAAGAGGTACCTCCATTCCTCTAGCGCTGACTTGATAGCCAAGAGTTCCCGGTCCCCGACATCATAATTCCTCTCGGCTGGAGAAAGTTTCCGAGAGAAAAACCCCACCGGGTGCATGGCGTCTTTATTGCCCTGTCGTTGTGACACGACTGCCCCAACTGCCACTTCAGATGCATCAACTTCCAAGATGTAAGGGAGGGCAGGGTCGGGGTGACTGAGGATGGGGGCGGAGGTAAACAGTCTTTTAAGCTGGTCGAAGGCCCCTTGAGCCTCCGGGCCCCAGTGGAAGCGTGTGCCCTGCTTGGTCAGCTGGGTGATGGGGGTGATGATAGCAGAGAACCCTTTAATAAACTTCCTGTAGAAGTTTGCAAATCCAACGAACCGTTGGATTCCTTTCCTGTCTACAGGTGCTGGCCAGTCAAGGACGGCGGACACCTTTTGAGGGTCCATTCTAATGCCTGCCGGGGAGATTTCAAGTCCCAAGAACTGGATTTCCTGCTGCTCAAATTCGCACTTCTCGGCCTTTGCATACAGGCCGTGCCGTCGGAGTCGAAGAAGTACCTTGCCCACATGCCCTCGATGTTGTTCTAGGGTTTGAGAGAAAATCAAGATGTCGTCCAAATAGACGATCACAAAAATGTCCAAAAAGTCTCTGAGTACATCATTGATGAAATGCTGGAAAGTGGCCGGGGCATTACAGAGCCCGAAGGGCATGACCAGGTACTCGTAGTGGCCGAAGCGAGTCTGGAAGGCCGTCTTCCACTCATCCTCGGCCCGAATGCGGACCAGATTGTATGCACCCCTTAGGTCCAACTTGGTGAAAATTGTTGCCGATCTTAGCTTTTGAAAGAGCTCGGGGATTAAGGGCAGAGGGTACCGATTCTTGACCGTAACCTTATTGAGCTCCCGGTAGTCCACACAGGGCCTCAAGGACTGATCTTTTTTGGTGACGAAGAAGATGCCTGCGCCAGCAGGAGAGGTGGAATGGCGGATGAACCCCTTCTTTAAGTTTTCGTAAATGTAGGTCTTCAGGGCCTCCTGTTCCTTCTCGGAGAGAGGGAAAATGCGACCGAAGGGAATTTCAGCCCCAGGGAGGAGCTCGATGGGGCAGTCATAGGGACGGTGGGGCGGAAGGGAGTCTGCCCCCCGCTTGCTGAAAACGTCCAGGAAATCATGATAAGGTTGGGGTACAGACTGGCACAGGTCTTGATCCGCGTCTAGGCAAAGCAAGGTAGAGGGTGTCCCGGGGGTTGCAGGTAGGCAGTGTTCCTGGCAGTAATGAGATTGAAATTCTACCTCCCCGGTGGACCAATGGATCAGCGGGTTGTGGGCCTGGAGCCATGGCATACCCAGGATGACTGGGAACAGGGGAGAGGAGATCACGTCCATAGTTAGAAGCTCCTGATGTTGAGGGAAAATTGTAGCGGGTAAAGGCAGAGTCTCTTGAGTCACCTGGCCAGACTTAATACGGGACCCATCCGCTAGGAACACAGAAAGTCCTTGGGTCTTCTTCTGGAGAGGCAGAGCGTGAGTGTTGGCGAAGGTGGCATCCACGAAACAGCTGCACGCCCCGGAGTCAATGATGGCGCTGGTGAGTATTGTCCTTCCCTGGCACTGCAATGACAGAGGAAGGGTAAGGTGAATAGTACTGGCTGGGCAGGGTGCAGAGAGAGGAGAAACGGATGACAAGCACTTACGCGTCTTGACAGGGCAACCATTCACGAAATGTCCGGAGCCCCCACAGTACAGACACAGATTCAACTGGCGACGTCGGGCCCGTTCCTCGGGCGTCAAGGGGGCACGTAGAAGACCGATCTGCATCGGTTCGGAGCCATCCGGAGCAGGTCCCACGGGAGGTGTAGAAGGAGCAGGTAGGTAACGGGTAGCAGGAACAGGAGCCCTAGCGACCATCCAAGCTGGGCGACTGGGTAAAGCAGAGCGTTCAGCTCGGCGCTCTCGCAGGCGACGGTCCAATTGAATTGTCAGAGTGACAAGGTCCTCAAGATCCTCAGGAACTCCTACACGGGCCAGTCCGTCTTTCAACCCCTCCGAGAGGCCCATGCGGAACTGGTGTCTGAGGGCCGCATTATTCCATTGAGTATCCGCGCTCCAACGCCTGAAGTCCGTGATATAGTCCTCGGCCGTCCTGCGGCCCTGCTGGAGCGCGGATAGGGCGGATTCAGCTGTAGCCGTGCGTCGAGGGTCGTCGTACAGCTGTGCCATTGCCTGGAAGAAGGCGGCTAAGGACTGGGTCATGACACTGTTGGCTCCCAGAAGACGGTGGGCCCAGGACTGGGGTTCTCCTTGTAGAAGGGACACCACGAATCCCACTTTGGTGACCTCCAGGGAGAAGGTCCGGGGTTGCAGGGCAAAGTAAAGCTGGCAGGCATCTCGGAAGGCCTGAAACTTGGACCGGTCGCCTGAGAACCTTTCTGGGACAGGTACTCTAGGTTCGGGAGGAAGCATCACCACTGTTGGTTGGGAAGCAGGTTGCACTGGTGGTGGAGGAGGTGCAGCAGCCATGGGGCTGGCAAGTTGTTGAACTTGGCCTTCCAGCTTGGTATATCCCTCCTGCAGGGATTTCACTGCCTGTGTAAGGGCTGCCAGGTGAGAGCAAAATTCCCGCATGGTAGAGGCTCCTTCCGCAGGCTCAGTCATAATGGCTGTCCGTACTGTTAGGTACCTGGTAGTGCTGAGCCTGACTTGGTGGTTGGAGACCTCTCTTACAACTCTGGTTCAGGGCCTGCTGGATTGGGAACAGCGTAGCTGTGAACACAGCGGGTAGGAGTGTCCGTATGGATGCAGGTGGCCGATGCTGGGTAGATGCAGGTCTTGGTCAGATGGTAGGTCTGCAGATGAAGGTTCGGCAGAAGACCAGGAGGCAGGAGGTAGACCGGCAGCAGGAGCAGCAGCAGACGGCAGAAGTAGCTGACAGCAACGGCAGTAGATCAGCAGAGGACGGCAGCAGCGAGGACCTGTGCAGGGACACTGGAAGCAGGGATGGTCAGGCGAGCCGGGTCACAACAGGTAAGGCAGACAGGTAGAGACGGCAGGCAGAGGGATGGTCAGGAGGCAAGCCAGGGGTTCAGCAACAGTAACACAGTCCAAAGCAGGGTCAAACAAGCCGGGGTCAAGGAACGGAGAAGGCAGCGGAGTCAGGCGGGCCGGGTCACAGGTAGGATGCTCAGACAGGTTCAGGTTGGGGACACAGGTGGGAGCTGAGACGGACAGCGCCGCATGCAGGCAGCTGTCCCCTTTAAATAGGGCCACTGGCGCCAAAGCGGCGCCGATCGCGCACGGGGGCGCGCGCGCCCGCTATTCGCGCACGGGAGCGCGCGCACAAGTCCGGCGGGCGTGTGCACGCGCCCGCGGCGCGCGCCGGCGCTCAGAGGGGCCAGGGCTGCCCAGGTGCCCACGCACCCTCCGGCTAGGGCGCCCAGGGCGGCTAGAGCCCTGACACTGTGCATCTTGAAACAGCCACACCACATGTTTTCAGAGAGTCCTGTGTTTCACCTGAAGTTATTTGTGGGTTTTTCTTTGTATCCCAAACTATTTTCCTGGCAGTTGTGGCTGAAATTTTAGTTGGTCTACCTGACCGTGGTTTGGTTTCAACAGAACCCCTAATTTTCCACTTCTTGATTAGAGTTTGAACGCTGCTGATCAGCATTCTGAATTCCTTGGATATCTTTTTATATCCCTTTCCTGTTTTATACAGTTCAACTACCATTTCCTGCAGATCCTTTGACAATTCTTTTGCTTTCCCCATGACTCAGAATCCAGAAACGTCAGTGAAGCACTGGATGAAAGATGCAAGGGTCTGTCAGGAGTCCAGAAACTCATTGACGTTTTATACAAACACACTAATTACAAGCAAACAGATCACAGGTGAGGACGGTCAGTGTACTTGGACGACTTTATCATTTTTAGCAGAGACTGGGAATCACACTTGCCCGAAGTCCAGGCAGTGCTGGACTCCCTCTGGAAGGAGGGGTTTACAATAAACCCTGAAAAATGTGCTTTGGAATGGAGAAGGTGAAATACCTGGGATATATTGTGGGTAGAGGGGTGGTGAAACCTCAGGGCAGCAAGGTAGAGAACTGGCCCCGCCCCCTCATAAAAAAGCAGCTACGTTCATTCCTGGGAATGGTGGGATACTACAGGGGGTTTGTACCCAACTTTGCCACGTTACTCCATAGACCGATCTGACTAAGGGTCGGAAATCGGTCATGGTGGAGTGGAATGCAGACGCTGAGAAGGCTTTTTTGGAGCTCAAGTTGGCACTGTGCCAACACCCTGTCCTGATAGCACCCAATTTTTCAAAAGAGTTTGTTGTTCAGACTGATGCTTCCGATGTAGGATTGTTCAGGCGAGGAGCACCTGGTAGTTCATGGCGAGGAGCACCTGGTAGTCTTCCTCAGTAGGAAGTTGACACCAGCGAAAAACTATGCTATAGTTGAACGAGAGTGTC
This sequence comes from Lithobates sylvaticus, assembly GCA_028564925.1. Classification (NCBI taxonomy): domain Eukaryota; kingdom Metazoa; phylum Chordata; class Amphibia; order Anura; family Ranidae; genus Lithobates; species Lithobates sylvaticus. Next base: position 333,721,480 of record CM053027.1, read on the forward strand.
TGGCCATTAAGTGGGCTCTGGAATCCCTCAAATATTACCTATTGGGGAGGAAGTTTAGGCTGATTTCTGTCCATGTCCCTTTAACATGGATGAGACAAGGTAAAGGGACTAATGCCAGGATTACTCGTTGGTTCCTGGCACTCCAGGAATTTAAATTTGTAGTGGAGCATAGGCCTGGGAAACTGCATAAAAATGCAGATGCCCTCTCCCGAGTCTATTGTTTTAGCTCCACTGTTGCCTCCACCTCCTTGGTGTTGGGGCACAGGGGGGATATGTACAGGGCGCTGTGGCTGGGTCCTGGAAGGACACTATATTTCCCCTCTGTTTGGATTGTGGTCCCTTTAAGGGAACAAAAGGGTTAACTCACCTGTCAGAGGAAGTGGGTTTAAAAGAAGACAGGAAGTTGTAGGTGGGTGTAGAGGAGTACCAGGTGAACGGTGAATAGCTGTGAAAGCGCACGGCAGTGTCCTGCCTGGAAACCTACTAGCAGGTTACCTGTGATACAAATTAAGGACTGTTTAACTGTGACAGCTGTTCTGGGCTCTGCAAGTCGGTGAGGCTGATATTTCTTTCTGTTGTTTTTGCTGCTGTGAAGCTGTTTAAGTTTAATAAACCTCCTTTTGATTGAAAAGCCTGTGTCCTGCGATCTAACTGGTTCCCTGAACTTTACACAGCCTAATCCTTTAGCTGTTATGCATGTCACTTCTTGACTGTCTTCAGTCTGGCTTCATGTTATCATGCATCCACACATAAAATTTGCTGTCATAAAACTGGCAGAAACTTACATTATAGCAAGTCAATTGGCTTTTTGCATCCCCTTTTTTTTGGGGCCTTGTAGATCATCCTTCACTGATGGACTTTGCTTTCAGTTGATATTTTGGATATTGCCCTCTCTTGTTTTTCTTCAAATGTATTGGACTGCTCTTTTATAGTCGTCTTGAGTGATACTTTTTTTCTCTCCCACAGTCCTCTTTATTGGTTTTCTCCCAGCTTAATACTTGTCCCAACATTTCTTTATCTGTACTACGTGTCTACTGTCCTGACCTGTCTTACCTTGTACTAATCATTTTAATTTGCCTGTTAGACAAACCATTGTGTATATGTTCGAGTTACCTGGAAAAAAAAAACAAGCTAATCATCTTTCCATCTTCAAATTTTATGTTACTACTTTACTTTTCTCTTTGTGTAATTTACTGTCATACCTACCTGATGATAAGTTTACTGCCTCAGGGTCTTTTTTTTAACTCCAGAAACCACCAATGTTTCACCAGTTATCTCTCAAAGTGACAAATGCACAAACCACCTGACCAGTATTTCCTTTACAAGACTAATTTCTACAATCTGTCATAATGCTATAGCAATCCTCGTCTATCATTTCTACCACTTTTATTCTGCTAGTACAGATTTACAGTCTCCTCCTCTGTGTGTAAACTATATGAATGAAATACAAATTACTAGGCTTTACCCCCAAAAGCATTTCATTATTATTTTGTATTATTGATTCTTTAAAACAAAAGACTGTATTGTGATTATGTCTTTATTCAAAATTGTTTGTTTTAAGCATTGCATTTCAACATGTTTGCTAGTATACACAGTATCTCACAAAATTGAGTACACCCCTTACATTTTTGTAAATATTTTATTATATATTTTCATGTGACAACACTGAAGAAATTACACTTTGCTACAATGTAAGTTAGTGAGTGTACAGCTTGCATAACAGTGTGAATTTGCTGTCCCCTCAAAATAACTAAACACAACCATTAATGTCTAAACTGCTGGCAACAAAAGTGAGTACACCCCTAAGTGGAGATGTCCAAATTGGGCCCAATTAGCCATTTTCCCTCCCCGGTGTCATGTGACTCGTTAGTGTTACAAGGTTGCAGGTGTGTTAAATTTGGTTTTATTGCTCTCACTCTCTCATACTGGTCACTGGAAGTTCAACATGGCACCTCATGGCAAAGAACTCTCTGAGGAGCTGAAAAAAAGAATTTTTGCTCCACATAAAGATGGCCTAGGCCAGTGACGGCAAACCGTGGCACCCCAGATGTTTTGGAATTACATTGCCCATGATGCTCAACTACAGAGTGCATGAGCTTCATGGGAAATGCAGTTCCAAAACATCTGGGGTGCCAAGGTTTGCCATCACTGGGCTAGGCTATAAGAAGTTTGCCAAGACCCTGAAACTGAGCTGCAGCATGGTGGCCGAGACCATACAAATGTTTAGCAGAACAAGTTCCACTCAGAACAGGCCTCGCCATGGTCAACCAAAGGAGTTGCGTGCACATGCTCAGCATCATATCCAGAGGTTGTCTTTGGGAAATAAACGTGTGAGTGCTGCCAGCATTTCTGCAGAGGTTCAAGGGTGAGGGGGTCAGCCTGTCAGTGCTCAGACCATTCGCCACACACTGCATCAAATTGGTCTGCATGGATAACATCCCAGAAGGAAGCCTCTTCTAAAGATGATGCACAAGAAAGACCACAAACAGTTTGCTGTAGACAAGCAGACTAAAGACATGGATTACTGGAACCATGTCCTATGTTCTGATGAGACCAAGATAAACGTATTTGGTTCAGATAGTGTCAAGTGTGTGTGGCAGTAACCAGGTGAGGAGTACAGAGACAAGTGTGTCTTGCCTACAGTCGAGCATGGTGTTGGGAGTGTCATGGTCTGGGGCTGCATGAGTGCTGCCAGAACTGGGGAGCTACAGTTCATTGAGGGAACCATGAATGCTAACATGTACTGTGACATACTGTAGCAGAGCATGATCCCCGTCCCTTCTGAGACTGGGCCGCAGGTCAGTATTCCAACATAACACCTCCAAGATGACCATTGCCTTGCTAAAGAAGCTGAGGGTAAAGGTGATGGACTGACCAAGTATGTCTCCAGACCAAATTCCTATTGCGCATCTGTGGGGCGCAAGGTCTCTAACATCCACCAGCTCCCTGATGTTGTCATGGAGAATTGGAAGAGGACTCCAGCGTCAACCTGTGAAGCTCTGGTGAACTCCATGCCCATGAGTGTTAAGGCAGTGCTGGAAAATAATGGTGGCCACACAAAATATTGACACTTTGGGCCCAATTTGGACATTTTCACTTAGGGGTGTACTCACTTTTGTTGCCGGCTGTTTAGACATTAATGGCTGTGTGTTGAGTTATTTTGAGGGGACAGCAAATTTACATTTACTACTTTACATTATAGCAAAGTATAATTTCTTCAGGGTCGCCACATGACTATATATAATAAAATATTTACAAAAATGTGAGGGGGTGTGCTCACTTTTGTGAGATACTGTACATCACATATATCTTTTTTTTTTATTTTTTTTTTATTGTGCCTGTAAACTTATTTTTCATTTGTTCTATTTTTCTCTTCTCCATCTCTGCTTTATTTGTATATTTTACACATATTCAAGTACATTTCAAAGTTTTTAAAGCTTTTTGTTTGTTTTAATTTACAGGTGCATTTGAGCAGCCTCAAGCTACAAATTCTCCAAGAGGAAAAATGGTTTCTTTACAAAAAAACAATAGATTTCATAATAAGAAACCAAACTTAACAAAACAACAGTGTTCATTCTACAACTACTTTATGAACAGTCCACTCACATCAACTCCTCTGCCAAACTCTGTCAGGAGAAGTGCTATAAGAGACAGCAGCCTAAAACAAGGAGCTGTTAATGTCAGTGAAGCAACCATTGAAAACTCTCCACCTTCACCAGATAACAGGATACTGGCAGAAACCATTAAAGGAGATTCAAATGAAAGTATTTGTAATGTTGTTCCACTCTTCTATGAAAACAAAAATGATGTTATTGTAGTGGAAGAAGACGAACCTTCTCTTACTGAGATACCTGTGGAAGAAGATGAAGCTGATGAGACCATACATTTTACACCTGAACTTTTTGATAATGAAAATAACAACAGTCCTGATCCTGAGGAGCAAAAGAATTGCACTCAATATCAAATGAATACTGGTTGCATGGGGAGTATTGCAAGTGGAGGCATCGATAATGCCAAGTTAGCAGTAAGTGAAGAAGGGCTAGAAAATGATTTTAATTCATGCAATATCGACAAAAATAGAAAAAATGAGGATATTTTGAACAGCGAGTGCGTATCTAGTGTTGCACAAGTCAGTTCCTCAAATTTTATAAGCAATGCAGAGACAGATCAAATACAGAGAAGTGAGAAAAAAAGAAATAGACTCTCCAGATCTAAGAACAGAGGTTTGTCTTCATTTAATTTTGAATGACTGCACCTTCAATAAACTCGACTGTCAGATTCAAGGACAAGCGCTTGTTTTTGTTAAATTTTTTTTGGTGGATGCCACAGGTTTGAATGATCCACTGACTTTTTGGGTAATCCCAGTGCGAGCGGATCTTGCAGTAATAAAAGTGTTGGGAAAATTAGGAATGTATGTGTTAATATATATAGTTTTTACACATAAACATTACAATAATCAATGATGAGCCCTAGGAATCAGTTAGTCTAAAATGCATCGTTGATGCATGACATTTCTAATCTATATTGCTTTTTTCAGTGCAAAGTATGGTACCCAGTCATATTTAAAATTATTGTAATCACATTAGCGATGAGATATTGTGTAAATATTTTCTATTGGTTACTGCTATTTTCACTTAAAAAATATTTTCTTCAAGTACTTATGTTCTGTATATTTTAGGTAATCATTTACAGTCTAACTTTGTTGAATGACTTAGTATATATGCCATGTTGGTCTCTCTTCACGACTTTCGTTTTTGTGGTTCTAAGGCAGAAAATATCTGAAGTTTGAAATTCAAAAGCTCAACATCTAAACGTGTCATTTAGGCATTCCTGGGTTATTGTCAAGAATTGTTGGGGGCCTATTTTTTTGTCCATTACTGAAATAGAAGCCATGGAATAAATTTTAAATTTCCCACCATTTAAAAAATATTTTAACATTAAAAAATTGCAATGTCTGCCTCCCTAAATTCAGTTATATATAGTATTTTCAATGTGATTCAGTTGCATGGTGATTTATAAGCTTTTTCGTATGTTTTGGGGAAAACTATTACATTTTATGTTGGATAAATTCAACTCAAATTCAGCAAGTTCTTTTTGTGCTGTAGTAGCCACCCTTGTGTACTGTAAGCCTTCCTGTGTCTGGCCAGTTTATTAGTGTTCCTTAGATCAGTCAGCCATCAATCATGCTGGCCATTCAAAACTGCTTTCTGATATAGAAAATGGGTAGTTATTGTTTTGTAAAAACAGCTGTAAAGTTAAAAATAATGTTCAAATAGCTTGTTTATAATATCTGTTAAGAATGGTATAATATATATATATATATAAGTGTTCTGTCTTGAAACTACATGGTCACTGTATTTTTGTATTTGTAAATTTTTGTATATTATATTCATAAAATATTGCATTTTATGAAGCTAGAAGTACTCTTTCATTAAAATAGTAACATATTATCAGACTTCACTTTTATTTTGCATTTTGCCATGGAATTGGGGAATTGTTAATTCTAGGCTTGTCGAATTCTTAGTAACTATAAAAAAAATATATACTTTAAAGCGCTAGCATATTTTTGAGCGTGGAAGTAAAGGCTTTTTCCCAGCCCAAGTGTTAAATCACAATCGACATCTAGTCAAGGTACGTAAATATCAAATTGTGATTGAATTGCAATAGGTTCCTGTCTCAATGTTTTTCTCCGTATTGTAAACTTACCTTTTGGCTATGCCTATTGAGTCAACTGTTGCTATGGAACTGTCAGAATCTGCGGTACAAAAAGTTAGCGGGCCATAGGCAAACAACTGGTATTTTTAGGAGGTCAGCAGTGCCAGTGGAAGTATTTTTCTCATGATGGGTTCAGTCCAATAAAATATAATATTTCAGGTATAAGCAGATTTTAATTGTCCTAATCACCCCCTGGCTTCCTTTAATGCTTGGGGACTGCATTGGAAGGATCTTCCGACTGAGGTTCCTGGAGCCAACTCCCAGTAGTCTTAGATTAATTTTAATGGTGACGCTATCAGGAACACATGCTCACTTTCTCTTTGCTCCCCCTCCACTCCATTTGTTGCTGGGAAAGCAGAGAAAGCCCACTGTAAGCTCTAAGTTGTAAGTTGAAGCTTATACAGGAATGGGGACTCTTTCCTCACTCCACTGTGACTGAACAGGGTTCCTGATCAGCCACGGGGATTGAGTTTCATTCTCCCCACACCTATAGAAGTACCAAGTATTTTCTTTGCTCTCAGCATACAAACAGAGAAAGTGGGGAGGCATTTGTAATGTGAATATGGACTGCAGTAGGGTTGCCTTTACAGTGAATATTTGCATAATCTTTTACAATGTGCAAGCGTTTAGCTGCATGCAACGTGGAACAATTCATCCTCAAGATTTACAACAGAAGCACTGAAGTCATTCTCTAAGCCTTCTCAGCTTAGCTAAGCTAAGCCTTCTCAGTAAAAATTCAAATTACATTGCTTTCATTGCGGTGACATAGATATCATCCAGATAATCTGACCATTGTTGTGACTTGATGACTACTCTATGAGAAAATGTTTGTACATGATATTCTGCATACTTATTTCTTTTTCAGTTTTTTTTTTTCACATTTTTTGTGCAAAATATACTGTATGATCAGTTGCTGCATGCAATTACCCAGTAATAGATCACCATAGCAGAGCAGTTCTGTAACAGCTCTGTACTGGTCTCCATACTCAGAGGAAGTGTTGTGATGTTCTGTTCTGTTTACATTTGCTTTTACAGCATGCTCCTACAGAGTAGGCTGTACAAATATTGGAAGCCTAGGAGATGATTTTTTCATCTCCTGGGCTTAGCACTGGATGATGGCTATCACAGACATCCGATGGATTTAGTGCTTGCACTAGTGGGGGCCCACAGGAGCCACTAAAATGTGACTTTATTTTGAAAAAAAAAAACAGAATTGGAATTGCAAAGAGCAGGTATGTATAGACTTGTTTATTGTTGTTTTCCTTTATAACTTTAACCACTTCAATACAGGGCACTTAAACACCTTCCTGCCCAGACCAATTTTGAGCTTTCAGCGCTGTCGCACTTTGAATGACAATTGCGCAGTCTTGCTACACTGTACCCAAATTAAATTTTTATAATTTTTTCCCCACAAATAGAGCTTTCTTTTGGTGGTATTTGATCACCTCTGCAGTTTTTATTTTTTGCTAAACAAATAAAAAAAGACCGAAAATTTTGAAAAAAAAAATTTTTTTTTTGGTTTCAGTTTCAAAACTTTGTAAATAAGTAAGTTTTCTGCTTCACTGATGAGCACTGATGGGGCTGCACTGATGGGCACTGATAAGGCGGCACTGATGGGCACCGATGAGGTGGCACTGAGGTGGCATTGATGGGCGACAGGGATGGGCACTGATAGGTGGCACAAATTGGCACTGATAGGCGGCACGGATGGGCATGGATAGGCAGCACGGATGGGCATGGATAGGCAGCATAGATGGGCATGGATAGGCGGCACAGATGGGCATGGATGGGCACTGATAGGTGGTATGGATGGGCACTGATAGGTGGTACGGATGGGCACTGATAGGTGGCACGGATAGGCACTGATAGGCATCATTGTATTGTACTGATGGATTCCAATCAGTGCCAAACAATAATGCATGCCAATCAGTGATGCCCATTGTGAGCACTGATTGGCATCCATTGTGGGCACTGTGTCATCCCTGGTGGTCTAGGGTGGCATACCTTGTGCTGCGCATCCCTGGTGGTCTGGTGGTGTCCCTGGTGGTCCAGTGTGGGCATCCTCGGGGGGGGCTGTGCTGATAATCATTCAGCACAGACACCCCCTGTCAGAGGAGCAGCCGATCGGCTCTCCTCTACTTGCGTCTGACAGACGCGAGTGAGGAAAAGCCGATTACCGCCTCTTCCTATTTACACTGTGATCAGCCGTGATTGGACACGGCTGATCACGTGGTAAAGAGTCTCCGTCGGAGACTCTTTACCAAGATCATAGTTGCGGGGTGTCAGACTGACACCCCGCAACAACGATCCCTGCGATGCGCGCCCCCGGGGCGCACAGCGGCTCAAAATCCTGAGGACGTCCTGGGACGTCCAGTCAGGATTTGACAACCACTTTGCAGACGTCCTTTTATAATATATAAGTGGTTAATAACAACATATTCAGATGTACATAGAAAGTCTCAGGCACATCCATGAGTGTAGTGTTGGGAGCTCCCAAATCGAATGGCAATTGGTGTGCCATGTTATACCCATATTTGTGTAGATCTAATTGTTTATATCAATAAATGAATGTTTCTACACAGTTTTTTTTTTTTTTTTTGCTTTGTATTTTTTTAATTAGTATTAGTTATTTACATTGATTTCAGAAGATTTACACTTTACCTCTATGTATATGATGCTTTTTATCTCACTGGATTTATTCCTTAAACATAAAGCCATTTGACGATCAACTATGGTCATTTTGATTAGCTCAGCATGAAAAGAGCTTTACTGGAGCATTTCAGTCCCTGGTATTGCAACTAAAGCAAACAACTATGGGTGGCAAGGCACTATCAAAAGGTCTGTTTATTTATATGTATGTTAAAGTTGTGGACAGGCACAAGTCAGCAGATGGATACAAACAAATTCAAAGGCTTTATCAATGCCTAGATGCACAGTAAAGTCTTATTAAGAAGTGAAAGGTATTTGGTACAAAACAGACCCTCCCTGGATCAGGACGTTGCTTCAAACTGGATGAAAGAGCCAGGAGGAAATTGGTCAGAGAGGCTACCAAGAGACTTATGCCGCGTACACACGTGCGGACTTTTGCCGGCGGACCTAGTCCAGCGGACAATCCCGCGGGACTTTCCAGCTAGGTCCGCTGGACTTTCCGAGCGTGTGGACTTGCCCACACACGCACGGACTTCTCCAGCGGATAATACGCCGGCCAAAAGTCCGCGGGACTTTTGAAAATGAACGGACTTGCCCACACACGGAGCAGTCCGTTCATTTCGAACGTAACTTCAGGTTACGTAGCTAGCGTAGGCAGTAAATGCCGCCGCGCTAGCTCCGCAAGCTGGCATGGATTTAAAGGGAATCCCCACGCCTAAAAAAACGGCGTGGGGGTTCCCCCCAAATCCAAGTCAGACCCTCATCCGAGCACGCAGCCTGGCAGGCCAGGAAAGGGGTGGGGACGAACGAGCGCCCCCCCCCCCTCCTGAGCCGTACCAGGCCGCGTGCCCTCAACATGGGGGGTGCCCTAGGGAAAGGGGGGCCGTGCGGCCCCCCCCACCCCAAAGCACCTTGTCCCCATGTTGATGAGGACAAGGGCCTCTTCCCGACAACCCTGGCCGTTGGTTGTCGGGGTCTGCGGGCGGGGGCTTATCGGAATCTGGGAGCCCCCTTTAATAAGGGGGCCCCCAGATACCGGCCCCCCCACCCTATGTGAATGAGTATGGGGTACGATGTACCCCTACCCATTCACCTAAGGTGTAAAATGTAAAGTACAAAAACACACACACTTTTGAAAAAATATTTTATTGCACTGCTCCGGGGGTCTTCTTCCGTCTTGGGGGTCTTCTCGCCGGACTCCTCCGCTCTCTTCTGCTCTTTTACCTAGCTCTTTCACGAGCGGGGGAGTCCGGCTACCTTCTTCGTCGTCGCCGCCGTCGTCTGGGGGTCTCGATCCGCCTTCGGGGGTCTTCCGGGGGTCTCTTCTGTTCTTGCGGCGGTCGTCGTCTTCCGCGCCGCCGGCGCCTTCTTCTTCTTCTTGTCCTTCTTCTTGTTCTTCTTCTTCCGATGTTGACCCGTCGCTGTCTCTGCCCGGAATGCCTGTGCCGCTCTGCGCTCGGACTTATATAGGGACATGGGGGACAGGGTCACATGTTCATGTCACATGGTGACCCCGCCCCCTTGCGATGTCACAGTCCCAGCATCCTCCGGGACTGTGACAACACAAGGGGGCGGGGTCACCATGTGCCAGATGCATGTGACCCTGTCCCCATGCCCCTATATAAGTCCAAGCGCAGCGCGGCACAAGCATTCCGGGCAGAGAGAGCGTCGGGTCAACATCGGAAGAAGAAGAACAAGAAGAAGGACAAGAAGAAGAAGAAGGCGCCGGCGGCGCGGAAGACGACGACCGCCGCAAGAACAGAAGAGACCCCCGGAAGACCCCCGAAGGCGGATCGAGACCCCCAGACGACGACGGCGGCGACGACGAAGAAGGTAGCCGGACTCCCCCGCTCGTGAAAGAGCTAGGTAAAAGAGCAGAAGAGAGCGGAGGAGTCCGGCGAGAAGACCCCCAAGACGGAAGAAGACCCCCGGAGCAGTGCAATAAAATATTTTTTCAAAAGTGTGTGTGTTTTTGTACTTTACATTTTACACCTTAGGTGAATGGGTAGGGGTACATCGTACCCCATACTCATTCACATAGGGTGGGGGGGCCGGTATCTGGGGGCCCCCTTATTAAAGGGGGCTCCCAGATTCCGATAAGCCCCCCGACCCCGACAACCAACGGCCAGGGTTGTCGGGAAGAGGCCCTTGTCCTCATCAACATGGGGACAAGGTGCTTTGGGGTGGGGGGGCCGCAAGGCCCCCCTTTCCCCAGGGCACCCCCCATGTTGAGGGCACGCGGCCTGGTACGGCTCAGGAGGGGGGGGGCGCTCGTTCGTCCCCACCCCTTTCCTGGCCTGCCAGGCTGCGTGCTCGGATGAGGGTCTGACATGGATTTGGGGGGAACCCCCACGCCGTTTTTTCGGCGTGGGGATTCCCTTTAAATCCATGCCAGGTCACGGAGCTAGCGCGGCGGCAGTAACTGCCTACGCTAGCTACGTAACCTCAAGTCACGTGCTAAATGAACGGACTTGCCGATGAGCGGCAAGTCCGTTCATTTCAAAAGTCCCGCGGACTTGCCCACTAACGGCGGGATTGTCCGCTGGACTGCCAAGTCCAGCGGATAATTTTAAAACAAAACTTAAAACTTTGGTCCGCCGGACTTTGGCGCCAAAAAGTCCGCCGGCGCCCACACACGAGGGGATTATCCGCTGGACTTCAGTCCAGAGGATAATCCCGCGGGATTGTCCCTTCGTGTGTACGCGGCAGTACAGTAACCTTGAAGCAGTTGCAGGACTTATGACAGAGTGGTCATTGTGTGTATGTGATAACAATATCACAAATTTTCCACAAATGTGGCTTGTATGGGAGGGTTGCAAGAATAAAGCCACTCCTCAAGAAAAGCCACATTCAGTCACGACTGAACTTTGTCAAAACACAGCTTAAAGAGGCCACATTGAAAAAGGTGTTATGGTCAGGTGAGACTAAAATTGAATTATTTGGCCTCAACACAAAACAATATGTCTGGCAGAAATCCTATAAAGCTCACCATCCAAATAACACCATTCCTACAGTAAATCATGGAGGTGGTAATATCCTATGTTGGGGTGTTTCTCTGCAGCAGGGACTGGAGCACTTGTCAGGATAGAAAGAAAAATGGATGAGGCCAAATACTGTCAATATTCTTGAAGAAATCTTGCTGCCAGAAAGTTGACAATGGGAAAAAGGTTCTTAACCTCTAAAATCTCTATTTCTGATTTATTAATCACAAAATATGATATGGGTTAAATGAGAGTTCTATTGACCAGGAGGAAAAGCTTTAAATATAATAGCATTTATTACAGGTAGTTAAAAGTCTAGCTAATACACAAATCTCTAGCACATCAAGGCATAAAATGCTAGGTTGGAATAAAAATTTATACATAAAGGAATGTACATTATATTCCTTCAAACCGTGGTCTACGAGGCATGTTTAGTTACAAATAGCAGGGCATGGCTTCCCCTGCTAGCTACCATTTACCTTAGCTCCATTCTGCTTTCTGCTTCCCCGAAAAGAGAGCGTTGCCTCCCCTTTCCTCTGAGGATATCAAAAACCAGGCTGATGTCTCATTGGCTGGCTTAGCGTGAATTCTGATTTGGTTACTTAGTCTAAGCCAGCCCCCTTTAATGCAACTCCCAGTGATGCAAATTTACTTGAATGGTCCCGGGAAGTTTAAGTATGAAACTTGGGGTGGGACTTACTTCATTACCTATCCCGGATTGGGGTCGTTTTTAGTGAATAGGTGACAAACAATGGAATTGGCTCACCATTGTTAGTGTCTACAAGTCTTGGCCCCGCATTGTCTGCAATTAACAAGAGCTTGGGAGGAAGGCAGTTGCCCCCCCCCCCCCCCCCCCATCATAGCTGCAAGCCAAAAGAGACATATTCATAATTACAGTATTTCACAGCTATTAATGGAGATTTCACATAAACTCATAAGGCAACAAGGTTTACCTTCCAACATGACACTGAGTAAATACAGCTGGATAAAACTAAAATTGTGTTTGTCTTCATTTCAGGCTGTAGTGCAACAAAATGTGATTATTTTAAAGTGGAGTGATTCTTTTTTATACCCACTGTATGTGCAGACACAATGAGTGTCTTTACTGGCCTGCATTGACCAGGCCATCACCAGAGAGAAACCGTGTGGTCTGTGCTGAAACAGAGTAAAACAATAGCCAGAAGACTGAATTGTTGTCCAGTGTAATACTGAAAACCCCTGCATGGAAAAATCCTTGTACAGACTCTTTTGTTTATAATTAAGAAGGAAAAAATGTAAAGTTGTAAAATGTAAGTTGGCAAGTGGGCTGGGTCTTTGTAGCGAAAACCAACTACTTTTAATGAGTTGTGAAATTTCTGCTCCTCTAAATGCCCTGCCTTTTTTTCCCTTGTTTCCTGTTCGAAGTGAATGTGTAAAACATAAGCTCACATACTTATAATCAAAATTTAAAAGCACGCTTGTCACACTAAGTACATTTTGGCTGCAGAAAAATATTCTAAGGCAAAGTTTAATTATTTAAAAAGACAAGGTTCTGTATCAGTTTGCTAATGCCTAGTTGCACCCTCTCCTATGTTACCTAATAGTATGCTCAGTCTATTTACTCTATGTTTCTTTATCTGTATGTTCATTTTCAAGTTACAGCCTTGTAGTTTTTTGTAGTATGGTTTATGCTCAATAAGAAGTGTGCTGTTTACAGAGCAGTTGCATCACATTACATCACTCTCTTTTTTTATATAGACAGAGTAATATAGGCCTGTATTTTTTAAAACTGCATGTCCTAAAGTTTGGGAGGTATACCATTGGTGATCTAATGCAGCACATATAGTACTGGGAAAAGTTGAGGAAAACTGCCTGACCGAAATATTTTTTCTCAATATTCTTTATTGAAATCTTTTTTTACATAGAAAGAGTTACGGTAACAGTGCACATTACATTGAAGCGGGGAGGACCTGCTCCATTTAAAATGTGAATACATAAGAACATATGTATAGATAAAAGAATAGGAACAGGGCAAATTCTAAGTTTCAGCAATAATGAATAGAGTCAAGAGTACTATGAACTGCCTGCTCAGGGGGGTACCCTGAGAGGGGGGATAAAGAAGGGGGAGAGGAAAGAGTTAGTATATTTATTGCCAAGGGTATAGACCCTGTTAAAGGCAGTCATACTGATCAAAATCATTTTATTTAGAGAACAACTAAACTGTGGTGTAATGAAAAATCTAGTATGTGTAAAATACGTGTAAGTTAAGGACAGGTTGCAGGAAAGCTGTCAGCATAGTCAGTACACTACTGGGTGAATAGAAGCATTGATCTCTGGACTGGCCTATGCTGCCAGAAACCAGCATTATCAATGATAAATCCATCTCCTTCCTAGTAGCATTGGATAGGAGAGGGAAAACTGTCCAACTACATTGCTTTGAAATGGAGGGATGGATTTGAACAAGACCAAATGCTATATGCAATTGGTCCCCTAGGGGGCATCTGCAGTGTGCCTTAGGGCCTTTGCTGATGGGCCTTGGGCTTTTATCAATGACATTTGTTTGAGATGCTTCTGAGGTCATTCAGAATTCCCTGACAGGTGGTGTTAACCTTCTTTCTGACCTGCATTTGACCTGTTTCACGTGGGGCTTACATTCCCATAGATTTGTATGGAAATGCAAAACCTATGTAAACAAAAGCCCATTGACAGCCCCTAATGAGTTATGGAACTTCTGATCTTTCTGTAGCCCTGACATTCCCATTTTAAGTAAATGTGGCTCACATATTATTGATTAGTGACTTAAGACCATGTCATGTCTGTTAAGTGTGACAACAGGCACAATTTCAGTCAAGGAGGGTATTTACACAGATTCCATGTACAATACAATGGTGGTCTGGAAATAGAAGTGCTTTGTGTGTGTGTGTGTGTGTGTGTGTGTATATATATATATATATATACACACACACACACAATCTCGCAAAAGTGATTTTTTCAAATATTTTATTATCTTTTCATGTGACAACACTGAAGAAATGACACTTTGCTACAATGTAAACTAGTGAGTGTACAGCTTGTATAACAGTGTACATTTTCTGTCCCCTCAAAATAACTCAACACACAGCCATTCGTGTCTAAGCCACTGGCAACAAAAGTGAGTACACCCCTAAGTGAAAATGTCCAAATTGGGCCCAGTTAGCCATTTTCCTTCCCCGGTGTCATGTGACTTGTTAGTGTTACAAGGTCTCAGGTGTGAATGGAGAGCAGGTGTGTTAAATTTGGTGTTATTGCTCTCACTCTCTCATACTGGTCACTGGAAAATCAACAGCACCTCTTGCCAAAGAACTCTGAGGATCTGAAAAAAGAATGGTTGCTCTACATAAAGATAGTCTAGGCTATAAGAAGATTGCCAAGACCCTGAAACTGAGCTGCAGCACTGTGGCCAAGACCATACAGTGGCTTAACAGGACAGGTTCCACTCAGAACAGGCCTTGCCATGGTCAACTAAAGAAGTTGAGTGCACGTGCTCCGCGTCAGATCCAGAGGTTGACTTTGGGAAATAGAGTGCTGCCAGCATTGCTGCAGAGGTTGAAGGGGTGGGGGGGTCAGCCTGTCAGTGCTCAGACCATATGCCACACACTGCATCAAATTGGTGCAGCAGATGACGGAGAATCATGTCTCCTGGTACTGTTGGACCTCAGTGCAGCGTTTGATACTGTGGACCACAATACTCTACTCATCAGCCTCACAAAAGTAGCAGGAGTCACAGACTCAGATCTACAATGGTTCGCATCCTTCTTAGGAAATCGTTCTCAGACAGTGAAACTAGGAGCTTTTACCTCTGAAACCCGTGCAATCTCTTGTGGAGTCCCTCAAGGATCACTCTTGTCGCCAGTACTCTTACATATATATATATATACATCCGCCCACTCCTCAAAATAATCAGAAGTTCAGACCTCTGCTTCCACTCATACGCTGACGACACCTAATTATATTTTCGGATCACCGGACAAAAAGACCATCATCAGCAATTAGAAAAATGCCTCACCCTGATAGACGACTGGATGACCACTAGCTCCCTTAAACTCAACGAATCGCAAAACAGAACTTCTTATTCTACATGCAAACCAAAACTCCCGAACCAAGATCCCTTGGACACCACCTACCATCTTTGGGCAGACCATCTCCCCAAGGACCAAAGTCAAGAGTCTCGGAGTCATTTTTGAATCAGAAATGTCAATGGATGCACAAATAAGAGCAGTAGTCAGTGGTTCTCACCATCTGCTACGCAGACTCATCCCCTTCATTCCAAAGGAGGACAAAGCAGTGGTGGTTGGAACAGTCATTAATTCACGACTTGACTACGCAAATTCCCTTTACATAGGATTACCCCAATATCAACTTGCGCGCTTACAACTCATCCAAAACAGTGGCAAGGCTGATAACAGGAAAAAAAACCTGGGAATCCATCTCCCCTTCCCTGAGGAACCTACATTGGCTAAACGTAAAGAATCGGGTCACATTTAAGACCCTCTGCCTCACCCACAAATGCGCCCATGGAGACGCTCCACAATACCTACGCGAGAAGATAACACACTACACACCCAATCGCAGTCTTCGATCGTCTAACCAAAACCTCCTCATTCCCAAATCCCGCTACAAAGCAAAAGGGGAACGGAGATTCGCTGTCCAAGGACCACGGCTATGGAACGCTCTACCAACCTACATCTGCATGGAAGAAAACCATCAGGTCTTCAGGAAAAAACTCAAAACCTACCTCTTCTATGTATGGTGACAACAAAGCACCAATACAGCGCCTTGAGGCGATTCAGTTCGCATTGTAGCGCTATACAAATCATTCATTCATTCATTCAATTGGTCTGCATGGCTGTCATCCCAGAAGGAAGCCTCTTCTAAAGATGGTGCACAAGAAAGCCCTTAAACAGTTTGCCAAAGACAAGCAGACTAAAGACATGGATTACTGGAACCATGTCCTGTGGTCTGATGAGACCAAGATAAACATATTTGGTTCAGATGGTGTCAAGTGTGTGTGGCGGCAACAAGGTGAGGAGTACAAAGACAAGTGTGATGTTGCTTCAGTCAAGCATGGTGGTAGGAGTGTCATGGTCTGGGGCTGCGTAATGCGAGAGGAGACTAAAGGAGTGAGGTGAGGAGTAGACAGTTACATTTGGGTGTCATCTGCATATAAATGGTATTGGAAGCCATGGGCGGTTATCAAGTGACCAAGGGAGGAGGTGTACATAGAGAAGAGAAGGGGTCCAAGAACAGAGCCTTAGGGGACCCCCACCAGAAAGGGGCAATGGAGAGGAGGAGACAAAATTGTAGGTAACATTGAAGGAGCGCTGTGATAGGTAGGAGGAGAACCAGGATAGAGCAAAATATTGGGAAGCAAGGGCACAGAGTTTATTGACAAGGAGTGGGGGGTCATCAGTATCAAAGGCTGCAGAGAGGTCAAGTAGTAGGAGTATGGAGTAGTGGCTGTTGGTTTTAGCGGCTAGTAAATCATTAGTGAGTTTTAGTAAGGCAGTTTCTGTTGAGTGCTGCGAGAGTAAGCCAGACTGTAAGAGGTCAAGAAGGTTATTTTCAATGAGTTAGGAGCTAAGACGGTTGTAGACTAATGCCCCGTACACACAGTCGGACATTCCGACCACAAAATCCGTCAGATTTTTTTCTGACGGATTTTGTCTGAAACTTGTGTTGCACACACACGGTCGGACAAAGTTGTCGTAAAATCTGATCGTTCCGAATGAGGTGACTTAGAAAACGTACAACGGGACTACTTAGAGGCCAGTAGCCAATAGATTTTGTCTCCAAATTTCTTCTGAGCATGCGTGGCACTTTGTGCGTCGCAATTCTCTACACACAATCGGAAAAAGTCCGATCAGATTTTGTTGTCGGAAAATTTTAGATCCTGCTCTCAATTTATTTTTTTCCGACGGAAAAAGACAGCTAGAGCCCACACACGATCGGATTTTCCGACAACATAATCCGATCCGACTTTTTCCATCGGAATATTTGACCGTGTGTACATAGCATAAGTGTTCTAGAAGTTTAGAGATGAATGGGAGCAATGAGATGGGTCTTAAGTTGTTCAGGTTGGTGGGGGTCTTCCAGGTCCTGAAGCAGCAAAACAGCCCCAGACCATTTTTTTAAGTATGGGGGTCCACAGAATGTTGTCCCAAAAGTCTTGGGGATCATCAAGATGTGTTGTGGAGAAATTGAGACGAGCTTTGATGTTCTTTTTGCTCAGCAGTGGTTTTCTCCTTGGAGGGGAGAGGTGCCACTAGAGAGAGATTGAAGATGTGTAGCTTTTAAGGATCTTCTGGTAGACCTTACTGTGTCAAGCAGCTCCTATTTAAGTGATGCCTTGATTGTGAAGAAGAGGGTGACTGTAGTAGTTGTTGTGAGGGAACAGGATCCAGGGGACAATTGGTTAGATGGGCATCTGAAAAACGTTTTGTAACCTCTTCAGAAGTAGGCAGTGTTGACTGTGCTGTTAGGCAAGGTATGTTGGGTAAGGAAGATGTACTCACAGTAGAGGTGTCCTCACGAATTGCACCAATCTTGTCTTTGAAGTGATTGGCAATCTCTTGGGCAGTGAGTGAGTTAGTGGGTAGAGGGGGGTGGGGGACGAAGCAGAGAGTTGATGAGAGCCGACAGGGACTGATGACAAGGTATTAATACGAGAGACAAAATAGGCTTGTTTGGCAGCATGGAGACAGGCATTGTATTTTAGAAGGGTAGATTTATATAGAGTGAAGTCCTGCATGCCTTTGGTTTTACACCACAGTCGTTCAAGAGCGTGGCAATGTCTCTTAAGATTTCTAGTGTTGTCAGTTTGACAGGGTTGTAACGGTCAGGGCCTGGTTCTGCCTGTAGTTAGAGGAGTAAGTGCATCCAGTGATGATGCGAGTGAACTGTTGTAGACAGAGGTGGCCAGGTCAGGACAGGGGAGAGATTATATCATATAGGTGGTCAGTAGCAGAATAGAGAAGAGAAGGGTTAAAGTGGCGAAGGTTCCTTCAAATAATCTTTTGCTGTTTGGAGGGATGGGTAGTTGGAGGCAAGGATACAGTGAAACTGATAAGGTTGTGATCAGAGGGAGGAAAGGGGGTGTTGGTGAGGTTGCCAGGATTGCAAAGATGGGAGAATACAAGGTCGAGGGTATTACCATTGGAGTGAGTGGAAGTATGTGTCCATTGGGCTACGTCAAAAGATGAGGTTAAGTTGAGAAGTTGAGCTGTAGCTAAGTTGTTAACATTGACAGGAATGTTGAAGTCACCAAGAATGATAGTGGGTATTAGGGATGAGCCAAACACCCCCCGGTTCGGTTCGCACCAGAACCTGCGAACGGACCAAAAGTTTGCACGAACCCTATTTCATTTGCATAGAACCCTATTTAATTACAATGGACGCGAACGTTCAAAATCTAAAGTGCTAATTATAACAGCTAATATGCATGTTATTGTCCTAAAAAGTGTTTGGGGACCCGGGTTCTGCCTCAGGGGACATGTATCAATGCAAAAAGAAGTTTTAAAAACGGCTGTTTTTTTCTGGATCAGTCATTTTAATGATGCATAAAGTGGAAAAAAAAAGTGAATTATTCCTTTGAATATCGTTTCCCGTGTGTAGAACTGTCCCTGCACAAAATTACATTTGTAAAGGAAAGAAAGCCATTTAAATCTGCTTGCGGCTTTAACCGCTTCCCGACCGCCTCGCGCAGATATACTGCGGCAAAATGGCACGGGCAGGCAAAATCACGTACCTGTACGTGGCCCTTTAATTGCCTGCCCGTGGGTCGCACGCGCGACCCGGTCGGGAGCTCCGTGACCCCGGCCGTGGGACCAGCGGACCCGATCGCGGCTGGTGTCCCGCGATCGGGTCACGGAGCTGAAGAACGGGGAGAGGTATGTGTAAACAAACCTCTCCCCGCGCTTCCTACTCTGCCTGTCATTGATTGGCTGTTCCCGGTCATCGGGAAAGCCGATCAATGACGTCAGACGTCAGCCCCGCCCCCTAATGTAAAAAAACACACACGTCACAGCCCATAAACCCTCCCCCTAGTGGTTAACTCTTTCACTACAAATGTCATTTATACAGGAATCAATGCATTTAAATAGCATTGATTGCTGTATAAATGACAATGGTCCCAAAAATGTGTCAAAAATGTCCGATGTGTCCGCCATAATGTCAGTCACAATAAAAATCGCTGATCGCCGCCATTACTAGTAAAAAAAAAAATATTAATAAAAATGCTATAAAACTATCTCCTATTTTGTAAACCCTATAACTTTTGCGCAAACCAATCAATAATCGCTAATTGCGATTTTTTTTTTACCAAAAATATGTAGAAGAATACGTATCGGCCTAAACTGAGGAAAAAAAATGTTTTTTATATATTTTTTTTTGGGATATTTATTATGGCAAAAAGCAAAAAATATTGCATTGTTTTCAAAATTGTCGCTCTATTTTTGTTTATAGCGCAAAAAATTAAAACCGCAGGGGCAATCAAATACCACCAAAAGAAAGCTCTATTTGTGGGAAAAAAAGGACGCCAATTTTGTTTTGGAGCCACGTCGCACGACTGCGCAATTGTCAGTTAAAGCGACGCAGTGCCGAATCGCAAAAAGGGGCCTGGTCCTTTGGCTGCCAATTGGTTCGGGGCTGAAGTGGTTAATGTAATGTCTTGTCCTGGCAATATGGATGAAAATGTTTGAGAAAAATGGCATGGCTACCCCATCACCCCCCCCCCCCCTACCCCAGGCCATTACCAGCCCCTTTGGGTCTTGTATGGATATTAAGGGGAACCCTGCACCCAAAATAAAACCCTATACCTAAAACCCTATATACTCTGAACAGCAGTATACAGGCGGTGCAAACAAGACAGGGGTGGTAGGTTTGTTCTTAAGTAGAATCTGTTTGTAATTTGTAACAGGTACATTTTTAAGTGTATCTGCAACCAAAAAATCTATTTTTAAAGCTTTTTGGAGAACATAGGGAAGGGTTATCACCCCTGTAACATTTGTTTTGCTGTCTGTGCACCTGTTAAGAAAATTTCACCTCACTTTCCGTCCCAATGACAAATGTTTTTGGAAAAGTGGGGTTTTTATTGAAACAAGGATTGGTGATAAAGCATCAGTAGAGAGGAGGCACATTTTTTCCATATTAACTCTTAAGCCCCATACACACGGTCGGAAATTCCGACCACAAAATCCGTCAGATTTTTTCCAACGGATTTTGTCCGACACTGGTGTTGCATACACACGGTCGGACAAAGTTGTCGGAAAATCCGATCTTTCTGAACGTGGTGACGTTCGTTGCGTACGACGGGACTACGTAGAGGCTAGTAGCCAATAGCTTTGGTCTTGTAATGTGATCTAAGCATGCGTGGCACTTTTCCATCGGAATTCGCTACACACGATCGGGAAAAAAAGTCCGATAGGACTTTGTTGTCGGAAAATTTGAGAGCAGATTCTCAAACTTTTTCCGTCGGAAATTCCGACGGAAAAAGTCCGATGGAGCCCACACACGGTCGGAATTTCCGACAACATGGTCCGATAGGACATTTTCCGTCGGAAAATCCGACCGTGTGTACGGGGCATTACAGGATAGAATTTCCCTTCCTAGGGGTAGATTTCCTCTCACTTCCTGCTGTCTCCTTCCGTTTGCAAGTAGGAGTCGTTTGTAAGTTGGATGTTTGAAAGTAGGGGCCTGCCGTATATACTCTGCAGAAATTTGCCCCTTAGATGTTGGTGTTGCCACAACACTGTAAGCCCTCACAGTTACTCTTGGTGGGCGCTGGAACTCCCTGCTGTGAACTATTATATTAGGAATTGTAATTACATGCCATTGTTGAACAGTGGTAGGAAAAATTGGGCCTTTGGTGGTGGTGCTGGTTAGGGGTGCAACGGATCGTCGCCGATCCGTGATCCGAACGGGTCACCCCGTTCGGATCGGCACACCCCGCGATCCGCGGAGCGCTCAGCGGCCTCGGCCTTAGGAAAGGCCGCGGCTTCGGCCTAGCTCCGGAGCGGCGGCGGCCATCTTGGTACACCCGGCGGCCTTAGGAAAGGCTGCGGCTTTGGCCTAGCTCCGGAGCGGCGGCCATCTTGGTACACCCGGCCACTGTTTACAATGTGATCGCTCCGTCAAATGACGGAGCGATCACTTGTAAACATACCCTGCATTACCCAGCCAATATCCTGCATTACCCAGCCAATATCCTGCATTACCCAGCCAATACTCTGCGATACTCTGCATTACCCAGCCAATACTCTGCATATACTCTGCATTACCCAGCCAATACTCTGCGATTCTCTGCATTACCCAGCCAATACTCTGCATATACTCTGCATTACCCAGCCAATACTCTGCGATTCTCTGCATTACCCAGCCAATACTCTGCATATACTCTGCATTACCCAGCATATACTCTGCGATACTCTGCATTACCTTTATGTATGAACTATGGGTTTGATGTTTTTGATGTGCAATATTTTTATATATGAGTTATGATGGATTATGGACTATATAGTGTGCATCCCTGCGCCCTATGCAATGTACCTAGTATACAGCTAATAAATCCTTTATATTTGATTTCCATTGCTCTTTTTTTGCTTCCATATCGAATGCTTCGCCAAAGTCCGAACTCTTTTCTATTTATCGTGCCGATAGGGATGGAGGCTATTTTGACGTCATTGTCTTAGGCCTCATTTAAAGTCCCAACCCTTTTTCTTTAGTCTGAAGGGATGTGACATTTCAAAATAATTATTCTGTTACATCAGCTTCAGGTACCTGGTAGCTGGTGGTGATCCAAGACTGATTCATCTTTATGAAGGTCAGTCGATCAACCGAGTCGGTGGACAGGCGCACCCTGTGATCGGTGACAAAGCCTCCAGCAGCACTGAATGTGCGTTCCGAGAGAACGATGGATGCAGGACAGGCCAGTAGCTCAATTGCATACTGTGCAAGCTCTGGCCAGTGATCCATCCTCAAGACCCAATAAGCCAGAGGATTTTCGGTGGGAAAGGTGTCCAAGTCTGACCTTGCCCTAGGTATTCCTGCACCATGTATATCAGACGCTGGCGATGGTTGCTGGAACCGATCATACCTTGGGGGCTGCGGACTAAAAAATTGTATGAACGTATCGGTCAGACGGCCACCTTCTCCACCGCTCCTTCTGCTACTGACCGAAGCCTCAGCAACTCGTTTTCCAGGACCAGGAGTTTGTACCTCCCAGTCTCTGGGAATGCATTGCACAGACCTTTCTGCAAGGCTCCCGGAGATGTCTTATACTCTGCGATACTCTGCATTACCCAGCATACTACTCTGCGATACTCTGCATTACCCAGCATATACTCTGCGATACTCTGCATTACCCAGCATATACTCTGCGATACTCTGCATTACCCAGCATATACTCTGCATTACCCATCCAATACTCTGCGATACTCTGCATTACCCAGCCAATACTCTGTGATACTCTGCATTACCCAGCCAATACTCTGCGATACCCAGCAATACTCTGCGATACCCAGCCAATATTACAGTGGGGGAGATGACGTGGATATTACAGTGGGGGAGATGACGTGGATATTACAGCTAGCTCAGTGGAGCATTCAAATGATCAAGATGATCAATCAGGTCAAAGTCCTTAGGTAAGGATGGCCATACATTATACACTTTTCTCATACAATTTTCCTTTAGTTTTACCAAAACCATATAATATGGTCAAACCTAAACTTTCAATTTGTATGCAATAATGCAGGCCCTTGCACTACATAGTTGAAGGTAAATCTAAAGGATTGAAATTAAATAAGAAAATTGTATAATGTATGGCCAGCTTTAATAATGTACAATCCAGGGGTTTCCGACCCATTTAGATTTGCATAATTTGCTCTTAAAGCCGAGTTTCTCGCTCCTCTCCACGCCGCCTCCATTGAAACTGTGGGCACCTGGCCGTGACAGCTTGTGGCTTCACGGCCGGGCGTGCACTGCGCTGCGCTCTCCGAGTGAACAGCCAATCTTCTGGGACCTGTGAGGTCTCCCAGAAGATTGCCGAAAGGGAGGGGCTGCCTATGTGGCCTGTAGTAAGAAGTGGGACAGGAAGTCCCACTCAAAACTAGTCACCCACTCCCCCCCCCCCCTCCCCCCAAAAAAATTACATGCCAAATGGGGCATGTCTGGGGGCAAGGAGTGCTTAAAGCGGAAGTTCCACTTTTGGCTGGAACGCTGCTTTAAGAATTTCAGACATCGCCACTGCTGCTTTTAAGTAAAAACATTGGATACAGGTTTTATACTCGGGCAAACATAAAATGTCTTTCACATAACTTTCATGTCATTTCTTTTCAATTCACTATATGATGTTTTAAGTTGTAAATTAAATGTTTGCAACATAGTTCTAAGAAAAGTTCACAATCTAGTGACATTCAGAGCAGCCTCTGGGATGCTATCTACTCCCTTTCTGCCAGGAGCCATCCTTTTACTTTCTGCTACTTGCTGTCAAGAGCTTTACTATGGTGTGATGCTCAGTGAAAGGAAACCTAAAGAATTAGCCATGCAAATAAAAGTGGCTTTTTGTGTAACTCCCAGGGAGAATTTAGTTTGTACAGCTAATGTCTGGCGTCTTTGGCAAAGAAAAAAAAATAGTTGTTTAAGTAAAGTAGTTAGGCTTGAGAGGTGTAGATTGTTGATGCACCAGGTGCATCATGTATTACTGTGTGATCAGCTGTCTCTGGATTTACATAATATCCACTATTATGTCTGTGTAATCTAAACACAACATTCTTACTATATGTTGTCTTTAAAATGCAGGCAGAATAAAGCTAGGCAGTATTTAACAAGTCTTGTCAGTTAGTTCTTGCTGGTATTTTTTATTTTTTTCCATTCAAAATATAATTAAATGATAAGTTCACCTTTGGAACATGTTCTATACGTTTTTTTTAGGATGGATTGTGTAATATTCAGCATCTGCAGCCGCTCACTAATCCCCCTTCCCAGTAATAGTGGGCAGAGATCCTCTCCCTGCTCCGCTGTCACAATTTGAAAACACTGCAGCCGTGAGGGGCTCCCCCCTCAAGTCTGCTTCACTCATTCACAGTTTCCTGTGAATTAATGCCAACAAGTGCCAGCAGCCATTGCAACTGTAAGGGAATCGGTGATCACTCTCATAGTCCACTGCTCTTCCTGCTCTCAGGTAACTGCCTGCCTGTACGAGGTACAAGCAAACACCTAAGCTGAGAGTCTGCAGGAGACTGCACCCGCGATTTGCTGATCACAGGCCCAATGCTCTGCAGGCTCCTTAGAAAAAAAAATAACAAATGCACATTTTTTACCTGCAAAAAATGTGCATTTATTATATTTTTTAAAAGGTGAACTTGCCCTTTAAATAGTTTTTAAATGATTAGCCAACTGCTTACAACCCCTTCTCCCCTCAGTCATTAACATGGATCAAGTGGCCTTCATATCTACCTGTGAGGCTCCAGATAACACTCAAAACACTCTCACAAGCAGAAAATCCTGCTTTGCCTCCTTTCTTTAGACGCTGAGAAGGCATTTGATCACCTTGATTCTGAGTTCTTGTGGATGTCTCTGAAACAAACTGGTTTAAGGACAGTGATTATGCATAAAATCATGACACTACTCACATCCCACAGCGCAGATAAAGGTGAATGGTCTTTTTTGTCCCGTTTTAAAAGAAAAACGTTTTCCCATTTCAAGATACACTGGATATATGGTGTGAATAAAGCACAGTAACGCTTTTTATATTAAAAATTACAAAAAATATGAGTAAATTTGTTGTCAAAGGGCTATAAAATTCCAATTAAAATACATTGGTAACAAAGTAGAATGTGAGAGTAAGAATATCTACCAATCCCGAAGTGAGAGTCTATGAATCCTGGAGATAGAGCATTATCCAAGTCTAGAGCCATGGCACAGTCTCTGGTGTGATCCAGTATCTGAAGACTTCCTTAATAAGTAAGGCTGGTTAAGCTGAAGCACTAGGAGCTACCTCACCATGGTGTAGTTGCACACATTTTGTAAACTTAAAAAAAAAAAGCAAATATAGGTTGATCACAGATGATTCAAGTGCCATTTTGGCTCTACTGAGGTAGAGGTACCATTTGCCTGTGTGTACTAATTCATCCACAGTTTTTTGATGTGCTGATGACTTTGGTAGCAGACAGTCTGTGTCAGAGCATTCTCAGATCATAATCTTCTGCATATACTGCATTATAGAAGGTATGGGGTAGAGAGAGGCAGGTCTTTTAAGCGCCATCTTCCTTTACACCTAGCATCTTTAGAGTTGGAGATCATGCTGGACTGACTCAATCACTTGTAGGTCAATGGGTAGGTGATGGGTTCAGGTTTAACCAGTACAATACTGTGCACTTTCGCCCCCTTCCTTCCCAGACCAATTTTCAGCTTTCAGCGCTCTCGCACTTTCAGTGACAATTGCGTGGTCATGCAATGCTGTAACCGAATGAATTTTTTATCATTTTGTTCACACAAATAGAGCTTTAGTTTGGTGGTATTTATTTGCGACTCCGTTTTTTATTTTTTGCGATATAAGCGAAAACATAGCAGAAATTTTGAAAAAAAAAACAATATTTTCTCCTTTCTTTTTTAAAAGAAATCCAATAAAATCAAATTTTGTCATAAATTTAAGCCAAAATGTATTCTGCTACTTGTTTTTAGTAAAAAAAAATCCGTTAAGTGTATAATAATTGGTTCGCGTGATCACGGACATGTGTACGCAAATGATCATGTACAGGTGTGTGCAGGTGATCACGGACATATGTGTGCAGATAATCATTGGCACATGTTACTTTACTGGGACATATGTGAGGGACATGTGTTTTTATTTGGGGACATGTGTTTTTATTATTTGGGGACATGTGTGTTTTGGGGACATGTGTGGGGACATGTGTGTTTACACTGTGGGGACACTGTGATCAGTGAGTAAAAAGCTGTAAAAAAACAGCTAATACTCACTGATCACCAGCCGGCTGCAGCGATCCTCTCTCCTCTCCTCACCGACGACTTCCGTGTGAGGAGAGGAGAGCCGATTGCCTAGCAACCGGCTGTTTGTTTACATCACATGACGGCTGTGATTCGACACGGCCGTCATGTGATCAGGAGGGCCAATCACCGAGCCCTCCTGCCGATCCGAGATGCGCCGTGTCCGGGTGACACGGCCGCATCGGGATCTCGCCGCTGCACGGGCACGCGCGCGCGCGCGCGATCCCTCTACTTCTGAAGGACGTTCCGGAACGTCCTATCAGAAGTAGACTGCTCCCACCCGGCCGTATATGTACAGTGGCCGGGTGGGAAGTAGTTAAAGAGTTCTCTTCCGATGATTTTTGCCCAACTTAACAGGAAGGTGTCGGTAAGCCATTTTTGGGGCTTGGGCTGCTAGTCTGGGTACAGCCTCGAGATCGTTTCCTCATATACTTGTAAAGGTAGGCAAAAGGAGTGCTTATTATTGAATGAAATGCAAGTTGGAAGGTGAATTTGTAATCGTTTATTGAAATTGGCAACAAGCAAGTGATCAAGTAACGCGTTTTTAGGGGAACAAAGACTCCCCCCTTCCTCAGCGCTGTTGCTGTATGCTAATGGTGAATGGGGAAGGATCCCAAATAGGTGTGTCTGTAACACCAAAATAGAAGACACGTTTGTAGGTCCTTATGCCTCAGACCAGAACCTTGGCTTAATCACCTGTTGCTGCTTTCAATAAAAAAACACAAATCAATTGTGCCAGGGTTAGTACAAGAATCCTACATACAGCAGCTAGCACAGTATTGTTGGAGACAATAAGAAAGTGTTATGTGGTAATGGTGCAGCGCTGAATAAAGAGTTTATAAGGATTCAAAGTGGTGTTCTATGTTGTATATCAATAGTGCATGGAAACCATCACCAACACCCGATCACACTGACTCTTACCCTCAGGTAAAGACATATAGGCAATAGGTATCATCCAATGGCAAACTCAGCAATCCACCACTTTAAAGATATCACCTCCACCAGAGAAAGATTTCACTAGCACGAATCAGCAGGTAATGGATGCCAGTTAAGGAGTATATTCCACCAGCAACCTGTATGAATGTCAATTAATGCTTCCACCATGTCAATGATACTTTCACGGCAGAGATTATTTGTTTTGGCGACAATGTGTGCATTCGAATCGCTTGCTATGAGTCTATAGAGAGCCACGCACTGATTACTAAACCAAGAATAGGCGATGCCAATACTTTCAATAAACGATTACAAATTCACCTTCCAACTTGCATTTCATTAGCTATTGGGCGCTCCTTTTACCTACCTTTATATTTACACCTGTACGTCCTTCCCCTATGTTTTAATCTGTAATAATGAAAGGGCTTGTGCAAAATATAAACTCTAGCCTTACCTTCATTCTTGCGCAGCTGTGCAGGCTCCTCTCCTGTACTGAAAACCCTTATGCCGCGTACACACGATCGGAATTCTCGTCGGAAAAAACTCTCAAGCTGTGTTGCCTACACACGATCACACCAAATTCCGACGGTCAATAAGACAGCGGCATAAAACACGTTCGACAGCACTATAAAAGGGAAGTTTAATGCTTCCGAGCATGCGTCAAATTGTTTCCGAGCATGCGTCGGAATTTTGCGTGTCGGAATTGCATACACACGATCGGAAAATCCGATAGAAAGGTTTTCCGTCGGAAAAATTGAGAACAGGTTCTCAATCCAAAGTCCGTCGGAAATTCCGACAGAAAAAGACCGTTGGGCATACACACGGTCAGAAAATCCGATGAAAAGCTCCCATCGGACTGTTTTCTTCAGAAATTCCGACCATGTGTACGCCGCATTACTCTGCTTTCATGGCAAGCTGGGAACTTTTAACGGTGTGCATTAAAGGTTGCAGCAAATTGGTTAGTGCTCATCTAATTTCCTGGCTGGAGGGTGTTCAGCATCAACTAGCATTTTCCTCCCCAGCTACTTTCATTTATTGCATTTCAGTTATTTTAATCATGGAGGCTGAGAATTATATGCGGGCATTACCTAGAGCAGTCTGCATGCAAATACAGCCTGCCCAGCGATGCCCACTCTTCCTGACTGGCATCCACCCATCAAGACATTTTATTATTTACACAACTCCTCCCATAAACCAGTCCACTGCTTGCTTCAGGGCTGAGGGCTCTTGAGAGGTGTACTGAGGCATGGTGCTGTGTTTTCAGGAAGTTGTCACTGGGTCTGAAATAAGGCATATAATAAAAATGGAATTATTTAATTTAAAAATGTTATTAGCATGTTGATAAGGGGGAAAGAATGAACCAGGATAGGCAAAATATAAGCAGATTAAACTGTAGTGGTAACTTTAGAGTAAACACAACAGGTTTAGTAATCATGATGCAAAATATGCTGTGAGCTGCACATTCCTTACAGTGCTGAACCCCTGGCGACCTCTCAGTGTGGCACCTGGCAGCATCAACTGTAAGGATACTTTGACTAATCCTACCATAAAGTATGCCTAAATCAAGGACAGGCAGCTAGAGAGCTGTTAACATTACCAGGGATCAGTGCTGTGGATATACATTTTCAGAAAAAGTAGCAGTGCTGGGAATTTAAATTGTAACCTTAAAGCTAGATTTTAGGTAAATATGTTTTTGGAGATACGACAACAGCACCATAAAGAAGAGACTATAATGAAGATTATCCTTTATCCTGCTGACTATTCTTTACTGAAGAAATACTTCCTTCATTGATGTAGGCATATCCTTATAGTGGTGAACTTTAGGCACTGCAGGAGTTAATTGCCTTGGCTGTAACAGTAAAGGGTCATGCCCACTGCCATCCCCTGCTCTTTTCCATTCACAGATGTTATTGTCCTTTTTTCTCAAAATGAAAAGTTTTCTGTGAATGGAAGAGAGGTGGATGAATGACAAACCCCCCCCCCCCCCCATTACAATCACAGAACACTTTGTATTTGGGGAAAATATAACAAGTGGTTTTGTTAATGGAGAAGAGGGGCAGAAGGGGATAGTGAGCAGGGCAATCTGTCGTTTTTACAGCTGAGGAAAGGCAACCCATGCAGCCCCAAGTTCACCACTCTTGGGGAGGAACCAGCATCACTGAAGGGCTAATATTTACAATAATCAGCAACCAGCACGACATAGGGTACTCTTCTTTGAGGTAAGTTATGCTCTTATTAACTAAATGTCAGCTTTAATTCATATTTTAAACTTTCTGAAATATATTTTTACATTATCTTTCCGAAAAATCCCCAGCAAAACAGATATTGGGTGTTTATGCAGTGTGAGCCAATTAGGGCTTTGTTTCATTTTACAGTGATGTAGATCCAGTAGACATCACAAGCAGCCCACAGGAGTGTACATATGTAAAGTATACACACACACAGACTTAGCGACCATAAAAGAAAAACGTAATGTTCAGGATACTGTTGGACCACATTGACAGCTTGAGCATTTCCTTTCCACATGGGTCTATTTATAATTTTCTGATGTGAAACCCAACCATTCCGAAATTAGTAAATAACACAACTGCTTCAAACTGGTGCCTGGTGCATGCCTTATGGTCTACCATCGTGAATGGTGGTCCATGTTGAACCAGTAATATTTTTCAATCATTGAAAGTCTTGTCAGCCCTGGTGTTCCCTAGACGATTACTAACACGGGTCTCCAGCCTTTTGACCTTCCTGGGCCACATTGGAATTAGAGGAATTGTCTTAGGCCACTCATAAAATACACTAACAATTAAGAAAGCTGATGAGCAGAAAAAAAGCGGGCACAAGCTAACAATCACTGATATAGATAATGTGCCTATCTGAGTAATACAACTTCATTTTTTTGTAATATTTTTTTTATTATAAAAGTAAAAGAGGGCACCATAAAACTAGTGGGATATTTTACACTGTTTTTGACAAACTAACATAACAGTATCTGGTTTTATGGATGTAGTAGCAATTCTCAAGGTGTTCATCAGATATTTTGGTTCTAATTTTGCTTGTGTGCTTCATCCTTCAAAATATTTGCTCACACATATACAGTGCCTTGAAAAAGTATTCGCCCCCTTGTTTTTTTTTACCTATTTTGTTACATTACAGCCTTTAGTTCAATGTTTTTTTAATTTGAATTATTTGTGATGGATCAGAACACAATAGTCTAAGTTGGTAAAGTAAAATTAGAAAAATATATACATAAAACTATTTTTCAGAAATAAAAAACTGATATTGGCATGTGCGTATGTGTTCACCCCCTTTGTTATGAAGCCCATAAATAGCTCTGGTGCGACCAATTACCTTCACAAGTCACATAATTAGTGAAATGATGTCCACCTGTGTGCAATTTAAGTGTCATATGATCTGTCATTACATATACACACCTTTTTGAAAGGTCACAGAGGCTGCAACAACTAAGCAAGAGTCCCCACTAACCAAACACTGCCATGAAGACCAAGGAACTCTCCAAATAAGTAAGGGATAATGTTGTTGAGAAGTACAAGTCAGGGTTAGGTTATAAAAAAAAAAAAATCTAAATATTTGATGATCCCTAGGAGCACCATCCAATCTATCATAATCAAATGGAAAGAACATGGCACAACAGCAAACCTGCCAAGAGACAGCGGCACATCAAAACTCAGGGACTGGGCAAGGAGGGCATTAATCAGAGAGGCAGCACAGATATCTAAGGTAACCCTGGAGGAGCTGCAGAGTTCGACAGCAGAGACTGAAGTATCTGTACATAGGACGAAAATGATCCGTATGCTCCATAGAGTTGGGCTTTATGGCAGAGTGGCCAGAAGAAAGCCATTACTTTCAGCAAAAAACAAAATGGCACGTTTTGAGTTTGCGAAAAGGCATGTGGGAGACTCCCAAAATGTATGGAGGAAGGTGCTCTGGTCTGATGAGACTAAAATTTTACTTTTTGGCCATCAAAGAAAACGCTATGTCTGGCGCAAACCCAACACATCACATCACCCAAAAAATACCATCAGCAGTTGGGACTGGAAACTGGTCAGTGTTGAGGAAAAGATGGATGGTGCTAAATACAGGGATATTCTTGAGCAAAACCTGTACCACTCTGTGTGTGATTTGAGGCTAGGACGGAAGTTCACCTTCCAGCAGTACAATGACCCCAAACACACTGCTAAAGCAACACTTGAGTGCGTTAAGGGGAAACATGTAAATGTGTTGGAATGGCCTAGTCAAAGCCCAGACCTCAATCCAATAGGAAATCTGTGGTCAGACTTAAAGACTGCTGTTTACAAGCGCAAACCATCCAACTTGAAGGAGCTGGAGCAGTTTTGCAAGGAGGAATGGGCAATAAATCCCAGTGGTAAGATGTGGCAAGCTCATAGAGACTTATCCAAAGCAACTTGTAGCTGTGATAGCCGCAAAAGGTGGCTCTACAAAGTATTGACTTTAGGGGGGGGCTGAATAACAGACTTTTTCTGTTATTTTGTCCTATTTGTTGTTTGAAGATTTTTTTTTTTTTTTATTGTGAAGCAAAGTTGTGGGCATGTTCTGTAAATTGAATCCTCAAACAATCTATGTGAATTCTAGGTTGTGAGGCAACAAAACATGAAAAATGCCAAGGGGGTGAATACTTTTGCAAGGCACTGTAAGTGCTGCTGAAAACTGATGACAGGAATAAGGCATGATTGTGAAAAGTGGGATATTTTTCTTTGGAAAGGCAAAACTTTTAAAAGTCCAGTAAAGAGATGCTGTCAAATTTTTCTTGGACCGCATGTGTTCACTATATGTAAATGCATTAAAAAAGAAAATCTTTATTTTAAAGTAAATTTACGATTTTGTGTTGGCCCACAGTTTGGACACCCCTGCTCTACATCTTTATAAAGAAAATATAAAGCAAATGGAACAATCGTTCAGTGACCTCAGAGATTTTTCTAGAATGTTGTAGAATTTCTGTCTGCAGGGGTAATGCAAACCTCTTTATAGCGGCCTTTACTTGTACAGGCAATTGCTGGGTTATAAACAAGATAGGTCCTGTAGGTTTGTTCTTAAGTTGAATTTGTATGTAAGTTGGAACAGGTACATTTTTTACGTGTAATCATTTTTACGTTTTGGATAGCATAGGGAAGGGTTAACAACACCCCTCTAATGTTTGTTTTGCTGTCTGTGCCCCTGTTCAGAAAATTTCACCTCACTTTCTGTCCCTGTGACAATTGGATTTTGAAAATGTTGTTGTGGAAACAAGGATTGGTGATAAAGCTTCAAATTTGAGACACCTTTTCCCCATGATAACTCTTACAGGGGTGAATTCCCCTTCTTAGGGGGTAGATTTCCTCTCACTTTCTGTTGTCTCCCTCCTTTTGTAAGTAGGAGTCATTTGTAAGTCGGATGTTTATAACTCAGGGACTGCCTGTATAGTAGACAAAAAAAAGGGGGGAATGTATTTGTCCATATACTGGGACTTTAAATGAAACGCACAAGGGAGGGGGGGGTAGTGTGTCTCCATCCCTATTATAAATTCAAAAGACAAAACGAGTGTGGGACTTTAAATGAGGCAGTCTCAAAAACAATGTAGGAGTAGAAATTTTATTAATAACTAGGGGGCGGCGCCCAACGCGAATCGCAACTCCCGGGGAGGAAAAGACAAAGGGGCAACCAAAGCAAAGCAGGCACAATGAACAGCATCCACTAGGAGTAAAAGAACTGCGGAACATAAGTATATGAAAAATAGGTCATACATAGAAAAAATATATACGTATCGCAAGTATGTATAATAAGTAAATGCCATCCAGAGGGTAGGAATCATGGACTAAAAGGCTTGAATAAAAGGCAGGCTCGAAAACAATGTAGGAGTAGAAATTTTATTAATAACTATACAAAAAATGTCAAAGAGCGTTTATATGTGACAACTGAGTCTTCAATACATGTACAGACATGACATCCGAGTAGACGTGATATAGAACTTGATTATCATAACAGGGAAAAAAAATTCATACAGATTTCATAGGAATAATACAGTACTGGTATACAATAAAATTCATAAAAGTGTTGTAAAATTGATGGAAATGTGAAGGATTACATCCTCAATGACTCGATGTGTTTCGTCGGTGGGCCGACTCATCAGGAGCGAATATATAATGTCTGTAGATAATAAAGGGTGTAATAAATTAAATAGCCCATGGTATGAAAGATATTATATATAGATGGATTTATATAAAAAAGTTGGTCAAGTCCACCCCATAGGAATGCCGAGCACTGATTATCCTAGTGTGCATAGGTCGCCACATCAAGCCTCCCCCGGGAGCTGAGGCGCAGAGAGTTTTTTTCCCTGTTATGATAATCAAGTTCTATATCATGTCTACTCGGATGTCATGTCTGTACATGTATTGAACACTCAGTTGTCACATATAAACGCTCTTTGATATTTTTTGTATAGTTATTAATAAAATTTCTACTCCTACATTGTTTTCGAGCCTGCCTCATTTAAAGTGCCACACACTCGTTTTTGTCTTTTGAATTTGCCTGTATAAGTAGAAGTCCAAGTTTAGATTGCACGGTAGAACATATAAGAGATCTTGCCCCAGAGGATAATTCTTTGGGCGTCTGACCTGCTATCTGTGAACAATTTTACTTCCATATTTACCTGACTGTATCTATGTTCATTAAGGTTCTATATGTTACGTTCACACAGCACAATAGTACTTAAAATGTGTACGTATAAAAAAAAAAAAACATGTTAAACCAAGTGGCGTGATCGGTTTGTTTTTCTGACATGTTACTTCATATGCTTCGCATGAATGTGGAATAAATACAAACACTCAGTCCAAACACTCACTGAAAGACCCCTAAGGATTGATGAAGCAATAGTAAGTGGATAACAAGATCCACAAATAATTTGTGTTTGTTTAGGCTTTCTTACAATAAGGGTCCCAGTATTTGTTTTCCATTCACAATATTGACATCCTCTTTGAAATAAGAAAAAAATACTTCCAACACCTAGGTATGCAATAATGACAGGTATTTTCTATTTGCAAGGTTATTCACAGTCTTTCAGACACCTTCCTACCTATGGCTCCCACCTTCCCCTGCCCCTGTGCTGTGAATGTAGTGTTGAAAGATATCTATTTCTTTACATTGGACTGTCAGCAAAGAAGTGAATATTTGCTCCGCCATCTCGCCTGTAAGTGATGCGCATGAATTATTTCTGTTTGCTAATATATAACTTTAGTTACAGATCATTATCTCCTTTCAGACAAGAAAACTATTATGGCATGCACTATAATAGAAATCCGATATATGTACATAGTTTTAGTACCCTCTACTTGTAAAATTTCAAAAAGCATTATAGTGTAACCAGTAGTGATGATGAGATCAGTAGAGCCTGCCATTTGAAAATGTTGTGATTGACCTAAATACATGTAGATTTGTTCAATGTATGGAGAAACATCAAATCAGGAATTCAGGCTTTGATTCATACATTTTATTATTCTTTGCAGATTGAACAAATTTGTTTTCATCAGCAGAAAAGTCTCAGTTTACAGATTACTGGATTTTAGCAATTTACTAATGTATTTACTCATCTAGCCTTTATATTACAACATGGTGCCTTTTTAAAAGAGAATTAAGATAGTGACCACAATGACCAATCAAACTTGGCTGTCATGTTTCTATTTCAATTGAAACATGAAGCCTGGAATGATTAGTTTCCATGTACAGTTTAGATACTGGCCTTTGCATTAGGGGTACAGTTTAAGGAGCATAGTTCAATATCCACACATATGCTATACACATACACTATATTACCAAAAGTATTTGGACGCCTGCCTTTACACGTAAATTAACTTTAATTGCATCCCAGTCTTAGTCCGTAGGGTTCAATATTGAGTTGGCCCACCCTTTGCAGTTATAACCGACTCTTCTGAGAAGACTGTCTACAAGGTTTAGGGGTGTGTCTATAGGAATTTTTGACCATTCTTCCAGAAGCGCATTTGTGAGGTCAGGCACTGATGTGGACAAGAAAGCCTTGCTTGTCCATGTCTATATGGACTGTATTTGCGCACTGGTGCGCAGTCATGTTGGAACAGGAAGGGGCCATCCCCAAACTGTTGCCACAAAGTTGGGAGCATGAAATTGTCCAAAATGTCTTGGTATGCTGAAGCCTTAAAAATTCCCTTCGCTGGAACTAAGGAGCCAAGCCCAACCCCTGGAAAACCTACCCCACGCCATAATCCCCTCTCGACCCTAAATGATTTGGACCAATGCACAAAGCAATGTTCTTTTATCTATTGATAGATGTCATTATGTCTTAGCTGAAGGAATACAATGGCTTCACATGTTTCTGCTTCCTCAGGAGAGATTATGAGTTCTAAAAATATTTGATCAGATGTCTCAGAACAAACTAATCCATGTTTAATATTAATCTGCTAAAAAGACATGTATATTGCAAAGATATGACCCACTACATATGATAGATACAAAGCTACCGATTCCATAGAGATCTTACTGATCTACCATCAATCGCTCAATCCTTCTCAATTGCCCACAAGGACTGCAGTATTAGGAGCATGCTGGCTCCCTTATGTTGACGCTAAAAGTCTCTACGCCCGCTGCCTGTGGAGATGTCAGTGCACCTCCGGATGGAACACCCACTGACATAGCACAATGACATCATGCTCTCCAACAGTCCGCACATGCATATGCTGCTCTAGCAAGTAAATAACAGGAGTCAGCAGAGTAAGCCCTTGACTTGTACATATCCCACCACCCACCCAGGACTACAGTGCCACCATGGGAAGAGGAGGCATAAAGGCAGATAAAAGCGCTAACTACCACATGGGAACAGAAGTAAGGATAGGAAGTCATCGACCTTCCTGCCATATCCGACCCATCCCCAATCTTTAAAGGGCCATCCCTGCACATAAATATTTCTGCAATGATGCCACAAAGCAAACTCATTTTTACGAACCTGTCAACAATAACATATTCACGTAATTCATAAAAAGTAATTATGTAAATCATATTAAAAGCAAATCTCGTATCCTCGAGGCATATGAACAAACTGTGTTTTCATAGAAATTCTGTTTAAAGCTATCGTTATTTTTATTTTTTTATTCTTTTTAGTTGCCCGCTCCATTGTGGCACTGCTTTCGGATCTCCAAGTTGGTGATTATCTAAAGCAGTTCTATGTCCTCTGGTGAATGAAAGAGAAAATAGTATTTTTTATACACACCGTAAAATAATTTTCTTTACATTCATTGGTGGACATAGCACCTGCCCATCTGTCTTGCTGCTTCTTAATGTGTAAATACTTTTGTTCTTGTTATTTTCACTGCCATACCAAGTTGCCAACAGTTGTAGAGGGAGCTTTATCCACCATCATGGGACCCCCGGTATTGTTTTTTAGTGAATCTGGCGTACTACTCCTGCTGGTGGCGCTATACTCAATTGGTGATTATCTAAAGCAGAGCTATGTCCTCCATTGAACACAGAAACTGAATTTTACAGTAAGTACATGAATCCTATTTTCTTTCCAAATTAATACTTGAGTATTGTAGTTTACAGTATATATGCACCATATTCATTCAAACAATTAAAAACTTTTAGCAAACATATTGATACATTTACAACTTGGGTGCTTGGATATTTATGCTGCGAGGCTCAAAATGTGTGAATAATACAGACATATAAAAGGACACAAGCCCTGTGGTTTGAGAAATTATACACATGGAGAATGTTATTTTTCTGTTCTTTGTGGTGGTATGGATCACTGCAAGTATTTGGATGGTGTGTTTTCATAGCAGAACATGTAATGTTTGAATTATATTAAGGATTATAACTACTTAGTTAGCATACTATTCAGTGTAGCTGCCAAGACTTTGACACTGTACAGTAAGGAACACCACACAGCAAGATGAGGTAAAGACCTATATGATTAGCTGCTCACAGATTTGCCATTACAGCTGTTAATTACTACTCAGAGCAACACTTTCAAAGACACCATTCTGTGCTACGTGTGAATGTGAAAATAAATAAAACACATTTCATTTTAGTTTCTAGGTCTGGGAAACAGGTTCTTTGGGTACACGGAAAAAGCAATGATGAATAAACAATACATTACTCTTTTTTCTTGATTAAAAAAATGAATATGTGGTACCAATTTCTGTTTATGAAGTATAGGTGTGTAAGATTCTTCAAACTCTCTTTTGGCATTTTGCGCTTGGTGTGTTCTGCAGCATACTTCAGCATTCTGCAGCACACTTTAAAAAAAAATTGGAGATTTGTAAAATTTGTAGATTTTATTGGCTTATCTGGTTAGATCTCAAAATTTAAAAAAAAAGTTCAGTTTGTTAAGCAGTGAGATGCTAATATTCAAACTAGCAGATTTCCTAAACCAAAGTCCACGGGAGTATATTGTCAAGAGGAAGATGAGAGGCACTAGACCCAACAATGCAGGTGAGTTGAAAGCCACTATCAAAGAAACCTGGGCCTCCATAACACCTCATCAGTTCCACAGGCTGATTACCTCCATGCCACGCCGTATTGATGCTGTAATTTATGCAAATGGAGCCCCAACAAAGTATTAAGTGCATACTATACTGTACATGGACATACTTTTCAGTAAACCAACATTTCTGTGTCAGAAATCCTTTTTTGTATTGGTCGTTATGTAATATTCTATAAAATATACGAGTGTTTCACTTTTTGAATTGAATTACTGAAATAAATAAACTTTTTGACAATATTCTAATTTTATGAGATGCACCAGTATTGGTCAAATACTCCCCTCCCCACCACCACACCATTACTGACAGCTATCATATGCTGAGGAAAATTAGTGCCCTACACAATTTTTTGTTTATTTTGAATCTTACACATCTAAAAGGAGGTTAGGAGCATGGGCGCCCATAAAGATTGTCTGTCTTTATTGTACCTTACATTCTGCCTCCAATCCACCTCCTTTTCTCCCTCGCCCCATTTCCTTATCTCCCTCTCCTCACTCCCTGTTCTGCCAACAACTTCTAACTAATTTTTTCCAGATTCATTAATCTTAAGAGTGGCCACTTTCTTTTAACTTTCTTAAAAATTTGGATCAAATCTTAAAAGTTAATAAAAAAATGACTGAACTTTAGATGATAAAGTACATTTAAACCCAATTTAAAATCTCATATAAGCCTTAATATGTTTATGTAATTTCAAAATGCATGTTAAATATTTGTAAATTAGAGGGGCATATTTGGTAATGGTAGTGGGATGAAGCACTATGTTATCCTACTTCCTCTACCCAACCTCAGTGCATCAGCACATCCTTGGTTTTATTGGTTCAATTTTTACATTCACAGAAGAAGACAAAGTATTTGCATGGAGATCCTTGTGTCTGTGTTTACTCCCCAGAGTCCGCCTAAGAACCTCTTTGATTCCAAACCTTCCTCCATTACCCTGATTTACCCTCTTCCCCCTTTTCCCTCCTTCTATCTTTTTACCCCCACTGTTCTTTTAACTCCCTACACCATACCACTATAGTAACTCACATTCCTTCTCCCTCCCACCCAAGTAATCTGCATACCCAACACCCCCCCACCCCTTTCCCTCTTCAGCATATGCATTCCCCTCTGTTCCACACCCCAATGTTCAACCATTCCACTCCACCCCACATACTCCCCCAGCTCTACTCATCATCTCTAAATAGAAAACAACCCAGAGTAGATGTACTCTATCTTTTGACCTCCAGACCATGGGCTATATGGCTCAGATACCATATCACCTTCTACAGTGACAAACCACACTAAGCTCTAAAAAGCACATTTTATGGTAGGTTTTAAAGGCAAACAGGGAATTGCACAAGTGTGCCAGGTGCTCTACCTACTGACTGCTAAAAATGTAATTTATTCAAATGCAATATTTCATATTTGACATATATGACTATTTTTGTTGCCTTGATTTTAATACAAAAATAAGTCATGTACAAAAACACCACACATTCGATTTAAACATTTTGGGGCCCATTTCCCTACTGGTCCTATTTTAAAGTGGAACTTTACTCTCTTAAAACATGAGCCCTAGTGTGCTAGGCTTTAGAATTAATGGCACCCCTGCACATCTGCTAACAGCAGCTTGTTTTTGGGAAAGCAGTCCCAAACCCACATGGATGTGAACTCAGCTTAGTACACAGAGGTTGATTTACTAAAACTGCAGAGTGCAAACTCTGGTGCAGCTCTGCCTAGAAACCAATCAGCTTCCATTTTATTTTGTCAAGGCTTATTTATAGAAGCTGATTGGCTACCATGCACAGCTGCATCAGATTTTGCACTCCCCAGTTTTTGTGCATCTGAATGCCACATTTGTCAAACAGATCCATGATATTATTTAATAAAGATTTTATTGGCACAAATTCTTACCTTTTTAATTGTTAATCTTTTGTCTTGAATAGATTGTTAATCTTGTGTTAGGCATCACTGATGAGAGGAAAGAAAACTATTGGTAGGTTGATTTTGATGCGATTTTCAGTATGACTATGTAGTGCGACTTTGACGCAGCTTTGGATTTTGTTAGCATAATCTATGGAGCCAAATCACACTGCAGTTCACACCAAAGTAGCATAGGAACCTTTTCCAAAATTCCATCACACAGAGTCGCATTGATGTGAACGAGTACAATTGAAAATAATTTGATTTCTGTTGTCATACGATTCTGGCAACTGTCCATATTATACCAGATTTCACTAAAGGAAGCTTGCTTTTCTTTGTTCTCTTAGGTTCATAATTGATAGCTATTGACAAGTGTCCCCTGAATAATTAAGACAGAACAGTCATCACAATCTCCTTCTCCTGCTTTAATGTTACTAACAGCTATGGCTAAAGCATGTATTGGATGATAGTACTATATTTAAATTACCGTTCTTATGACTGTACATGAAATCATGGCTTCATTTCATCCCCCCAGAGAGATACGTATTCCTGTTATTTGATTAAAACAACAAGACTTGCCTTTTTAAAAAAACACAGACCTCTCCTGTGTTAAAGATGAGAAACATCTTCAAGGAAGGCATCTGTCATCACAGAAATTTCTTTTACAAGTCTAACCTTGACAACAGAAGATTTGATCCCTAGAACTAAATGTTTGCCATGGCCTGTACAGTATTCGTTTTATGTGAAAAGTCATTTTAATCCTTAAAGCCAAAACTCAAAGAAAACCTTTATGCTTTAAAGAAATTAGAAACATGGAAAGGAATATAATATATAGTTCTGAACAGAACTGGTGTCAGCAATACAATTTTGTTTGTTACATATCAGGTAAACCAGGCATGTCATCGCAAATCTTAACCACATTTCAGATAAGAAATAATTGTCACTTACACAAAAAAAAAATTAATAAAATTTGAAGAAGAATTAATATATCTGCAAACATTGTTTATAATAAAGGATAAAACTAAGAAAATATGACTGGAGCAAGGCTTGGAAATCCGTGCAAAATGTTCCTTTAATACAAATACGCTTGAAGCTGCATATAAGGTCCTTTTTGGATGGTACTGGGTTCCTGCCCAAATTGCTCATACCTACCCGGGAAGTTTCACAACTGTGGACAAAAGGGGGGTGTCCTGCATACTTGTTGGTCCTGTTACAGACTGGTGGGGTTTTGGTCCCGGGTCTCCGGTCTGCTCCAGACCCTGTTCCATCTAACGGTCCACAGAGATGCTAAATTGGCCCTTTTGCATTGTCTGATATCTGGCTTATATGCGCCCCAGCAGAAGCTGGCCACTTACCTTTTTATCTCTGCCCTACAGACCATAGCACAGGCCTGGAAGACCCTGCATTATGCCTTCCAAGGGGTGAAGTCATGCATGACTCCTCTAATGCTCCTCGAGCAGATGTCCAGTATTGTGAATGATTCCCATTCCAAATTTCTCAAGATCTGGGAACCATGGATCTCATATGAATTTCCCTCTCTTCAACCGGATTGTTCGGGACATTTCTGATTGTCACTGGTGAGTCTGAGTTTTTTTTTCCTTTTTTTTTAACCCTTTCTCTAGATCCTATTTCTCCTCTTCCACTTTCTTTATGTCTCCTCTTTCTTGTTTATACAAATGTTGTCCTCTGGGGTTGGTTGCAGGCGTTGTGCCACCCCTGGGACGACTTTTTTTCTTTAGCATTTATTATTACTTAAAACTATCTTTATAGTATAGAATTGTTTTTCGGTGGTTGCTATGTTTGTAATTTGTATGGGATCTTCTGTAATACTTGACCATTTCTTAGCGAACCCCATTCCACCCAACCCCCCCCCCCCCCTTCCCCCGTGGTTGACTTATATGCGTGCATTGGATCTTTTACAGTGAATGGTAAAACCAATAAATACATTGAAATAGAAAACTAAGAAAATATGAAAGAAAACTGTAATAAGATAACTTGAATTGTCTTTCAAACAATACTGCACTTTAAAGCTGGTTTGTAACCTTAGCAAAATTGAACCCCCAAACCTTTCTTGCTCCCTGTACAGCATGCCCGGTGTTTTAACTTAAAGTGTTACTAAAGGTATTTTTTTTAATTAAAATAATAAGCATATTATACTCCCCTGCTCTGTACAATGGTATGGCACATAGAGGCCCCAAACCTCCTCCTCTGGGGTCCCCCACTAGCGATCTTGGCTCTTCCTCTTCTTTGTGTGCCCCATAACAAGCTGCTTGCTATGGTGGAACACATTGCGTGTACGCTCCCGAGCTGTGTGTCTATGGATCTGCGCTTCATAGACACATACAGCAGGGCTTAGCCGCACCCTCACTTCCTCCTTACAATATTTGATTGACAGCAGCAGAAGCAAATTGCTCCTGCTGATGCCGAAAAGAAAGCAAATCGGTCCTGCTGATGCCCGAAAAGGAAGAGAGGGGAGATAAGATGCAGTCGTGCACAGCACTGGATCTCTTTTCCACTTTCTCGTGTGAAGGGGGAGGACAGAAAGCTATAAAACCTTTTTTTACCGGTAATTTATTAAGGTAAAAAGACATTTTGGCTTTAAAACCACTTTAACTTGCTCCTGTAACATGAAAATGTATGCGTTATTGAATGTGACATCAATACAAGACTTAAATGTTTTACATAAGTGGTTCTCACCCTCAAGTACCCCCAACAGGCCAAGTTTTGAGAATTTCTCTTAAATAAAATAGCTGTCCAAAATACCGAGCAATTGACTTTGATTTAAAGCACTGTGCAAGATAAAGGGAAACCTGAAAACATGGCCTGTTGTGGGTACTTGAGGACTGAGGTTGAAAACCACTGTTTTACATCATTACATCATTTGTAGGTGATCCCTGCAACACCAAGAGGTTGATTTACTAAAGACAAATAGACTGTTCACTTTGCAAAGACATTTTCCCTAGAGCTTAGTAAATGAAGTGAGGCTCTTCTGGCTTCCCTCGTCCAATCATGTGCAAGAAAAATACTTTTTTTTTTTCCTTGCACGTGATTGGAAATTCTTTACAAAGTGAAACTTTACCCTGTTCACTAAGCTCAGGGGCAAATTATCTTGTAAAGTGCAACTTTCCTTGCAAATGAACAG
This sequence comes from Lithobates sylvaticus, assembly GCA_028564925.1. Classification (NCBI taxonomy): domain Eukaryota; kingdom Metazoa; phylum Chordata; class Amphibia; order Anura; family Ranidae; genus Lithobates; species Lithobates sylvaticus. Next base: position 333,764,340 of record CM053027.1, read on the forward strand.
CCTATTAGCCTTCAGGAAATCTGATTGGAAGAAAGGTTACAGCCTATTAGCCTAACCTGAAATCTGAAGGACTTAAGGTGACTGATCACTGATATTCCATAAGGATTTTAAGAAAATGGGTCAAGCAAAAAAGCAACAAGGAGCTTTTACAAAAGTTAGCACATTGCAATATTTCTCCAAATTGTGTTATGTGCCTGAGAATAATTTTAAGACTGAATATAAATGTTTGCTTCCACACAGCTTAAGCCCCATACACACGGTCGGACTTTTTCATGGATTCTGTCCGATCGGACAAGGTTGTTGAAAAATCAGACCGTGTGTATGCACCATCGGACAGTGTTCGTCGGTTTGTCCGACGGACAAAGTCTTATCTCCTGCTGGAAAGATTTGCCGTCAACCCGGTCCGATCACACCAAACCCGATCGTGTGTACGGTTGTCCGACCGGACAAAGTGCTACGCATGCTCAGATCACATTACAAGACCAAAGCTATTGGCTACTAGCCTCTACGTAGTCCCGTCGTAGGCAACAAACGTCACCACGTTCAAAATGATCGGATTTTCCGACAACTTTGTCCGACCGTGTGTACGCAAAACCAACATCAGACAAAGTATGACGGACATGGTCCGACGGACCTGGTCCGCGGATTGTCCGACCGTGTGTATGGGGCTTTACTGTGCTTGGAACCAGAATGCGTGTTTCTCTTGCATAGTGGTGAGCACTTGCCAGAGACTTTCATTCGTTTCAGGTAATTGTGTTTGCCTATCCACTGTTCCACTGTTACTTTTTCCTTAGGTTCATCGTTTTCTTTAACTGCTTAAGGACTGCCCACCCGCAATGTACTATAGACGGGCGGCCCGTGCAGGCAAAGCGACATACTAATACATTGCGCCCCCCAAACTGGCACCTGCTGTGATTGTACACAGCTGGAGTCAGCAAGTCTCAGCCAATGATTCATGTGTTCAGACACAGCCCAGAGATTGTCAATACAGGGCTTTGTACAGAGGAAACAATTTCTCTCTTTCTTATCCCTGCAAAGAGATCTTTAGTAAAAAGGAGCACACATTGTTAGGCACACATTTAACCTCTTTATCGCCTAGATGTTAACCCCCTCCCAGCCAGTGTCATTAGTACAGTGGCAGTGTATAGTATTATCACTGATCACTGTATCAATGTCACTGGTGATGTCAGTGTCAGTTAGTCAGTCCCTCCTTTCCTGCAATATATCAATAAACACTTGAATATGAAAACAACCTTGCGAGCTGCCAGAGATGATCACTTTAAATAACCTTAATATAAATATCTGCAGTATTTTTAGCTGCTGGCACTAATCACACTCCCATATATTTGTGCTCAATAGTGAATAATACAGACCAACGTGCTGCGCTGTACACTTACAGAAAAAAAAATCCTGTAGTGCAACAAATATATATACATCCAAGGCAAATTAAAATCAATATAGTGAATAGTACATTCCATTAATAAAGTGCTGACATGCTAGTGATATAAATTATATTTTCTTAATCATTTAAGTGTAGTAAACACAAATTTATCAGAAAAGTCCTTATAAAATTTTCCATGTAGTTGAAACTCCCCCTCTTTGTGGTTCTCCTCACCTCAAGGCATGTGACCGGACACTTAAGTTTGGTCTAACAACGCAGTCAAACCAACTCTGGATCCTATGATATATAGGCACTGTAGGATCCTGGGCTATCCAGTGATGTGATCCTTGGTACATATATGAAAGATAAGGCTGGATAGTGCTTTATCGTTTTACACAAATTTATTAAAATATAATCATCCAGGGTACTCACACACTGTGGGTGCTTCAGCGCACCACTTTATATACGACAGAGATATTTAAAATCCAATAAGATCGTATGTCCCTCCGCTCTTCCGCAGCTGCTCGTGTTAGCGTTGGAGTTGCATCCTACACCGTCCTGTCCCCTCCCCAACACATGTTGACACAGAGATGACGTGACTTCCTCAGGGGAACAATCATTTTTTTGACAAATTTGTGTTTACCTTAAATATCAGCACTATTAATGTAATGTACGATTCACTATATTAATTTAATTTGCATTGGATGTACAGTATATATATTTGTTGCACTACAGAATTTTTTTTAAGTGTACAGCATGACACATTGGTCCGTATTAATCAATATACACTTATTGTGATTTTTTTTTTACCAAAGACAGCAGAATACCTTTTGGCAAAAATTCCTTTTAAAAAATGTATTAGATATGTTTAATAGCGGAAAGTAAAAAATATTGTTTGTTTTTTCTAAATTTGTATTTTCCATTTATTTAATAGAACATAAAAAACCCAGTGGTGATCAAATACCACCAAAATAAAGCTTGATTTGTGTGATACAAAAGATATAAATATATTGTTTGGGTACAGCGTTGCATGACTGCATAATTACCAGTTAAAGTAGCGCAGTGCTAAATAGCAAAAAATGGCCTGGTCATGAAGAGGGTAAAACCTTCCGGAGGTGGTTAATACCACCTTTCCCTTATTCAACGTAGATGCTATATACTGTATAAGTGGTTCTCAACCCTGTCCTCGAGAACCCCCAACAGACCGGCCATGTTTTGGGAATTTCCCTTAGATAAAATAGCTGTCCAAAATACCAAGCCATTGACTCTGATTTAAAGCACATGTGCAAGATAAAGGAAAACCTGCAACTATGGCCTGTTTGGGGTACTTTAGGACAGGGTTGAGAACCACTGCTATATATAACTATGGCTTTATAGACTGTATATTGGGCTCTCCAACCACCTCTCCATATTCTCTTCTGAAACCCATGTCAGTGAGATAAAACCAATATGGAATACAAATTACCCATATATCAACAGAAACATAGAACATTGCATGCTATATACAGTATCTCACAAAAGTGAGTACACCCCCACATTTTTGTAAATATTTTATTATATCTTTTCATGTGACAACACTGAAGAAATTACACTTTGCTACAATGTAAAGTAGTGAGTGTACAACTTGTATAACAGTGTAAATTTGCTGTCTCCTCAAAATAACTTAACACACAGCCTTTAATGTTTAAACCGCTGGCAACAAAAGGTAGTACACCCCTAAGTGAAAATGTCCAAAGTGTCAATATTTTGTTTGGCCACCATTATTTTCCAGCACTGCCTTAACCCTCTTGGGCATGGAGTTCACAGGTTGCTACTGGAGTCCTCTTCCACTCCTCCATGATAACATCACGAAGCTGGTGGATGTTAGAGACCTTGCGCTGCTCCACCTTCCATTTAAGGATGCCCCACAGATGCTCAATAGTATTTAGGTCTGGAGACATGCTTGGCCAGTCCATCACCTTTACCTCAGCTTCTTTAGCAAGGCAGTGGTCATGTGGAGGTGTGTTTTGGGTTGTTATCATGTTGCGGCCCAGTCTCTGAAGGGAGAAGCTCATGCTCTGCTTCAGTATGTCACAGTACATGTGGGCATTCATGGTTCTCTCAATGAACTGCAGCTCCCCAGTGCCGGCAGCACTCATGCAGCCCCATGCCATGATACTCCCACTACCATGCTTGACTGTAGTCACTTTGACTGTCTTTGTACTTCTCACCTTGTGGCCACCACACACGCTTGACACCATCTGAACCAAATAAGTTTATTTTTGTCTCATCAGACCCCACAGGACATGATTCCAGTAATCCATGTCCTTAGTCTGCTTGTCTTCAGCAAACTGCGGGCTTTCTTGTGCATCATCTTTAGAAGAGGTACCTTCTGGGATGAAAGCCATGCAGGTCAATTTGATGCAGTGTGTGGCGTATGGTTTGAGCACTGACAGGCTAACCCCCCACCCCTTCAACCTCTGCAGCAATGCTGGCAGCACTCATACGTCTATTTCCCAAAGACAACCTCTGGATATGACGCTGAGCATGTGCCCTCAACTTCTTTGGTTGACCATGGCAAGGCCTGTTCTGAGTGGAACCTGCCCTGTTAAACAGCTGTATGGCCATGGCCACCGCGCTGCAGCTCCTTTTCAGGGTCTTGGCAATCTTTTTATAGCCTAGGCCATCTTTTTCAGATCCTCAGAGTTCTTTGCCATGAGGTGCCATGTTAAACGTACAGTGACCAGTATGATAGAGTGAGAGCAATAACACCTGAGACCTTGTAACACTAACAAGTACATGACACCGGGGAGGGAAAATGGCTAATTTGGCAAAATTTTTTTGTTTAGGGGGTTGTAGCCCAAGTGTGCCCGTGGACAGCGGATGACAAGGAAGAGGAATTTGGAAGGAGGTTGCGAGAGATGCGGATCCAGTACTTTCTCCCCTCCATCCATTTAAGGTACTGGTCGCAGTATGAAGTACGATTGCTGTTATTGGGGGAACAACCGAAGCAGGAGTGGACAGCTGAGTTAAGCAGGCTGATCCGGGCAGCAATGCGTTTGGACGAGAGCTACAGAGCCCTACCAGGGATTGTTGTACTGGAGGCTGTTCGAGTGGCGATTGGAGGAAATAATGGAGCCCAGAGAGCAAAGATTGAACGGATCGGAAGTGCTCTGGGCACAGGAAGATTTGGAGTTCCTGGCCGCTCAGGAATGGGATCTGGAGATCGCCTACATACAGGTGCTAGACTCTGCTCAGCATCAGGGTGGGGCTCCCTTTGCCTGGGACTATCAGGAAATACCAGCAGACAGCTCTGAAATCACTGAGCTCTGCCCAGCACCAATGGCAGTATCCGTGGAGTTACAAGGAACTTCTCCAGCTGAAGCGCAGGTCACCGGACAGAGGGTCCAAGACCTCTGCCCCACACCGGTGGCAGTTATGGAGGCTCAGGGTGAGAAGGTGGCGATCACTTCCCAGCAGCAGATACAGGGGGAGAAGAGAGAGGAGGTGGTTGTTGTCCCTCCTCAACAGTCGGCCAGGGTGGAGAAAGCGGTCTTTCCTCCCCAGCAAAGATCCGTGCACCTGGGAGACAATACCACAGACATGTCATCCCAGCGGCCAGATGAGGGACTAACTTCGGAGTCAACCCGTCTGGGGTCTCCTCCTGTGTTAGTCTCCAGCCGAAAGGGGAGAAATGTGACGGACCTAGCCGGGACACGGGCTGTTGGAGGGGACTGAGTGGGAAGCTCCTACACCCACCGGCACTGCTGGCAACGGAACAGAGCGCTGCTGGCCTCTGCCCGCAACTAAAACAGGACAGATTCCCTGTAAAGGTGGATTGAATGAAGGAGCCCAGTGTTGATTAAGATAATTAGCTAATTAGGTTAGGCTTGAGTCATCTGTCAACTGTATATAAGTGGGACATGTCAAATAAAGATTCATTCCTGATGTACCCTACACTGGTGTTGTCTGTGTGGGTACAGGCATTAGAGGACTGGTACCCCTGACTGACTTTTGTTGACAGCGGTTTAGACATTAATGGCTGTGTATTGAGTTATTTTTGAGGGGACAGCAAATTTACACTGTTATACAAGCTGTACACTCACTACTTTACATTGTAGCAAAGTGTAATTTCTTCAGTGTTGTCAAATGAAAAGATATAATAAAATATTAAAAAAATTAACAAAAATGTGAGGGGTGGTACTCACTTTTGTGAGATACTGTAAATATATATTTACATTTTGCAAGATGATGTTGCTCAGTTTTCTGGCTAGACACAAGTGAAGTCTCTCCCAGCATTGTACATGGTCTGCTATGATTATGATTACACCTGTGCAATAATTTACTTAAAATTATTTCAACTAATAGCAGTTTTTTGATATCTCTCTATACTCACTGCTGTGTGAACTGTTAATGAAACAATTCTTCAAAACTAATCCTGTGGATACACAGCAAATTTGCTTATTAGTTGACATATGTATGGTTAACTGGATTAAGGTGAACCCATGTAAACAGAGACATTGGAACTGCCATTTATTACCTTTTTTTTTAAGGCTTTTATTTTAGGTTATTAGAAATTACATACAACCATTAGAACAAAGGTTGGGCACATCCCCAACACATTTTATACAAAATTAAACAGAACATTTATACTACTCACTTACACAAATATACTACCTGCACTCCCCAAATCCAACTGTAACAAATATTACAATGTACACAGTTTTTCAATAACATTTGCATGGTAATGTGTCTATAGACAACATTCAACTGTAACCAGGGGTGCCAAATTTAGGACAGGCTTTGGTTTCATACAATAATTTGTGCTTAGGACATACAGTACATCATATGGTAATTATACTAAGCAGGTAAACACTGATGTAAATAGAGCTGATAATTACAGTTGACTCATTAAGATGCAGGCTCCAGGTCTGTGATCCTGATGCTGGATTTGCTATTTAGTGAGTCACTGACCTTCAACAATCAAGCAGGAGAATTTAGAGTTCAATCAACTCTGCACCTTTTAAAACAAGTCAGCAATGGTAGCTTCTAATTTAATGTCCTCACAGGTTTCCTTTAAAAAATTAATGTTCTAGCCAGATGCTGTGACTCATAAATTATATGGAATTCCCAATACTTCTATGTGCATACCAATAAAACAAACATGATTAGTATTAAAATGCTACTTAATTTCACGTCTTCTGTGTAAGTCTTATCTCAAGGAAGCAACTCTGCAGACTTATGTACCTTTTATATGATATTTTTCTTTGTCCATTTTTATCCTTTTTTAAGAGTTTCACTGATACATACATCAACACTGTATTTTTCCATTGTGAACATTACAAACAAAAATTGCAGTGCTAGTATCACATATTGTTACACATACAGTGGGGGAAATAATTATTGGATTCCCTGCAGAAGTTTGCCCACTTACAAAGAAATTAAGGGTGTATAATTTTTATCATATGTGTATTCTAAACGATAGAGACAGAAAATAAACCAAAAATCCAGAAAAAACACATAAAACAAATGATATAAATTAAGAAGCAGTTCAGCGAGAAAAATAAGTGGTTGATCCCCAAGCAAAATGACTTTGTACTTGGTGGAGAAAGCACAGAGGTAAGACATTTCTTGTAGTTAGTGACCAGGTTTGCACAAATCTCACATGGGATTCTGGTCCACTCTTTTTTACAAATCTTCTTTAAATCCTTAAGGTTTGTTGGCTGTTGCATGGCAACTCAAAGTTTCAGCTCCATCTATTCATTTTCTATAGGATTAAGATCTGGAGACTGACTAGGACACTAAATGCGGCAAGGTCAGCCTGTACCTTAAGCAGAGAAACAGCTCCAAAGCATCACGTTTCCACCTCCATGCTTGACTCTAGGGATGGTGTTCTTGGGGTCATAGTCAGCCTTTTTATTTCCTCCAAACACAGTGAGTCGAGTTAATGCCAAAGGGCTAAATTTTGGTCTCATCTGTCCACAGCACTTTCTCCCAATCCCTCTCTGAATCATTTAGATGTTCATTGCCATGACTGTACATGTGCCTTCTTGAGGAGGGGGACTCATCGCGTTTGGAGGATGAAAAATGCTGACTATGACCCTAAGAACACCATCTCTACAGTCAAGCATGGAGAAGGAAACATTATGCATTGGGGCTGTTTCTCTGCTAAAGGCACAGTCCAACTTTTCTGCATTGAGGGGCCAATGTATTGTAAAATCTTCCCTCAGCCAGATAGGTCTTTCAACATGACAATGACCCAAAACAGACCACCAAGGCAACAAAGGAGTGGCTCAAAAGAAAGCACGTTAAGGTCATGGAGTGGCGTCTCCAGACCTAAATCCTATAAAAAATGTATAGAGGGAGCTGAAACTCTGAGAAGATCTGTAAAAAAGAGTGGACCAAAATACCTCCTGAGATGTGTGCAAACCTGGTCACTAACTACAAGAAACGTCTTATCTCTGTGCTTACCAATAAGAGTTTCTCCACCAAGTTATGTTTTGCTTGGGGGTCAAATACTTATTTTACTCACTAAACTTTTCCTGGCCAGCATCATGTTAGCACACCTGGGTAACCGCTTCCTCCAGTCTCTCAGGACCACCTTCTCCTAGCTAATAAAAGTGGGTCTCTCTCCCCCCGTTCTCCTTTTTTGGTTGGACTCCAGGCCACCATGCTTGAGGCAGGATCAACTTCACCCCCCTACCGAATCTCCCCTCCCAGGTTCAAGCCTCTCCTGGGATAGAAGGTCCAGAAGGATAGAGATAATTAAATAAAGGATAGAGGTTAAATCTGGACACCCCAGGTGCTGGGGCTGTGGGCAGAAAGTGCTGAAAGATCATAAAGCCGAGGCTGTGGTGTTGCCTGAAGACCGTTCACTCCTTTCTTCTATCGTCCTGTCTATCCTCCTGTCCCTAGGAGCCGCTCTGGCCGCTTACCCTGTGTTTCCTGTCAGCTGGCCGTGATGTCGCGGGTGGAGCTGTGGGGGTGGGGGAAACGCCCCAGGATAAAGCCAGGAGCTATAGGGACTCCAGTGCTGTATGGCTGTATGCCACAGCTAGAGAGGGAGTTGTTACTGGTGAATTCCCTCCTGGTGTGGAGGGGGGAAGTGTGGCTATGCTGTTGTCAGTGCATGGTAAACTGTGACCGCTCAGTGATCCTAAATCATAGTACCTGTGTATTACAGCTTGTCAGATATCTCCTGAAGTCTGCTCCCACCCTGAGTAACTCACTACCCGGTATTCAGTTAAAGTAGGGTTTTCTTAAAGGGCCGGTAACAAAAAAAGAGTAGAATAGAGGAGCTTGCTTCTTCTTTTCTAATTCTGTCTTTTGTTGCTTCAGCTATGAGCTCACCACAGCCCCAAAGAGCACGAAGATCGTCAGAAAAGTAGGAGGGGGCTACGTGGGCCACAAACAGACTAATAAGGTGTTCTGTCTTTATAGGTGCAGAATCCCTAAAAAAAGACATTCGCGGAAGGAAAAGTCCCGCCACCGCTCAAAGTCTCTGCATGCATCTGGGTCATACACAAGGGTCTTTAACCCTTTTTCGGCCGCTCGCGGGGGGTAAAACCGCACCGCGAGCGGCCGAAAACCGCGGTTAAAACTTTGGTAAAGCAGCGCTAAATATAGCGCTGCTTTACCGTCACCGCGGCTCCCCGCCCCAGTGTGAAAGGGGCCTTAATGTCTGGTGGCAGAGCCAAGAATGACAAGAGGTCGTCCTTCCGAGGGCCTTTCCTGAAAAACTGTTGTGTGTAGAATGCATAAGGGATGTAGCCACGGATAAGCAGACAGAGGCGCTTAGGATAAAGGACTATGTTCATGGGGCGGTGGCCAAAAGTATGCATATGGTCTCTAGCGCAAGTGCTTCCAAGACCAAAGCTAGAGCCAGTGCTTGAAATATCCTCAGGAGACTCATCCAAGTCTGAGGAACCATAAAAATATTTATTTGACTTCCAGCTCATAGAGCCTTACATTATGACAGTTAAGGAGGCCATAGAGTGGGAGCATGACTCCCAGCCACCAGAGAAAATCAAGAGATATTTTCCAAACCTGAAAAAGCAACATTTCCGTTCATGACAGAGATCCGCAAGTTATTCGAAGAAGAATGGGAGAGGCCTGAAAAGAAGGCAAACGTACAGAATATTTTTTTTCAATTATACCCATTCAAGGCCTCAGACATTGTCTTTTGGGAGTCAGCTCCAGGAGTAGATGCAGTCTCGCAGTGCCTAGCAAGGCACGTGTCCCTGCCATTGGAGAATTCTACTACTTTCAGAGACCCAATGGACAGGCGCACAGATGCAGATATGAAGATTCAGCGCTAACCTCTATTTCCAGGGCTCAAGGTCTGGGTCACAAATGTGGAGGCAGGCCCTGAAGTCAAGCGTAAAGACGGCCAGAGTCATAACGGCGTTATAGGAAATGAACCACTTCAATACAGGGTATTTTCACCCCCTTTCTGTCCAGGTCAATTTTTAGCTTTCAGCGCTGTAACATTTTGAATGACAATTGCGTAATCATGCAACACGGTACCCAAATGAAAATTTTATCCACAAATAGAGCTTTCTTTTGGTGGTATTTGATTACCTCTGCGGTTTTTATTTTTTGTTTTTAAATATCCAAATTGAAAAAAAAAAAATAACAGATTTTTTTCCTCAGTTTAGGCCAATATGTATTCTTCTACATATTTTTGGTAAAAATTATTATTATTATTATTAGTAGTAATGGCGGTGATCTGCGATTTTTATTGTGACTGTGACATTGCCGTCGACAGATCGGACACTTTTGACAATATTTTGGGACCATTGACATTTAAACAGCGATCAGTGCTATAAATAAGCAGTGATTACTGTATAAATGTCACTGGCAGAGAAGGAGTTAACACTAGGGGGCGATCAAGGGGTTAAATGTGTTACCTAGGGAGTGATCCTAACTGGGGGCGGATGGGACTGACTAGGGGAGGAGACCGATCGTGTGTTGCTATATGCTAGGAACACACGATCTGTCTCCTCTCCCCTGACAGGATGTGGATCTGTGTGTTTACACACACAAATCCACATTCCTGCTCTGTCACGAGCGATCGTGGGTGCCCGGCGGACATCGCGGTCGCCGTACATGCGCATTGGCTCCTCGGTGACGCGGCGGTGTGCGCGTGCCCCCTATACCACCGGGAAGCCGAGGACATCATATGACGCCCACCCTGGATCCCATTTGTGGACGTCAGATGACAATGGGCGGGTACTGAAGTGGTTAATCTGTCGGCTGCCTTTCTGGCTGAATCCTCCATAGACCTGGTCAAACTGCTTGCAAGGCTTATGATTCATTCGATGACGGTGAAGAGGGCCGTGTGGATGTCGTCTCAAAACAGGCACTCTGTAACATCCAGTATAATGGCAGGATGCTATTTGGAGAGACCTTGGAAGAGATCAAGCGAGCCACTGGAGGAAAGTCGGGTCTGCTACCACACAGAACCAAAAGGAGACAGCAAGCCATTCGTTCAGGCCAAACAGAGTTCAGAAGAGCTCAGAAGTGACGCTCCTAGGAATGTTCACAGCAGCAACTCCAGCTGTTCCCTGGGCAAGATTCCATACAAGGGCATTCCAAATAATTTTTCTAGACCAATGGGATGGCCTATCATTGGACCAGAGGATCTTGTTGCCGAGACGGATCAGGGAGATTGGATCCGGATAACCTTGGATGCCAGTCTCTGGGGCTGGGGCACTCTCTGCCTCGGCAGGCAGGTCCAAGGCAAATGGAACAGGACGGAGACTAGACACTCCAACCTTTTGGAATTACAGGTAGCATACCTAGCCTTACTGGCATTCAAGGATCTGATTCAGGGAAGTTGGGTCAAACTTATTTTGGACAACCAGATGGAGGTTGCTTATATAGCCAAACAAGGAGGAACCAAAAGCCTGCCGTTTCTGCAGTTAGCAGCCAAGATATCCATCTGGGCCATAGCTTTGACGGCAGCTTACATTCCAGGCAGTCAGAATCACATAGCAGATCAGCTGAGTTGAGATTTTCTCAACAGGAGCTATCTGAGACCAATCTTTGGCAATTGGGGAACAACCTCGGTAGAACTGATGGCGACCCCATGGAATGCGTGTGTCAAGTAGTGTCAAGTAGACATGTGCAATTTGTTTTGTAATGAATCAAAATTTCTTTACAAAAAAAAAAAAATAACGAATTTCAACTAATACGAAAGAAATTATAGCAGATATAACTAATTAATTCGACATGTTTCGGTAATTCGTTAAAGATCTAATGAAACAAAAGGCTTGTTTTTATTAGCTAGGAGAAGGTGGTCCTGAGAGACTAGAGGGAGGGGTAACCCAGGTGTGCTGACGTGAGGACAAGTCATGTTTTGCTTGGGGATCATATACTTATTTCACTTACTGAACTGCAACTCAATTTATAACGCTTGTATTGTGCTTTTTTCTGGATTTTTGGTTGATATTCTGTCTCATACACCTGTGACAAAATTTACAGACCCTTCATTTTTTTTGTTAGTGGGCTGAGGGGGACATGCAAGGAAAATCAAAAACAGCATTTTTGCTTGCTCATGATTGGATGATAAAATCAGCAGATCTTCCCCTCAGATTTACAGCGATTGCATTTGGAAGTGCAGTCACTTTAGATTTAAGGGGAAGATCTGAAATGAGGGGAAGCTCTGCTGATTTTATCATCCAATCATGTACAAGCAAAAAATGCTGTTTTTTATTTTCCTTGCATGTCCCCCTCAGATCTACAACAACTGCATTTCCAAGTGCACTTGCAGTGCAAAGTGGATTTGCCTTTAGTAAATCAACCCCAATGTTATTACACACTAACAGGCATTTATAATATTATTTACATCAAGGTGATGTCCTACATGTATAAACAATCGAAAAGACTATAATATTTAGGAAATAGACCCGTTATTCAGTGCTAATAAAGCTGGTCATAAATGGGCAGATCTTTCTTCAAGTATTGTGAAATATGTGAAAACAATCACTGAGCACCCTTAACAGCTGCAAGTTCTCCTCCTGACTTGGATAATCATTTATTTTTCACTTATAAATGATTATCTATGGACAGACAACAAAAGCTTCAGACAAGCTTGGGATTTCATGCTATTGCATTTAAAATGTATAGATGACCTACATATAAAGCTTGAAATGTTCTTCTAAGCTTACAAACTTTGTGAACATGAGCACCATAAGAGGTCTCAATTCCTCCTATACCATAATGGGATTATAAAAAAAGACATATTGTTTCTTGGCACTGATGTAGGGTTTGACAACTCTTCCCTAATCTTCTAATTGGTCTGAGCTGATATAGCTTTAAGATTATCCATTGCATATCTTGTGTAATCTGTCTGCCTCCATCGCTGACAAATCTTGGACACAACTGATGTTTTTTCAGAACCAAATCTTAAAACCATTAAAGTCTAGTGGGATTAGGTACTGTTAAATGGTTAAGAAATGTGAGCAGACAGACCCTAGAGACAAACATTTGGATCAGCTTCAGGGGGTCTTCTTAGTGTAATAGACTTTACCTTTGTTCTATGATTTATACCATTTGTGAGATCACTATTGACCTGCTAATTGAATGATAGTCTGTCTGCAGCTATACAGCTAATCATAGACTTAAAATGGAGGCCAGAATAAAACAATCTAACAATTTTGTTGTTAAATTTTGCATAATCATATAGACATACATATTGTGTACTTGTGTGACCGGTTGTCAATTTACCAGACATCTCTGGTCTCCTTCAAAGTATAACTGAAGGCAAAAGTTTTTTTTTTTTTCGTTTTGGATAGAGTGGAAATGGATTAGAAAGCTTGTCTGTTTTTATTGCTGTCTGTGACCCCGATAGGGAGATTCACCCTCTCCATTTGTCCTGTTTAGCATTATCATTTAAAATGTGAAAGTAAAAGAAAATCCCAAACTTTGAGTTGTCCCCGGAAAAGTAATAGAGGTGAAATCTTCCAGTGGGGACACTAGTTCTGGTGGCCTGGGGGTCCCCAAGAATTCCCTTAATTTGCAAGGATTTCCTCTCACTTCCTGTTTGGCTATGGGACAACAAGTGAAGGGAAATCTCATCAATGGGACACAGATAACGAAAAAAAATCTGACAGGGGTTATACCCACCGTACTCTATCCAAAATGAAAAAGAAACATTTTGCCTATAGTTATACTTTAAGGAAGCAGTAGGTTTTGATGTAGGATGATTAAAACAAACTGCTATTTTCTTCCCCCAAGATCCTGAAGGTTGGAGTATCTTCTGAGGCCTCAAAGTACTTTTGGTAAATGTTACTGTTTGTATAATACTTTCTATACTTTGTGCAAGTTGGTTCCAGTACCTGCTCATGGTATTATATACTCAGAAAAGTGTATTGCCCTGTACACATGGTCGGACATTCCGACCACAAAAACGTCAGATTTTTTCCGACAGATTTTGTCCGAAACCGGTGTCGGACAAAGTTGTCGGAAAATCCGATCGTTCGGAACGTAGCGACGTTCGTTGCGTAAGACGGAACTACGTAGACGCTAGTAGCCAATAGCTTTGGTCTCGTAATTTGATCTGAGCATGCGTGGTACTTTGTCCGTTGGAATGCTCTACAAACGATTGGAAAAAGTCAGATCGGATTTTTTTTGTCGCAAAATTTTAGATCCTGCTCTCAAATTTTTTCCGTCAGAATATCTGACGGAAAAAGTCCGATAGAGCCCACACCTGATCGGATTTTCCGACAACATAATCCGATCAGACCTTTTCCGTCGGAATTTCCGACCGTGTGTACAGGGCATTAGTGTATTATGGATGCCTGAACTTGTTAGAAAGTTCTGTGTAACTACTCTCTCTCCCAAACTACAGGACACAAGAATGGCAATGAGGACGTCTCTTCTTTAATTCCACACCTTAATAAGCCTACAATACCTTTTACTGTTTGGATTCAAATGTCTGACAATAACATAGTTGCTACTAATTAGGCCTCATCCACACAAGACAGTTTGCAAACTCTCCTGGAAGCCTTTTCTCCTAGTAGTAGTGTTTTGGCAGAACACATAGCTGATGCTTGTAAAAGTGTCTAGCGCTTTTACAAATGTTGAAGCGCATTTACAGGCATCATTCGCTATTGTGTTAATTAATTTAATTGGCCAGAATAATAATTTATTCCGGGCATTGAAATTTAATTAATGCTCAAGCACTAAACATGCCTAGCGTTTAGACACTTAACAAGCGTAAAAAAAAAAAATTCTGCCTCTAAAAGCCCCTGCCACTAAACTCTGCTAAAAGCCTATGTGTTCATGGTCACATAGGCTAACATGCAAGGTAGTTTAGAGGCAGGGAAAAAAATGAATGCCCCTAGAAGCAGCTACACAAATTACCAGTGTGCATGAGGCCTTATGAGGACTTATCTACTGCTAGAAAGCTTGCGTTACTTATTTACTGCCTGGGAGCAGAAGAACAGTGTATTTTCTATATTCTACCAAACGCAAATAGCATAAGACAGCATACCCTGCATTAAGAACTTTGGGGTGCTAAGTTAAATGTTGTTGCAGAAAGATATAAATCCCAGCAACATGAACTGCATAATGAAGGATCCACAGCACAACTTTCAGCAGCTTCAAGATAGTTGGTTTTTTATCAATGTGTTTGGTTGTCAAAAGATTAAATGATGAGAGACCAACTAGTAGAAAAAACAAATCTAGTCTGCAATAGAGAATCTTTACGAGGGATATTACCATTTTAAGCCAAATTGAACTTGCTGTGGCTAAGGAAAAAACCTTCCCTGGGGAAGGAGGAGGGGGGGTACTGGCATCATACAGGCTGTGAATTCAGAATCTGCCTCCTATAATGCAGACATTCAGACCCAAAACAACGAGATCTAAATGGCAAAGTAGAGCTGCATATACAACGAATAAGTACTGCTTACCCCGTTGTGCAACACAGCACATTTCAAGGTATGCTGTGTGCCCTGCAAAAGATACATGTCATCATAAATGCAAGAACACAGAACACAAAAATCTGCCACATTTCTACTACTAGACAGGGTTATGATGTTGATGCCCTACGGCCACTCCATTGTTCTAATGCTTGATACAGCAACTGCTGTCTCTCTATACTGCCTGAATAACTCTGCTTGAAGTACTTTGCAAATAAACCACATACTTTACCTACTCTAAAACTGGTTATCATAGAGACCTTATTGCTGTGATTGGTTGTTTGCCAGTGACTGCAAAGTTTAAATCAACTGGTGTGCAATCTGAATTCTGCATTGTAAACAAAGGCAATGCTATACTGGTAGTAGGAATCCTTTTGCTGCATTAAATCTACAATTTGTAGATTTATCACAACAGCTCTGGTTGCCCCTATGCTATCAGTGTCCAAAGTTTCACCACTAGGCAGCAACTCACTGAGCTGTGCAATGATCTTTGTAGCAAAACTTTCCCAAGACTTATGTTTTCAATCCTCAGAAACATACCTGGTGTATAGAGCTATCTGTATGAAATAATTGTTTGTGGTCCAACTCTGTATCATCACTAAACGTACCTTAACTTGATATAAATCATGTTGTTTCTGCAAGACTGAAACTGAATGTTTCTAAATGCTGCTTTAGACAACCTCAACTGTAATTTTTGGCTCACATTATTACAAAAGAGGGACATTTGCCTGATCCTGAGCATATAAAAGCTGTGATTAAAACATCTGCTCCATCTGACATTCAGACCTTACATGCTTTCATAGTTTTTAATTGGTATTTCAAATTCGTTCCAAATTATGCCTCAGTTATGGTGCCGTTGAGTGCACAGCTATATGGAAATCCAAGCATGGTCTGATCAGAGACCATCAAGCACAGCTTTGAAAGAGTTCTACAGCTCATTGTGATCAGCCCAGCACTAGCCGTATTTGATCCTTCTGAACCTACTATTGATACTACAGATACTGGTCTATGGCTTTGGTCCTTGCACAGTGTCATACAGACCAGGTAAAGAATAATGTTCCTTTTGCATCCAAAACCCTTGTACATTCAGGTAATTGAACACCGGCAAAGCTTTTATGGACATGTCCCCTTGGGCCCCTCTCCTATAACCCTACCCCACACTGTGAGTTCTAAAGCAAGCAACGCAGAGTAACCAAGAAATAGAAGGGGGTTGCCGGTGTCCTGTACTTCCCCCCAGACATGAAATTTACAGATAATTCAAATTCCATTATATCTTAATTGTACCGTACATGACACAGGCCGAGTATTCAGAGACCCTCAGACATCCCCAAGCAATGAATGCTAATGGTAGTTAATGACTAGGCAAACAGAACTGTGCCAAAATGCTGAGCAACATCTAAGATCAATGTACCCAACTTCAGAGTGCCTCTACAAGAACATTGTGGGCTGAAAACCGAATCCACAGAAGATTTTAAAAAGAATGGACATAACAGACTGACAGACACAGAAACCCCTCTATCTCTTAAGACCTGGGATTTAAAAGTCAGGCCATTATAGCCCGTAACTAAGAAGCAGAATTGAACAGAGGGTCCTGAAACAACAGGTCTGGCCTGTTGCGGAGAGTCCAGGGGTTATATCTTAGTAGTCTGAGTATGTCTCTGTACCAGGTCCTTCTGGGCCAGCTTGGTGCAATGAGCAGACAAGGTAGACTTTGAACTGGAAAGAAGGCAAGGATTAACCTGAACTGAGACCTAAGACCAGGGGATTATAAATACTTTTGATGCCAACTCTACAGGGTCCTTGGTGCTGGCCACAGGTAATTTGTTGTTGAATCTGGAGGCCAGAAAAGCCACGCCCAGGGTCCCCCATATACGATTGAAAGTGTAAAAACCTTTTCCTCTGGATCTAGGCATTGGCAGCTTTCTTGTAGTCCCCTCCTTGGACATGGACCACTGAGATCACTGGACAGAGATTCTCCATCCATGAGATGATCTGGCTTGATTCCTTCAAGGGTGCATCTGGTATCCCTTGGTGGTTAATGTCTGTTGGAACCCTGATTTAATGTCTGTGCAAAAAGAGGGGTACAGTTTTGCAGAGTAAGTCTTATCGTTCTGAGCTCCAGGATGTTGATAGGGCTTTCACCAATGACCAAGTTGGACTGTAAGGGACTGGAGCACTCCTTTCCATCCTGAAAGACTGACATCTGTTTTCCATTAATAAGAAAGGAAAGACTGCCCCCATTTGTAAGGCTGGGCTGAAGAAAATTCCTTGCTTGGCTGGACAGGAGCATGGTAGGTGAAGAGAAGGAAGGAACATGTTTGTTACAGGTTAACAAGATGTTGTGCTGGAGAGGTTTCAAATTAAATTGGGGGAATGGCACAGCCTTAAAAGTGGCTACCATGAGGCCTAGAACTCTCATGGAGAATCTCATTTTGAAACTCCAGAGTATAAGCTCTGAGAGAGAGCATTTTCTTAGGATGTATCCAGGCCTAGGCCCAAGTATTCCAGGTAAAGGTTGGAGAGCAGATTTTTAGAAATTGATCAACCAACTGAAAGCCTGGAGCTTCTGAATTGTCCTGTGGATGTTTGTAGACAGCTGGAAGAGGAGCCCTTCATGGGAAGGTCATTCATATAACCTGTGACCTGGATGCCCTGAGTTCTTAGAAGGGCTAGAAGAGGTGATAGGATCTTTGTGAATACTCTGGGAGCAGAGGATAGGCCAAAAGACAGTACAACAAAGTGGAAATTATTTTCGTCCACTGCAAAGTGCAGAATGAATGCCTATGAATGCCCGGTATTCCCCTTGTCTTAGAGAAGCAATACCAAACCCTGTGGATCCATGTGAAATTTTGGAATTTGAAGATATGTTGGACTTTGGTACCATTCTGGGGGTATGCACAACAGAATAGGCAAAGCCTGTTTTTTTATTAAATGTTTAGCATATACTGTACATAAAAATAACATACAAAGAAAAAAAAAAACTGAAAACCCTATACCGAAAACAAAACGATCCCCAAGACCAAAAAGACAGATGGTGGTGTGCCTGATGGAATACCAAATAAGACATATCAACTTTCATTACAAAAAGACAAATAACCTTGTAATTGTACTGTAAAGTATGATCATGCAATAAACAATTTGCAGTGCAACCTTTTGATTTGAGTTGTTTTATGAAACCATATACAGTAAAACCTTGGATTCTGAGTAACGCGGTTGACGAGCGTTTCGCAATACAAGCTGTTTTTAAAAAAACCCTGACTCGATTTGCGAGCATTGTCTCGTAAGGATTCAAGATTCTGGGGTGTGCAGTAATGCATATGGCCAGAGGTGCAGGGGCGCCGGTGACGCTCGGAGACACTCAGAGACACTCAGTTCCGAGTGTTTCTGAGCACCTCCGAGTGGTCTCCGAGCACCTCCGAGTGTCTCTGAGTGTCTCTGAGTGTTTCTGAGTGTCTCTGGCACCCCCCCACACCTCTGGTCACATATGGGACTGCATACACTAGCAGTGGCACTGGAACTAATTATCTGAGTTTCTATTGATTCCTATGGGGAAACTTTCTTTGATATATGAGTGCTTTGGATTACAAGCATTCTTCTGGAACAAAATATGCTCTTAATCCAAGGTACCACTGTACTGCAGAAGAGAGTGGTTACAAAATCTATAGTAACCACTAGAGTACACTTAATAGCAATTGGGGCCAGAGCTGCTTTTAGAAATTACGGGGCCCCATACAGCCTACCTGACAGGGTCCTCTCCCCTACGAAAATATAGAAATGATCTTTTCACTACAAATACACTACAAATTTCACTCTCTGGGGACTCTCCCTCCTCATTGGCTGAGACCATCACAGCCAGGGAGCTAATGAGAAAAGAGAATCATGGCACTGTGTGTGAATGGGCATGCAGAGCAGCGGCTCAGGAGTGAGCCTGCTTGGTTGCCCCCATTGCATGCTGCTTGCTATGGGGGCACTCGGAAGGAAGCCTGAGAAGAGCAGGGTTGGGGCTGCTCCGTGCAAAACCGCTGCACAGAGCAGGTAAGTATAACATGTTTTTTTTTTTTTTTTTTTAATGATTGCCTTTAATATCACTTTAAGGGAATCCCAAACCACCCCAAGGAGTCAGTGTCATAATTAAACTCTATTACCTCTGCAGGCATAATTAGTTCAAACTAAAATGAGTGTACCTTCCATTCAGATGGAAGTTGACTCTCCTCTAAGCCCTGCGACAGAGCGAGATGCGAATGGTTTGAAAGGCCTCCAGGCATATAATTGATGTTGGTAACTAGGGGCAATACCCGATTATTTCCCAGGGCTAAGTCAGTTCTCGAAAGAGTATAGTGAGAGCATGAATAACATGAAAACTGGAGATTAGAGGGGTGTCACAGTCTCCTTAAACCTTTTAGTCCCACTGCAGTAAGTGGAGTATGTGGACCTCGCTCTATCACTGCCCCAGGTGGGAGTCTATCAAGCTGTACATCCAAGATCATATTAAAATCCCCAATGACCAAAACTAGTACCCCGTGTTTGTCAGTGATAAAATGCAATGGTGGATTACCTCTACATTGAAAAAAGACACAAGTCCATTTAGTTCAACAAATAAAAGGGAAATAAAATGACAATCCAGTATACACAATCCCATTCCCACAGTTGATCCAGAGGAAGGCAACAACAAAAAAAAAACACAGCAAAGCATGATCCAATTTGCTCCAGCAGGGGAAAAAATTCCATCCTGATCCCCCAAGAGGCAATCGGATATTTCTTGGATCAACTTTACCTATAAATGTTAGTATCCAGTTATATTATGTGCATTTAAGAAAGAATCCAGGTCTTTTATAAAGCAATCTACTGAGCTGGACAAAACCACCTCTGGAGGGAGTCTAGTCCGCATTTTCACAGCTCTTACTGTGAAGAAGCCTTTCTGTATTTGGAGACGTTCTCCAGACGTTGTCCTCTGTGATGGCCTTAAAGTGAATAACGCAACACCAAGTTCATTATATTGACCACTTATGTATTTATACATGTTGATCAAATCCCCCCTAATCTCCTCTTCTCAAGAGAGAATAGATTCAGTCCCTCTAATCTTTCCTCATAGCTGAGGTCCTCCTCTTATCAGTTTGGTTGCCCTTCTCTGCACTTTCTCCAGTTCCCCAATATTTTTTTCGTGAACTGGTTCCCAAAACTGAACTGCATATTCCAGATGAGGTCTAACGCAGTGGCGGTCCGTGCACTGTGGGCACATGGGCGCCGCCCCCCCATCCATGCACCTGGCCCCTTTCAGGACGCCAGACGCATGGATTCCTACGGTGTGGGTGGGAGGGGGTGGTACTTTTTTAAGCACCTGATTAGAGCCAGAGGCTCTAATAGGCTTAAAAATAGGATGGGCTCAGGGCACAGAGAGTGCACCCTGTTCCCACCCAATTGTGTGACGATAGCAAATACATTTTTGCTATTTTCACACTAACTTTCCCCCCCGCCAATCAGGAGGCAGGGCGTCAAAGACCTGTTTCCTGATTGGCCAAAGCGCCAGGCCACCCTATTGGATGCCTGGCGCTTAGGAAGAGGAGCGGAGGAGACACGCTGGAGCGGAGGTTGATAAATCCCTTCTGTCAGAGCCGCGCGCGCGGGGGTTGGGGGTACTGTCAGAGCCACGCGCGCAGGGGGCGTTGGGGGTGATGTCAGAGCCACGCACACGTGGGGGGTGTTGGTGGTACTGCCAGAGCCATGAGCCCCGAGAGTGGGGGGTTGGTAGTCACAGTGGCTGCATATACGTGCACAAGTGGCTGCATTTGATGAGCACAAGTGGCTGCATATGATGGGCACAAGTGGCTGCATATGATGGGCATACGTGGTTGTGTTTGATGGGCACAGTGGCTGTGTTTGATGGGTACAATAGCTGCATATGATAGGCACAAGTGGCTGCATATAATGGGCACAAGTGGCTGCATTTTACGGGCACAGATGGCTGCATTTGATAGGCACAACTGGCTGCATTTGATGGGCACAAATGGCTTCATTTGATGGGCTCAAGTGGCTGCATATGATGGGAACAAGTGGCTGTATATGATGGGCACACGTGGCTGCATATGATGGGCACAGTGGCTGCATATGATGGCCACAGTAGCTGCGTTTGATGGGCACAATGGCTGCAATTGATGGTCACAGTGGCTGAATTTGATGGGCAGAGTAATTGATGGGGGGGGGATGTTTCAGTATTTTTCAGTTTGTTTGCGCCCCCCCAAAAATTTTGAGCACCAGCCACCACTGGTCTAATGATTTATACAGGAGTAAAATTATATCTCTATCTCTCTTTCTCTTTCTGGAGTCCATACCTCTCTTAATACAAGAAAGGATTTTGCTTGCTTTGGAAACTGCTGCTTGGCATTGCATGCCATTATTTGTTTAAAATCTACCAGAACACCCAGATCCTTCTTCACCATTGATCCCCCTAGTATGTATGATGCATGCTGCATGCATATTCTTAGCCCCCAAGTGCATAAATTTACATTTATCAACATTAAACCTCATTTGCCACATAGTTGCCCAATTAACCCCTTAGCGCCGGCCATACGCAAATATACAGCCTCTCGGCGCCTTAGCGCCAAGAGGCCGTATATTTGCGTTAATTGCCTCCCAATACACCTGTGCTAAGAGCGCACGCTCTGAGCGCTCCTGGTACAGTTACTGTCGCTTTACCAAAAGCTTTTTCGGACTCATGTGATCTTAAGCCACACCCTGCCTTCCGGCATTGTAAACCGTTTAAAGGGTCGGGAGGCGCTGGTGCCAAGAGGTTAAACAGTGCATTGAGGTCAGCTTGTAAGTTAGAGACATCCTGAAAGGATGTTTTTCCACTACATCACTACAAGACTGAAATGGTACTTTTAATCCCAGACCCTATATCATTTATAGATATATTAAAAAAGAAGTGTCCCAACACTGAACCTTGGGGTACACCACTAACAACCATAGACCATTCAGAGTATGAATCATTAACCACTACTCTCTTAATTTGGTCTTTTAACCAGTTTTCTATTCATTTATCCACTTTTTATTTTGTAAAGGGCCTGCATGCTCAGACCTGACCTTTTTACTATTAATCTATTTGAAGAATTTTGTGGGGCTTGTCCACTGTCATTAAACAGTGGAAGTATATATACATTTGCTAGTACACAAAAGGAGCCCTCGGGTAAGCAGTAGTGAAAGACATATTGACCCCCATCATCAATTCTGCAGAAGAACAACGCCAAGTGACTAATCAGAATACTTACTCCTCTGGAGTACGAAGTACGCACCAAATGGTATTGAAAAGGGAAGTGACAATGCTTCAACTGATTAGTGCTATCTTTGGTAATGTGCATCTCCTTCAGACAAATGGAGGCTTTAGGAGTGGACGCTGTTGTAAAGACAGTTGTTTTTTATGCTTGGTCTCCCACTTCCAGAACATTCCAGGAGCATAAGGTCAAAGACATATATATTGTAAATACTCGATGAAATACAATGAAGAGACTAATAACATTAGCAGCCCCCTTCTCGTTAAGATGGGAATACCAGGGCAAAGCAGCATCCCCCAATCGCCTTGGAGATTAGGTGCCACTTCGAGGAAAGTGCACATAGTTTCAGTATAGTAGAGAGTTTGAGATCAGGTCCATCAAGTGTCAATCGCACACAGCAAACAGTATTAGAGTCATGGGTGCCCAACCTGGACAACAGCACTTCAAAACTGTGCATGCCCATGTAAGAACCAGAAAAAAAAACAAGAATAAGAAAAAATTATGCAACTAAAGGTGATCCTCGGAGGGCTATCGTAAACGGCATTGGAGGTGGACACAAGTGTCTACTAGTGTGAGAAGCAGGTCCTCATATTCACTGATATGGGACAGTGTAGGGACATACATGATGTAGGGAGTAATAAGCACAGCTCAGGAAAGCAGCTTCTTGCGACCACGCTTTCGATATGGTAGAATATTGGAAGTGCTGCATGTACAGATGATCAAATTCTCCGGACTCCCCTAGATACATGTGGTTCAGTTTGTTTGGAGTAACCACTCATTCAGCTCCAGCCATGCGAAAGCTGCATTAGGAGTGTCAAATAAGTGAGTCTCGCCACTGGCCACTACTTTCAGTAATGAAGTATATAGCAGAGGAGACATTTAACTGCCACAGCTGGCGCTTGTCATCCACAAATTTAGCCCTCTGTTTCTACAGATCAGCAGAGAAATGCAGAATCGGAGAATTCCTAGCTCCATTGTAGGTAATATCTTTCAACTCCCTGGCTTTCCAGAGGATAATTTCTCTATCTTTGTAATGGTGGAGTTTCATAAGGGGAGGTCTGGGGGGCCTCCCTGGTGGTGAAGGTCTAGAAGGCACCCTATGAGCTCTTTCAATGATGAACAGGGGTGTTAAGGCATCCTTCCCGAAGGTATCAAAGAACCATTTCTCTAGAAAATCCACAGGACTGTTCCCTTCGATACACTCGGGAAAACTCATAATGCTTACACTGTTCCTGTGCAGGGCTGGGACAAGGGGTGGACAGAAGAGGAGGCTGCCCTGGGTGCAGTGTGTTTTGGAAAAATGGGCGCGCTGCAATTTCCTTCTACTATAAGGCTGACAGGAGTAGTGCCAGTGGGATCACTACTGCTCTCAGCCCAGCGCTGGAAGCAGAAAGAGGGAGAGGAGAGAGCCAGGAGGAGGTGTGGTATGGTGCAGTGTGGGCTGTGAGCTTCTCACCAGAGTAAGGACAAACTGCTCCAGTCTAGCTGACTTGTCCCTGCTTGATTCTAGTGCTAGGGCACTGGAACTGAGCAGCAGGTTTGGCAGGAGCTTCTATGGGGCACTGCTAATGTATAAGGAGGAAGAGCCCTCTGACAGGATTGTTGTACATGAGTAATTAGCAGGATATCATAGTGGGAGCAGAGCTACCCATGTCTTCTCACATCTGGCTACGCCCCCTCAAAGGATCATTTTCATCTGGTACAATGAGATGTAGGGAAAGAAAGGGAAAGGAGGTTCAAAACCTCAGGAGACTAGCAAAAAAATGAAGGACTAGGGTTATATGGGTGGTGCCCCAGGGGGTGTGTCCGTAAAAGTTTTGCCAGTGTCCAATCACAAGTACAAGCCTATACCCAGGGTCTATGAATACTCAGCCTGTGTCCATTACTGTATGATTAATATATTGCAGTACCTTTCCACAAAACTCACCTTTTAACTTTTTGGTAATACCAATAACATGCTATTAAAAATTAATGAGCAGAATATAGGTTAAACCAAGGTCAGAGGATACCTATTGTAGTATTGCTGTAGCTCTACCTTTTACAACATGGACATTGTGTGGTGTTATTGCTGATAATATTTATGGTGTTTCACATTGTTTAAGTACAGTTAACACTTCAGATGGCTGTCATAACACAATGGTTGCTATTTTACGATGCTTTAAAGATAAATAATATGATTCAGATATGGTCTGCGTTTGCTGCAAGTAATGGAACATGCATTATATGGTGTGCTTGCGTCTTTGAGGAATGAAAGGATAATTGGCAACAGTAAATCCTGTTTTCATTCTCCTTTCCACAATACTCTTTCTGCATTGTCCCGCATAAAACTGTGTGTGTGAGTAAGCTCAATTGGTACTGACAACTATATAAGAAATCCTGACGCAAGAGTCCCTGTGGTGAAGCCTTGCCCTTACCAGCCAGATGTAAGATTAACAATATGAGTCTACTTTAATCCTCTTGGCTTCACTTTATTGTTGTTGCTAAGAAAGAAGTTCCAGTCCAGCAGTATGTTGGATGTTCTCAAGGACTGTCCACAAAATGATTACCAATTAATCAATGAATTCACTCACTCATGCACAAACAATAGCACAGTTTTAAGCACAATTGCTGTCATTTTTAGCACTTTTTGGAACAATAAGCCTTAAATTAAAAGAACACTTAAGAAATAGTTGGTCTTCCTTAATGTCTTCATTCATAACGGCATTATATGTCAAAGACTAAAAGAGAAGTTTAACAGTAGCATAGTGTAAATCAGTAAGATAGACAGAGCTAAATCAGTAAGACAGACAGAGCTGGACCTCATTTAGCATAGAAAGTTGATGTCTAAAAAGTGTATTGTAAGAAAAGGAAATTTTCTTTCTCTGTAAAAAATAAAAATAAATAAAAGTTAAATAAATAAACCAAGGATTCTGATTGGTTGCTACAGGTGGCAAGAATTTTTTTCCTGCATTTTATTTTTGTTCATTACACAATCTGAAGGTGTAAGTTAAATTGTTTATTATGGATGGGCCGAACATCCCCCTGTTTGGTTCGCACCAGAACATACCGAACAGGCAAAAAATTTGGCAGAACACATGAACACCGCTAAAGTCTATGGGACACGAACATGAATAATCAAAATCACACCGTTGCTGTTTGCAACATATGTCTGAAACGTATCAAGCGTGTCCAAAACAGCAGCCACTTGGGCACCACATGCTTGACCAGACATATGACGACCTCCCATGCAGTCTATTGGCAACAGCACTTAAAAGACCCACATCAAAGAATAAGGCGGACCTCTCCTTGCTCCTCATCAGCTCGGATCTCCAACCCCACTATACCTCTCAGAAACCTGCACTGAGAGGAATGAAGGTATAGAAATAGGTGTCCCAAGTACTTGCGGCCAATCTGCTAGCGGTACACCAACATCG
The DNA here is from genome assembly GCA_028564925.1 of Lithobates sylvaticus. Classification (NCBI taxonomy): domain Eukaryota; kingdom Metazoa; phylum Chordata; class Amphibia; order Anura; family Ranidae; genus Lithobates; species Lithobates sylvaticus. Next base: position 333,790,306 of record CM053027.1, read on the forward strand.
GATTTTAGCAGGCAAATTTCCCTACCCCAGTTGCTAAACCGTCAAAAGAAATTCGGTCCCAGCCATCAACGTGCTCAGCGTCTGAATGCTAGCTTGGCCAAATTGCAAGCACTGCCTTTCCAGCTGGTAGACTCTGCCCCTTTCGTGAATTTGTGGAATGTGCAGGTTCCCAAACACCATTTATTTTCATGGAAGGCCATTCTGGCTCTCTACTGCTGACTCATGGTCCAGCAGGCATGGACAGGGACGTTACCTTTCTTTCACAGCGCACTGGGTAACTTTTCTGGGAAGGATGCAGGACAGGGTTCAATATTGTTGGAGCTTGTTCTGCCACCACGCCTCCAAAAGGCTATTGGTGATTCTGCCACAGCTCTCCCCTCCACCCCCTCCTCTTCTTCTTCCTCTATGGCCCCTTCCTCTGCAGATTTCTCCTCTGAACCAGCAATGCTCCATATGCGTTCAAGGGGCTACGCAAGCACTCAGGGAAAAAGATGCCATGCGTTGGTCTGCTTAGGGGACAGGAGCCACACTGGGGCACAGATTCTGTCAGCTCTGCAGGGGCAGGCTCAGAGGGGGTTGACGCCATGCCAGCTTCAGCCAGGAATGGTTGTATGCGACAATGGCACCAACCTCCTCTCCACCCTCCGACAGGGACACTTGACCCATGTTCCCTGTTTGGCTCACGTCCTGAATTTGGTGGTGCAGCGGTTCTTGAGCAGGTACCCTGGCTTACAGGATCTCCTGAGGCAGGCCAGGAAAGTCTGTGCTTGGCTGGCTGACATTAAAAGAGAATGCAACCTGCCCAAGAACCGCCTCATTTGTGACATGCCCACCAGGTGGAACTCAACGTTGGCAATGCTGCAGCGGCTGCACATGCAGCAGAGGGCCATCAATGAGTACCTGTGTGACTATGGAACTAGGACAGGGTCAGGGGGAGCTTGGCTTTTTTTGGCCACGACAGTGGCTACTGATCAAGGATGCATGCACTGTCCTGTCACCATTTGAGGAGGCCATGAGAATGGTGAGCAGTGACAGTGCATGCATCAGTGATACTGTCCCTTTCTGTTGGAGCACATGCTTCGTAGAATAATAGACAGGGCACTTGAGGCAGAACAGCGGGAAGAAGAGGAAGACTTCCTTACCTCTCAAGGCCCCCTTTTTCCAGATACTAGTATTCCTGCAGGCCCGCCGATCACACAGGAAGAAGAAGAGGAGGAGGAGGATTATGTCAGCAAGGAGGTGGAGGATAACACTCAGCATCAGCAGCAGTCTTCAAGGGATTGTTTGCAGTCCCCAGAAACCCATGGAGTTGTACGTGGCTGGGAGGAGGTGGTTGAGGATCATGTGATCCTTAGTGACCCAGAAGACTCAGGATTAAATGCCTCTGCAAACTTACACTGCATGGCCTCCCTGATCCTGCAAAGCCTGTGAAAGGACCCTAGGATTCGTTGTATCAAGAAGAAGGATCATTACTGGCTGGCAACCCTTCTTGATCCACGTTACAAGGGTAAGGTTGCAGAACTTATCCAGCCTTCGCAGAGGGAACAGAGGATGAAACATCTTCGGGAGGCAATGCGTTTCCAGAGCCTGGGAGGTTACAATTTCCAGGTGCTGGACAACGTGTTGCTGAGGCTTCATTCAGTCACAGAAAGAGCGGTGGAGAAGGTGGCTGGCTGACCGATGCCTTCAGACAATTCTTCAGTCCTCCACGCCCAGGTCTGATCAGTTCCAGCAACCATCGCCAGTGTCTGAATTACATGGTGCAGGAATATCTAGGGGCAAGATCAGACTTGGAGACCTTTCCACCAGAACATCCACTGGGTTACTGGGTCTTGAGGATGGACCACTGGCCAGAGCTTGCTCAATATGCAATTGAGCTACTGGCATGTCCTGCATCCAGCATTCTTTCTGAACGCACATTCAGTGCTGCTGGAGGCTTTGTAACCGATCACCAAGTGCGCCTGTCCACAGACTCTATTGATTGGCTCACATTCATAAAAATTAATCCGTCTTGGATCACCAGCTACCAAGCACCTGATGCTGATGTAACCGATTGTTTTTTCTATGGATGTGGGATCCCTTGATGACTGCATATGCTGAGTGACTATACTATTATGCTGAGTGACTATGCTATTCCTCCTCAATCTTCATGATGATAGCTTGTAGGAATATTTTCAGTTCAGGGCACCACCACCACTGCCAAAGGCCCAATTTTTATGCCCCTGTTTAACAGGGGCGCGTAATTACAATTTTTGATATAATATTTCACAGCAGTGCCGTTTCCAGTGCCCACCAAGAGTAACTGTGAGGGCTTACAGTGTTCTGGTACCACCAACACCTAAGGCCCAATTTTCCACAGAGTGTATAGGTCAGGCCGTATAGTATATACAGGCGGTCCCCTATTTTCAAACATCCGACTTACAAACGACTCCTACTTAGAAACGGAGGGAGACAATAGGAAGTGAGAGGAAATCTACCCCTAGGAAGGGAAGTTCTCTCCTGTAAGAGTTAATATTGGAAAAAGGTGTCTCCACTGATGCTTTAGCACCAATCCTTCTTTCCCTAATAACCTAATATTTTCTAAATCCAATTGTCATTGGGACAGAAAGTGAGGTGAAATCTTCTAAACAGGGGCACAGACAGCAAAACAAATGTTACAGGAGTGATGATAACCCTTCCCTATGTTATCCAAAAAGCTTAAAAATAGATTTTTTTGGCTGGAGCTACACTTACAAAATGTACCTGTTCCAAATTACAAACAGATTCAACTAAAGAACAAACCTATAGTCCATATCTTGTTTGTACCCCGGAGACCGCGTGTATACTGCTGCTGTTCAGAGTATATAGGGCCTGGGGGCCCCACGCCTTTTTTTTGTTATTTGCGTGCAGGGTTTCCCTTAATATCCATACCAGACCCAAAGGGCCTGGTAATGGGCTGGGGGGGGGGGGCAACATTACAGCCTCAAGCAGTTTTAAATTACTTTTATTCCTTTAGAAATTTAATTTTGTTCAGGGATTGTTCTAAACACGGGGACAATTTGCCACTTTACAGGCATACTATAGCCACCCCCCAGGCACGATATATATATATTTTTTTTATTGTTTTTATTGAATTTTAAGTAACACAGAACAAAACAGCCTATTGGGCATACCCAGGCTCAAATCACTACTATAGGACTAAACTAACAGAGAAGAAAAAAGAAAAAAAAAAAACAACACAAAAATTAAAACATCATAATAAAGCCATTGTACGCTCAACCACCTATGCAGGATATGCAGAACCATCTTGTACTTCCATCTATACCCTAGAAAGCTTTCGGTAGCTAATCATAGGATGAAGTGCATAATAGTCATTTACCGTCTACTTAGTCTTACTCCCGCTTCCCCTCCTCCCCACAGAACATGGACTCAGGAGCCTAGGAACGTTTAGGAGATCAGGAATGCCACCTATGCTGTTCCTGGTACTTAATAGAGTGTTACTAATCTTCATTTGAATCAGCATTAGTGGACTGGGATTCGGTCCAGATATTCCATATTTTGTGAAATTTTTTCTCACACCCACGTGACAGGTAAGTAGCTTTGTATAGTGGTAGAGCCGTATTTACTAACCTGTTCCAGAAATTTATGGTAGGTGCAGCTGAGGCCTTCCATCTGAGTACTATAGATTTACGGGCATAGTAAAGTAATAGTCCCAGCAGGGTTCTAATCGCCCGGCTTGGGGCCATTGGTTCGACCAGTCCCAGCAGACATATCTCTACGGACAATGGCACAGGAATGGTGGTGACAGTCAAAATAAAACTGGTTATCTCAACCCAAAAAACTTCAATCTTAGGACAACTCCAGAAAATATGGATGAAGTCCGCTAAGGGCGAACTGCATCTCCAGCAGGAGTCGGATACAGATGGATAAATTCTATGTAGACGTACAGGCGTGTAGTATACTTTATGTAGTATTTTAAATTTCACTAACCTATCCCTAGCTGATACTAACTGTGAAAATGGATACTCCCACATTTCTTCCCAATCTTCTGTCTAATGTAGGGAAATCTACCTCCCACTTTGCTCTAAGATTTTCCAGCCCCGTGTGGACATTAGGGAGTAACGCTTTGTATATGGTGGATAAGTTCTTAGATAGAGCTTCATCTCTGAGTAGAGTTTCCAAAGTCGAGGTATAGAAGGCTACAGGAGCATTGTCAAATTGGGTATTAAAAGCGTGTCTAAGCTGTAGGAATGTAAACAGGTGTGAGTTAGGTAAATTAAATTGTTGTTTTAACCTGTCAAACGTCTGTAATTTCCCCTCAAGACAGATCTGATTTATATATTTGATGCCCCTGCTAGCCCACACCCGGGGTCGGGAATGGATTTGAATTCTGATAATTTTGGACTAAACCAAAGAGGGTTATGCAGGGAAATGTGACTAGAGGGTATGGTGCGTAATAAATTTGCCACTGACCATGCCCGTAAGACCGCTTTCATTGCTGGAGTAAGAGGGAAGGGAGCCCTGGGGCCCCGGTAGAGTAGATTCCGTAGCGCCTCATAAGACCCCAATCGGGCTGCTTCCAGGACCACAGCCGCATTGGACTCATCCGAGACCAGCCAGTTGTGGGCATGGGATAATAAAGCCGCCATAAAATAGGAGTGGAGGTCAGGGCAAGCCAAACCTCCCTCTCCCCAAGGTCTCTGCAGGACCGTCAACCTAAATCTCAGTTGACTGGCTCCCCAGAGAAAAGATACTAGGATAGTGTTTATCATACGAAATACCTTTTTGGGGATCCAGACAGGTGCGTGTCTGAGAACCTAAAGGAAGCCAGGTAAAAGCTTCATCTTAAATAAATTGATCCTCCCAATTAAAGAGAGGGGGAAATTGCCCAAGCCTTCAGTCTTGTCTTCATTCTATGGATCAGTGGTTCCAGATTAAGAGTATGATAGTCAGAGGTAGAGGCGGATATGTGAATACCTAAATATGTGGATATGTGAATACCTAAATATTTGATTTTGTCTGTCCATAATAAGGGTAGGTTGGGATCTGCTACGTCTCTTGCTGCTCTATCTATCGGTAAGATTTGAGATTTATCCCAATTTACCTTGAGTCCCGAATAGCTAGTGAAGTTGGAAAGAATGTTAAAAGTCTCTTGAAGAGGCTGGGCAGGGTCACTTAAGCAAAGGATGAGATCATCTGCGTATAAAGCAACTTTCTCATGTATGGATCCCACCTGTATTCCTCTGGCCCTGTCCGTCTGTCTGAGGGCCGAGGCAAGGGGTTCCATCACCAAGGCAAAGAGAGCCGGTGACAGTGGACAACCCTGCCTCGTACCTCTTCCAACAGGAAAGGGTGTCGACAGAGCACCACCAAGTTTAATCTGCGCTGTCGGATCCTTATATAGAATATCAATCCATTGGCGGAATACCTCTCTAAAACCCATAACTTACAGAACTGAGGACATAAAAGGCCATGCTACTGAATCGAACGCCTTTTCGATGTCCAGGGTAACCATTACTCTCGTGGAGGAATCAGTGGGGGGTAGCTGAAGATGGGTAAACACTCTACGCAAGTTTATGTCAGTGGATTTCCCCGGAATGAAACCAGTCTGGTCTATATTAATCAGGGATGGTAAAATCGTCTGCAGTCTGGTCGCCAACATTTTCGTCAAAATCTTAAGGTCATAATTTAGCAAGGAAATCGGCCTGTAAGAAGCACAGAGTGATACGTCTTTGCCAGGCTTAGGGATAAGGACTATGTGTGCCTGATACATTGAAGGGGGTAATGTCATCTGTTTTTTACTTTCAGAGAAGACCTTTAATAGTTTTGGGGCAATTAAAGAGGCATACATTCTGTACCATTCGCCAGGTAGACCATCTGGTCCTGGTGTTTTTCCACTAGGAAATGAAAGGATCGCCTGCTCTATCTCCTCAGTGGTAAAGTCCTTGTCTAGAAATTCAAGATCCTCCCGCGAAAGAGTGGGTAGCTGCAGGGAGTGTAAAAACTCCCTACACCTATCCTCAGGCCCACTCGGGACTGCCCTGTATAAGTTTTCGTAGAAGGATCGGAATTCCTCTAGAATTAGTTTGGGAGTGGATATCAGCTGACCATCTGAGCCACAAATTCCTGACACCATCGTCTGCATTTTCGAGTCCGCAACTAAATTAGCTAGGAGCTTGCTAGTTTTGTCTCCATACTCAAAGACTTTCCCCGCCAATGTATTCAAATCTAAATGAGTGGCCGAGACAAGGTGTAAAGACAATGCTCTTCTTGCCTCAGCCAACCGGCTGAAGTGATCCATGGTTGGCGAGACAGAAAAAGCCTCTGCCGCCCCAGTCTCTTCCTCCTCAAGGGTCTGGACCTGACAGGACATCGCCAAGCGAGCCGCTTTAATAGCTGAGATATATTCCCCTCTGGTATTAGCCTTGAAGGCGTCCCAGACGTTGAACTCGTTGAACTCCCAATATTGTTGTAATTTAGGAGAAACCTCCTCCCCCACCGTCGAGTCCTGCAACCATTTAGGTGCTAGACGCCAACAGTCTCGTCTCCTGGTGTCCGACAACTCTAAGGTGACCTCCAAGGGTGCATGATCAGAGAGGCCCGCAGGTATATACGAGACCCCCCTCACCGCTGCCAGGGCACAAGTGTTGCCAAAGACCAGGTCTATCCTAGAGCCCGATCTATGAGTGGTGGAATGAAAGGAATAGGCTCTAGCGGTTTGATGCTTCCATCTCCAGATCTCAGTATAGTTAAATGCTTGTGCCCAATGGAGCAGGTCTGCTGAGTACACCCTATTTGGATTGGAGGAATCTAGGGACGGATCTAGAATAGAATTAAAGTCTCCAGCTATGTATAATCTGGAGTATTGTAATGGAGCTAAGGGCTCATACAACTTGTAGAGGACCTGGTGATTGAAAGGAGGAGGGACATATATATTCACTAAAGCATAGACCACCGCATTGATCTCCAGAAGTAGAATTATGAATCGGCCCTCACTGATCAATGTGTACGTGTATAACATTATATGAAAGAGATTTGTTCAGTAATATGGCCACTCCCCTAGCATAACTAGAATATAAAAAAAAAAAAAAAAAAAATTGTCTGCGCTGAAATAATAAAGATCAATTAACCCACCAACCTCGTGATAAGTTGAAATGGTTTCTACTAAAATGTTAGTGTGTAACTAAATTTAAGCTAACTAAATCTGGACTGTAAGTCTGCAACTCAGTGACAAGTGTCAAATAAATAAATTAGAACTTTACAATACAAATTAAAATATCGTGAACACATAACAGTGAATCCAAGTTTGGTGTGATATCATAGAGAACAACAGAGATCCAAGTATGGACAGATATCGTTTTGTAAAGAAATGTTCTATTCATGCAGGGGAGTCCACCACAGAGTATAGAGTTCTGTTATTGGCAATTCACAGTGTTGTAACACCTGGCACACATGAAACAAGTGATAAGATAAGTGTATCTCACATAAGGTTGCAGCAGGAATTAAGTTATTCATTTATTCTATTTATTTTTCAAACAATTTTTCACATAAGTCACTTTTATATATGTATTAAATATTCAACTTTTTAGACAGCGCTGTTGCCCCAACATAAATAACTAGAATATGTAGCGTGAAAGGATTGCCGTACCCAGGGCCTGCGTAGTGCCAGGATCTTTTTCCCCAGGAAATGAGTCTCCTGCAGGAACAAGATATGGGGCCTGTGGTTATTTAGATACTTAAACATCAACGCCCTTTTTACCTTGTCATTAAGACCCCGTACATTCCATGATACCAGTTTTAGCTCCATTAGTGGATTAACAAATTATGGTATAGCATATTAATACCTACTTGTGGGGGGTCAGCCACTATGAGACCAAGGGGGAGCGGCAACAACATAGCATATTTTGCAGTGGGCATAGTGAGCATTATTGGAACATACACAGTATAAGCATCAGTCAGTGGATACAGAGCGTACAGAGAAAAAATAAAAAAAAATAACCAGTGAACTCCCTACTGACCATGAGTACCCTGAAAAGAGAAAAATAGAACAGAAAACAATAACTATGGTCAGTTTAATACCCAAAACCTAAACTCAGACTCCTAAATCTTCAGACTTCTTGAAAACAAAAAAGTTCCAAAGTGTAGCGACTCCGTGCCGCTTATGTCTCTTCAATTCGTGGGGGAATTGAGAACCCAGATGAGGGGGGAAAAGTTAATACTTCAGTGAGTTACGTCTAATCAGGTAGCTCCAAGTTAGAGGAATGTAGAAGTATTGGACATTCAGTCTAGAACTAGAAGGTTTCTTTGAGGAAAAACAAAATCTCAATCGGGGATAGTCAGCTCACCAGCCGTCAAGGGTAAAAAGGACTCCCACCCAAACTAGCGGAGAAAAACCTGAATGAGAGGCCTAGAACACAACTGGCAACAACCTTTGATGATGCGGTCCAAGGACTCTGCAACAAAACTAACGTTTGGCCAAACCGTCCCCCGAACATGGATCCGGAAGGAAAAAGGAATATTCGTGGCAACTTTTAGATAGCGACTTGCAGGGGAGACAGTGACTTGTATTTACCGTAGATTGTTAAGCCATTCGTCAGCATCAGCCGGAGAGTCAAAAAACCTGACCGAGCCGTTATGAGGGACCCGGAGACGGCTAGGATACAACATACTGTACTTTATATCTTTTTCTCATAGGCGCTTACGGACATCAGTAAAAGACTTCCTCTTGCGCTGCAAGTCGGCCGAGAAATCCGGAAACAGAAGGATTGAAGAGTTGCCGTATGAAAGCAAGGGATGCTTGCGAGCTGCAGAGAGGAACCTATCCCGATCCCTGAAATTCAAAAAGCGGACCAAGAAGGGTCGGGGATTTGCACCAGGGATAGTGCAGCCCGTTGGCACACGATGAGCACGCTCAACCACATAAGTTGGGGATATATCTGTGAGGCCCAGCAGATTTTTAAAGAAGTCTTCCGCAAATTCCGCTGGTCGGTCACCTTCTTTCCCCTCCGGGAGGCCAAGGACACGTACATTGTTGCGTCTTGCTCTGTTTTTGGCGTCATCAGATTTAGCGACAAGTAATTGTACCGTACGTTGCAAGTCCTCTATGGTGTTAGTGTGGTTAGCTGTAAGATCTTCAGTGGCAGAAATTCTAGATTCTGATTCAGTCAGCCTGCCCCTGATCTTATCCAAGTCTTTTGTAATGAGATTGCATTCTTCAGCGAGGCGGTCTATTCTCACCAGCATAGAAGTTTTACTCTGTTCAATGGCAGCCAGGATCATCGTGGTGCTGTCCTGGGAGGGTGGGGTGGACAGAGCCGCACTCGGAGAAGCTTCAGGCTCCATGGCTAATTCCGTGAGCAGTGACTGCAGTCTCCCTATGAGAGAGGGATCCGATTGTGCAGGCGGGTCAGGAGCCGGACGGCCCGGCGTAGATGGGCCCTTGGGCCGGTTCTTAGGGCCCATGAAGGAGGGATAGGCAGTAGGTGTCTGCTGTTAACCCTCAGATAATGTGTTTCCAGCGATGCTCGAATTAATGGCACTATGTACGGGGCCCCAGGAGCCGGATGGATGAGGAGAGGGTATAGGATGCTGGGCCTCAGAGGTCTGCAAGTTGTGAAACAGACAGCCCACCTGGAAGATCCAGCAGCAATATTATGGGGGAGGTGGAAGGCTGGCTGGGTGATATTTGGCCGCCTGCTGTTCTGAGGCCGGCCGCGGTGCTCCCTCGCCGGCCGGCCATTTAGGAAAGTGGGGCGGGCGGCAGGCTGCACTAGGCCGGACTAGGCCGCGGCCGCGCCAGTAACAACAGCGCCCCTGTGGATCAGCGGGCCGCAGCAGATGGTGTACAGGTAGGCCGGAGGATGTGGGGGGCCCCTACCGTTCAGCAGCTTCCTCTCTTCCAATTTGAGGCCGGTCACGATGTTCCTCCGCGGGCCGGCCGCTTAGGAAAGTCCGCTTGGCGGCAGGCTGTACTAGGCCGCGGCCGCGTCAGACAACCTCGGCGGCCCCACGGATTAGCGGGCCACTCCAGGGGTATCAGGAGGCAGATTGTGGGATGAGGTATGCCCCTTACCTCTCTATGTGTCCAGAAAAAGGCTCCGTCAGCAGGGCACAGGCAGAGAAGATGGCGGCCACCGCAGGTATGGAGGGACCGTCAAATCCCGGCCGGGTACAGGGCAGATTACCACAATACTGGTCCAGATTGCAACAGAAAGTGATGGTGAGTCACTTGGTGAGTTTTTTCCCCCAATTTCTCTGATCTAAGCAGAGGATTAATAAGGATTAGGTGTCGGATGTGCGGAGCTCCTCACAACACGTCTGTCCTCTCCTACATCCGGACACGCCCCCCCCAGGCACGATATTTGAAGGAATTTTCACTTTTATTGTTTCACTTTAAGCATTATTAAAATCACTGCTCCTGAAAAAACTGCCTTTTTTAAAACTTTTTTTTGCATTGATACATGTCCCCTGGGGCAGGACCCAGGTCCCCAAACACTTTTTCTGACAATAACTTGCATATTAGCCTTTAAAATTAGCACTTTGGATTTTTCACGTTCGAGTCCTATAGACTTTAACAGTGTTCGCACAAATTTTTTGCCTGTTTGCATGTTCTGCTGTGAACCAAACCGGGGATGGGGGGGTCGGCTCATCCCTACATGTATGTTTTGCAAGTTATGTATAGGTGTATATTTACTAGAAAATATGATTAAACTACTTTTTAAAAGTGATTTTAACCAATTTTGGGTAACACTTGGCTTGATACAGAATACAATAAACTATATTTCATTACTGTTGTTGACATGGTCTACAACTTTTTAACATTTAGCGCCATGTACCTTGTTGCCCGCCTTTCGGCTTTTCCAGAGACAGGGGCAAAATGTATTTTTTAATTTAATTTTATTTGAATAGGAAAGCAAAATTTTTGCGACACAGCCACACTCAACAAAGACAACACAAGATCACAACAATGATCAGAACAAGACACAGTGACCCAACAGAATTACCAATAACAGAAATTAGCAACCAGAAAACAAATAAAAAATAAAAAAATAAAAAGAACTAAAAAGTAATAAAATCTATACTCTAATAAACCATCAATACAATTAAAATAAAACACAGATTAAGAAATAACAATAACCAAAATGCAAGTTGTTCCTGGATAAAATACAACAATGTATTTATATTAAAGTCTTTGCAAAATGAGAATAAGCAAACAAAAGATCAGGTAATCTCTCTGGTCAACAATTCATCTGTTCATTCATCAGCAATAATCTTCAAGATCACAAATCAGGTTATAGCAGAAGCCTGTAGCTGAAGGGTAATGGCCTGTGGAGTAAAGGTCTATGATTCTGTTCTGGTAACATGTTCCAAGGGGTATTGTAATCCAAAGCAACCAAGGTAAAAGGAGAGTCAAAGAATGTAAGAGAGAATAAAGGAAGTGGGAAGGATGAAAGAAAAGGAGAACAGGGTGACTAAGAGGATATTTAAAGAAACAGGACTACAGTCAAGTTTATTTTTATTTTTTTAATCAATTGAGTCTCCAGTATCCTAAATGGAAGCCTCAAAGCAGGTCCAGGGGTCCCACACCCATTATAGATAGTGAGTATATTATAAGGTATGGCCATAAGAGCTTCTATAGATTTGACTTCTCTAATACAAGTAAATCAAATATGGCACAATCAATTTTAAAAGTATAAGTATGTTAATCATGATATCACTAGTGGAACAGTAATCAGGGTCTGTTCAAACCTCTACATGCCAAGCCCATTATAAGTGTGTGATTAGACATATTGAGATGCTATGCATGGCAGCTTACTAGCCTTTGCTCCTTCATTTATTCTATTAACATGTTTATATAACCAAAACCTTTATTTGTAGTTTTGAATAGAATGTGGAAGGGTTAGTACCTCTGCCATTCTTTACTGCTGTCTGTGTCCCCGCTGGTAACACAGAGAGCAGTACACAGAATACAAAACAATTCTCCTTCACTTTTTATCTTGGTTAACATTGTCAATGGTGGGGAAAGTGATATAAAATCCAAAATGTTTGAGTTATCATGGAAACAGAAAGCTAGGGTACATTAACCAATGGGCAAACCTGTTCCGGTAACATCTGTTTAAGAGGGTCTCCTCTTATTTCCAGGGACGGGATTTTAGGAGAAATCTCTCCAAGGGGGGAAAAGAAAAGATGGCAGGAGTCTTTATGATTGTTTTCTATAGCCAAAACTAAGAAAAAAAAATTTGGGTTAACAAACTGTACATTTTATATATGCTGGGGAGTGTACTGAATGAACACGTATAGCATTGCTCTATTTGCATTTGACTTTTTGAAGTGTTGGCAAATAGTTTAGTGTACCTAATTTAAAAAAAAAAAAAAAACAATCACAAACATCTCTAGAGAACTTTTACAGTGTAGATATTATTAATAATGCGATTTATAAACTGTACACAGTTGCAGTTTACAAGAGGATGAGATATTCACAATATAATAAAAAATATACCTATAATTGTCTATGAAATAGCAGATAAACAATATACCCTGTTTCCCCGAAAATAAGACCTAGCGTGATTGTCGGTGTTGGCTGCAATATAAGCCCTAGTTAAAGTCGTTGTAGGCCTTGTTTTCAGGGTAGGGCTTATTTTCGGGGAAACAGGGTAGGGCTTATTTGGTGGGTAGGGCTTATATTGCAGCCATCAGGCTAGGTCTTATTTTCGGGGAAACAGGGTAGTTATATAAAGGGACACATTTTTAGAATATCATAAAACTATGGCTCCACCTAAATAGCACTGCATTATTATCATGCTTTTTTGGACAATTACCACATGGAGCCACACATTTCTTTGGTTTATCCCTAACTTATTATATAATATACATATAATGTACTATCTAAAAAACGCACTGCTCTTTAGAGTGACAATACTGCATTTGTTATTGGAGTAAACTTTAAGCTATATATTAAAAACAGAACAAATAGCTTAAAGGTTTCCTGATTTTAATGTAATTTCTCATGAACTTATACTTCTCCATGTAGCAACAAGTATCAGTCTGTCTCTTTTGCGGCTCCCCAATTTTACAAGCAATATCAGCTACTATTTTAGACTTCATCCACTGTCTAATTTTGGCATTTTAACATGGCCATTTAAATTCAGTGGCTGTTTACATGAAAACCATAAGGGTAGGACTTTGTCTACCAAGCAATATAGCATAAACAGCAGACAAAAAACTCTATTATAAAGTAAAGAACTACTACTCTGAAGGAGTTGTGAGACATGAAGGGGTGTTTTCCACTATAACAACAAATTATGTTTAAGGTGGCCAGATGTACTAACACATGATGTTCCAGCTTAAAATACATTCTGCACGTGTCTCTAAAAATGCATTACTATTTTTTTTAATAAACTGATACATTTGTTAATTCATAATTTTTGACTTGCCTTGCTGCCAATTGTTTTAGCTGTTCTGGCAATCACAGAAAGATTTTGTGTTTGTCAAGTTATATATTGGCAATAAAATAACCTTTCGAAATACTTAAAAAAATGTGGTAGTGTAAAGAAATTCTTAAAGCTTAACTCTGGGCACATATAAAATACTCAAATTAATGTTAATAGATATTTTTAAATGCAGGCGGTATAAGTACCTGCATTTGACCTGGTATTAGCCTTTTGCAGGCTCTGTACTGAAGGGCTGATGAACATGTGAGCGAAAGAAGCAACACAAAAAATCAACCACTGTGTGTTGACAAAAGGTATGCTAATACAACAGAAAGCAGAGAAGATGTGAGCTCATCACTGTACTTATTCTCATTTCAGTGTCCAGTCACAGGCTGTGGGCAGTTCCATGATGACCTGGGATCAGACAAAGTTGGTGAAATAATGCTGGACATCAGACTGAGGACATCTAGTGGTAGATAAGAGTACTGCGGGAAAATATCTGATATGAATGTGAATATCTCAGCAGAAGCTGTTATTTTAGTTTATCTTTTAATCATTTTAATCTTGTTATTTTTTATTTTTTTTTGAGCTATGCATAAAACTTTAGACTGAAACCAAGATGGTTTTGATAATGGACAACATTGTGGGACAAGAATCAAGAGTGACCTCAGAAAAAGACCAAGTGGTCCATTAAGTTTCCTCCTTTTTTGATTATTTTTTATTTTTGTTGTTCCAAACTAATCACCATCGTTTTTATTCACATGATCACACTTAACCCTGATGAATTTGTAAGTGGAAGAAGCAACACAAGATGTCAACCACTGTGTTGACAAGAAGTATGCTAATACAACAGAAAGCAGAGAAGACATGAGCTCATCACTGTGCTGATTCTCATTTCAGTGTCCAGTCACAGGCTGTGGGCAGTTCCAGGATGACCTGGGATCAGACAAAGTTGGTTAAAGAGGAATTAAACCCTTTCTTGTTAAAAAAAGAGGAATTAAACCCTGATGGGTTTTACTTCCTCTTTGTTTCCCTGCAAAGGTAAAGCATAATGGGCTACTATGCACCTCATAGTAGCCCATTAAGTGTCACTTACCTGACACAGGAGCCTGTGATGTCACCGATGTCCCCTCTTCCACGAAGCGGCCATCTTCCTTCCAGGTATCGCAGCTCTGGCGCTGTGATTGGCCAGAGCCGCAATGACGTCACTCCCGCGCGTGGGACCTGTCACTAGCGGCATGATCGCCGTTAACAACGGCACGCTCAGTGAGCCTGTGCGCCGCTGTCTACGGCGCATGCGCCGTAGACCTCAGTGCCTGTCTTTTGCAAATATCTCCTAAACCGTGTAGGTTTAGGAGATATTTCTTGCACCTACAGGTAAGCCTAAATCTAGGTTTACCTGTAGGTAAAAGTGGTCTGTAAGGGTTTACAACCACTTTAAATAATGCTAGACATCAGACCGAGGACATCTAGTGGTAGAAAAGAGTACTGTGGTAAAATATCTGAAAGTAATATGAATATCCGGGCATAGGCTGTTATTTTACGTTTTTTTTTTAATCTTGTTATTTTTGGTTTGAGCTCTGCATAAAACTTTAGAATAAAACCAAGATGGCTCTGATAATGGACAACATTGTGGGACAAGAAAACGGAAAATTGATTACTTACCCTTCCGTAATTTTCCTTTCCTGAAGCATCTTCATGGCAACACACACTGGGTTGTGACTCCACCCCCACAACTTGACAGGATTGGTTAGCTATAAGTTTGAAAGAGAGACACCCCGCTTCATTCTCTGTATCTATCAATCAATAACAAAGGGCAGGAATGCTGTGTGCTGCCATGAAGATGTGTCAGAAAAGGAAAATTACGGAAAGGTGAGTAAACAATTTTCCGTTTTTCTGACGCATCATGGCAGCACACACTGGGAAATAACTTATCAGTCGGGTGGGTAGTATTTATTTAACATTTAGCTGAACAATTGGCTCAAATAACGGTTCTCTCGAACTCTAACGTTCTATAGTGGGACATGAATGTATGCCTGGATGACCAGGTAGCTGCTCTGCATATCATCTCCAGCAAAACCTTGCTGTCCATGAAGTTGCCACTGCCCTAGTTGAGTGAGCAATAATTCCCTCGGGTACCGGAAGTTGTTGAATGGTGTAAGCTTTTCTGATAGACTTGACTAGCCACAATACAATAGTGCGTGTTGCTGCTGTCTATGCTTTTCTTTTCTCATGATAAATCACCAAGACGTTGTTCACCTTCCTAAAGGATGCTGTAGCTGCCAGGTAAAAGCTAATGGCAGATTTTACATCCAAGGTGTGTGGTTCACCTTGATCGTTGGTAAAAGTTGGGAGACTGATGTCCTGGTTGTAATGAAATGCCATTGCCACTTTGGGAATAAAACGGTCTGAAGGCCTTAGCACCACTCTGTCGGGGTAAAAAAACATGTAAGATTCAGTTATCATAAAACTCTTTTAGCTGATGTAATGGCGATGAGGAAGGTTAGCTTTAGTGTTAAGTCCCACAAGGAAATAGAATTGGTCGGATGAAATGGGGAACTTGAAAGTGCGTTCAACACTACCGAGAGGTCCCATGCTGGAAATGTTGGCCTTCTTGGAGGCCTGATTTTTAGGCATGCTTTCATGAACTGAATCACCAGAGGGTGTAATGCCCATCTGGAGCCTGTTTTTGCCGATAAGGCTGGAACTTGTACCTTGAGGGTACATGAGCTTAGACCTTTACTCAGACCTACCTGGAGCAATTCTAAAATCTGCGGAGCCTCTGGTGATAGTGCATTCCAGTTTCTCTGCTGCGCTATGGATGCAAATATTTTCCATATCTTCCCATAGGTGGTGTTAGTGGTACACTTCCTAGCTTGAAGTAGCATTGATACTACTTCCTGAGAGCAACCTTGCTCTAGAAGCCTATTCCTCTCAACCTCCATGCTGTCAAGTGTAGTCTCTCCAGAGCCGGATGAAGGCATTTAGCTTGGTAAAGTAAGTCCCGAGACACAGGAAGAGGTAATGGATTCTCTATCCTCTAGACTGAGTTGCATCAAGGTCGTGAACCAATGTCTCCTTGGCCAGAAAAGAATCACTGCTATCACTGTGGCTGATGACTTCCTGAGCCTGGAAATGAATCTCGCAATTAGTGGCATCGGTGGAAAAATGGATCCTAGTTGAAGGCAGTCTATTTCCTCAGCTGATGGTTACGACGCTCTCGACAAGAATCTCTGACACTTGGCACTTACTGGTGTCGCTGCCAGATCATACTCCAGCATTCCCCAAGTTTTGGTCAGGAGAGTAAATGCTTGATGGCTCAGAGACCATTCATTGTTCGACAGAAATTCTCTGCTTAGGCAGTCAGCCAACAGGTTTTGTGCTGCTGGAACATACATGGCCCTCAAATCCGATAGATGTATTTGAGCCCATTCCAATATAGGGTGCACTTCCTCCAGCAATGTGTGACTTTTAAGACATTTTTCCCCTTCAAGGATGAGCCGAAAGCTAGGAGAGCTTGAAAGGCTGCTCTGAGCTCTAGTATATTCAACACTATTCCCTATGCCTGAAACTGCACTGCTTGATCTTGGTAATGAGCTGTCCATCCCTCCTGGCTTGCATCTGATGTGATCACCTCCGGCTCTGGAGGGACTATGGACCTGTGTCTCCTGAGGTTGCGAGTATGTGTCCACCACCATACTGACTGCTTCACTCTCTTGTGGATGGAGATCGTTTAAAGCATTGATGCTCCATCCCACTGCTGCAGAAATTAGTTTTGCAATGCTCTCATGTGCCATTGAGCCCGCTGGATCATTGGAAGAGTGGCAGACATGGACCCCAGGATGCTTAGACAAACTCTGGCTGGCAGAGAAATTGCTTTAATTAACTTCTTCATCTTCTGAACTAAGGGGAATATCTTCTCTTGAGGAAGCTGAACTTTGTTCGACTCAGTATTTAGGTCTGCCCCTAGAAAGATCATATTTTGTGTGGGCTGAAGGTTACTTTTCTCCCTGCTGATTAACCAGCCGAAGTTCTGAAGCGTCATGAGTAGTATCTTCCGATGATGGAGCAAAGTCTCCCAACTGTCTGCCAAAAGCAGGATGTCATCCAGGTAATGATGTAATCTCAATCCCTTCTTCCTGAGATATGCAATTACGGGAAGTAGAATCTTGGTAAAGGTTCTGAGAGCAGAGGAAATGCCGAATGGCAGGCATTGAAACTGGAAGTGCTGGTGGTTGACTGAGAAATGGAGGAACTTTTGAAAGGTAGTGTGTGTAGGTATGTGTAGGTAGGCATCGGACAAATCTACAGACAGCATCCAATCTTCTAAGTTTATTGCTAATAGTATTGACTGGAGGCTTTCCATCTTGAAGGATTCAGATTTTGGATTCTTTTGTTGAGATTCTTTAAATCCAACACTGGGGGCAGAGCTCCTGTCTTCTTCTTTACTAAGAATAATGGGGAGTAACCTCCCCTCTTTGAGATGATGGGACTTCCAGGATTGCGCCCTTCTGCTTCAGTTCCATTACATACTTGAGTAGTAATTTCCTCTTGTCTGGTGATGATTGGAGTCTGCTTGGCTGAAAGTGATTCCTGGGTAGTCTGCCTATGTGACGGAACTTTATTGTGGAAAATGTCAAGGCATCTTCTATGTGTTCCGTCCCAACTTATATGAACTCTATGAGTCTGGCTCCCACTCGCACAGGCAGGACGGGCCCACCTTCAAAAAGATTTCTGTGACTCATCCGTCGGGGTGGTCTTGGAATTTTGGGGTCTCAAAAAGGATGACTGCATATTCTTCCAGCTTCTTTTAAACTCTCTTCCTGGTCTATATGTATTTTCCTCCCTGTACCTTTCTGGGAGGGTGCCTCTATAGGAAGGCCCCTTCTGTGGCTTTGGTGTCCTGTCGGAGGGGATCAGGACTGAATTTCCTCCTGTCACCTTTGAAATGGCTGAATCCAGTTTGGATGCAAAAAGGTAAGCCCTGTCATATGGGATCTTGCATCAATTAGTTTTTGATGCAGCGTCTGCTACCCATGGCTTTAGCCACAATGCCCTTCTTGTAATGACCGATGCCAACATTGCTCTAGCAGAGGATCTGATAATGTCCACTGAAGCTTCTGCGACAAAGTCGCCTGCTAGTTTCAGCTCCTGAAGGGAAGAAATTATTTTCTCTTGGTCAGCTCACGTAGAGTGTTTCTCTATATTGGTAGTCCACCCAGAAATGGCCCTACCAATTGCTGCTGTTGCAACTGCTGGTCTACAAGCACCGCCCACCGTGGAGTATGCTCTCTTCAAATCTAAATCGGTCTTCCAGTCAAGCACGTCTTGGAAGGTTACCGCATCCTAGGTCGGTAGGGTGATATGTCTCACAAGTCACAATAAAGGGGCATCGACAACTGTTGCATAAATTAGCGGATTTACATTAGGTTCCTTTAAAGGATACAGCTTTGCCAGCCTATTATTAAGGCTGGATTTTTGTATCTGATCTCTCCCACTCATCTTTAATGCAATCTTCCAGTTCCTTTATGAAAGGAAAGAACTCCGGTTTCTTTTTCAGGTTAGGGAAGTACTTTCAGACTTTCTGGGGTTCTTCTTTAGCTTCTTTCCAACCTATGGCCTCTTTTACTGATCTAGCAAAAGGTTAGTCCATGGTGAAGTTGAATCCTGTTGGCAAGTCTGGATCCTCATTTTCTCATGATAAAGTGAAGAGGAGCTGCAGATGATGTGCTCGGAACTGCCTTGTCTCCCCCAGGTGCTGATGATTCAAGGATAGATTCCCGCACTGACTCCCTGATGAGGTCTGTGACCTCTCTAGCGTCTACTTCTTTTTCTTTGGTTGCTTCATTGAAGCAAGTACGACAAACAAATTTTTCTGGCAAAGCTGGAGCTCCGCACACCCAGCAAGCATTTGCTGCAGGGCGGTTGTTATAACTCCTAGTGTGATGGGGAGAAGGTGACCTTCTATAGCGTGAACGACTATGATGTGAGTGGCGATGATGATCTTGATCGGCTGCTCCCGATCTTCTGTGGCTTGAGGCATGGCACGAGCGGTCTTTATGTCTGGAGGTTGCGGATCTTGACCTTGTAGGGCTGCCAAAAATCGCAGCGTTAGTGGATATGTTCTCTTTTTCTCTCTTCAATACTTATCATAAAAGGCATGTGCATTCTAGAATGTTTCTTATCATCTATTAAAGATCATCTATTAAAGCTCCCCGCAAGGCCTGCAAGTTAAAAGCATAATGGGCTAGTATGCATCGCAGACACTTACCTGCAACCAAAGCCCGCGCTGTTCCCTGTGCAGGCCATGTTCATCTTTGCCCCTCTTCCTTCCGGGGCCGTGGACTCTGGCTGTGTGACTGGCCGGAGCTGCATCACATCACTCCCGCGCATGCACGTGGGAGCCGTCAGTCCCGGCACACGCTGGGGATAGAAAAAAAGCACAGTGGTCCGTTTCTTCACATTGCATACGCCGATGACGATATTGGTGCACTACAAGGGAAATATCTGCTAACCGCTGCACGTTTAAGAGATATTTCCACTACCTATAAGTAAGCCTTATTCTAGGCTTACCTATAGATAAAAGTAAGACAAAAGGGTTTACAACCACTTTAAGGATCATTGCCCTGCATCACATATGGGTTGTTACTTGGTTTGCTATGTATCCATCATTGTGTATACATTATGTTATCCTATCCTAATTGGATTGTTATCATGTTATTATTTATTCTCTACCAAGAAAATTATTTTTTACATTGGCGACTGATCATTTGGCCCCACTTACCCACCTCATTTAAAGTCCCAAACTTCTTTTTAAACATTGCGGTGGAAGTGACGTCACCGCACATGCGCAGAAGAGGTCTGCCTGAGCCTGCGCCATCTTAGATGGGGGCAAATAATGCTCCAGGCTATCTCACTTCCTCTCGCGCATGCATGGAACGCAGAGATGGATGCGGCCGCCATGTCACACTGATCCCACTGCCTGTGGGACAACAAGGCTCAGTGTGGGCGAAGAAGGGAAAAAAAGGAAAAAATATAGGTGAAAGGAGTAAAATCTTGTGCATAAGATAAAGTTAGGAAGCCACTGCAATATATGAAGCTTCTTTAAGGTTCGATCCACACTGGAACCTGCTGCGGATCGCACAGGAGCACTGTGCGTCCCTGTTCTCCATTTCAGGGATGAATCAGGGCCGGATCTATGCCTGAATTCGACCCTGAAACTGAGCCATAGACACAAGCGTTTCTGTGCAATGTGCTCCACAACCACAACGGAGATATGTGAACTGGCTCCATAGGGAGCAGGTCACATTCTCCTGCTATGCGAATTGGATTCAGGGAAACCTGCATCCAATTTGCATAGGTGTGAACCCAGCCTAAAGTTTACTAATGCCAGAAAAAATTTAAATTCCCCCGAGACCACCAGATTTGGGCTCGCTCCATATAGCTCCTTTAGAGACTGTACAGGAGCGACTTCCACCCAGTAGAGGCTTGAACCTGGCTGGGGCAAATGCGGTAAGAGGTGTGCGATATCCATCAAATCTCGTCGGTGAGGATAAAAAAACGAGAATGAAGCAGGGTTTCTCTCTTTCAAATTTATAGCTAACCAATCCTGTCAGGTTGTGGAGGCGTAGTCACAACCCCGTGTGTGCTGCCATGAAGATGCATCAGCAAAGAAGAGTGGCCTCAGAAAAATACCAAGTGGTCCATTAAGTTTCCCCTTTTTTTGATTATTTTTTGTTGTTCCAAACTAATCACCATTTTTTTTAATCACATGATCACCCATACCGGTCAAAACGTATATTTTATTTATAAATGTAAAAAGTGGATCCAATATATATTACATTATATATTATATATATATATGTACTAATAATATAGGAAGTGTAATGTGTTCATATCTGCTCATTTGATTCACAGTTTGTATACAAAATAAAAGCATAGTCATATACATAATATTCTGTAACATTGGATCATTATACCGGCTATGACCATGAAAAGGCAAGTTTAAAAGAAAACGTTTTACAGGAAATTCTTTGCACAAGGTGGATAAAAAATGAATCCAATTTATATCGCCTCTAGCCCAAGCTTTCAACCTTCTTCATTCACTTAGCCGTCCCAGGTGTTTGTTAAATGGGAAGTCATTTTGAGGTTGTGATGAGAGAGCCTTTTTTTTAACTAGAAAAAGGGCAGCCAAGCCCAATATTAAATGCTTTGTATGCCAAAACCTGTTGTGTTTTAACTATAAAGCATTGTTGTGGATGCTTTATATAGCAGTTTAACTAATGCGTTTGTACAATCACCACTGAGCTCTTTGCCGAGTGAATATTAAACATAAGGTTTTAGAGAAAAAAAATACAGAGGTTTATAGTTCTGGGTGGGATTGCAACCTTTTCACACTTTCCTGTGCCTTTGCTTGTAAAAAGTATTATAAGAAATTGATTGGTGTTAAAACACTTTATTCTGGTTTTAGCAAATTATGTAGAGACGTTTAGGGTTTGACCTTTTAACAACACTTTCTGTATAAGGAAAAAAACATTTGAAGTGCATTATACCAAAAATTCCTTGAATTTCGCCCTATGGATTCAGGAAGGAATATAATCCTTGTGTATCTTGCATACACGCTTAACACCCCAGTGTACTTAAGGTATCTGAATATAAAAAACAAGGGGTTTTACAATAATAGGGGTCATCTGTTAAACTCAGACTTGTAAGAACGTGTTTGAAACCAGCTACATAAGAAATAGTAATTTTACTTGTGAAGCATACTGCATGTACTGTATGTAGTGAAACAGCTGTGGGTCTAGCGCATACATACCCATACTGACCCTTTGCTGGTCAGATACCCCTGCCCTATTGACTGCTAATAGAAAACTATGAAAGAAAAGACATTTTGGTATAAGTGATTTTGTAGCAGCGATATTTATCAACTACAGAATTATTCACCTTAATGTTGCTAGGAAAATTACAATTATTGAAAGATCTGTGTTGCAGTAATTTTTATCTTTGTGATGGAGTGATTGACATTTTGCAGTAGCTACTCATGTTATTCATGTTATTTAGGGCAGCTAATGATGACCATGGCACACCAGCATCTTGTATCTGCACTGTATTGTAGTCAACTGTAGTAGCAACTCTGTGGCTAGTTACAAGTCCCTGGATAAAACAGTAACAGAGATACGTAGCTGGTACAAACCTCTGCTATCAAGTTGCTTGTTTAAAATGTAATATCTTGCAACTTACTAACCCTTATATATGGTGGCTGCTTTAATTTTCTGTTTTTAAGTTTGTTTTTTTTTCTTCTTGATTAGGTAGTAGATTTATATGGACCTTACATAAGTGACTAATTCAAGCTGAACTCCAGATAAAACCTTTAGGCAGTTACAGAAACAGTGTTTTTCCTTTTTGGGATAAAGGTTTTAAATAAATTTATAAAATATGACCATTGTAAATACCTCTGTCGATCCTCTAACTGCCACTTGTGTTTCAGGGCTTGGTCTGTTAAAGTGGAACTAAATCCTCCTATACTTTAGGCTGCTTTCAAACTGAGGCGCTTTACAGGCGCTATAGCGATAAAAATAGCGCCTGCATAGCGCCTGTAAAACGCTTCTCCTCTCACTCCAGTGTGAAAGCCCAAGTGCTTTCACATTGGAGCAGTGCGCTGACAGGACACCCAAAAAAGTCCTGCAAGCAGCATCTTTGAGGCGCTGTAGGAGCGGTGTATACATCGCTTCTAAAGCGCCCCTATCCATTGAAATCAATAGGCAGCGCCGCCGAAGAGCGGGCGCATGTAATCTTTTTTTGGCCATTAGAGGGGGGTTAAAAACAAAAGTGGCGCAAAAATGACGGTAAAGCGCTGCTAAAAACAGCGGCACGTTACCGACTACTCCCCCCATGGCCCAGTGTGAAAGTAGCCTTACAGTCAAGAAAGCTGCCACCTTAGCTCTGTTTGATCTGCAGTTTTCATGGTGTGGCACGTTATCAGTTAGGACACCAGTTATTTCATGGCTTGACAATTTGGTTCAGATCACAAGCACTTGTAACAGTTATTATCCATAGTTGCCTTGGTAAACAGTTAAATTGATGGGTTTAGTACCATTTAGTACTACAGAAACACAGTATGGATACTTTCTGGATGCATTTATGTATACACATTTTTGATACAGTCTGGTGCATTTTTAAAGTGTTTTCAATGTATTCCACTGCATTTCCCTCCTCTTTCTTTTTTTCCAGTTTCCTGGAATTTTTTATTTTTTTGTTTCCCTGTAATGTGTTTCGGTGCATTTTTAATGTGCTTAGATAAGTTCCAGTGGGCTTTTGATACGTTTTGCTGCGTGCCAGTGCAGTTCCTTGCACAAAAAAATTCAGCATGTTCTACTTTTTGACTGTCCTGGAACACACTGCAATGTGTATGAACGTTGCCATTGAAATCCATGTAACCTACTGTCCATGTGTTTTTGATGCAAAAAAAAATGTACTGGACTGCATGTGTTGTGAACCCGTCCTAAAGGAAGTTAACAAAATACTTACTGTGAAAATAAAAAAGCCAAAAACAAAAGAAAACAAATGCAGTCACCGCATTTAAGGATAGGTAGAGTACAATACTGTATATTAAATGTTTGGTTTTAGGTTTAGGTGGAAGCTAAGTTTTAAGTCTTAAACTTCAGAATTAGGTTAAAGGTTCTATAGGTGTTGAGGAGGAAGGTAAGTTTAATTTGAGAGATTGGGTTAAGCTTCAAGGTTGGGTATGACAGGGTTAGGTTTAAGCATTTGGTCAAGAATAAGGACCGGTGACAACGGTTTGACATCAGTTTGAGATGCTGAGATCATTCAAAATCCACTGCATTTCAACTGCAATTGATCTCTTTCTGAAATGCACTTGACCTGCTCCAAGCCAGTTACGCATTTCTAAAGACTTGTACACTATTTTACCAAAAGTATTGGGATGCCTGCCTTTACACACGCACATTAACTTTAATGGCATCCCAGTCTTAGGTCTACGTTTATCAAACAGAGAAGAGCTGAGATCCAGATGATCATGGATGATCTCTCTGTGCCAGTTTATGAAGCTGGGTTGAGGAGTGGAGAACGTGTTCTTTACTTCTCATCACGGGACAAACCCTTCTGTCATTCACATTTACACAGATGACCAGTTTATGAAGGTGAGATCTGAAAATCTCACTGACCATCTCTGTAAAATATCTCTGTCCCAGATTCTCCATCTCAGAGCTGAAGAATCTGGATGAGAAGCTGCTGTGATGTGAGGAAGAAGGCTTCTTTCTTCCTCCTAATATCAGCAACAGTGAGCTTAAATATTAATATACCTAATAACTTTATATGTTTATGTGTGTATATACAGTATCTCACAAAAGTGAGTACACCCCTCACATTTTTGGAAATATTTTATTATATCTTTTCATGTGACAACACTGAAGAAATTACACTTTGCTACAATGTAAAGTAGTGAGTGTACAGCTTGTATAACAGTGTCAATTTGCTGTCCCCTTAAAATAACTCAACACATAGCCATTAATGTCTAAACCGCTGGCAACAAAAGTGAGTACACCCCTAAGTGAAAATTTTCAAATTGGGCCCAAAGTGTCAATATTTTGTGTGGCCATCATTATTTTCCAGCACTGCCTTAACCCTCTTGTGCATGGAGTTCACCAGAGCTTCACAGGCTGCCACTGGAGTCCTCTTCCAATTCTCCATGATGACATCACGGAGCTAGTGGATGTTAGAGACCTTGCGCTCCCCCCACCTTCCATTTGAGGATGCCCCACAGATTCTTAATAGGGTTTAGGTCTGGAGACATGCTTGGCCAGTCAATCATCTTTACCCTCAACCTCTTTAGCAAGGCAGTGGTCACCTCGGAGGTGTGTTTGGAGTCATTATTATGTTGGAATACTGCCCTGTGGCCCAGTCTCTGAAGGGAGGGGATCATGCTCTGCACCAGTATGTCACAGTACATGTTGGAATTCAAGGTTCCCTCAATGAACTGTAGCTCCCCAGTGCCGGCAGCACGTATGCAGCCCCAGACCATGACACTCCCTCCACCATGCTTGACTGTAGGCAAGACATACTTGTCTTTGTACTCCTCACCTTGTTGCCGCCACACACACTTGACACCTCTAATTGTTCCACATCAGTGCTTGACCTCACAAATGCTCTTCTGGAAGAATGGTCAAACACTCCCATAGACACACTCCTAAACCTTGTGGACAGCCTTCCCAGAAGAGTTGAAGCTGTTATAGCTGCAAGGGTGGGCCAGCTCAATGATGATCCCTATGGACTAAGACTGGGATGCCATTAAAGTTCATGTGTGTGTAAAGGCAGGCGTCCCACTACTTTTGGTAATATAGTGTATGTTTGACGCCAAGGAAGCCTGTCAACCAACAACGGGTTAGCTTAAAGCCAGCAGTCAAGGCATGTGGGGTTACACTTTTTTTTTTACTTTTTTTCAGTTTTGTAAGCTGCACATTGAAGAGTGTCATCCATGAAGGACAATGCTGTATGATGGTGGTAGTGTACATGGTAATTCTATTCTATGTCTAATTTCCTCCACATTCACTTCCACCCCATGTACTTATTGATATATACATACTTTATGCCTTGTACACACAGTCGGACATTCCGACCACAAAATCCGTCCGATTTTTTCCGACGGATTTTGTCCGAAAACTGGTGTTGCACACACGGTCGGACAAAGTTGTCGTTCGGAACGTGGTGAAGTTAGTTGCGTACAACGGAACTACGAAGAGGCTAGTAGCCAATAGCTTTGGTCTCGTAATTTGATCTGAGCATGCGTGGCACTTTGTCCGTCGGAATTCTCTACAAACGATCGGAAAAAGTCTGATCGGATTTTATTGTCGGAAAATTTTAGATCCTGCTCTCAAATTTTTTCCGTCGGAAATTCAGACGGAAAAAGCCCACTAGAGCCCACACACGATCGGATTTTCCGACAACATAATCCGTCTGACTTTTTCCATCGGAATATCCGACCGTGTGCACGTGGCATTATACTTTTTGGTCTATTGCCCATGTCACAGTATTGTCTGCAAAGGATTACTGCAGCAATGTACCCTGCAAGCAAAGCAAGCACATACAACATTTTTAAGTCATATATGTCTAGTAGCAAGTTATTACTCACAACATTCTACACATTTAACCATCTGCTTAGTAATCTCTTTACATGTTCATCTGCCATCAGCCTTCTTGCACCTTCTCAACACTATTACCAGCCTACCTAATTTTTTTTCATGCTTTTTTGTTAAGGGCTAACTTTTGAACTGGATCACTAGTGCCTTCAGCTATCTCAAGCTATACATTCAAAGACATTCAAAGATGTTCTTAACCATTATTTTAAATGGAGCAGTTTTCTGGCCCACATTGTCCGTAGTGAATTAATTTCAGACTCTCATAAAGGCAGGGACAAGTTTTCATTTTCCAAGGTCGCAATTAATTATAGTTTTTTGCCCAAGCCAGTCCTGCCAAAATCTGGGCTGTTCCTGTATAATAGAGACATATGGTCAACTTATGTGCAGGTCATCCTTTTGGTAAACATGAGGATACTGGTATGTTTCTCTTCTTGAGTTTTGCTGTGGCAGTCCATTGCAATTATTTTGCATAAAGAACATCATAAAATAGTCTCTCAGATGCCTGGCCAGAATAGCCAGCCTACTTGTTTTTTTTTTTTTTCATCATCCCTATTAAACATTTGTATTTGGTTTTGTGTAGAACAATGAAAATGTGCTCCTGGTGAAAGTTACTTCTTATGCTGTCCTTAAAGATATTTAGCATTACCAGACTGCTGTCCTGTGAAGATGTTTGTATACAAATAAGTTAACAACTTAAGGACTGGAAGATTTTCCCTTTGGCTTACTGATATGCCCACCTGTGCAAAATATGGGACACAATCAAGAAAATTATGGTTATTTCTTATCCTACTAGATACACCCCTATGTGGGATAATGATAGATTCCATCAACTTTTGGCTCTCGGAGGTTTTCAGAGATGGGGAAAAGCGGGAATAACAACCTTAGTTCAGCTGTACGAGAACGGTCTACTTAAGTCCTTTGAAGAGTTAAGGGTAGAGTTCTCCTTATAATCAAATTGTTTTTAAAATTTCTCCAATTGAGACATGCGTTATATGCTCCATTTTCTTCTGTTAAGATATTCTTTCTCCTGTTTTTGACAATTTTACCTTTTACCTCTTTTACATATAGGGTGTTGTTAGATAGTTTTTTATTGAACTTTCCCATTCACTCTAGGGCTGGATGGGAAGAAGATACTGGCCCCATCTCTGACGAGGTCTGGGATGGTATTCTCTGGTCTCTGCCTTGGGGGTCTCTTTCATCATCACATAGACAGATCTTTATCCTTCATAGGGTTTACAGAACTCCTCAATTTCTGCATGCCATAGGCTTGGGATCTGAGCCAGCCTGTACTATGTGTGGCAATACAGGTATGCTAATACATCTTCTGTGGCGGTATCCTAAACTCCAGAGATACTGGGCAGAGGTGATTGGTACTTTAAATGGGATACTGGATATTAATATTTCAGTTGAATTACTTATGTGCCTATTGGGCTACTGCGATATGTCTATTTATACTTTTCCCATTTTTAATACTATTAGGCGTGCACTTTTTGTTGCCCACAGACAGATTGCTCTTAAGTGGACCTCTCCCCATCCACTGACTGTATCTGACTGGATTTTAGACCTTAATAGGATTATTTTATTTGAAAAACATACATATTTTCTAAGGAACTCCATGAGTTTGATGCTATTTGGTCAAAGTGGCTTGAGTCTATGTCCTTGGCATCAGTATAAACAAAGCTGTGCTATAGATATTGCTATATCAGATATCGGGCTGCATGTGGCTATTTTAATATATGTATTTCTAGGTAAATATATATTTTTGGGGGGGGTTCAGCGATAGCTGTATCCTGTGGCCACGCCCAGATTTAGTAAGCATTAAAGGGTTGTTCTCCTTTTATTTTCCCTTTTTTTACTCCAAGAAACCAGGTGGGTGATGTGGGGTGTGGGTGGTGTTGCTTTTTCTATGTAGTCTTGGTTTTGTTTTATGTGATTTTGAATAACTTTTTTGTATTGTTTTAATGTGGTTTGTATTTAATATTAAAAACAGAATCTGATTTAAAAAAAGTAATGACGGTGATCATCGATTTTTAGCAGGACTGCGACATTGTAGCAGACAGATCGGACACTTTTGACACTTTTTTGGGACCATTGGCACTTATACAACGATCAGTGCTATAACAATGCACTGATTACTATAAAAATGTCACTGACAGGGAAGGGGTTAACACTAGGGGCGGTCAAGGGGTTAAATGTGTTCCCTGGGAGGTGTTTCTAACTGTGGAGGGATGGGACTGACTGAAGGAGGAGAGAGATCGCTGTTCCTGATCACAAGGAACAGATGATCACTTTCTACTCCCCTGACAAAATGGGGATCTGTTTGTTTACATTGACAGATCCCCATACTGCCTCTCTGTGGAATGATCGTACGTGGCCGGCGGACATCGCGGCCACCGGCCACGCACATCAGTTCCCCCACCGTGCAGCGTATAGCAGTGTATAGCTGTTTAAGGGGCCGACGTACAGCTACGGCGATTTGCAGGAATGAGCCGACCTGCTGCAGTATAATGACTGCGGCTGGTCAGCAAGTGATTAAAGGGGTTGTAATGGCAGAAGTTTTTTTTATCCTAATGCATTTTATGCATTAAGATAAAAAGCCTTCTTTGTGCAGCAGCTCCCCTCAGCCCTAACACTTACAGTACCTGAGGTCCCTCTCTGTCCAGCAATGTCCATGAGTGTCTCAGCCGTCTGCTATTTTCCTTCCTGATTGGCTTAGACACTGCAGCGGCGCCATTGGCTCCCGCTGCTGTCAATCAAAGTCAGCTAGCCAATCAGGGAGGAGAACAGTGGCTGCCTATCCATTAGGGGTGCATGGGTGCCGCCCCTATCCATGCGTCTGGCCCCCTGATCTACATGCAGGGTGCCGGATGCATGGATTCCCAGTTGTGCAAGCCAACCAGTTGTGTGAGAATAGCAAATGAATATTCGCTATTCTCACACTGATACTCCTCCCGGCCAATCAGGAAGCGGGTCCTGAGACCTGTCACCCAATTGGCTGAATGGACAGGCGATCCTATTGGATGCCTAGGAGGAGGAGGGAGGAGACGCATGGTGGAAACCGCCGTAATGCACAAGAGGAGGAGGAGACATGATGGAAGCCACCATCCATAGGAGCCTTGCCCGACCTAGATGGGGTAAGTATAGGGCTGGATTACCGACCAACAGCCTGGGTTGGGGGGGATGGGGGGGTGGGGGGATTGGTGTGGGTGACGAGAACTTTACAACCACTTTAAGGTTTGCTACTCATGGTATCAGTTGCTTAAAAAATATTTTACTGCAAGTTTGTCTGAAAAGCAAAAGAAATCTAATTAAAGTAAAAAAACTTACTTGTGGAGGTCATATTTATCTGTGCATCAGGCAGGTAAAAACACATTTAAAAAAACTGGCATCAGTCAAAGAATGAATCGCTGTCTTATTTTCTGTAAGCCCTTTGTCTTAAATATGAATGTAGTGAGTGTGTGAGCAACACTTGTGATGGAGTAAGATTCATGAGAACAAATAGACACTACTAAAAAGATTGTAATACACTGTTAGCTTTATGTATTTTATTTGTCCTAAGGATTGAGATAAAGATGAATGATCCTTCCATCTAAAGTGCCATCTAAATCCAGGATGTTACCTTTGTGGTTTAAATACCACATAGCAACAAAAGAATACACCTACTTACACAAATTCTTACCTTTAAAAAGATCTCATAAAGATCTACTTTTCGACCTAAAGTAAGGTAGAAAAAAATGTTTTTAGAAACAAAGTTGGGCTAAAGGCTGAAGATACTAGAAGGCTGTTGGGTGCACAGGAAGAATCATTCTTACCCCAGACTAGTGCTGTTTCTTGGCCTAGGCCGACAAGGCCCAGGCCTAGGGTGGCATTTTGAGGGGGGTGGCAAAAAAGCCACCCCCGACCTGTCCTCTTGAGTCCTGGCCGCCTACCGCACAAATATAGCCCCCAGCAGCTGGCCTGTTGTAGCGTGGCACTTGCTAGTGCTATAGGCAGTCTTTTAGTGTACTTGGCTGGGGGAGGGGAATGACTGCAGCCCCCACAAGACGGCTGATGACTGGCCAGACCGGGTGCACGTGGTTCCTGACTCTATTCTGCTCTTTTTTATTTGGGAACCTACACACTCAGCTTCAAACTAATTAGCAGCATTGAGTGGAGACACTTGTTGAGGTCACATTCCCAAACATGAATCTCCAAGTTTACTAGCAATTGTTAATCCTGGATATTTAAAATAATTTCAGTTATTTAGATTTATGTGTTTATTTTTGGTTTTCAAGCAATGGTTCTTTAATATAACCAACCTTTAAATTGCCACACAGTGAACACCACTTTAACCATTTATTGTATAATTTGTTGGCATTCACTCTCACTTCTTCCTCCTGAAGCAAACCGTTCTGTCAGTTGTGTCTTTGGTACAACATTTTGGTTGTATTATTGCCAGCCCACCCAGGCTTTTAAACCATACAAGATTCCCAAATATTTCCTTTCATATAAAACACTTGTTAGGGATCCACATCCATTAAACGCTTATTTTCATGCTAAAAATTCTGCCTTTGCATCAGTTTTTTTACCCGATTCCCTTATGCTAGCCAAATAAAATTCTCAGAAGGAAAGGAGCTTTATCTATATTGAATTTTTGCCATGCACGTTATTAATATTTGCATTAACCAGATGGTAGAAAGGTCTAGTAGTTTATTAAGCTCAGAAAAAAAATCTTAGTTATTGAGTTTTGGGGGCCTTTATATGGTCATATGAAGCTTGTACATTAAATTAATGTATCTATAAATTTTTGCTGTTTAATAAAATCTGCTGTTCTCGTATCTAAACTATAAATAAGGTTTTACAGCCCACAGATTAAAATGTAGAAACATACCTATGACATATTGCAACATATGGTGCAGCCACCTATGTGTATTTTCCAACCAGTGATGCAAACATTTTCTGTATTGAATAAATTCTGTTAAGACCAAATCTCAATAAACACATATGAAGTCAAAGTAGGGCACACTGAGCCGTATTTAATAACAGGGCTCAAAGTTTTTGCAGGTTCTAGTATCTCAGAGCAAGTCAGGTTTTCCTGCTTCTTGGTTTTATTTCAGGTAGTCTAGACTGAGAAGACATTAGTCAGCACCTAGTGAATTTACCTGCTCATAAATGCCATATATGGACATGATTTTTAGAATTGTCATTACTGAATTATTCAATTTCTCCAATGGATTGTTCCAACTGGTTCTTGCAGAGTTTTTATTGGATCCCATGGTTTGAGGTTATTCGTCATCATTTTGGCTAACATACTTGGAAGATTTTGACTGCTTGGGACTGATTTACTTAGACTGATGGATAAGCACCACTTTAAAAACATAATTATAGAAAATTGCACACGTAAACACATGTAAACGCTCAATGATGAGAGATAACCCAGTGATAAATGTGAAAGTGTATGTGCACCATCAGGGATAGCCTTAGGTGAAAGCACGAGCACCAGGGATGTCAATCTATCATACCATTGTCCACACTAAGATTTAACACAAAATTCAGCCTATGCTGTGTTGGCAAGCCAAAACCCAGTGTAAAAGTGTTAGTCAGCTACTCTGCCTGTATATAGCTAACATCTCCTTTCCTTTTAGTGACTGATTGCTTTGTTTCAGGTACGATACTTGTGTTTTCATCACTTATATTTATTTATTCTGTGTTTTTCAAATGTAACTAGTTCAGCTCCTTGGACATGCTATATACTGTACGTCCAAAGAGTGAAGGGTTAGGAACAGGGCTAGCGCTCCTGCTAGGCAAACTAGGTAGCCTCCTAGGGCGCACTGCTACTTAGGGGGTGCAACCATGGCCGCTGACATCCTCTAGCTTGGCTGAGGAACGCGAGGGACTGAAGAATGTTTGGCGGTCACAGCTGAGGAGACAGAGGAGGACAGTGGGGAGCCGCATGAGGTGGACAAAGCTGAGGAGGCAGAGGAGGACAGTGGGTAGCTGGACGAGGCGGGCACAGCTGAGGAGGCAGTGGAGGATAGTGGGGAGCCAGACGAGGCAGACACAGCTGAGGAGGTGGAGGAGGACAGTGGGGAGCTGGACAGTGCGGGCACAGCTGAAGAGGTGGAGGAGGAAAGTGGGTAGCCGGATGAGGCGGGCACAGCTGAGGAGACAGGCATTATCAGGTCTCCGGACATAGGCAAAACTATCCTGCCCGGTGAGCCTGCTATGTCTGACCCTGTTCCCTGTTGTAGTCACACATGCCCTGGGCAAGACTAGCCCCTAACCCCACCCTCACCCCCCCCCCCCCCCCGTTGCTGGGCCAGGGGGAGTGTGTTAGTCTCACCTAGGGCATGAAATAGTCAAGCACCGCAGTCATAGCAGCCATAAGCTTTTGCCTGTTTTGTTCAGCTGGCTCCTGACTCTAGTGAAAGTGATCCTAACATGTTTCGTTACTTCCAACTTGATCACAGGGGAACTGTGATCAAGTTGGAAGTAACAAAACATGTTAGGGGCGTGACTACACTGCAACTGAATCTTGACGCTGAGAGTGTTATTTGCGAGTTCGAGCAAGGAGGGGTTGGAGACGCAGCACGCAGGCATCCGGCATGTATCTAACATATACCAAAAGGCGATTCGTTTTATTTGTGATGTAAGCGCACTACTTTTTCATTAAAATTGTTGCCCAAGAGGTTTTTACGCTATTGGAGGCTTTATGTTGATTTTATCTCTGCATGTGGAGAGAGCTGCCATCCATTTGAATCTAAGGAGATCAGAGTGGAGATTGGATTTATCATCTGTATAAAGCTTAAAGCAATTTAATCACACATGCGATTGAAATCTACAATCTGAGAGCTGTCATCTATTTGAATCTGATGATATCTGAGTGGAGATTGGGTTGATCATCTGCATAAAGCTTAAAGTGATTTAATCACAAATGCGATTGAAATCTACAATCTGGGGAACCTCATTCTATAATGGTGTGGATTGGCACTTGTGCATTTTGGTGAAGGATCTACGGTGTTCAAAAAATCTTTCCACTTTATGAAGAGTTGCACTATTTTTCACAATGGATTCTTTCTAGATATTTGAATATATTTATGATGGACAATTATTTTTGATTTAATGGACACTTTTGAATAAAAAAATGTATTGTTCTCTTGCGCTACTGTGATTGTGTAGCTTGACACTACATTGTTTTTCACTCTTTAGTTTAATTTACATGTTATCATGTGATCGCTGTGATTGGTCACAGCGATCACATGATACTTGGGCCACTCACAGCGGCTGGGTATCAGTGAACACAGCAGTCAAAGGATGGCACTGCTGCACATGCCAAGGGGTACACGCCTGGGAGGACGTCCCTGGACGGCCTCCCAAAACTGGAGAACCTTGACCCGGCCGTATTTGACAATATGATGGGCAGGAAGTAGCGAAAGTATAGCTAAAAGCAAAACTTTTTTTGGATAGAGTGGAGAGGGATTAGAACACCTGTTTTATTACTACCTCTGCCCCAGTTAGGGAGATTCACCCTCTCTATTCGTCCTGTTTTCATTATTATTGAAAGTGAAAGTAAAGTAAAAGAAAATCACAAAGGTAAATCTTCGCAATGGGACACAAATTGCAAAAATCAATCAATCAAAAAATTTAAAAAAATTAAAGTTTTGCTTTAACTAAACTGTTTTGCTGTAAAGTCTTTTAAAGCATCACCTATGCAGAATTTTTGGGTACCATTTTCTTTTGCAATGTCATGGGTTCATGCAATTTTAAGACATGTTTGGTTTCTATTTACTCAATGCAACCTCATATTTTATATAACACACACAAATTTGTATTATACTGTGTATGATTGCACTAAAATTATTTTTATTATATTGCTGTAGCCATAAACCAAAAACTATTGTTTAGTGTCGGCCCTTTATACTTCCATTATGGACTCCATGAGCCCTAACAAACTTCCCTATATGAATAAATGGGAAAAAGACCTGGGGAAAGGCCTTGAACAAGCCGAGTGGAACAACATCTGGCTGACATCTTCCAAATGCTTCCTATATATCCTCGGCCAAGAAAACAGCTATAAGGCATCTCTCTATGGTATATAACCCCCCTCCGTAACTCTGAATTTGTCCACGCTGCCTCTCCACCTTGCTTCTACAGGTTGCACTGACTGTGGAAATGTCTTCCACGTTTGGTGGATATGCCCCAAGGTGATTTACTTTTGGGTGCAAATTTATAACATGCTCCGATGGGTCCTGAATGTAAACCTAGCCCGCAACCCACCGGAAGCCCTCTTACATTTCCTACCTGCGCCCACATCAACAGAAGCTGGCGGGGTATGTGTTCTTGGCTGCTAGGCAAACGTTGGCTATGGCCTGGAAAAGCCGGACAATTAATTTTTTTGGGGTCAAGCAAAGACTTTTGATACGTGAAAAACTGACCTACTTTCTTGCCGACACTCATGCTAAATATTTAAAGATTTGGGGCCCATGACTGGAGTATAACAGACACCTATGCCTTGAAAATGCCCTTTTATCGATATGACAAATCACCTGGCTCCCAATGGACGCTGCTGGGGTTGGGCTCCACAGGACTTCCTAATCCTTACCCTCTCCCCCTTTCACCATTACTTTCACCTCTCCCCCTTGCTCTGATTCAGCCTTTTCTCTTCTTGGCCACCTTTCTTCTTTCTTCTTCCTCCCATTTTCCTTTGTATAGCCTCATAGTCAATGAAAATACAACAATTCACTTTTTATAACCGTGTATGATCTGTCTACTACTATCCAATAAACTTTTTGTGAAATAAAAAACTGAGACTACATAGGACATTTAAGGTATAGAAGTAGTCTATATTACTGGAAAAACGTTAAAAAATACAATCGATCTTATTCACTTCAAAATAATTAGCTATTTTGGCTGGGTGCCGCGCCTGCCGTGTAATCCTCCACACACTCGTTACCCCCCCCCCCCCCCCGTCGGCCAGCAGCAGCAGTGATTTGGGAAGAGAGAAGTGCAGCTTCCTTTTTCCTCCTCACTTGGCAGTGTTGCAGACTGTGTGATATCCCCCCCTCCCCGGAGGTTGTCTGCAGAACATAACTGAGCCACTCAGCGGCAAGGAGATGAGGATACAGCCACTTAAAATCATGGGTCGTGTAGTTTTGGTGGGGAGCACTGTGCTAGGAGGTGAATGACTGCAATACTTTTCTACCCAGACTACCCTACAGCAAGAGGATGAGAGCACAGTAATTTTCCCAGACAGTTGACCAGGGATTGGGGCAGTCTAGTGCAGGGAGCCAGAGAGTGTGCACCTTTTGCCTGTGGGGTCCGTATCCACACCAAAGAGCGTTTGGACTGAGCCCTGATAGTGTTTGTGTGCACCACCTAACAGAGTCATGGCAGAGAACAGAGGACCCATTATACCAAGCAGCTCCTTTGGGGGTAGCACTACATGAGAGAAAACAGCAAGGGCTCATGGATGCATTAGTATCTTACGGTCTTTAAATAGTAAAAGTATCCACTTAAAGTTAAAATAGCAGAGATCAGCATGCCAAAGTGCTGGGGACCACACTCAGATATAGACCAGGCAAAACTTTGGGAGGGAGAAAACAGGAGCTGAAGCCACCAGCTGAAAACACAGACAACATTATCCTTCTCCATATACCGGATGATCTGGACACCTCTCACATACATAAAGGTAGAAATATCCGCGCTTAGGAATTTAGGAACTGCTGCCCCCCTAAACAACTACACCTAAATGTAGTAGGAGTGAATGAAAAATAAAAAGAAGGGGTGTTGGCGCTGTCCACAGTTAAAATTATATAAGGGGTAAAATTATTAAATTGGGAGATGTGTAGGTAGAATCTTAAACGCAAGTGCAAAAAGGCAAAGGCTGGATAAATAAGTCAGCAACGATATTGCATTAAAATCACACTAATTAAAAGTGTATAAAAATAGACCAAAGTGTTCAGTGAAAAAAACCAGCAATAAGTGGATAAAAGGACAATATAAATAGAGAAAAGTGCTCGTGCTTAAACATATACAGATATTGTATAGCAGTATTATAAAATTGAATATAGCTGCTAAATCATAAACCTGGTGCAAGTAAACTATACTTGCTAAACGAAGAATCTGATATAGCTAAAATGAGGTAGTAATGTATAAATAAATAAATAAATATGTGAGATGATCCAATGGATTCAATTAGCATATAAGTATGTGAATATCCAATTCAATCAATATATGACGTAAAAGTCCAGTGAATTCCAGTGGTATTATATGCTGACAACAAAAAATAAGTATCAGTAAATGGTGGTTAATTCTATGTTCCAATCAGCAATCGCTAGGCAGTAGACACTCCGCCATATGATGAGGGCGTAGAAACTGTAGGAAAACAGTCAATAGATGAATGCAATCTCCACACAATGACTAGTGTGATTGTTCTTGACAGTGTGATAGGTAACAAGCAGCTTCGGGGGTCCTGTACTCCCCTCCTTCCGACTATGCCCCTAATGTGTTTGCACTCACCGGAGTGCCCAACCCCTGCTGGGGTAATGGGCATAGAAGTGGTTATCTACACAGATTTCTCTCGTCCGGGTCAGGGGTGTCCTTCTTCTCCAGGGGGGTCCTTGCCAGCCGGGTCCTCGTTCCTCTGGGTGATATGGATTGGTGACACAAATGGCATAGCCCACTGTTTCTAAAGATGTATATATAGAATGATAGACGGGTTGCTGGTGATCAAATCCAGATTATAAGTCACCAGCGCAGTGGCCCCTAAGGGACATTGGTCCCAAAAGTAAGGGTAGCACAATCTCATGGAGACAAAAAGACTGCATACATCCTCTTGCTGGAGCAGTGGGTGCTCCAGCAAGAGGATGTATGCAGTCTTTTTGTCTCCATGAGATTGTGCTACCCTTACTTTTGGGACCAATGTCCCTTAGGGGCCACTGCACTGGCGACTTATAATCTGGATTTGATCACCAGCAACCCGTCTATCATTCTATATATACATCTTTAGAAACAGTGGGCTATGCCATTTGTGTCACCAATCCATATCACCCAGAGGAACGAGGACCCGGCTGGCAAGGACCCCCCTGGAGAAGAAGGACACCCCTGACCCGGACGAGAGAAATCTGTGTAGATAACCACTTCTATGCCCATTACCCCTGCAGGGGTTGGGCACTCCGGTGAGTGCAAACACATTAGGGGCATAGTCGGAAGGAGGGGAGTACGGGACCCCCGCAGCTGCTTGTTACCTATCACACTGTCAAGAACAATCACACTAGTCATTGTGTGGAGATTGCATTCATCTATTAACTGTTTTCCTACAGTTTCTCCGCCCTCATCATATGGCGGAGTGTCTACTGCCTAGCGATTGCTGATTGGAACATAGAATTAACCACCATTTACTGATACTTATTTTTTGTTGTCAGCATATAATACCACTGGAATTCACTGGACTTTTACGTCATATATTGATTGAATTGGATATTCACATACTTATATGCTAATTGAATCCATTGGATCATCTCACATATTTATTTATTTATACATTACTACCTCATTTTAGCTATATCAGATTCTTCGTTTAGCAAGTATAGTTTACTTGCATCAGGTTTATGATTTAGCAGCTATATTCAATTTTATAATACTGCTATACAATATCTGTATATGTTTAAGCACGAGCACTTTTCTCTATTTATATTGTCCTTTTATCCACTTATTGCTGTTTTTTTTCACTGAACACTTTGGTCTATTTTTATACACTTTTAATTAGTGTGATTTTAATGCAATATCGTTGCTGACTTATTTATCCAGCCTTTGCCTTTTTGCACTTGCGTTTAAGATTCTACCTACACATCTCCCAATTTAATAATTTTACCCCTTATATAATTTTAACTGTGGACAGCGCCAACACCCCTTCTTTTTATTTTTCATTCACCTCTCACATACATGTCTAGTAAAGAATGTGGACAGGAATACTGCAGACCCATCGCTATTATTAATATTAACAATGTCTTACAGTTTTACAGTTCCAAAGATGCCCAGGGTTATGCTTGCACAGAAGAACAAGCTATAGCAGTACACTGGGACATTGATGACAAGATAGCCCTTGAGAACCTAGAAGAATAAGTGTAATGCTGCGTACACACGATCACACATTCGGAAAACAAAATCCATGTTTTTTTTCCGACGGATGTTGGCTCAAACTTGTCTTGCATACACACGGTCACACAAAGTTGGTTGGAATTTGCGAACGTCAAGAACGCCGTGATGTACAACACGTACGACGGCACTAGAAAGAGAAAGTTCAATACCAAGTGCGCCACCCTTTGGGCTCCTTCTGCTAATCTCGTGTTATTAGAAGTTTGGTGACCAACGATTTGCGCTTTTCAGCCTCATGCTTTTCCGATCGTTACTGCTCTTTAGTTTGTGCTTGTGGGTTCGTATTTCTATTACGTATTTGATCTTCATTGCGTTCTTGTCCACTGCTTTCTTATTTTCAGCTCCGGCCTTTCTGTTTTTCAGTGCTTTCTGTTAGTTCGTTCTGACCAGCCAACCGTTTGGAAGCCATGAAGACCCTCACCCAGGACCAGAGGGTTTATAACTACCGTCGGGCCAGAGCCAGAAGAGTGGTGGAGAACGCTTTTGGGATAATGGCCAGCCGGTTCCGCCTATTCCTTACGCCAAACAACATGGCGAAATATAGACTTAACCAGATAATCCTTGCATGCTGCATTCTACAAAACTCTTTAAGGAGAAATTCAATGAACTATGTTGCCTCAGTTGGGCCTGAGGCCGGACTTCAACAAGAAACCCTGACAGCGCTTGAATCTGGCCGTCCTGGCTTGTGCCCACGAAGTAAGACAGAAGTATGTTGAGTACTTTGAGGGTAGGGGGGCCATTGATATGCCAGAAACTGTTTAAGAAACATTTTATCAACAATTTTTGAACTTAAACTGAAAGAAGATTTCCTTTGATTTACTGCCTGGGTTTCTTTTAGCTGTCTCCATTGGGCTTTTCTTTGTGGACATTTCCTTCAATAGTGCAAATGTAATTTATTTGATACATGAGGTGACAATCTCTTCTTCATCAAACTATTATTATGTTGTGGGTCTGCTACACACACCTTGTTTTTGTTTTTAATGTATGTAATGCATTACTGAGAAAAATATTCATAATTTTCAGCACCATGAATGAATTTTGTGGAGCCATGAAAATGGCGTGATTGTGGCAAATTAGAAAGCACTGTGGGTGTTATTTACTAACGGAAAATCCACTTTGCACTCCAAGTGCACTGCAAAAGTGCACTTGAAACTGCACTGAAACTGCACTTGTAGTGCAAAGTGGATTTGCCTTTAGTAGATAATAAGGATGGGCCCGGTGCTCGATGCGAACCCACGTTCGCATCGAGCACCGGGCGTTCGCTCGCTCGGCGAGCCCAGAACTATTTTGGCCGCGCGCATCACGTTGGGGTGATGCGAGCGGCCCCGCAATGCATTGCGGCCGGCGCGGCCGACGCAGTGCATTGCTGGCTGATGATTGGCCAAGCATGCACTGTGACCCCGCATGCTTGGCCAATCACAGCCCCGGAAACTCGAAGAGCCATAATTGGCTACAGGCAGGACGCCTGTAGCCAATTACAGCTCAGGGGCTGTAGTACACGCCCCCCCCTATAAAACGCCGCCACGCCGTCTGCGCCGGTCAC
This sequence comes from Lithobates sylvaticus, assembly GCA_028564925.1. NCBI lineage: Eukaryota > Metazoa > Chordata > Amphibia > Anura > Ranidae > Lithobates > Lithobates sylvaticus. Next base: position 333,830,547 of record CM053027.1, read on the forward strand.
ATGCTGTTCCGGCGCAGATTGAGCAGGCTGTTTCTGTGACACTCTGCTCGATTTAGTTAGGTAGAGAGAGAGATTCACTTGCAGAGATTGAGTTAGATAGATTCAGTTACAAAGATTGATTGACAAAGAGGGGCTTGTAGTGTGCTCGTGGCAGGCAGGCAGAGCTCCTATATTTTGTTACCAGAAGCACCTATAGGACTTGTAGTGTGTTCGTGGCAGGCAGGCAGAGCTCCTATATTTTGTTACCAGAAGCACCTATAGGACTTGTAGTGTGTTAGTGACAGGCAGGCAGAGCTCCTATATTTTGTTACCAGAAGCACCTATAGGACTTGTAGTGTGTTAGTGACAGGCAGGCAGAGCTCCTATATTTTGTTACCAGAAGCACCTATAGGACTTGTAGTGTGTTAGTGGCAGGCAGGCAGAGCTCCTATATTTTGTTACCAGAAGCACCTATAGGACTTGTAGTGTGTTAGTGACAGGCAGGCAGAGCTCCTATATTTTGTTACCAGAAGCATCTATAGGACTTGTAGTGTGTTAGTGGCAGGCAGGCAGAGCTCCTATATTTTGTTACCAGAAGCACCTATAGGACTTGTAGTGTGTTAGTGACAGGCAGGCAGAGCTCCTATATTTTGTTACCAGAAGCACCTATAGGACTTGTAGTGTGTTAGTGGCAGGCAGGCAGAGCTCCTATATTTTGTTACCAGAAGCACCTATAGGACTTGTAGTGTGTTCGTGGCAGGCAGGCAGAGCTCCTATATTTTGTTCCCAGAGGCACCTATAGGACTTGAAGTGTGTTAGTCCCATTACACACACAGAGCTATATTTTGTTCCCAGAAGCACCTATAGGACTTGAAGTGTGTTAGTCCCATCACACACACAGAGCTATATTTTCTTCCCAGAAGCACCTATAGGACTTGAAGTGTGTTAGTCCCATTACACACAAAGAGCTATACTTTGTTCCCAGAAGCACCTATAGGACTTGAAGTGTGTTAGTCCCATTACACACACAGAGCTATATTTTCTTCCCAGAAGCACCTATAGGACTTGAAGTGTGTTAGTCCCATCACACACACAGAGCTATATTTTCTTCCCAGAAGCACCTATAGGACTTGAAGTGTGTTAGTCCCATCACACACACAGAGCTATATTTTCTTCCCAGAAGCACCTATAGGACTTGAAGTGTGTTAGTCCCATCACACACACAGAGCTATATTTTCTTCCCAGAAGCACCTATAGGACTTGAAGTGTGTTAGTCCCATTACACACAAAGAGCTATACTTTGTTCCCAGAAGCACCTATAGGACTTGAAGTGTGTTAGTCCCATCACACACACAGAGCTATATTTTCTTCCCAGAAGCACCTATAGGACTTGAAGTGTGTTAGTCCCATCACACACACAGAGCTATATTTTCTTCCCAGAAGCACCTATAGGACTTGAAGTGTGTTAGTCCCATTACACACAAAGAGCTATACTTTGTTCCCAGAAGCACCTATAGGACTTGAAGTGTGTTAGTCCCATCACACACACAGAGCTATATTTTCTTCCCAGAAGCACCTATAGGACTTGAAGTGTGTTAGTCCCATCACACACACAGAGCTATATTTTCTTCCCAGAAGCACCTATAGGACTTGAAGTGTGTTAGTCCCATTACACACACAGAGCTATATTTTCTTCCCAGAAGCACCTATAGGACTTGAAGTGTGTTAGTCCCATTACACACACAGAGCTATATTTTCTTCCCAGAAGCACCTATAGGACTTGAAGTGTGTTAGTCCCATTACACACACAGAGCTATATTTTCTTCCCAGAAGCACCTATAGGACTTGAAGTGTGTTAGTCCCATTACACACACAGAGCTATATTTTGTTCCCAGAAGCACCTATAGGACTTGAAGTGTGTTAGTCCCATCACACACACAGAGCAATATTTTCTTCCCAGAAGCACCTATAGGACTTGAAGTGTGTTAGTCCCATTACACACAAAGAGCTATACTTTGTTCCCAGAAGCACCTATAGGACTTGAAGTGTGTTAGTCCCATTACACACACAGAGCTATATTTTCTTCCCAGAAGCACCTATAGGACTTGAAGTGTGTTAGTCCCATCACACACACAGAGCTATATTTTCTTCCCAGAAGCACCTATAGGACTTGAAGTGTGTTAGTCCCATCACACACACAGAGCTATATTTTCTTCCCAGAAGCACCTATAGGACTTGAAGTGTGTTAGTCCCATCACACACACAGAGCTATATTTTCTTCCCAGAAGCACCTATAGGACTTGAAGTGTGTTAGTCCCATCACACACACAGAGCTATATTTTCTTCCCAGAAGCACCTATAGGACTTGAAGTGTGTTAGTCCCATTACACACAAAGAGCTATACTTTGTTCCCAGAAGCACCTATAGGACTTGAAGTGTGTTAGTCCCATCACACACACAGAGCTATATTTTCTTCCCAGAAGCACCTATAGGACTTGAAGTGTGTTAGTCCCATCACACACACAGAGCTATATTTTCTTCCCAGAAGCACCTATAGGACTTGAAGTGTGTTAGTCCCATTACACACAAAGAGCTATACTTTGTTCCCAGAAGCACCTATAGGACTTGAAGTGTGTTAGTCCCATTACACACACAGAGCTATATTTTCTTCCCAGAAGCACCTATAGGACTTGTAGTGTGTTAGTGGCAGGCAGGCAGAGCTCCTATATTTTCTTCCCAGAAGCACCTATAGGACTTGTAGTGTGTTAGTGGCAGGCAGGCAGAGCTCCTATATTTTGTTACCAGAAGCACCTATAGGACTTGTAGTGTGTTCGTGGCAGGCAGGCAGAGCTCCTATATTTTGTTCCCAGAGGCACCTATAGGACTTGAAGTGTGTTAGTCCCATTACACACACAGAGCTATATTTTGTTCCCAGAAGCACCTATAGGACTTGAAGTGTGTTAGTCCCATTACACACACAGAGCTATATTTTCTTCCCAGAAGCACCTATAGGACTTGAAGTGTGTTAGTCCCATTACACACACAGAGCTATATTTTCTTCCCAGAAGCACCTATAGGACTTGAAGTGTGTTAGTCCCATTACACACACAGAGCTATATTTTCTTCCCAGAAGCACCTATAGGACTTCTAGTGTGTTAGTGGCATCACACAGAGCTCCTATATTTTCTTCTCAGCAGCACCCACAGGACTTCTAGTGTGTTAGTGGCATCACACAGAGCTCCTATTTTTTCTTTGCAGAAGCACCCATAGGACTTCTAGTGTGTTAGTGGCATCACACAGAGCTCCTATATTTTCTTCTCAGCAGCACCCACAGGACTTCTAGTGTGTTAGTGGCATCACACAGAGCTCCTATTTTTTCTTTGCAGAAGCACCCATAGGACTTCTAGTGTGTTAGTGGCATCACACAGAGCTCCTATATTTTCTTCTCAGCAGCACCCACAGGACTTCTAGTGTGTTAGTGGCATCACACAGAGCTCCTATTTTTTCTTTGCAGAAGCACCCATAGGACTTCTAGTGTGTTAGTGGCATCACACAGAGCTCCTATATTTTCTTCTCAGCAGCACCCACAGGACTTCTAGTGTGTTAGTGGCATCACACAGAGCTCCTATATTTTCTTCTCAGCAGCACCCACAGGACTTCTAGTGTGTTAGTGGCATCACACAGAGCTCCTATATTTTCTTTGCAGAAGCACCTATAGGACTTCTAGTGTGTTAGTGGCATCACACAGAGCTCCTATATTTTCTTCTCAGCAGCACCCACAGGACTACCGACTACAATGGCTGGAAGACCGCCAAGGGGAGGCAGAGCGTGCAGAGCCAAGAACACAGGGCAGGCAGGCTCTGTTTCTAGTGGACGTGGCCGTGGACGTGGACGTGGTCGTGCATCGTCATCAGCACGTGGCCATGGGACACGCGCGTCTTTGTTTTCGGCAGCTGGACATGTGGAGCCGCATCATGCTGAAGGCTTGGTAGAATGGATGACCAAGCCCTCCTCATCCTCCTCATCCTCTCTCACCCAGGCTCAGGGTACTGACAGAGCATCATCAGCCACCCCTTCCCTAGACCCACCATGTCCTCCTGAGGAGTCCCCCGAACTCTTTGAGCACAGTGTTGGGTACATGCTCCAGGAGGATGCCCAACGATTCGAAGGCTCGGATGACGATACCCAGCTTGAGGAATCTGGCAGTACAGTTCCACCAGCTGCAGCTTACTGCCAGGTTTGCTCTAGTGGTGAAGAGGGAGGGGATGATGAGGTCACTGACTCCACGTGGGTGCCTCAAGGGAGAGAGGATGAGGAGGAGGACGAGGAGGAGGAGGATGCGGCGTCACATGTCCAACGAGGCAGGATGCCCCCTGGAGGCCAGGTAGAGGCCAGCACAGCAACTGTACAACACCGCAGAGCTCCGCCTGTGCAGGGCGCTGCCTCTGCACGTTATCAGAAAAGTTCTTTGGTGTGGGCCTTTTTTGAGACGAGTGCAGCAGATCGCACCACTGCTATTTGCAATATTTGTCTCAAGCGTATCTCGCGTGGCCAAAACATCAGCCGCTTGGGCACGACAAGCATGACCAGACATATGGCGACCTGCCATGCAGCTCGTTGGCAGGCACACATAAAAGACCCACACCAAAGAACTAAGCGGACCTCTACTTGCTCCTCCTCAGCTGGGATCTCCATCCCCACTACACCTTCAGTCCTCTCTGAAAGCTGCTCTGAGAGGACTGAAGGTGTAGAATTCGGTGTGTCACAACCAAGTACTTGCAGTACACCGACGTCCGAATGCAGCAGGCAAATTTCCCTGCCCCAGCTGCTGGACCGTAGAAAGAAGTACACTCCCAGCCATCCACATGCCCAGCGGTTGAATGCTAGCCTTGCTAAATTGCTAGCACTTCAACTGCTGCCTTTTCAGTTGGTAGACTCGGCCCCCTTCCGTGAGTTTGTTCAATGTGCGGTTCCTCAGTGGCAGGTTCCCAAACGCCACTTTTTCTCGCGGAAGGCGATTCCGTCTCTCTACCGGCATGTGGAGGGCAATGTCCATGCCTCGCTGGACAGGGCGGTCAGCGGTAAGGTGCATATTACCGCTGACTCATGGTCCAGCAGGCATGGACAGGGACGGTACCTTTCTTTCACGGCCCATTGGGTCACTCTATTGGCAGCTGGGAGGGATGCAGGACAAGGTGCAGTAGTGTTGGAGGTTGTTCCGCCACCACGCCTCCAAAACGCGACTACTGCTACTGGTTGTGACACACCTCTCTCCTCCACCCCCTCCTCTTCTTCTTCCTCCAGTGCTCTGTCCTTGGAACCAGCGGTGCTCCGTAGGCGTACAAGGGGCTACGCAAGTACGCAGGCAAAAAGATGCCATGCCGTGCTTGCGCTGGTGTGTTTGGGGGACAGGAGCCACACTGGGCCAGAGGTTCTGGCAGCTCTGCAGGGGCAGGCCGAGAGGTGGTTGACGCCACGTCAGCTTAAGCCAGGAATGGTCGTTTCTGACAATGGCACCAACCTCCTCTCCGCCCTGCGACAGGGGCAGCTCACCCATGTGCCCTGCATGGCTCACGTCCTCAACCTGGTGGTGCAGCGGTTCTTGGGCAGGTTCCCAGGCTTACAGGATGTCCTGAGGCAGGCCAGGAAAGTCTGTGTGCATTTCCGCCGATCTTATAATGCCAGTGCTCGGCTGACTGAGCTGCAAAAGGAGCTGAACCTGCCCAAGAACCGCCTAATATCTGACATGCCCACCAGGTGGAACTCAACGTTGGCCATGCTGCAGCGACTGCACACGCAGCAGAGGGCCATCAATGAGTACCTTTGCGACTACGGCACCAGGACAGGGTCAGGGGAGCTTGGTTTTTTTTCCCCACGTCAGTGGAGCATGATCAGGGATGCATGCACTGTCCTCTCACCATTTGAGGAGGCCACGAGGATGGTGAGCAGTGACAGTGCATGCATCAGTGACACTGTCCCTCTTGTCCACCTGTTGGAGCATACGCTGCGTGGGATAATGGACAGGGCACTTGAGGCAGAACAGAGGCAGGAAGAGGAGGACTTCCTTGCCTCTCAAGGCCCCCTTTATCCGGACAGTGTTCCTTCTGTCCCACCCATCACACAGGAAGAGGATGAGGAGGAGGAGGAGGAGGAGGAGGAGGAGGATTGTGTGAGCATGGAGGTGGAGCCTGGCACTCAGCATCAGCAGCAGCAGTCTTTTAGGGATGATGTACAGTCCCAACAAGCCAGTGGACTTGTACGTGGCTGGGAGGAGGTGGCTGGCGATCATGTCATCCTCAGTGACCCAGAAGACTCCGGACCGAATGCCTCAGCTAACCTACGCTGCATGGCCTCCCTGATCCTGCAAAGCCTGCGGAAGGATCCTCGTGTTCTTCGGATCAAGGAGAGGGACCATTACTGGCTGGCCACTCTCCTTGATCCGCGGTACAAGGGTAAGGTTGCGGACCTTATCTTGCCATCGCAGAGGGAGCAGAGGATGAGACATCTCAGGGAGGCCTTGCAGAAAGGTCTGTGCAACGCGTTCCCAGAAACTGGGAGGCTACAAACTCCTGGTCCTGGGCGACGAGTTGCTGAGGCTTCGGTCAGTGGCAGAAGGAGCGGTGGGGAAGGTGGACGTCTGACCGATGCGTTCAGACAATTTTTTAGTCCGCAGCCCCAAGGTATGATCGGTTCCAGCAACCATCGCCAGCGTCTGATATACATGGTGCAGGAATACCTTGGGGCAAGGTCAGACTTGGACACCTTTCCCACCGAAAATCCTCTGGCTTACTGGGTCCTGAGGATGGATCACTGGCCAGAGCTTGCACAGTATGCAATTGAGCTACTGGCCTGTCCTGCCTCCAGCGTTCTTTCCGAACGCACATTCAGTGCTGCTGGAGGATTTGTGACTGATCATAGGGTGCGCCTGTCCACCGCCTCGGTTGATCGACTGACATTCATCAAAATGAATCAGTCTTGGATCACCACCAGCTACCAGGCACCTGAGGCGGATATAACCGAATAATTTTTAATGTCACATCCCTTCAAGACTGCCTATGCTGATGCTGAGTGACTGTCCTCTTATGTTCACTGACTATCCTCTTCCTCCTCCTCAATGATCCATGCCACAGCACCAGTGCCTAAGGCACAATTTTTCAGCCCCTGTTTAACAGGGGCGTGTACTTACAATTTTTTAAAAAAATGCTTCGCAACACGTGTGACTGCTGTGCTCCAAGTACAGTCTCTGTGAGGGCCGTGTTGCAGTGTTGTGGCACCAGCACCAGTGCCTAAGGCACAATTTTTCAGCCCCTGTTTAACAGGGGCGTGTACTTACAATTTTTAAAAAAAAATGCTTCGCAACACGTGTGACTGCTGTGCTCCAAGTACAGTCTCTGTGAGGGCCGTGTTGCAGTGTTGTGGCACCAGCACCAGTGCCTAAGGCACAATTTTTCAGCCCCTGTTTAACAGGGGCGTGTACTTACAAATTTTAAAAAAAAAATGCTTCGCAACACGTGTGACTGCTGTGCTCCAAGTACAGTATCTGTGAGGGCCGGGTTGCAGTGTTGTGGCACCAGCACCAGTGCCTAAGGCACAATTTTTCAGCCCCTGTTTAACAGGGGCGTGTACTTACAATTTTTTAAAAAAATGCTTCGCAACACGTGTGACTGCTGTGCTCCAAGTACAGTCTCTGTGAGGGGTTGCAGTGTTGTGGCACCAGCACCAGTGCCTAAGGCACAATTTTTCAGCCCCTGTTTAACAGGGGCGGGTAATTACAAATCTTGATCTAATAGTTCACAGCAGGGCCCATTCCTGCGCCCACCAAGAGTAACTATGAGGGCCTGCAGTCTTGTGGCAACACCGTCCACCACCACCGCCAAAGGCCCAATTTTTCTGCCCTGTTCATCAGGTGCTTGCAATTACAAATCTTGATCTAATAACTCACAGCAGGGCCCATTCCTGCGCCCACCAAGAGTAACTATGAGGGCCTACAGTCTTGTGGCAACACCGTCCACCACCACCGCCAAAGGCCCAATTTTTCTGCCCTGTTCATCAGGTGCTTGCAATTACAAATCTTGATCTAATAACTCACAGCAGGGCCCATTCCTGCGCCCACCAAGAGTAACTGTGAGAGCTTACAGTCTTGTGGCAAAACCGTCCACCACCACCACCACCACCACCCCCAATTTTTCTGCCCTGTTCAACAGGTGCATGCAATTACAAATCTTGATCTATTAACTCACAGCAGGGCCCATTCCTGTGCCCACCAGTCTTGTGGCTACACCAACATCTAATAGGGCAAATTTCTGCAGAGTATATACGCCAGGCCCCTACTTTCAAACATCCAACTTACAAACGACTCCTACTTGCAAATGGAAAGAGAAAACAGGAAGTGAGAGGAAATCTACCCCTAGGAAGGGAAATTCTATCCTGTTAGATTTAATTTGGGAAAAAGGTATCTCCTCTCTACTGATACTTTATCACCAATCCTTGTTTCAATTAAAACCCCACTTTTCCAAAAACATTTGTCATTGGGACGGAAAGTGAGGTGACATGTTCTGAACAGATGTGCAAAGACAGCAAATGTTACAGGGGTGATAACCCCTCCCTATGTTCTCCAAAAAGCTTAAAAATAGATTTTTTTGGGATGGAGCTACACTTCATAATGTACCTGTTCAGATTCTACTTAAGATCAAACCTAAAGCCGCAAGTGGTTTTAAATGGCTTCTTTTTTTCCTTTACAAATGTCATTTTGTGCAAGGACAGTTCTAAACACGGGAAACACATGCCACTTCACAGGCATACTTTGGACACCCCCCAGGTACCATATTTAAAGGAAAATGTCACTTTTTTTTTTTTTCACTTTATGCATCATTAAAATGACTGCTCCCGAAAAAACGTTAGTTTTTAAAAGTTCTTTTTGCATTGATATATGTCCCCTGGGGCAGGACCCGGGTCCCCAAACCTGTTTTATGACATTAACATGCATATTGGCCGTTGTAATTAGCACTTTTGATTTCGAACGTTCGCGTCCATTATAACGTATAGGGTTCGAAAATTCGCGCGAACTTTCGGTCCGTTCGAAGGTTCTGGTTCGAACCGAACCCGGGGGTGTTCGGCTCATCCCTAGTAGATAACCCCCATTGTCACTGTAAAAACCACCTTACTACAAAAATTGCTTTTGAGCATTGAAATAAAAAGCCACGCATTGTTGAGTAGAAAACATTTTACTCAAAGCACTTTCCCATGTGCGTTAGAAAAGGGTTTTTGAACAAACCAACATCTTTGGTGTATAACTTTTTTTTTCACATTGTAAATATCCTTTTTTTGGTTAAACAGGCATGTTTCAAAGCATAACATACACAACTCAGGAACTTACAAAGTTCAACTTTGATAAAGTGAAGGCAATATCAGACATGAGTATGTCCAAACTGTGTTGCTATTGCCTTCATCAGATGGGGTGATGTCACCCCTGTAAAAGCCAAATTTTGAAGATGCACACAAATTGGGATTCAAATTGGGGATTTCCCTCCTGATCCCATGCCTAATGTCAACATGTGCTAGCTCCCATCATGGATGGGGGATCAATGGACATGTTTTGGGGGTGCAACCCCTTCCTCTCACCTAATTGAGTTGCGAGAAAGGGGTTGCACCCACAAAAAAATTGATATCCCGTGATGGCAGATAGCACATGTTGACACACCGTGTGCATCTTCAAAATTTGGCTTTTAAAATACTTTAATGCCTATTTTTTCAAAGCAAAAAAACACGATTTTTGTGTGTTTTACATTCTGCCTAAAACATCAATGATGTTCTTCATTTTTTGTTGAACATAATTGATGTTTTCTTTTATATTTTCTAAATCACGATTGCACCCTATTCTCTCCCCAATGTGCATCTGGGCACTTTCACTGGTGAAATGAGATTCTTCTTCCACATCACCTAAAAGAAAAAAACACACCATGTATTATAAATATGCAGGCATCTATCCATTACCTGAAGCTGTGGTCTCAGACATTCACCTGTTGTAGGGTTCGTGGTGTCCTCAGTTGTCCTGAGTCTTTTCTCCCCTATGTAAATAAAAAATAGGTATACTTAGCACACAGATATTTGAGGGCAGAATTAGGAATATGAAACATTGCTTGTAAGTGTCGTACAATTGTCTGTTTTGGCAGAGTTCCAAGCTGAAGAACATTTTATTTCCTTTCTAAAGCTGGAATACTTCCCTTTTTTGTTAAAGTATCACACATATAGAGACCCCTAGTATCCACTGGAGCACCTGTGTGGGACACCCTAAAAAGTTTGTTCTGGTGTCCCACACTAGTACTCCTGCATCCAGATTTGTAAACAGCTGCTGAGCGTCCTCTCCTTACACTGAATCAAGTTTGCATTTCATTCTAGTTACAAACCCATCTAGACAACAAACTTCTTTTAATACAAATAGGCCTGAACAAATGTAGTTAACCTCTATCTGCCAAAATCATCTTATAAGTGGATGAACTAACGATGTTTCCTACGACCGATTACTGTGCCCATGAACATGAAAGTTGCCATTTTAAACTGTACAACAGTAAAGAAAAGTACATGGAGCAGCATGCAAGTAATAATAATAATAGGAAAACATGACAAGTACTTACTTTTTAGAAGCAGTTTCCTGATCTTTCTGTACTGATCGTGCACCCTCAATTTGAGGTCTGACCATCGTTTCCTCAGTTGCTCCTTGGATCGCCGTACCCCCAAATTCCTGGGCAGACTCTTCACAACTTTAGTCATGATTTTGGCCTTTCTCACATTTGGGTTTGGGTACGGTCCCTACTTCCCATCATAGTCGGCCCTCTTCAATATGTGCTCCATCTCTATAAAGGACATATTTGAGGCCTTAAATCTCCTCCGGGATCGTGGCGTTCGTGGCTCCGGCCTTTCGTCGTTGCTGCTCTCCTCTGCATGCACCTGTTGTCTCTCCACCATGTGCTCCCCCACTGCACCAAAAGAGAAGGGGCGGGGAATAGACTAGAAAGAACACCAGTGGCAGGCGGAGTTTCACGCATGCGCAGTGTATATCAATCATAACACGCGTGCGTTGTACGTATGATCTGTGAGCAGAGGACGGAATAACGGAATCGACGATCGTTATAATGAAGGTACAATTTTAACTTGGTTCATCAGTGGCCTATACTGCTTATAGATTGAGGCCTATTTTGGGTCAAGATTAGGAGAGTATCGCCTGACATTAGGGTTTGTCTTGTGTTGTGTCTTGCAGAGAAAATGGATCCCTTCAATGATAGGGAATTTCTAGGAATATTCATTGGTATGTTCAGGGAGCTGCCCTGTCTGTGGCAGCTGAACCACCCGTTTTTTATTAATCAAACAAAGAGGCAGGCAGCGCTGGAGAAACTGCTTGAATTTGTGAAGCCGATGATCCCCACGGCAGACATCGAGTATTTAACGTCCAAAATTGGTGGCATGAGGAGCACTTATAATAGGGGGCACAAGAAGGTCCAGGATTCCCTGAGATCAGGAGCAGCAGATGACATTTATGTACCCAGGCTGGGGTACTATGACAGACTGCATTTCTTGTCAGACCAGAGGGAACCCAGGCCAGCACTCTCCAGTCTTCCTTCAAGGCTTCCTTCCCCCCAGCTGAGGCTTCCGATGACCAACCTAGGGTTTCCAGGCAGCAGCATGGGGAGGAGCCCAGCTTGAGTCAGGTATAGCATTCTTAAAAATATTTCTGGTTGTAAAATTAATGATGTTAAATATATATTAGTAACTAATTTCTGATTTCACTAAGTGTTTTACATATCAATAGACAGTAGTGGCCACAAATGATTGTGACAAGAATGAAAAATGCTGGGGTCAGAATGATAGTCTTTTCTATTTATTAACATTCAATTTGCAACAGTCATGAGCTGAAAATTGTGTGTGATTGATGAATCAAAAACTAAAACTATGTCTCTTTTTCATACACAGGAAAGCCTCAGCCAGGCTGTGAAAAGTGGCAGCCAGGAGGTGGCCGGGCCCAGTAGCCTGCCCAAATCCCAGGTCCCTCCCCTCGGCCTTCCACAAAAAAGTGCCAGGAAGAGGAGTAACCTGGAGGAGGCAGCACTTGGCCTATTTATGAAGGCTACTGCGGCCCTCAGAAACCCCCCCCCCCCCAGTCTTCCAGAGGACAAAGCCTGCATGACAGCCTGCAAAATGCTGGAGATGGAGGAGGGCCAATAAGGGGTTGGCGGGCGAACTCACAAGCCAAAGTCACGTTTGTGAGTTGAATCACGGTCCTTCTCCTCCTCCCCCTCCTGCCACAACTCCAAACCCAGAGCCACCGCCTGGAAGGAAGTGTGTAAGGAAGACCAGAGAGTGATGGCCTGGGTTCAGTCTGGTCTGACAAAAGACACAGGCTGTGTATGACTACAGCCTGGGTACAGATATGTCATTTGCTGCTGTTCCTGATCTCTTGTAGTCCTGGACCGGCTTGTGCTCACTAATATAAGGACTCCTAAGGCCACCAATTTTGACTGTAAAATAATTGATGTGTGCCGTGGGGTACAAAGGCTTCGCAAATTTCACCAGTTTCTCCAGCATTGCCTTCCTCTTTATTTTGTTATGACCCAGAATAAATGGATATTTATTTTTCACAAATACTTGCCTATGTGTTTTACTTCAAAAAGGTCAGTTTGTTTGTGAGTAGGCAGGTACATTTCCTAAATACAATGTCAAATTAACAAGGGACACCAACACAAACCAACCTCCTTGAGGTTAAAAAATACAAGATAATAATGGTGTTATGGTAACTTGACACACAAAACGAGAAATAATATTATGGAGAGCACTAGAAAAAAAAAATGTAGCTCTTGATAAAAAAAAAACGAAACAAAAACTACATTATTATGTATTAACATTATTATGGAGATCTGATGAAAAACTAAATTAATATTATTCATGAGATCACGAGAAATAAAAAAGAAATCAGTTTGTGAGAACTCTGTGTGAATATCAGCAGCAAAACAACTTCATTCTTCTAGCATTATAAAGAAGAAGAGAATGCGCTGCATTAAACTATTTAAAAAAATTGCAGCGTGACGAATGTGCTATCTCCATTACGAACGCTAGTCTTACCAGACCGATCGCTTCCGTCTCGTAATTTATTCTGAGCACGCGTGACACTTTTTGTGTATGATCGGAACTTACGCGAACAGATTTTGTTGTCGGAAAATTTGAGATCTAGATGAATGGAAAATGTCCGATGGAGCCTACACACGGTCGGAATTTCCGACAAAAAGCTCCCATCGAACATTTTCCGTTGGAAAATCCGACCGTGTGTACGGGGCATAAGACGGAGGGGTAGATATTTTTGCTATCTTTGCCTGGTAATACAACCAAGATACAACACACTAAGTTTTATTCATTATATGCCAAAGACTCCTTTTATATAGTACTGTTCAAAAATTTTGGGCAGTTGTGAAGAAATGCTGTAAAGTGAGAATGCTTTCAAAAAATATATTTTAATTGTTTATTTTTTAACAATTTACAAAATGCAAAGTGGGAGAACAGAAGAAAAATTTAAATCAAATCAATATTTGGTGTGACTACCCTTTGGCTTCACACCAGCATCAATTCTTACACGTACATATGTTAGGGATTTTGTAAGAATAAAGTCGGGTGTATGATTAACAAATTATTCTAAGCAGGACCTAATAATCATCTATTTCATATGTAGGTTGACTGAAATGATGAAGTAGGCCTCCCTTGTATCTCCAGCCAGTACCCACTGAAGATGAAACAGATGGTACCAAGGAACAGGAGGAACATGAGTGCCAGCAGGTGTTGATAGGAGTGTTTGCAGCAGGTGATGCTGTCCCAGGCAGGCAGGCTGGCTGGCAGAACATTAGGTCAGAACAGTAACTGTGCACAGAGATCCAGCCGAAGGATTAAGGCGCACTTCACATGGGTTGCAGGTTTCAGTTGCAAGGCATATCAGAGCTCCCAGCAGACTTAATTCAGGACCTCACTGTAGTGAGCAGAGCTGATGACAGCCATTTAGGCACTGAAACTGGACATGGGAACAGAGCCAGCAACAAAAGCGTGGTAGCGAGGTACAGAATCATAAGGCAAAGATGTGGTCAGGAACAGAGCTGAGGTCAGGAATTGTCAATAAAGCAGAATCGGGATGCAAGTTCGGGTCAGAGGTAAGCCAAGTCAACAGCAACAAGGAACAAACAGAGTAGCAGCTGGACGAAGGGAATAGCTGAAAGACCAGTCAGCACTTAAACATGAGCAGGAGCATCCTTAACCACTTGCCAACCGCCTCAAGCAGATATACTGCGGCAGAAGGGCACGTACAGGCACAATCATGGACCTGTACATTGCCCTTTAAGAGGCGGCCGGTGGCACGTGCGCCTGTGGAAAGCTCTGTGAGTTGGGTCACGGGTCCCGTGGACTCAATCACCGCGATCGTCTCACAGAGAGGATGAACGGGGAGATGCTAATGTAAACAAGCATCTCCCTGTTCTGCCTAGTGACAGTGTCACTGATCTCTGCTCCCTGTGATCAGAGCAGAGATCAGTGACGTGTCACACACAGCCACGCCCCCCCATATTTAGAAACACGCCCCTAGGACACACTTAACCCCTAAACTGCCACCTAGTGGTTAACCCCTTCACTGCCAGTGTCATTTACACAGGAATCAGTGCATTTGTATAGCACTGATTGTAAACTAAATGACAATGGTCCAAAAAATATGTCAAAAATGTCTGATGTGTCTGCCATAATGTCGCAGTCACGATAAAAATCGATGATCGCCGCCATTACTAGTAAAAAAAATGATTAATAAAAATGTCATAAAACTATCCCCTATTTTGTAAACACTATAACTTTTTTCGCAAACCAATCAATAATCGCTTATTGCGATTTTTTTTTAACAAAAATATGTAGAAGAATATATATCGGCCTAAACTGAGGAAAAAAATATATTTTTTATATATTTTTGCGGGATATTTATTATAGCAAAATTTAAAAAATAATGTGTTTCTTTTTTCAAAATTGTCGCTTTTTTTTGTTTATAGCGCAAAAAATAAAAACCGCAGGGGTGACCAAATGCCACCAAAAGAATGCTCTATTTGTGGGAAAAAAAGGACGTCAATTTTGTTTGGGAGCCACGTCGCACGACCGTGCAATTGTCAGTTAAAGCGACACAGTGCCGAATCGCAAAAAGTGCTCTGGTCAGGAAGGGGATACATTTTTCCGGGTTAAATAGCCTGTCTGGCGCCAGCATTCACTCCTGTATGCATGCGTGCGCCTGGTTGCTGTTCTGCTAATAATTCCGCACACATGTCTGACAGGCATTCTCTGACAGTAGGAGGCTTAAAACTGGGTGAGGAACAGCTCTACTAAACTCTACTACTGAAGCAAGGTTGTGAAAGACAGTTTCATGTCACAAGTCTTACACCATGGCAAGACTGAGCACATCAACAAGCCACAAGGTAGTTATACTGCATCAGCAAGGTCTCTACCAGGTAGAGATTTTGAAGCAGACTGGGGTTTCAAACTCTTTTGAAGAAACACAAAGAAATGGCCAATGTTAAGGACTGTAGATGCAGTGATTAGCCAGGGAAATACAGCAGATGAAATTCAAATCATGTTTACTTCTCTTCGACACTGGAAGATGTCCAGCAGTGCTATCAGCACAAAACTGGCGGAAGCCAGTGAGACTCAGGTACACCCATTTAATGCCTGATGAAATTTGGCCAGAAGTGGTATTCATGGAAGAACTGTGGCAAAAAAGCCATACCTCCGATGTGGAAACAAAGCTAAGCGACTCAACCCTGATCTCAACATCATTGAATCTGTGTGGGATTACATGAGGCAACCTACATCCACAGAAGATCTGTAGTTGGTTCACCAAGTTTGGAACAACCTATCTGCCGAGTTCCTCCAAAAACTGTGTGCAAGTGTACCTAGAACTGCTGCTGTTCTAAAAGCAAAGGGTTCCTTTGAACATGAAGGGACACTAGTGAAGGGTATATGAGCTGATATCAACAAAGCAGAGAGCCTTTATGTTTGCATTTTTCCTATAGAGTTAAACGTCCATGGGGGGAATTCAATAACACTTTTGCACTACTTTCTGGTAGTATTGCCCTTTAAAAGGTCCTGTGCCATATTCAAAAAGCCCTGCTGTCAATTTTAGTAGCTTTACCAAAACATGTGACATATTCAGATAGTTCAACGAATTAGAAAAAAGAAAACCGAAAGTAATTGAAAGACCAACTCCAAGAGCTCAGCATGCTTGTCTCTGTAAACACTGTAGCATGGCAGTATGTTTTCTGCTGCTACCTCTTCCCTCCCCACCTGTCATTGACCGCCAAGGATGCTGTTGGATTCCATAGCCACTAGCAGACTGTCTATTGGTGTGGATCTGCCCGCTGCCTACTCTCAATCATAAGGGGAGTGGACCTGATGGCAATTGGGAGACACTTTGAAAGCTTCAGTCTTAACAATTAAAAAACGTAAGCTTTCAATAAATGAATCTCTGGTGAGTCTGCCATGATGGTTTTTGTTCAGGTGCTTCCTGTTTTGAGGTGACAACTGTTTCCTAATTGTGCTCCTGCATTGTTACCCTATCGCATGCACTTCTCGTGCACCATTGCTCATGCATGATTCGCCATTGTCATTATCAGGAAGTCAGTCCAGAGTAATGATGTAAATAAGAAGTAATGCTGGAGAGAATGCATGTAGACAAGAAGAGGCAGAAAAAAAAACTGAAGGATATCAACAGCACTGGGAGACAAATGAGGATAACAAGACGCAGAAAACAGTATTATATTGAATAGGAATGGCAATTATTTATGAAACACAATGCTTTAGCAAGCTAAATGGCAGATGTTCAGTTAGGATTTACATTTGCTTTAAGTGTAAAAAATGAACCAACTGGGTAGGTTTTGAATTGCCGCTCCCAACCTTGTCCTCCCCAGATCAGATCTTGAACATGGTAGATCGGTTTATTCACCTCTAATGGAGATTAAAAAATAAAATAAAAAATAAAATAAGAAAGCCAATGAAACATCTACCCAGAATTATATATCTCCTATCCCACTGGCTTTATGAAACAAATGTAGTTTTTAGTAAAATTATCCCATATTGTAGTCATCCTCTGGTTAAAGACATTTGTGGGGCTCCTGAAATAATACCTGATAAAATTGAACAACAGCACATGTAAATGAAAGTTTCACTTGGAAAGTGAAAAAAAGACTCTTCTAAAATAAAACCTTCAGGACTTTAACTGCTTCTATCAACATGCCAGTTTGACGAGCACGGGGCTTCAAACCTGCAGCTGTGTTTAAATCACTTACCCTGCAGACTACAGTCAATTCCAGAAGCAGCCAAGAAAAACAGTGTCATTTCATAAATGGGGAATGAAAAGGAAATAAATGGTTTGTTTCAAACTGGCAATGAGAAAGTCGTGTTTTAGGCACACATCTCATACTTGTAGGAAATACGTTCTCGGCTGTTGAAGAGCTCCCCAATGGATACATTTGCTCTCTTCTTACAAAGTGATGTGTGCACTGCAAAAACAGACATATTAGCATTTATTGTTTGATATTTATTTCTTAAGGGCTGTATCTTAACACCCAACATTTTTCTGGGAAAGCAGTTAAGCAAATAGATTGTAATCCACATACATCCTGACAGCATATTTTCACTCTTAAAGATTTTGCAAAAAAAAAATAATTCTCTTTGTCTGTGTTATCTTAAGAACAAACGTAATTTTGTAGAAGCTGGACTAAGAAAGCTCTATTTGGTATTTGTCGTTTGTGCTGGGTGGATTATAGATGACATGATCTCACACAGCCGAAGGTTATATGCAATATAAAGACAAATATAATTATTGATAGCAAACACAGTAGCCAGGTTTAATGCTGTCTTAACCCCCTTTGGGGTTTGGCAAGCCAACTTTTAAAGATAGTTCATATGAAAAGCAAATTGAATGATCAAATGTTTTACCACTCTGCGATTATTGCAGGTGTTTTCTTTCAGCAGACCTTTTGACTTGCATCTTAAAGAATACCTTGTTCTAGTTTCAATGTGTACACAGAGAATAAGGTGCTTTCCTTCTTCAGACTTATTGACGTCGGGGAGATTCAATGGTGCATTCAAGATGAAAGAAAAAAAAAAAAAATACAGAGCATAAGTCTAATTAAAATATTATTGAAAAATTCACACAATTTGTTAGCTTGATATTTTTCTTTTCTTTTGTCCAGCTTAAAGTTATATTGTATTCATTGTAATAATTAGTACTTGGTAAGCAAAACAAACTGCCAAATAATTTATAATTAACCACTTAAGCCCCGGACCAATTTGCAGCCAAAGGACCAGGCCCATTTTTGCGATTCGGCACTGCGTCGCTTTAACTGACAATTGCGCGGTCACAATTTGTTAGCTTGATATTTTTCTTTTCTTTTGTCCAGCTTAAAGTTATATTGTATTAATTGTAATAATTAGTACTTGGTAAGCAAAACAAACTGCCAAATAATTTATAATTAACCACTTAAGCCCCGGACCAATTTGCAGCCAAAAGACCAGGCCCCTTTTTGCGATTCGGTACTGCGTCGCTTTAACTGACAATTGCGCGGTCGTGCGACGTGGCTCCCAAACAAAATTGGCGTCCTTTTTTTCCCACAAATAGAGCTTTCTTTTGGTGGTATTTGATCACCTCTGTGGTTTTTATTTTTTGCGCTATAAACAAAAATAGAGCAACAATTTTGAAAAAAATTCTATATTTTTTACTTTTTGCTATAATAAATATCCCCCAAAAATATATTTATAAATATAATATAAAAACGTTTTTTTTCCTTAGTTTAGGCCAATACGTATTCTTCTACATATTTTTGGTAAAAAGAATCGCAATTAGCGATTATTGATTAGTTTGCACAAAAGTTATAGCGTTTACAAAATAGGGGCTAGTTTTATAGCATTTTTATTAATATTTTTTTTTACTAGTAATGGCGGCGATCAGCGATTTTTATTGTGACTGCGACATTATGGCGGACACATCGGACATTTTTGACACATTTTTGGGACCATTGTCATTTATACAGCAATCAGTGCTATTTAAATGCACTGATTCCTGTGTAAATGACACTGGCAGTGAAGGAGTTAACCACTAGGGGGCGGGGAGGGGTTAAGTATGTGTGTGTGGTTTTTTTAACTGTAGGGGGCGTGGCTTGGCGTCTGATGTCACTGATCATCTTTCCCTATCACAGGGAACAGACGATCAGTGACAGGCTCAGTAGGAAGCACGGGGAGAGGTTTGTTTACACAGACCTCTCCTCATTCTTCAGCTCTGTGACCCGATCTCGGGACACCAGCCGTGATTGGGTCCGCTGGTCCCACGGTCACGGAGCTCAGGACCGGCGCGCGCGACCCACGGCTGGGCTCTTAAAGAGACACTTACAGGTACGTGATTGTGCCCAGCCATGCCATTCTGCCGACGTATATCGGCGTGAGGCGGTCCTTAAGTGGTTAAATGACCCACAAATTATCCCCACCATTTCCCACCATGACTGAATCCCTGCTTCCACTAGGTAGACTCGCTCAATCATCTATCCTGCAATGTACATCATTGCTCCAAGACCTTACCTGGTCCCTTTGGAAGTCTGATTAAAAAGCAGAGACTGTATCCTGAAGATCAGTAGGTTAAATAAATAAATTAAATAATATATTTTTTTCTATGTGAAGAGAAAAGAGATGTAGGGTACCACTAAAGGTATCAGCTGGATAAATGCATATCATCTATATTGAAGATAACAGTCACAGGCTCACTTTATTCCTTGGCCAGGAACACCTTCCAGTTTTAAATTACACTTTTAACATGTATCAAGTTTAGGCATCTGTAAATCCACATGTAGCATGTATTAATGATGTTTGCTCTTGAAATACGCAAACAACAAGAGAATGTTTTCTAAGTATATGGGTGTTACATAACTCTACAGTGTCCAAAGATGGAGGAGCTCACCTTATGCACTTGGCTGGCTATGGATACACCTTGAATCTTGGTGCCCTGTGTTTAGACACCACACAGCTTATCAGAAGAACATGTAGCAAGATGAATAGAGCATAAAATGGTAAACTCCAAAATACAGTGGTGTGAAAAAGTGTTTGCCCCCTTCCTCATTTCCTGTTCCTTTGCATGTTTGTCACACTTAAGTGTTTCGGAACATCAAACCAATTTAAACAATAGTCAAGGACAACACAAGTAAACACAAAATGCAATTTGTAAATGAAGGTGTTTATTATTAAAGGTGAAAAAAAATCCAAACCATCATGGCCCTGTGTGAAAAAGTGATTGCCCCCCTTGTTAAAACATACTATAACTGTGGTTGTCCACACCTAAGTTCAATTTCTCTAGCCACACCCAGGCCTGATTATTGCCACACCTGTTCACAATCAAGGCATCACTTAAATAGGAGCTGCTTGACACAGTAAGGTCCACCAGAAGATCCTTAAAAGCTACACATCATGCCGAGACCCAAAGAAATTCAGGAACAATTGAGAAAGAAAGTAATTGAGATCTATCAGTCTGGAAAGGGTTATAAAGCCATTTCCAAAGCTTTGGGAATCCAGCGAACCACAGTGAGAGCCATTATCCACAAATGGCGAAGACATGGAACAGTGGTGAACCTTCCCAGGAGTGGCCGGCCGCCCAAAATTACCCCAAGAGCGCAGCGACGACTCATCCAAGAGGTCACAAAAGACCCCACAACAATGTCCAAGGAACTGCAGGCCTCACTTGCCTCAGTTAAGGTCAGCGTTCATGCCTCCACCATCAGGAAAAGACTGGGCAAAAATGGCCTGCATGGCAGAGTTCCAAGGAGAAAACCACTGCTGAGCAAAAAGAACATCAAAGCTAGTCTCAATTTCTCCACAACACATCTTGATGATCCCCAAGACTTTTGGGACAACATTCTGTGGACCGATGAGATGTGTCCAAGTATATCTGGCGTAGAAGGAACACTGCATTTCAGAAAAAGAACATTATACCAACAGTAAAATATGGTGGTGGTCTGGGGCTGTTTTGCTGCTTCAGGACCTGGAAGACTTGCCGTGATAAAATGAACTATGAATTCTGCTGTCTACCAAGAGATCCTGAAGGAGAATGTCCGACCATCTGTTCGTGTACTCAAGCTGAAACGAACTTGGGTTCTGCAGCAGGACAATGATCCTAAACACACCAGCAAGTCCACCACCGAATGGCTGAAGAAAAACAAAATGAAGACTTTGGAGTGGCCTAGCCAAAGTCCTGACCTGAATCCTATTGAGATGTTGTGGTATGACCTTAAAAAGGCCGTTCATGCTCGAAAACCCTCTAATGTAACTGAATTAGGACAATTCTGCAAAGATGAGTGGGCCAAAATTCCTCCAGGACGCTGTAAAAGCCTCATTGCACGTTATCGCAAACGCTTGGTTGCAGTTGTTGCTGCTAAGGGTGGCCCAACCAGTTATTAGGTTTAGGGGGCAATCACTTTTTCACACAGGGCCATGATGGTTTGGATTTTTTTTCACCTTTAATAATAAACACCTTCATTTACAAATTGCATTTTATGTTTACTTGTGTTGTCCTTGACTATTGTTTAAATTGGTTTGATGTTCCGAAACACTTAAGTGTGACAAACATGCAAAGGAACAGGAAATGAGGAAGGGGGCAAACCCTTTTTCACACCACTGTAGCTATTTGCCAACAAGAAAAGCTACCCTATCCTGGTATCCTACCCTATATTTTTTGATTTTTTTTTTTAAAAAGTCACTTTTATTCCTATTACAAGTCCAAAACACACAAGAAAACCAAACCAGCGCTGTCCCCATAAACAACAAACAAATTGTAACAGTCTATATAAAAAGTTCTCTTTGCTCTAGGTGCTGCAGCTCTCTCAAAAATACTCTGGGTGGCGGACTTAATCTGAAATGTACAAAGAAAAGAGAGCGCAAGGCTGCCCTAGTGTAATAATGTTTAATGCTAAAAATGCGAAATCAAGTTAAAAGAGTTAGACCACTTTCACACTGAGGCGCTTTTCAGGCGCTTTCACGCTAAAAACAACGCCTAAAAAGATCACGAAAACTTATTTCCATTAAAATCAATGAACACTTTCACACTGGGGCAGTGTACTGGCAGGGCGGTGAAAAACTCCCCTCCCCATTGAAATGAATGGAAAGCTCTTCAAAAGCACCTGAAAAGCTCTTCAAAAGCGCTCAGTGTTTTTACTGGCAGTTTAGAAGCGCCTCGTGTGAAAGTGGCCTTACACTCACAAACATGGAGCTGGAAGTCACATGTACAGCAAGGTAGATGTCTCCTCTCTTGGCCTGTATGAATGGGTTGACTCCCAAAAGCGAGTGATGTGGATGGGGGATGTTATAGCGAGCTCCGCTTCCTCATCATGTCAGACTGTGTTTGCTGCAAGACACGCGCACGGTCCAGCCGGCGCTGTGTAACGTGACTCACGGCCATGAAGGAAAGACCAATTGAGTGAAGTAACTTCTCCTAGCTAGCAGAGCGGTTGCCAAGACAACATGTTTCAGAGGCGCGGCCTCCTTCTTCAGGTCACACCCTTATCTCCTCTTGCCTGCTTTTATATATATGAAGCCTCCCGCCCCTCCCGAGGAACAGCCAATGCCATTCAACAGGTCAGGAGCACGGAGCTCACAACAGGAACTATATTCAAAGAGGGGAGGGCCTGATGCATAGCAACAGCGTCCGAGAAAAGACATATATATATATATATATATATATATATATATATATATATACATTTATTGCATTTGCTTTAATAAAGTTAAAATTAAAATTAAAAATAGATATAGTGTTTAATTATACTATTTAAAATATATAGAACATTTAAAATATTTAGAGGCTTCATATATATACAAGCAGGCTATAAGGGGAGATAAGGGCGTGACCTGAAGAAGGAATCCAAAAATATGTAGAAGAATACGTATAGGCCTAAACTGAGGAAAAAAATGTTTTTTTATATATTTTTGGGGGATTTTTATTATAGCAAAAAGTAAAAAATATTGCATTTTTTTCAAAATTGTCGCTCTATTTTTTGTTTATAGCGCAAAAAATAAAAACTGCAGGGGCGATCAAATACCACCAAAAGAAAGCTCTATTTCTGGGAAAAAAGGATGCCAATTTTGTTTGGGAGCCACGTCGCACGACCGCGCAATTGTCAGTTAAAGCGACGCAGTGCTGAATCACAAAAAGGGGCCTGGTCCTTTGGCTGCAAATTGGTCCGCAGCTGAAGTGGTTAAGACAGTGTTTCTCAACCCTCTAGTGCTGTGACCCCTTGATAAAATTCCCCAAGTTGTGGGGACCCCTAACAGTAAAATTATTTTCGTAGCGTGGGTTGTCAGCACCCAAGGCAAAACAAGTAATTTGCGCCCCTAACCCACGGACATTTAGCGCTCCCTGAGTCACTTCAAAGGCTCCTCGCCTTTGAACTGGTAAGTGCTGGTGGCAATTGATGGGAACAGT
Source organism: Lithobates sylvaticus (assembly GCA_028564925.1). Lineage (NCBI taxonomy): Eukaryota > Metazoa > Chordata > Amphibia > Anura > Ranidae > Lithobates > Lithobates sylvaticus. Next base: position 333,854,041 of record CM053027.1, read on the forward strand.
GGCGGCAATTGATGGCACAGTGGCTGCGTTTGATGACACAGTGGGTGGCAATTGATGATACAGTGGCGACAATTGATGGGCACAGTGGCTGCGTTTGATGGCACAGTGGCAGCAATTGATGGCACAGTGGCTGCGTTTGATGGCACAGTGGCGGCATTTGATGGCACAGTGGTGGCAATTGATGGCACAGTGGCTGCGTTTGATGGCACAGTGGCGGCAATTGATGGGCACAGTGGCTGTGTTTTGTGGGGCACAGCGGCTGCATTTGATGGCACAGTGGCTTCATTTGATGGCAGATTAGCTGCGTTTGATGGCACAGTGGCTGCAATTGATAGGCACAGTGGCTGCATATGATGGTCACAGTGGCTGTGTTTGATGGTACAGTGGCGGCAATTGAAGGCACAGTGGCTGCGTTTGATGGCACAGTGGCAGCAATTGATGGCACAGTGGCTGTGTTTGATTGCACAGTGGCGGCAATTGATGGGCACAGTGGGAGCAATTGATAGGCACAGTGGCGGCAATTGATGGGCACAGTAGCTGCGTTTTATGGGGCACAGTGGCTGCATTTGATGGCACAGTGGGCGCAATTGATGGGCACAGTGGCGGCAATTTATTGCACAGTGGCTGCGTTTGATGGCACAGTGGCGGCAATTGATGGCACAGTGACTGTGATTGATGGACACAGTGGCTGCGTTTTATGGGGCACAGTGGCTGCATTTTATGTGGGACAGTGGCTGCATTTGATGGCACAGTGGCTGCGCTTGATGGCACAGTGGTGGCAATTGATAGGTACAGTGGCTGCATTTGATGGGCACAGTAGCTGCGTTTGATGGCACAGTGGTGGCAATTGATGGCACAGTGGTTGCGTTTGATGGCACAATGGCTGCGTTTGATGTGCAATAAAATAAGACAGCTTTACATAAAGAAAAAGAAAAAAGAGGACAATTGGTTATTCATATCATTTTGCTGTGTCCATTTCGTAGATCCGGCCTAGCACTACAAAAGACTTTCATGCAAAGAGTTTAAGACTTTTGGAAACATTTAACATGTTAGAAAACAGTATTATAAAAAGTCCCTAATATTAATTGCACATTCTAGACTTTCTGTCTGTCCTTTCAACTGTCTGGACATGTATCTATCACTACTCTGTGTACTTAATGTTGAATAATTATAAGTTGGAACATTGTAGCAACTTTGCACTATTGTTATCTGGTGTTCATTATTATTTCTGTACATTGTGCTTTTCCATCCAGCTTTCAACTTTTGTGGTATATATTATATAATATGATAAGTGATATGTCATACACTATTGATATTGAACATTGTTCTAAACCGAAGAAAAAAGGTTGGCATTGCGTACAAATCCTTTTGTATCAAAGTCTTGGCGATGGCCCCACATTTTTAAAGTGATCTGGGTCATAGCCCTAGGAACACACATGAGCTCTTGCTGGTTTGCCAACTCTTTTATTTACTTAAAATATTTTACCAACAGATTGGTTTAATGCTGCCAGTGTTGGAAAACTCCTGAAGCATTTTTCTCATGCCGTAATGTTTAAGTGGTGCAAGGACTTTGGAAGTTGACAGAAACGGAAAGTGGTCTATTATAATGTAGCTTTTGAGACTGTGTGGAAAGAACCTGACAAATAAGACCAAAGCAAAATACTTAATACAGTAACTAACAAATATTTTTCACCTAGAATAGAAAAACTTAATGGATTTTAAATCATTCTTGTATTTTATTCCCAAACAGCCTCTAAAGGACAATTGAGCATAACTTTCATTTAAAGCAAACCTATCATGCAATGCTTAAATTAAACAACAGAAAGAGAAAAAGGAGAATGTTTTTACACATTTGCCAACAAAAATATTTTAATGAGGGTGTAGAGTCCCCTTACTCTTGATGTATGAAATGCTATGGCCTGGTATCCAAAATTGTCTATACATAAACCAGTTATCTACCTAAAACAGTGCTTGTTTGCTAATTATAATCAAAGAAGTGCCGCACTCCCGTCCAGCCAACCTAGTGTAGACGTGGAAATGGCCTCAGTCCAGGAGTCTCTGAAAAAGCCACACCCCTGACATGTTTTGCTCCACCCACCAGCGCTTAATCATAGGGTAGTGCGCTTAGAGCCAAATAAGGCCAATATATACAGCAGTGGCAGAACTATAGGGGTCGCTGCAGTCGCACTTGCAACTGGGCCCTGTTGTTTTGTCTCTGTGGGGGGGCCCCAAGACCCGGCATTTCCCCCTGCACCCCTGGCTGTCCGTTTAACATGCAGGGGGGGTCGGAGGAGGCTATCGGCAGCCCTATGGTGATCGTGAGCCACAGAATCTCCCTGGGACTTGTAGTTCTCTCTCTGAATGTTTACAGTGGAGAGGGGAGGGGCCTCACTCTTCAGTGAGTCACTCTGCTTCTACACTCTTGCCGAAACATGCCCAGGTCAGAGGCCCCTCCCCTCTCCAGTGGATACAGTCAGAGAGAGAACTACAAGCCTCAGGGAGATTGCGCGGTCCACGGACACCATAGAGCTGCCGATCACCGCCTCCCACCTCCCCCAAGGTAGGTGGTACAGAGATGTGCTGGGGGTTGGAGGTGCACAGCAGAGACCATCCAGGTACAGGGGAACCTCTGGAGGGGGGGAGACTGTCTAGGCACCCTGATGTAAGGGGGGCCTCTGGGGACACTGGTGTAAGGGGGGCTCTCTGGAGACCCTAAAGTAAGGGGGGCCCTCTGGGGACACTGATGTAGGGGGGCCCTCTGGGGACCCTGATGTTAGGAGGAGCTTTTTATTTGTCATTTGGTCTGTCATTTAAAATCCTGAGGGGTTATACCGTGCCTTGTGCACTAGGTCTTTTTTCTGTCCACTCTGGATGAATGAGAACAGGGGGCACCTTTGGACAGCAGCATAGTCAGTCTGGGGGAGGGGAGTGTTAGATGTATGAGCAGATTTAATTACACTAACAAATTGAAGTTAAACTCCAGCTCAAACTTTCTTTTTTCCTTTGGGATAAAGGTTTTACATAAATAAATTAAAGCTGATCATTGTACGTGCCCCTGCTAATGGTAAATGGTTTGTCTAATCTCTGTAACTAATACATTGTGCTAGAAAGCTTGTTCTTTTGCAAAACAACAGACTTACTGGCTGGATCACCAGATGAATATAGAAGTAAGTGATAGAAAACAAAATGAATGCGACCATCACATCTAATAAATAGTAAGCTGTAATATAATAAATGTTTGTTTTAGGGTTTAATACCACTTTAAATTTGCATAAGTGACAATACAAAAAATAAAAAGCCACCTTAAAGTGGGGTGCCCCCTAAAAAAAAAAAAAAAATTAAAGGTCAGCAGCTTGTAGCTGCAGCTGCTGACTTTTAATAATCGGACACTTACCTGTCCCAGGGTCCAGCGATGCGGGGGATCGAAGCCCCCCCTTCCCCCGCTACGTTTGGCGGGGCCAGCATTCTTACTGTGGGCACACGGCTGTGGCTTCACAGCCGGCACCCACTGCGCATGCGCAAGCGGGGTCACGCGCCGTGATACGCCACGCAGTCATCTGGGACCTGTCACGTGTCCCAGATGACTGACTGCGCGGCCGGGCACTGAAGGAGGCAGGCTACGAGGGACCCCCTAGCAACAGGCATTTAGAGGTGAGTGAAAAACAAAAAAAAATTCCAATTATTTTTTTCAATTTTTTTATGAATTTTAAGCTATTTTTTTTGGTGAAACACCACTTTAACTGAAAGGTTCAAAAGACAAAGTTACGACATCACAAAATATATCATGGTATGACAGTACAAACAGTTTATAAGAAACATCACAATAATGAAAATGATCACAGTGGGAAAATCCATATAGAACACAGACTTTGTGGATGAAAATTAAGCCCTTTATCTCTTTTAGTAGAGCTAAAGCTCACCTGGATCTTCATTCTGTAGGAACAGACAACAAATTTTGAGATCACAGGCTTGTAATAAAGATATGCTGAACACAAGGTTGCCCCCCCCCCCCCAAAGTATTTTCTTCTCCAATAAATAAAGGCCAGCTGGACTTTTTTTCTTCCTTTCAACAGTTTGTATTGAATTTATAAAACAAATAACATAGATATAGTTTGTGGTTACAATATCAGGTTACATATTAACCACTTCAGCCCCGGAAGATTTGACCCCCTTTCTGACCAGAGCACTTTTTACAATTTGGCACTGCATCGCTTTAACTGACAATTGCACGGTCATGCAATGCTGTACCAAAGCTAAATTTGCGTCCTTTTTTCCCCACAAATAGAGCTTTCTTTTGGTGGTATTTGATCCCCTCTGCGTTTTTTATTTTTTGCGCAATAAACAAAAAAACATTGACAATATAAAAAAAAAAATAACAATATTTTTTACTTTTTGCTATTATAAATATCCCCCAATTAAAAAAAATAAAAAAAATGTCTTCATCAGTTTAGGCCAATATATATTCATCTACATATTTTTGGTAAAAAAAATCGCAATAAGCGTATATTAATTTGTTTGCGCATGCCCTCTGGCAGCTCTTAAAGGGGACGATGTACCTGTACGGGATTTTACGCAGCTGTGCCATTCTGCCGCAGTATATCTGCATGAAGCGGTCGGCAAGTGGTTAAAGTAAAATGTTTCAAATAAAATGGAATAAAAAAGAAAATACATACATTTCCCATGTAAACCTGGATATAAGATGAGAGAAAGAAGAATTAATTAACAATTAATTATAGAAGAAGTATTATATCTAGCTTCAGTTTATGTATAATCTTTTTTTTTTTTGTTGTAATAACGCAGTTATCTTGAGTCCACACATGGGAACAAAATATAGTCAGGAAGAAAGAATAAGAGGCTTTCCAAAAAGGTATTGTGTAAACTTATAACAGGTAATATTTCATTGTGGTACAGTGGTGTGAAAAAGTGTTTGCCCCCTTCCTCATTTCCTGTTCCTTTGCATGTTTGTCACACTTAAGTGTTTCGGAACATCAAACCAATTTAAACAATAGTCAAGGACAACACAAGTAAACACAAAATGCAATTTGTAAATGAAGGTGTTTATTATTAAAGGTGAAAAAAAATCCAAACCATCATGGCCCTGTGTGAAAAAGTGATTGCCCCCCTTGTTAAAACATACTATAACTGTGGTTGTCCACACCTGAGTTCAATTTCTCTAGCCACACCCAGGCCTGATTATTGCCACACCTGTTCACAATCAAGGCATCACTTAAATAGGAGCTGCTTGACACAGTAAGGTCCACCAGAAGATCCTTAAAAGCTACACATCATGCCGAGACCCAAAGAAATTCAGGAACAATTGAGAAAGAAAGTAATTAAGATCTATCAGTCTGGAAAGGGTTATAAAGCCATTTCCAAAGCTTTGGGAATCCAGCGAACCACAGTGAGAGCCATTATCCACAAATGGCGAAGACATGGAACAGTGGTGAACCTTCCCAGGAGTGGCCGGCCGCCCAAAATTACCCCAAGAGCGCAGCGACGACTCATCCAAGAGGTCACAAAAGACCCCACAACAACGTCCAAGGAACTGCAGGCCTCACTTGCCTCAGTTAAGGTCAGCGTTCATGCCTCCACCATCAGGAAAAGACTGGGCAAAAATGGCCTGCATGGCAGAGTTCCAAGGAGAAAACCACTGCTGAGCAAAAAGAACATCAAAGCTAGTCTCAATTTCTCCACAACACATCTTGATGATCCCCAAGACTTTTGGGACAACATTCTGTGGACCGATGAGTCAAAAGTGGAACTCTTTGGAAGGTGTGTGTCCAAGTATATCTGGCGTAGAAGGAACACTGCATTTCAGAAAAAGAACATTATACCAACAGTAAAATATGGTGGTGGTAGTGTGATGGTCTGGGGCTGTTTTGCTGCTTCAGGACCTGGAAGACTTGCCGTGATAAAAGGAACTATGAATTCTGCTGTCTACCAAGAGATCCTGAAGGAGAATGTCCGACCATCTGTTCGTGTACTCAAGCTGAAACGAACTTGGGTTCTGCAGCAGGACAATGATCCTAGACACACCAGCAAGTCCACCACCGAATGGCTCAAGAAAAACAAAATGAAGACTTTGGAGTGGCCTAGCCAAAGTCCTCACCTGAATCCTATTGAGATGTTGTGGTATGACCTTAAAAAGGCCGTTCATGCTCGAAAACCCTCTAATGTAACTGAATTAGGACAATTCTGCAAAGATGAGTGGGCCAAAATTCCTCCAGGATGCTGTAAAAGCCTCATTGCACGTTATCGCAAACGCTTGGTTGCAGTTGTTGCTGCTAAGGGTGGCCCAACCAGTTATTAGGTTTAGGGGGCAATCACTTTTTCACACAGGGCCATGATGGTTTGGATTTTTTTTCACCTTTAATAATAAACACCTTCATTTACAAATTGCATTTTGTGTTTACTTGTGTTGTCCTTGACTATTGTTTAAATTGGTTTGATGTTCCGAAACACTTAAGTGTGACAAACATGCAAAGGAACAGGAAATGAGGAAGGGGCAAACACTTTTTCACACCACTGTAAGTTATCCCACATAAAACATAAGGGGGAAGGGATGATGTGAAAAATAAGGAAAAGAAAGGCCCCTTTACCACATGAAAAAAAGATGGGAAAACACACAAAAAATAAAATGAACACTGGGAAAAAGAAAGGGAGAAGGAAGAAAAAAAAGCGAAAAAAAAGGCAAAGTATCAGAGTGTAGCTGGGGCTGAATCCTGCCTAGGCATTCAAGCCCAATATGGTAAAGCATAGCAAGTTTTAGAGAATATGTTGAGCTGGTAGAAATCCCCCTTAAGTAATCCAGGGGCCCCAATTTTTTTGCACTTTTTTGGTTTGGTCGAGTAAGGTGGCTGATTTCTCATTAGTGAAACTCCACAACATTTAATTCTGGACTTTATCTGTTTACAAATGCTGCAAGTACAAAATAACTTTAATAATGCAGCTAAAATAAAATGAATTGTATTAATGTGGACTAAGTATCTGCATTTCATTTGCTACTGGAAGTGGAAGTACACAGATAGATATGAAGGAAGAGGAAATTAGTATTGTAACAGGAACAAAAAAAGGCGGTTACCCAATGGTAGCAAATAAAATCTATTTAACCCCAATTATTCAAATCTCATATAAGCTTTAACATGATCATTTAATTTCAAAAGTAATGCCAATGGGTTCAAATCCTTGGAAGACTTCCCATTTATTCATGTGCTGGAGACGACTCAAAATGTAAATTTCTCCCTTATTTTTCAAGTGGTAGTGGTCACCAGGATAAAGTAAACCTCCCTGGCAAGCACATGGACAGGAAATACTAGATCATGATTTAACCCCTACCCATCTATCTAAAATTCTCTTATAGTTCTGGCTTTAGATACACTTAAAAGTTCTTGTTCAGACACTTCACTTGTGTAGTGGCAACACTCTTTTCCTGTCTCCCAAATGAGCTACCACATTGTCACCCTGTCACACCAGGTTCTGAAAAAGTCTACAAGTGGTTATTTTAACATACATTGCACAGGCATGGTCCAGTATTGTCACCATCAGGAAACCTGATAAATGTTATGCAACCATCTCTGGAGTGCATGCGTGTAAAAATGGTGAGGCTGTTGGAGTTTAGCAGCACTGGGATAAAGCAAAAGATAAAAAAAAGATGAAAACAAGTATTTTATTAAAAACAAAAAAAGAGTTGCTTCCTATGCACAGTGTTTTGGCATAGAGTTTGATAAGAAGAAAAACTGAGTGCTGTTAGGGACACAGGAGATAACCAATTTCAGAAGTGTCAGTTTCTCTGCAGACTTCTGAGCAAGCTTTCTCTTAGCAGAGCCGAGGTAAGTGGTGTAAGCAGCGTGGTTTGCAGGAACCGCTTTCTGGACATTTATTTTTTTTTACCTGACAGGGTTGGGTGTAAGGGCAATGCATAGTCTTTTTAATTGTGTAATGTTATAAACACCTTGTGTAAAGGTATAATTATAGATGTACATGGGGCAACAACACATGGGCATACAGATACATACACACTTAGAGAATACAGCTGATTTAGTAAATAAATGGAGCATGTTCATTTGTATAGTAAATGTTCACTTTGGAAAGTTTACATTCATTCTGAAAAATGCATGATCACTTAGCTTTGTAAATAGGATGAAGCCATGATCACGTCAATTATCTAATTAAATGTTAAAAGAATCCTTTTTTTTTTTTTTATTCCCTTGTGCACAAATGAGTGTTCAAAGTAAACACAACTTTACCTTATTTACTAAGCTAAGCAAACACATACCTGTGCTAATAGAACACTCTCTATTTCTTTAGTAAATCAACCCCAGGTTTACAGCTTCTTCTCACAATGCAAGTCTTTGAACCAGACAACTCATTAAAAACATTGCCCTTCCAATATGGCTGACATCTTATCCCAACAGTTGATGAAAAGAGTTATGTCTTGTCGTCTCTGAGAGCTCCATCTATTGGCTCATACACAAATCTCTATATTTAATACATATGCAGAGAGTAAATGTGCACAATGTGCAGAGCCATGTGTATTTCTTATGTAGATCTCTGCAAGGGCACAAAAAGCTAATTGTTCTCTTTGTGCCCTGTTCACACCACAGTGTTGATATCACAGGAGTTTTTTTTCTGTGCAGAAAACTGCATACACATTGCAGATTTCTGCGCAGAAAAATCTGCACATATTACCAGTGTTATGGTGCAAACTGGACACAAAGAGAACAACTGTTTTCTTTGTGTTCTTGCAGAAACAGGTGCAGAAAATGTCATGTCTTCACATACTATGAACGAGGCCTCAAGGTGATAATAAATAATAGTTTAACATAAATAACGACATAACATGTGCTCACAGAAAGTACACTATGTATTCCTTATAATGGTAATCAAACTAATGTGGTGTTTCCAATAAGTTAGGTAAATGTAAAATATACAATATGTTTGTACTGGCCTGCTGCTAGGAGTGAAGACAACTCCTGCTTATCACTTACATCTCTTTAAACAAACTAAGATGTATGAGTAAACTGTATTGATGGAAGGTCTTTAACATGGAGCACGTTTTGTTAGATTTTGCTAGGCTCTGGTCTTCAAAATCCGTATTTGGCCATAGATTTGTTTACTCAAACAGTGTTACTCATGCACAATGGTGAAAGAAAAAAGGTTGGGAAGAGTTCATTTAATCCTTAGCAATATTTGTTTTAGCCTATTCAGGTCACTTAAGAAAAAGCCTTCCTTTGTGGACTTGTGATCCCAACAGACATTCTAAAACAACAAGTCTGGAAGAAAGTTTTTATAATTGGTGGTGCAATCATTTTTTGATATAACGAATAGCCTGGCAGTTTGGTCATGACTGGGTTTTTATGCTTTGGTTGTAAAAGTAGAAAACCCCACCAGGTTGAACAAGCCAAGAGTGCCCTAAGGAAGGGCAATGTGTTTCTGTTCATCTGTAGTCATATGAAATCAGTTTTTGCTTTTTCTTTGTCCTACTCTCTTCTTCTTTTTCTCTTCTTTTCTCTCAATATTCTTTCCTTGTATATGTACTTAGCTTTGTGCATTGGTAGGCTGCTTATACACCTCTTTTCTTATTGATTTTATCATCCATAAGCTTAGACACATGCATTGATTGTGGGTAATTCATTTTGTATCTTCATGTAACTGTAATGTACAGCTCCCATGCATACCCACCATGTTCCCTGGATCTATGGACTCTTTTAGTCAACGCTGTGTTAAAACTTAAAAAATGCCTTGTAAATAATATCCTATTAGGGTTCAAGAATAATGTTTACTTCAATTAAATGGTATAGAACTAAGGGATGAAAGTCTGACTCTGGAGATGGCATAGTTAAAGAAAATACTGATCCACTGTTAAAGTAGTGGGTCATATTATGTTGTGTTTAATTTGACAGGTTAAAAAATTACTATGACATGGTAAATTACTTTATGTTAACTTGTCTTGCTGCATATATATATATATATATATATATATATATATATATATATATATACTCAATAAAATCATGTATTATATTATGAGTATGTTTATAAAAATACGCTGGGGCATTCACTGCCTAATGCATATAATAAATATTGGATATCTGCACATTAACTGGCACATGTTGGAATACTACAGTAGTAATCTGTGGAGCGGAGGCTGAAAAAATGCTTAGTTTTGCTTGTAGTATACTGATTATTTCCCTATCCCAGTATGTTTCCCTGAATTAGAATATGAGTGATTGTTCCTAGGTATTGTCACATTAAAGGATTTATAATTATGCTTTTGATGTATACTGTGACATATCCAGAATTTATTAACCTAGATTGGTTCTAGATAGGTCATCTTTAATGTTGAACCCAGGGTTTGCAATTCACAAAGGTATGGAAAAAAGTAATATAAATTCCTTCACTGCTTTAGTGAGAGTTTGGCATACTTTTGTACATCTACTGTATATGTGCATATAGAAACACTTTCCATATAAGCACCATGCCATCCCTGTATAAAAGTAATACTCTGGATCATGGTTTTGCCAAAAAGAATATACATTTAAGAGACTACGCATGTATAACCATTTTTGCAATCTGGGAATTCATCTGTAGATCTCTGCTGGGGAAAATGAGAGTAAAAGTATGCTTTTAAAGCACTGTGTCTGGTTTCTACATGTTTCTGATTAACAAAAAAGTTACAGACATGACATAAACCATTACACAATAGATGAACACTCATTGCCACCACTTTGAAAGCATATCCACCCATTTGTATTAAACATTTAATGGAACATGGCCCACCTAGTCTATCCTTAATCATGGTTAGAAATATTCCGTGCAAGGAAGAAGTGGAATAACGAAAGTCACTCTTACGCCTTGACTAGCAGACATTCCCCCTATTTGAAACTGGGGCGCCAGTGAGAAGTTCTGAAGTCAGAAAAATCTCTACTGATAATGTGAAAGGCAAGATACAGCATATATAAGCTAATAGTGATTCAAATTTTCATTATGCTATATGGAACATTTTAGCAGTCATCTATGCAAGTTGTAAATAGTTGGAATTTCCTAACCTTAGGCTAGGTTCACACATTTTGAACCGCATCCAATTTGCATGACATGTGAAAGAACATTGCTTTCTATTGTGCCTGTTCACATATGTCCTGGGGTGTGGATTCAGTGCAAATTGAAAAGGAGTCCTGTTAGTTTTCTGAGCAGTGCGGTCTGGGCTCAGGTGCAAATTCAGGCCCATTGACTTCTATTGAGCGCTTCAGAATTGCACATGTCATTCAGTTGTGAACAGGATCCTGGCCTGATCCTGATGTAAACCTAACCTAATCTCATACTGATGCAAACCTGACCAGATCCTGATCAAAAACTGACCTGAAATGCTGAATAACTACTTTGTCATTTGGCTGTGAAAACAGAGCTTCAATTTGCACCGCATCCAATTTGCATAGCAGGAGATTGTAACCGGCTCTCTATAATGCCAGTTCACACATATCTGCAGCGGCTCAGGTGCGAATTGCACAGGAGTCCTGTGCGTCTTTTGGTCTGTTTCAGGTCTGAATTCAGCCCTAAATTCCTGCTGAAATCGGACCTGAAACGGTGAATGGAGAAGCACCGGACTCCTGCTGTGAGCTGCTGTGTTCTCCAATGTGAACTTAGCCTTAAAGTGTTTCTAAAGCCTAAACTTTGTTACTTTAATGTACTCATTACATTAGGGTAAAACATTTTTAAGTAGCAGTATGCCCCCTCATCTCCCCTTATACTTACCTGAGCCCTCACTCGATCCAATGTTGTGCACCTCTGTAGCGGCTCTTCCCACTCCCACAGGCTTGGCTGTGAACAGCGGGAGCCATTGACTCCTGCTGCTGTCAGTCAAATCATGTGATGAGAGAGCAGGGGCAGGGCCAAGCCACACTGTCAATGCGGCTCAGAATCTAGCCTGCAGGTGTGCCACAATAATACATGGCTTCCTATGGTTGCATACTGAGAAGAGGAGGAGCCAGGAGCACTGGTGGGAAACCCAAGAAGGATTGGGGCAGCTCAGCTCTAGCTTCGCCTGTGCAGTGACTGGGGCTTTAACTGACAGTTCCTGAGCTTCTAGTTTCTAGTGTTGTCCCAACAGAATTAGCAGGGAACAGAGGGATCTGTAAATACTGTATAGGGAAACTGTATGTGGAAGTCTAAGTAAATGACTATCTGCTCATATGTTTGGCTTCTCTAATATCATTCTCTTCCTGGCTATACTGTAGAAGCAGAAAAAGTAACTTTATACCTTGAACATTAGCATTTCTCTATCTAACTTTGCTTTTCATGTCTATTGCTTTTAGTTTCCATTACCTCACATTTTTCTGCTATCCCTCATTGCTCATTCTCTCTTTTTGCTTCATTTATATTGTTTAGTAGCATTTGTGTTCATAAATTTACTACATAGGTGTTTCCACGTCACTTTATATTTTGTTAATTATTTGTATTTTATAATTCAGATTACAGTATATTTCCCCAATCTATATTTGTAATAGCAAGTCCTAAATGCTGTATGCTTATGTTTGCTTCTCAGAAAAAGATTGATTACTATGCTCAATTCTTCACCTTGGGCAGGAGTAAAGCTCCCCTAACAAGACAAGGATGCTTAGTGATAGTAAGATAATGTTATCTTGTTTTTTTTTTTTTTTCATCTTTATTGAGTTATGGTAAGTTTTTTTTTTTTTCTCCCAGAGGTTTGTATAGTTGGTTCCTACAAACTTTAAACAGATCATAATAGAAAAAATGCACAAGCATAGGTTACCTTCAAAGATTTCCTCATGTCAAATTGATTAGTAGATCCGGAGATATAGGCATTTTAAAGTATAAATGTCACCTGTTTCTGTAAAATTTGAACTTGGTCCTACCCCTTCCACTCCCAAACCTTCAAATTCTTCCTTTAATGAGATAGAAGGTCTCACTGACTAATGGAGAGGCTTAGGACCTGGAGGAATGTTGTTATATTCATCTTGGCACCTACTGCTTCTTTTAAAATGTGATTTTCAGGGAAGGCAGCCCTTCTTATGCATTTTTACATTATAGGCTGATGAGTTGCCCAAGTTTTATTGTGATGGGTTTACTATAAAATGCAGTATAACATTTAAAGGGGAACTTCAGAATCCTTTTTAATCAGAATTTTTTTTTTTTTTTTACTGTAAATTTAATTTAAAAATAATATTTTGCAGGTAATATTGTCTGTGATACTTTGCTGTTCCACCTCCTCATACTCTAGTTTGTATTGCAAGGCTGAAGTTATCATGGCCAATTTTCTATTAAATTAGCGCATTGTGTCTCAAAACATTTATGTTTTTAACAGCCCAATGACATAATGGAAAAAGCCCTTATCTTGCTTCTGTTTCAACACCTTAGTGAACCATTGACAGGTTAATTACCTTATATGATAGCCTGGAAAAAGAGATCTAGAGGGGGAAATAAAATAGAGGGGGAACAAAATTTGGAAAACATCTTGCATCTAGTGCCTCTGACATCATGTTAAAGGAAAATGCTTATAAACCTTACGATGCTGGCAACAGATTCCAACCAGAGTCCAGCCAAATTGTCCAAAATACTCCCATGTTTTTCTGACCTCATGGTTAAAGACTGCTTGGTAATTACTTGTTCCCACCATGCAAGGTGGCCGTATCCCACAGCCAATAAATATTAGCAGGATGCCTGTTCACTTTTAGGTGTTATTTTATCATTACTCCTGCAGACAAGACTGCTTATCTTCTAAATAAACCTTCAAGTCAAGCAAGAAGTTATAGTAACTGGTTTATTACTATTTGCAAGAAAATTATTTGAAAACTCTTTTTTTTTTTTAAACTATGAAATTAATATTATATGTTTTTAAGATAACTGTTAAATGTAGCATATATATATATATATATATATATATATATATATATATATATATATATACATCTACTTCCCAAAGACAACCTCTGGATATGACGCTGAGCATGTGCACTCAACTTCTTTGGTTGACCATGGCGAGGCCTGTTCTGAGTGAAACCTTTCCTGTTAAACTGTTGTATGGTCTTGGCCACCGCGCTGCAGCTCAGTTTCAGGGTCTTGGCAATCTTCTTATAGCCTAGGCCAGGGGTCTCCAAACTTTTCAACACGAGGGCCACATTGTAGATTTTACAAGTATTCGGGGGCCGAAAAAAAAAATCAGTTATGTATAAAATACATGAATGAATAAAATTTAAATGTATATATTTTACATGGATCATTTTTGTAATCAGTAGTGTCTCCATCAATATCCCCATCAGTAGGGGTGCAATGGATCAAAAAACTCACATCACAGTCACGGATCGGATCATTTTTCGGAACAGCAAATAATTGATATTGGCAGAGTATGGCTGGGTATGGCAGAGTATGGCTGGGTATGGCAGGGTATTGCAGAGTATTGGCAGAGTATTGCAGAGTATTGGCTGGGTATTGCAGAGTATTGGCTGGGTATTGGCAGAGTATTGGCAGAGTATTGGCAGGGTATTGGCAGAGTATTGGATGGGTATTGGCAGAGTATTGGATGGGTATTGCAGAGTATTGCAGAGTATTGGCAGGGTATTGCAGAGTATTGGCAGGACATTGCAGAGTATTGGCAGGGTATTGGCAGGGTATTGCAGAGTATTGCAGAGTATTGGATGGGTATTGCAGAGTATTGGCTGGGTATTGGCAGGGTATTGCAGATTATTGGCAGGACATTGCAGAGTATTGGCAGGGTATTGGCAGGGTATTGCAGAGTATTGCAGAGTATTGGATGGGTATTGCAGAGTATTGGCTGGGTATTGGCAGAGTATTGGCTGTGTATTGCAGAGTATTAGCAGAGTATTGGCTGGGTATAGCAGAGTATTGGCTGGGTATTGCAGAGTATTAGCAGAGTATTGGCTGGGTATGGCAGAGTATTGGCTGGGTATTGCAGAGTATTAGCAGAGTATTGGCTGGGTATGGCAGAGTATTGGCTGGGTATTGCAGAGTATTAGCAGAGTATTGGCTGGGTATGGCAGAGTATTGGCTGGGTATTGCAGAGTATTAGCAGAGTATTGGCTGGGTATTGCAGAGTATTGGCTGGGTATGGCAGAGTATTGGCTGGGTATGGCAGAGTATTGGCTGGGTATTGCAGAGTATTGGCTGGGTATTGCAGAGTATTGGCTGGGTATGGCAGAGTATTGGCTGGGTATTGCAGAGTATTGGCTGGGTATTGCAGAGTATTAGCAGAGTATTGGCTGGGTATGGCAGAGTATTGGCTGGGTATTGCAGAGTATTAGCAGAGTATTGGCTGGGTATGGCAGTGTATTGGCTGGGTATTGCAGAGTATTAGCAGAGTATTGGCTGGGTATGGCAGAGTATTAGCAGAGTATTGGCTGGGTATGGCAGAGTATTGGCTGGGTATTGCAGAGTATTAGCAGAGTATTGGCTGGGTATAGCAGTGTATTGGCTGGGTATTGCAGAGTATTAGCAGAGTATTGGCTGGGTATGGCAGAGTATTAGCAGAGTATTGGCTGGGTATGGCAGAGTATTGGCTGGGTATTGCAGAGTATTAGCAGAGTATTGGCTGGGTATGGCAGAGTATTGGCTGGGTATTGCAGAGTATTAGCAGAGTATTGGCTGGGTATGGCAGAGTATTGGCTGGGTATTGCAGAGTATTAGCAGAGTATTGGCTGGGTATGGCAGAGTATTGGCTGGGTATTGCAGAGTATTAGCAGAGTATTGGCTGGGTATGGCAGAGTATTGGCTGGGTATTGAAGAGTATTGGCTGGGTATTGCAGAGTATTAGCAGAGTATTGGCTGGGTATTGCAGAGTATTGGCTGGGTATTGCAGAGTATTAGCAGAGTATTGGCTGGGTATGGCAGAGTATTGGCAGCCATCAGTGTCCCCATCAGCAACACACACACACACCTCTGTACGAGCCAACTTCTGCTGCAAACAGGACAGTGGAAAGGTGGGGCAGCCTTCAACCTCTTCCCTCCCTCCACCCATCGGCAACACACACACCTCCGTACAGCCGTCTTCAGCTCACAACTCCCGCCCGCTGTTTGTATTAACGATCCTTCAGCGTGTGAAGCAGCGGGCGGGAGACACGAGATGAAGACGGAGACAGCTGTACGGAGGTGTGTGTGAAGAGGGGAGGTGCCGCGCTAATGACGTCACTGGTTGCTGGGACATCGGCGGTCCCAGCAGCCAATCATAAGCACGTCGTGCAGCAAATAAGCACGTCGTGTGCTGCTTTGTATTGCCGGACCTGCCAGCTGCGGCGGGCCGGTTTAAACACACAAGCGGGCCGGATTTGGCCCGCGGGCCGGGGTTTGGAGACCCCTGGCCTAGGCCATCATTATGTTGAGTAACAATTCTTTTTTTCAGATACTCAGAGAGTTCTTTGCCATGAGGTGCCATGTTGAACTTCCAGTGACCAGTATGAGAGAGTGAAAGCGATAACCCTAAATTTAACACACCTGCTCCCCATTCACACCTGAGACCTTGTAACACTAATGAGTCACATGACACCAGGGAGGGAAAATGGCTAATTGGGCCCAAATTGAACATTTTCACTTAGGGTTGTACTCACTTTTGTTGCCAGCGGTTTAGACATTAATGGCTGTGTGTTGAGTTATTTTGAGGGGACAGCAAATTTACACTGTTACACAAGCTGTACACTCACTACCCTATATTGTAGCAAAGTGTCATTTCTTCAGTGTTGTCACATTAAAAGATATAATAAAATATTTCCAAAAATGTGAAGGGTTTACTACTTTTGTGAGATACTATATATATATATATATATATATATATATATAATATATTACCAAAAGTATTGGGACACCTGCCTTTACACGCACATGAACTTTAATGGCATCCCAGTCTTAGTCCGTAGGGTTCAATAGTTGGCCCACCGTTTGCAGCTATAACAGCTCCAAATCTTCTAGTAAGGCTGTCCACAAGGTTTAGGAGTGTGTCTATGGGAATGGTTAACCATTCTTCCAGAAGCGCATTTGTGAGGTCAGGCACTGATTTTGGACGAGGAGGCCTGGCTCGCAGTCTCCGCTCTATTTCATCTCTTTATATCCCTTAGGACACCTGTGTGGCTAAGTACTGTATGTAGAGAGACTTGTGCTGAAGTCCTAGAGGACACATTTCCTATAACAACTACCTTTAAAGCTAGATTCAGGCTCTTCCACAACTGCCTGGTGCTTTTCCAGCGTGTTGCTAGATGCCTTATCCACTATAATCCTCTCTGACAAAGATAATAAATTGCTCCACAACCTCACCAGGAAGATTGTCCGCTTGGTACACTACATCTTCAGTCATGGCTGGTTTCATTAACACAGTTTCAACACTGCAAACCTGTCGCTCTTCATTTAACATATCCATATTTGCTTCAGTTTTTGGGGAAACACTCTAACCTACCAGGTAGGAACCACAGTTGTCTTGAAAAACCTCTAGCTCTGGCAGTCTGGGCTTCTTGGAGGTTTCTAGGATCTGTTTTACCTGATGCTGTTGCTTGGGGAACTGTACACTTTATTTAGTGGTCACCCCTACCACATTTAGATCAGCACCTTGCTTGCATGATTCAGGTAAATAAACTGAGATGCATACATAATTACAAATAACATTTTCAGATTCCTTTTTAACCTTGCCTCCCTACTAAATAGAGAACTGCATTGAGGGAAATCTCTCTCCAAATACACATCTTTCTCATTCAATATGCTGTGTTTTTCCATAGGTTTTTTGGGGGAGAGCAAGTAGTTCATCACACAAGAACTTACTTTAAAGCGGAGATCAATGTGACATGTGTGACATCAAACCCACTGCGCTGCCACCAGTGTAAGGTACCTGGTGGCGAGCCTGGCTTGACGGAAGGGGACCTCTCTTACGACTCTGGTTCAGGGTCCACTGGAATGGGAACAGGGGACCCGTGAGCACAGCGGAGTAGGAGTGTCCGTCCGGTGAGTCAGCTGGTGCAGGATGAAGCAGGATGCTGGTGCTGGTCTTTAGGTGGCAGGAACTGCAGGTGGTGGCACAGCAGGCTCGGGGTCGGATGACCGAAGAGAGAGGTAGTCTCTGGAGCAGCAGCAGCGGAGGCAGATCCTGTGCGGGAGAGAGGCACACTCGGACGGCAGAGGTAGTCAGACAGGCCGGGTCACAGGGAAGGCAGATAGGCATAGACGGCAGGCAGACGGATGGTCAAGTGACAGGCAGAGGTTCGGCAACAGGTGGTAAGTCCTTTAGCAGAGTCAGGCAAGCCGGGGTCAAGGAGTAGAGAGGTCAGCGGGGTCAGACAGGCCGGGTCGGGTTCCAAGGATCACAGATAGGCTCAGGCAGGTTCAAACAGGAGATTCAGGTCAGAGCTGCAGACGAACAGCACCGCAGGGCTGCAGCCCTGATCCTTAAATAGGCGCACTGGCGCCAAACAGCGCTAAACGCGCACGTGCACGCGCACGGGCGCGCGCCCCCGCTATTAGCGCACGGGAGCGCGCCCGCGGGCCGGTCGCGCGCGTGCACGCGCCCGCGGCGCGCGCCAACGCCCGCGCTGATGCCTGGAGGGCATGGGGGTAACTATTTGCCTACGTGGAGGCAATCTGGGCCGCACCGGGCGGCCAGGACCCTGACATTGCCCCCCCACAAGGGGCAACCTCCGGGTGCCCAAAAGACTTCTCTTCTCTGGGTGGGCAGAAAAGAAGGCACGGATCAGTCTTCTGGCATGAAGGTTACTATCGGGTTCCCAGGAATTGTCCTCAGCCCCATACCCCTTCCATTTAACCAAGAACTGTGTCTGCCCCTGCCGCCTCCTGCAATCAATAATGGCCTCCACCTCGTATTCTTCACCGCCCTCAACAAGAACAGGACCAGGAGGTCCAGCTCCCCTATCAGGAAAGGGGTCGGGTACAGCGGGTTTCAACAGGGCCACATGAAACACTGGATGTATTTTCATTGAGGTGGGCAACGACAGTTCGTAGGACACCTGGTTGATCCTCCTTTTCACAGAGAAGGGTCCTAGAAATTTGGGAGCGAGTTTCTTGGAGGGGCAAGGTAACTTCAAGTTAATAGTGGAAAGCCATACCTGATCTCCAATCTGGAGGTCCAGTTCTCCCCTTCTTTTCCGGTCAAAGAACCTTTTGCAGTCCGCCTGGGCCTTGGTTATCGTCTCCTGG
Source organism: Lithobates sylvaticus (assembly GCA_028564925.1). Taxonomy (NCBI): domain Eukaryota; kingdom Metazoa; phylum Chordata; class Amphibia; order Anura; family Ranidae; genus Lithobates; species Lithobates sylvaticus. The sequence continues at coordinate 333,873,199 of CM053027.1, forward strand.
AGGATCTGATTGTTGTGGTTGAGGAAGGTCACTGTATCCTGCACCGCTGGAACCGGGATTCTGGAAGAAAGTCAGGGAGAAAGGATAAGTGGAAGCCATAGTTGGAGAAAAAGGGGGATTGACCTGTGGCTGAATGGTTGGCGTTGTTGTATGAAAACTCGGCTAAGGGTAGTAGGGACACCCAATCGTCCTGCACAAAGGACGTGAAGCACCTAAGGTACTGTTCCAGGGTCTGATTTGTACGTTCTGTCTGTCCATTCGTTTGGGGATGATAGGCCGAGGACAGCGCCAACTCAATTTTCAGGGATTTACACAAGGCCCTCCAAAAACGGGACGTAAACTGAACCCCCCTATCGGAGACTATGCTGGCAGGGACCCCATGCAACCTAATTATCTCCCTGATAAAGACACGGGCCGTTTCGGAAGCGGACGGGGTTCCCTTAAGGGGCAGAAAGTGGGCCATCTTAGACAGCCGGTCTACGACTACGAAAATAGCTGTGCATCCCTCTGAGCATGGAAGTTCAACTATAAAGTCCATGGTGATCATCCTCCATGGACGATCGGGTACAGGAAGAGGTTTAAGAAGGCCCCAAGCTCGGCTTCTTGAGGTCTTGCTCCGGGTACAGACAGGGCAGGCGTTGACGTACTCCTTACAGTCCTTTCTCAGACTTGGCCACCAGAAGGTGCGTTGCACCAGATCGATAGTCTTGCGGACTCCAAAATGTCCTGCCAGAGGGTGGTCATGGCACAGATTCAGGACCTTGGTCCGGACGGGTTCCGGGACAAAAACTTGGCTTCCCTTCCAAAAGAGGCCGTCTCTGGGAGTCAGGGGAGCCCCTGGGGTCGCTGGGTCATTTGCAGATGCCTCCTTAATCTGCGAGAGCAAATCTGGTTGTATGAGTAGGAAGTTGCCGGGTGATAGGATGGTATCCGGAGCTGCTGTGTCTTTTGGACTGTCGAACATGCGCGAGAGCGCGTCTGGTTTCACGTTTTTGGATCCTGGGCGGTAGGTGATGTGAAAACAAAATCTAGAAAAAAACAAGGCCCAACGGGCTTGTCGAGGCTTCAGTCGCTTGGCTGTCCGTAGATACTCGAGGTTTTTGTGGTCGGTATACACCAATACCGGATGACTTGCGCCCTCCAACAAGTACCTCCATTCTTCCAGAGCCGCCTTGATGGCCAGGAGTTCCCGATCTCCAACGTCGTAATTCCTCTCTGCAGGAGTTAGTTTTCGAGAGAAGAACCCCACCGGATGCATCAAATCCTTGCTGCCTTGACGCTGAGATACCACCGCTCCCAGTGCCACTTCGGAGGCGTCGACCTCCAGAATGTATGGGAGGGCAGGGTCGGGGTGACTAAGGATGGGGGCAGAGGTGAATAGTCTCTTAAGTTTTTCAAAAGCTTCCTGGGCCTCGGGGCCCCACTGGAAGCGTGTACCCTGCTTTGTCAGTTGAATAATAGGGTTGACGATGGTAGAGAATCCCTTAATAAATTTTCTATAGAAATTTGCGAATCCTATAAAGCGCTGAATGCCCTTCTTGTCCGATGGTGCCGGCCAGTCCAATACAGCAGTCACCTTCTGGGGATCCATCCTGATCCCTGCTGGGGAAATCTCGAGTCCCAGAAACTGAATCTCTTGCTGTTCAAACAGACACTTCTCTGCCTTAGCATATAGGCCGTGCTGCCGGAGACGAAGTAGTACTCTGCCCACATGCCCCTGGTGCTGTTCAAGAGAATTGGAAAAAATTAGAATGTCATCGAGGTATACTATTACGAAAATGTCCAGAAAGTCTCTAAAGACATCATTGATCAGGTGCTGAAAGGTAGCAGGGGCATTGCAGAGGCCGAACGGCATGACCAGATATTCCTTTTCGGATAAAGGGAAGATGCGACCGAATGGGATTTCGGCGCCTGGAAGGATCTCGATAGGACAGTCATATGGGCGATGGGGCGGCAGGGAGTCTGCCCCTCGTTTACTGAACACGTCGAGAAAGTCGTGGTAAGTTTTGGGCACGGCCCGGCACAAGTCCTGATCGGAGTTCAGGCAACACAGAGCAGAGGGCGCCGCAGCGGGCTCAGATAGGCAGTGCTGACGGCAATAAGGGGACTGGAATTTTACTTGTCCTGTTGACCAGTTAATGCAAGGGTTGTGGGCTTGGAACCATGGCATGCCCAAAATCACCGGGAAGAGAGGAGAGGAAATTACATCCAGTATCAATAGTTCTTGGTGCTGGGACAAGATGGTGGCAGGCAAGGGCAAGGTCTCTTGGGTCACTTGACCTGATTTAATGCGTGACCCATCGGCCAAGAAAACAGAAAGTCCCTGGGTCTTCTCTCGGAGGGGTAGGCCGTGTAAGTTGGCAAAGGTGGCATCGATAAAACAACTGCATGCTCCGGAGTCAAGGATAGCGTTGGTGTGGATTGTCTTTCCTTGAAGCTGCAACGAGAGGGGAAGAGCCAGGTGAGTGGTGTTGCTGGGACAAGGTGCAGGTTTAGAAGAGACAGAAGAAAGACACTTACGGATCTTGACTGGGCAGTTGTTTACGTAATGTCCAGAGCCACCACAATAGAGGCAAAGGTTCAGCTGCCGGCGCCTGGCACGCTCCTCAGGAGTCAGGGTGGAGCGCATAAGTCCGATCTGCATTGGTTCAGGGCCGTCGAAGGCAGGGCTGGCTGGAGCTGAAGCAGGTGCAGGAAAATAGCGGGTACGTCATAGAGTTGTTCCATTGCCTGGAAGAAGGTAGCAAGATCCTGGATCTGTGGGCTATTGACTCTCAGAAGACGGTGGGCCCAAGATTGAGGTTCTCCTTGCAGGAGAGATACTACGAACCCCACCTTGGTGGCTTCCAATGAAAAAGTCCTGGGCTGAAGTGCAAAATAAAGCTGACAGGCATCTCGGAAGGCAGGGAACTTGGACCGATCTCCTGAGAATCTTTCTGGAACGGGTACCCTTGGCTCTGGAGGAAGCATCACTACTGCAGGTTGAACCGTGGGTTGGCTGCCACTGACAGGCCGGGTCACAGGGAAGGAAGGGGACCTCTCTTACGACTCTGGTTCAGGGTCCACTGGAATGGGAACAGGGGACCCGTGAGCACAGCGGAGTAGGAGTGTCCGTCCGGTGAGTCAGCTGGTGCAGGATGAAGCAGGATGCTGGTGCTGGTCTTTAGGTGGCAGGAACTGCAGGTGGTGGCACAGCAGGCTCGGGGTCGGATGACTTTTAACAATTGTCTTTAATACCTACTATCATGCAGACAGGAATATTTCAGAGATTTACTCCAAAATGAGGAGGAATCTTAAAATTCTGGCTTAGTGCATTATCGCCTTCTCATCCCCAAAGCCCGCTACAAATCGAAGAGAGAACGAAGATTCGCAGTACAGGGACCTCGGCTAAGGAATGCTCTACCAAACAACATCCGCTTGTAAGAAAAACATCAGGCCTTCAGGAAAAAACTCAAGACCCACCTCTTCTAATATTGCAGGACAACAAAAGCAGATTTTCCGATCATGTGTATGCAATTCCAACACGCAAAATTCCGACTCATGCTCGGAAACAATTTGACGCATGCTCAGAAGCATTAAACTTCCCTTTTATAGTGCAGACAAACGTGTTTTATGCCGTGGTGTTATTGACTGTCAGAATTTTGTGTGACCGTGTGTAGGCAAGACAGTTTGAGCGAAATTCCTTCGGAATTCCGACGGGAAAACCATCAGAGCTTTTTCCGACGAGAATTCCGACCGTGTGCACGCAGCATCTGTGTTACACCAATGGAGCAAAATCGGATCCGAGATTGACTCTCAAGAAATAAGATTTTTTGGGAGATGTTATTTAACAATGTAAAGGAGAGTTGTCAAGCTGCAGAGGAAGCCCTCTTTTATGGTCCCTGAGGAGGGCATCGACAGACATGACATGAACAATCAATCAATTTGCCACTCTTTCCCATATGGTTTTCTAAATACATTTATAAAAATACAAAAACGTGACAAACAAAGGTAATAGATAAAATAAAGTGGGGGAAGGGATAGCGAAGAGGAGGAGTGAAAGAAGTGGCCATTGTGCAAGACAATGACCAGGCCCTCCGGCCAGGAATCAAAAATTCCTCTGGTCCTAGCCAAAAGGCCCAGCCCAAGAGGCAGGTGCTAAAAAAGCATGTTGGTAAAGGAATGGTGCAGTGACCTTGGTGCCTGTAAATCAGTGTGACCCTCACTCACAGTGATTGTACGGCACCCCTGGACTGCCACTCCAGGGGCACATACTCCATTGCCTTTCAAACCCCAACCCTCACCCACAGCCCAGACCACAGCAGCCCCCACTCCGGCTAGGAAGGCAAGGAGTTCTGGAAGCATAGGGAGAGCAAGACCCTCAGCAAGCTCAACCCTGCTCCATCCCTCCTGCCTAATTACATTCAGAGGTACTAAGCGTCCCGCCCTGCATGCAGGTTGGAGCCCGGTGTTCCCTCCCGAAAGACTGTCCGGAGCTAGAGCTACCCCAATTTAGGCCAGAAGGCCAGGGACCCGACCCTCTGGGTCAGACCCAAGATGCAGCACCCATTCTCACCAGGAGCACCCTTGCGGACTGCTCGGACTCAGGCCCCACTGTCACCAGCATGGATGACCAGATGCTGACCCCTGCCAAAGCAGCCCTTCCAGGTGCAATTACACCATCCGATTTGCGGGGGTCCCCCACTCACTTAATGCTCATCCTCCTCTTCCTCTAAAACCCTTCAAGCTGGCACTAGTGCAAATCCACTGCAGCTGCCAGAGTGGCTTATTCTGCCTCATTTGTCTGCAGCTGCTCCTGCCATAGCTCTAGCATCATGCATGGAGGAGTCAGCTGAATTATTTGAACACAAGGTCAGTCACTTGCTGCTTGAGAATGCACAGACATTGCTTGATTCAGATGTTGGTTCTGAGGTAGAGGAAGGGACTAACATGAGCCAACAGAGAGGGGAGAACACTGATAAACAACAAATTGGTAGTCATATTCCCCCAGCCACAGCATATTGCCAAGTTGGCTCCAGTGATGATGAGGATGGAGGGGGTGCTGATCATCAGGTCACTGACGTGACTTGGGTGCCAGATAGAGCAGAGGAGGAAAGTCAGGGGGAGGCACAACCCAAATGAGGCAGGATGTCCTCCAGAGACAGCCATCATGGAAGTGTAGAGAGCAGACACCCTATTCCATTAGATTGTAGAGCTGTTTTATCCTGGCCCACTTCCCAGAGCTCAGCTGTGTGGGCCTTTTTCAGCACTTGTGCAGCTGATTGAAATGTTGCAATTTGAAATCTCTTCTGCAAGCAGATCAAATTGGCAAAAACACAAGTCATTTGGGTACCACATGCTTGAAAAGGCACTTAGCCTCCCACCACTCAGCCCATTGGCAAAAACACATAAAATCCACACATAATGGACCAATTTCTTCTCCTCCTCACTCCTCACCACTCATATGTAACCCCGCTATATCTCATGACTTCTCAGCAATCTCCACTGACAGGGATGATGGTATAACAAAGGGTTTCACAGTTCCTTGCAACATGTCTGCCAGCAGCACACCACCAGCTGTAGCTAACAAATTTTTCAGATGCTGCAGCACAAAAAAAAAAACACTTCCTGCTACCCACATATCCAGTGTCTAAATTCTAGCTTGCCAAATTGCTGGCTTTACAACTCCTGCCTTTCTGTTTGCTGGATTCTGCCCCCTTCTGTGAATTTGTGGAATGTGCTGTACCACAGTGGCAGGTTCCCAGTCACTATTTATTTCCACGTAAGTTCGCTTAAGGCAATACCAGCTCCTCTCCCATCATGTGGAAGACAATGTTTTGGCATTGTTGGTCAAGGCTAGGGGTGCAACGGATCAAAAAACTCACGGATCGGATCGATCCTCGGATCAGAGTCACGGATCGGATCATTTTTCGGATCTGCAAATAATAATTGAATTTGCAAAAACCTGTGAAAATTCCACCACCATATAGTCCCCGCTGTAATATACACGTCATCTCCCCCACTGCAATATCCACATCCTCTCCCCCACTGTAATATCCACATCCTCTCCCCCACTGTAATATTGTCTGAGTATGGCCGAGTATTGGCAGGGTATCGCAGAGTATTGGCAGGGTATCGCAGTGTATTGGCAGGGTATCGCAGAGTATCGCAGAGTATTGGCAGGGTATCGCAGAGTATTGGCAGGGTATCGTAGAGTATTGGCATGTTATTGCAGAGTATTGGCAGGGTATCGCAGAGTATTGGCAGGGTATCGTAGAGTATTGCAGGGTATTGCAGAGTATTGGCAGGGTATCGCAGAGTATTGGCAGGGTAATGCAGAGTATCGCAGAGTATTGGCTGGGTAATGCAGAGTATCGCAGAGTATTGGCTGGGTAATGCAGAGTATCGCAGAGTATTGGCTGGGTAATGCAGAGTATCGCAGAGTATTGGCTGGGTAATGCAGAGTATCGCAGAGTATATGCTGGGTAATGCAGAGTATCGCAGAGTATTGGCTGGGTAATGCAGAGTATCGCAGAGTATATGCTGGGTAATGCAGAGTATCGCAGAGTATATGCTGGGAAATGCAGAGTATCGCAGAGTATATGCTGGGTAATGCAGAGTATATGCTGGGTAATGCAGAGTATATGCTGGGTAATGCAGAGTACATGCTGGGTAATGCAGAGTTTGTTTACAAGTGATCGCTCCGTCATTTGACGGAGCGATCACATTGTAAACAGCGGCCGGGTGTACCAAGATGGCCGCCACTCCGGAGCTAGGCCGAAGCCGCGGCCTTTCCTATGGCCGAGGCCGCGGAGCGCTCCGTGGATCGCGAGGTGTGCCGATCCGAACTGGGTGACCCGTTCGGATCACGGATCGGCGACGATCCGTTGCACCGCTAGTCAAGGCAGTCAGCAGCAAGGTCCACCTTACTGCTGACTCGTGGTACAGAAAGCAGGGACAATATATTTCTTTCACAACACTCTGGGTAACTCTGCTTGCAACTAGGAAGGATGCAGGACAGGGCCCAGTGCTGGAACTTGTTTTGCCGCCACATCTCCATACAGCTGGTGGTGATGATGCGAGATCTGTCAGCTCCACCCCCCTCCTCCTCCAAGCCCTCCTCTCCTCTATTGTCCTATGAACCACCAGTACCCCCTAAGCGTTTAAGGGGCCATTCAATGAGTCAGGCTAAAAGATGCCATGCAGTGCTTCAGCAGGTCTGTCTAGGGGACAAGAGCCACAATGGAGCAGAGATTCTTTCAGCTCTGCAGGGGCAGGCGCAGAGGTGATTTACACCACGGAAGCTTGAGCCAGGAATGGTGATGTGGGATAATGGCACTTACCTTCTGCCCTTCGACAAGGAATATTGACACATGTGCCATGCCTGGCACATGTCCTCAATTTGGTGGTGCAGCGTTTCTTAAACAGATACCCAGGTTTGCAAGATCTTCTAAAGCAGGCCAGAAGAGTCTGATTTGTGACATGACCACCAGGTAGAACTCAACTTTGGCAATGCTGCAGCAGCTGCACATGCAGCAGAGGGTCATCAATGATTACCTATGTGAGTATGGCACAAGGACAGGCTCAGGGCAGTTTGGATTTTTTTCCCCATGCCAATGGCTGCTGATAAAGGATGCATGTACTGTACTGTCACAATTTGAGGAGGTGACAAGGATGGTGAGAAATGACAGTGCATGCATCAGTGACACAATCCCTCCCTCTTGTGTTCCTGCTGGAGCTAACTCTACGTGGCATTATGGACAGGGCACTTAAGGCAAAGCAGAAGGACTTCCTTTCCTCTCAAGGCCTGCTTTATGCAGACACCATTCTTTTGATGCCACAGAACACACAAGAGGAGAGAGAGGAGAATTATGGCAGTTTTGAAGGCATTGAAGCAGAGGAAGACATACGTCAAACCTTAAGAGATGTTTTTCAGTCCCTAGAAACCTTGGGAGTAGTACGTGGCTGGGAGGAGGCAGTTCCAGATACTGTAATTCTCAGTGACCCCAAGGACTTTGTTTCTCATGACTCCGAAAACTTGCGGTGCATGGCCTCCCTTATGCTTAAAAGCTTGCAAAAGGACCCGAGAATTTGTGGAATCAAGGATAAGGATCATTATTGCTTGTCAACCCTTCTTGACCACCGTTACAAAGGGAAAGTCTCGGAACCCATCCCGATACCCACAGAGGAAGCAGGGGATAAAATATCTTAAGGACACCTTAAAGAGGAGTTTATGTAATGCTTTGCCAGACTCTGGTAGGTTACAGTCTCATGGAAAAGCTAGTTTTGAGGCTTCTGCTGGTCAAAGGAGGAGTGGTGGAGAAGAGAGACAGCCTTAGTGATGCATTTCAAAATGTTTTCAGTCCTCAGCATTCAGGGCTGACAGCTTCAACATCCCATCGACAGCATCTGCAGAAAATGGTGGAAGATTATTTGAGGGAAACACACATGGAGAGCTTTCCAGTAGATGATCCACTGGGTTTATTGCGGGGGTCATGAGGATAGACCACTGGCCAGAACTTTCCCAGTATGCAATTGAGCTGCTGGAATGCCCTGCATCCAGTGTACTTTCCGAACAGGCATTCAGTGCTGCCAGAGGTTTTGTGATAGATAAAAGAGCGTGTCTGTCCACAGACTCCGTTGACCGGCTGACATTTGTAAAAACAAATCAGTCCTGGATTATCAGCAACTGTCAAGCCCCTGATGCTGATGCCCCTGATTAAGTGTTATTGGGATTGAAAATCTCTGCAAGACTGTCTAGGTTGCCTAGCTTTGTGGCTGTTTATTTTATCTTGAAATAATTTTTTTGGTATTCGGTATATGGGCACAATTAACACCGAACGACCAATTTTTACAGCCAGGTCAATTCTTGCTTTCATCAAGACTACCTCTAGAAGGCTATGGAGTGAAGGCACCAGCAACACCCAAAAAACAATCTTTCCGCAACTGCTTGACAGGGGCGTCAAATTAAATTGTTTTACAGCAAGGCCAATTCTTGCTTTCATCAAGACTACCTCTAAAATGTCACGGGGTGAAGGCACCAACAACACCCAAAGACCAATTTTTGCATAACTGTGTGACATTTGCGTCAAATACAATTTTTTTTACAGCAAGGCCAATTCTTGTTTTAATCAAGATTACCTGTAGAAGGTTACAGGGTGAAGGCACCAACAACACCCAAAGACCAATTTTTCTGCAACTGTTTCACAGGGGTGTCAAATTATTTTTTTTTACAGCAAGGCCAATTCTTGCTTTCATTAAGACTACCTTTAGAAGGTTACGGGTTGAAGGCACCAACAACACCCAAAGATAAATGTTTTTGCAACTGTTTGACAGGGGCGTCAAATTACATTTTTTACAGCAAGGCCAATTCTTGCTTTCATTAAGACTACCTTTAGAAGGTTACGGGTTGAAGGCACCAACAACACCCAAAGATAAATGTTTTCGCAACTGTTTGACAGGGGCTTCAAATTACATTTTTTTACAGCAAGGCCAATTCTTGCTTTCATCAAGACTACCTTTAGAAGGTTATGGGGTGAAGGCACCAACAACACCCAAGGACCAATTTTTTCACAACTTTATGACAGGGGCATCAAATTACATTTTTTTTGCAGCAAGGACAATTCTTGCTTTTTATCAAGACTACCTCTAGAAGGTTTTGGGGTGAGGGCACCAACAACACCCAAAGAAATTTTTTTCCACAACTGTTTGAAAGGGGTATCATATTTAAATTTTTACAGCAAGGCCAATTCTTGCTTTCATTAAGACTACCTCTAGAAGGTTGCGGGGTGAGGGCATCAAAAACACCCAAAGACCAATTTTTCTGCAACTATTTGACAGGAGCGTTAAATAAATTTTTTTACAGCAAGGCCAATTCTTGCTTTCATCAAGACTACCTCTTGAAAGTTAGAGGGTGAGGGCACCAACAACACCCAAAGACCATTTTTTCCCACAACTGTTTGACAGGGGTTTAAAATGTATTTTTTTTTACAGCAAGGCCAATTCTTTCTTTCATCAAGACTACCTCTAGAGGGTTATGGGGTGAAGGCACCAACAACACCCAAAGACCAACTTTTCCACAACTGTTTGACAGAGGCATCAACAAAAAAAAATTACAGCAAGGTAAATTCTTGCTTTCTTTAAGACTACCTCTAGATGATTATGGGGTGAAGGCACCAACAACACCCAAAGACCAATTTTTCCGCAACTGTTTGACAGGGGCATCAAAGTAAAAATATTTTACAGCAAGACCAATTCTTGCTTTTATTAAAACTATCTCTAGAAGGTTAAGGGTTGAGGGCATCAACAAAACCCAAAGACCAATTTTTCCACAACTGTTTTCAGGGGCATCAAATTAAATTTTTTACAGCAAGGCCAATTCTTGCTTTAATCAAGACTAGCTCTAGAAGGTTATGGTGTGAAGGCACAAACAACACCCAAAGACTAATTTTTCCACAATTGTTTGACAGGGACATCAAATAAATTTTTTTTACAGCAAGGCCAATTCTTGCTTTCAACAAGACTACCTCTAGAAAGTTATGGGGTGAGGGCACCAGCAACACCCAAAGACCAATCTTTCCGCAAAGATTTGACAAGGGCATCAAATTTAATTTTTTTTACAGCAAGTCCAATTCTTGCACTATTTGAACAAGAATTTTTTTTTTAATATTGGCCTGAGTGTACTATAATTTTGGCTTCTTCACATAAGGCTTGCTCACTGTGTAGCAAAACTATTTCCATCCAAAGTCTGCCAAAGAGACACCAGAATTTATCCTAAAAAGCTCTAATCTTGTTCTGAATGCACTAAATTGTGGCTCCAAGCCATTGTTAACTAAATAAAGAAAGCTTGCAGGGAAAATCAATTCAAGACCCCTTTCACACTGAGGCAGTTTTAGGCATTTTAGCGCTAGAAATAGCACCTGTAAAGCACCTGAAAACTGCCCCCCATGCCACCCAAGTGTGAAAGCCTGAGTGCTTTCACACTGGGTTGGTGCGCTTGCGGGACGTTAGAAAAAGTCCTGCAAGCAGCATCTTTGGGGTGGTTTGGGAGCGCTGTATACGGCGCTGCCAAAACGCCCCTGCCCATTGCAATTTCAGAAAGCGTTTCAGAAAGCGCTGCAACATGGGCATTTTTAACCCCTTCTTTAGAGTTAAAAGCACCCTGCTAGTGGCAGAAAAGCACTGCTTAAACAGAGGTAAAAAGCCGCTAAAACGAACAGCGCTTTACTGCTAAAGCACGGGCGACCCCAGCGTGAAAGATGTCTAACTGTCATTTTTTTCTTTATAAATGTCAGTTTTGCTGCAGCAGGTTCTATACATGGTACAGATGCGCCACTTTACAGGCAGACTAACAGAACGCCCCCAGGCACTATATTTAAAGGAATTTTTTTTTTTTTTTTTGCACTTTAAGCATCATTAAAATCACTGCTCATTTAAAAATTATATTTGTTAAAAGTTTTTTTGCATTGGTACATGTCCCCCAGGGCAGTATCTGGGCCCCCATATCCTTTTTATGGCCAATAACTTGCACATAAGCCCAGCCCTGACAATTATCAATCAACAGTCCTCAGGAAGGATGTACTGGAAATGGAGTACAAAGAAGGCCAACAAAGCTATTAAAGGGTCTGGAGGATATTAGTTATGAGGAAATGTTGCGAGCACTGAACTTATTCTCTCTGGAGAAGAGACGCTTGAGAGGGGATACGATTTCAATTTACAAATAAGGATAAAACTTTTTCGTTGGAAGGTTTTAACATGTTTAACAAGACTCGTGGCCTAAAATTAGAAGAAAAGAGGTTTAACCTTAAACTACGTAGAGGGTTCTTTACTGAAAGCACCCGTACACACGGTCGGAAATTCTGACCAAAAAATCCGTCAGATTTTTTCCAACGGATTTTGTCCGAAACTGGTGTTGCATACACACGGTCAGACAAAGTTGTCGGAAAATCTGATCGCTCCGAACGTGGTGACGTTCGTTGCATACTATGGAACTACGTAGAGGCTAGTAGCCAATAGCTTTGGTCTTGTAATTTGATCTGAGCATGCGTGGCACTTTGTCCGTCGGAATTGCCTATACACGATCGGAAAAAGTCAGATCGGATTTTGTTGCCGAAAAATTTGAGATCCTGCTCTCAATTTTTTTCCGGCGGAAATTCTGACGGAAAAAGTCCGCTAGAGCCCACACATGATCGGATTTTCCGACAACATAATCCGATCGGACTTTTTCCATTGGAATATCCGACCGTGTGTACGGGGCATAAGAGCAGCAAGGAAGTGGAATTCCCTTCCACAGGTGGTGGTCTCAGTGGGGGGCTATTAGAAACTATTAGATAAGCACCTGAACGACCACAACATACAGGGATATAAAAGGTAATAATGACATATAATTACACACATAGGTTGGACTTGATGGACTTGTGTCTTTTTTCAACCTCACCTACTATGTACTACTATGTACATACTGTTATTGGGTCACTCAGCGCCTTCTCCTGCTCCGGTGTGCACACTGCTAAATGAACGATATGCAGGGAGAAGGAGGGGGTACAAAATGAAAAAAAAATTATCAGCAGAGAAGGACACTGACTGTGTATTGAGGGAGAACATTGTGCACTAATAATGATCGCATTGGAGAAGCATGTAACTGGAAAGGTGGGCAGGGCATAACTCATGGAAGCAATGCTATACTAGAGCTTTGGGGTGAACTAAGGTAGTGGAAAGGTGTAATCTCCTGGAGGAGGGGGACAGGAGCAGGGTGTGGTTTAATGAGGTCTCCTGAAGAACTTGTTCACTAATGGCTGTGGCGTCCTGCTGGACGGATACCGGAAAGTCATGGAGTAGTTGTTTATAGAAGAAAGGTGAGGCCTACTCCGGAAACATAGGGACAGCTTACTCTTTTTAGCAACAGAGGTATATTATTGGTATATTGGTACAGCTATACTTTAGAAAAAAATTGAACACCTTAAAGACATTTACCTTAGAGCAGTGGTTCTTTTGTTTCAATAGATTTTATTCACATAATTTTCCATAATAAAAGTACAAAATATGCAAACATGTTCGTAGTGAATATAAGCAGCATCAAGTAAAATATCAAATGTTAACTTTTGTATTATAGTACTGATATTCGCTAATTGAGAATCTATTTTTTATTTTTTAGATATGTTCTTACAATTAGGGGTCTTTGCCAAAGATAGGGTTAGCTTTTCCAGGAGTCTGTTATATGACCCTCATTATTTTATCAGAGTTCAGGTAGAGTTAAAGAGAGGAGAAGGTTAAGTATGAAGGAAGAAAGATTAGAGCGTTGGTTCTTAATCCTGTCCTCAAGTACCCCCAACAGGCCATGCTTGCAGGTTTTCCTTTATCTTGCACAGGTGTCAATGGTTTGGTATTTTGGACAGCTATTTTATCTAAGAGAAATTCCCAAGGCATGGCCTGTTTGGGGTACTTGGGGACAGGGTTGGGAACCACTGCCCTAGAAGACACCCGTACTGAGAATAATTACATAAGCTTTTAGTGATGACTTCTCCTATTGTAATTTCGTAGAAGGGTGTTTACAAAAGACACATGGCCACTCATTAAAATAAAGAGGTTTAACCTTAAACTATGTAGAGGGTTCTTTACTGTAAGAGCGGCAAAGATGTGGAATTCCATTCCACAGGCGGTGGTCACAGCGGGGATCGATAGTTTAAAAATACTATTAGATAAGCACCCGAACGACCGCAACATACAGGGACATGCAATGTAATGAAGAAAGAACATCCAGGACTTCCGATTGCCTTTTATTTTGTTTCACAAAGATAACAAAATGGACACCAAGTTGTGGTCATATAGATGCGTTTCACACATACATTTTGTGCTTAATCATTGGTAATGATTAAGCACAATATGTATGTGTGAAACGCGTCTACGTGACCACAGTTTGGTGTGTTTGGTGTTGTCTTTGTGAAATAAAATAAAAGGCAATCAGAAATTCTGGATGTGCAGCCAATTCTTTCTTCTTTCCAAGTTTCCCACTGAGGCGGGCCAGGGCTAGCACTCTGCAAGATACTCCAATCAGCCTTATCTTTATACACCTGGCGCAGCGGTTCTTTTTCTTGTATATACAATGTAATTAAACACACACAAATGTAGGCAGCGCTTTTAAAGACACCTGGATGGTCTAATCTATATATCCATATATATCAAACACATATGATAATACGATACATAAAAAATCAACAAAGTGCATAAGTGAAAAAGTCTGTAATTAAAATGGTAAAGAGTCCATAGGGTAATCCAGAGTGGGGTTCATATCTATAAGTAGAAGATGGTTAAGCTGTCACCGACACCACCACATGTGAAGAGCCATGGGATTACTCACATACCCCTCTGAATAAAACTCTTATCAGAAAATGTAAGGTGATAAGCAGGTAAATGGCACTTGTTAGCACACGTTTTATATCTGATTTCCCTGGACCAGCTTTATCATAAGGAATTTTAAGTATTGGATATGATATACTTAGTACCAGTTTCAGGTTTTTGTGTTTTTGCTGTCCATGTCCGATTGAGGAGATTTACATTTATGGTATGTTTGGCACCATAAGAGGCACCTGACCATAAGACACACCTCTGACTCAGTCATCAAGCTGTCCTTGTGACGTGCACAGCTGCAAACAAGCACAGACCTGGACTGGCAGACACACAGGAGCTTGGTGCACATCACAAGGACAGCTTGAAGTCAGAGGTGCGTCTTATGGTCAGGTGCCTCTTATGGAGTGAAATATTACGTAATTGTAAATCTCCTCAATTGGACATGGACAGCAAAAACACAAAAACCTGAAAAGGGTACTAAGTATATCATATCCAATACTTAAAATTCCTTATGATAAAGCTGGTCCAGGGAAATCTGATATAAAACATGTGCTAACAAGTGTCATTTACCTGCTTATTACCTTACATTTTCTGGTAAGAGTTTTATTCAGAGGGGGATGTGAGTACTCCCCTGGCTCTTCATGTGTGGGGGTGTCGGTGACAGCTTAACCATCTTCTACTTATAGAAATTAACCCCACTCTGGATTACCCTATGGACTTTTTTTTACCATTTTGTTCACTTATGCACTTTGTTGATTTTTTATGTATCGTATGATCATATGTGTTTGATATCTATGGTATATAGATTACACCATCCAGGTGTTCAATTATCTTTCTGAGCCTTGGTAGGCCATAAGGTAGCAGCTGTTTTGCCTCAATTGGCTAAAGTTCTCTTTTGTTTTTTTTCACCATATCTATTAGCCATTGTTAATATAGGAAATAGGCGCTGATTCCTGTATATATATTTATATACACTGTAATACTGACATATAATCACACACATAGGTTGGACTTGATGGACTTGTGTCTCTTTTCAATCTCACCTACTATGTAACTATGTAACTGTGTTTACTCTTTTTAAATCAGAATCACAACAGAAACTACCCAAATCACCCTGTTATCCTACGTGATTTCCATAGACGTTTTCCCCTCAAGCCTGGTGGTCCTCCAAGGGGGAGGGGTCATTGAGGAGGGGTACTGTCAGGGCTGGGCTCAGCCCTTCCTTCACTGAGCTGGCCGCTCAGCTGTTGGCTAATTGCCAGCTCCTATCTCTCCACAGTTACTCAGCTGTTGATGATATCCTGCTCGTCAGTCCTGCCTACTTAAGCTATCCAGTCCAGAGGAGCTATGCCTTCGCCTTGGTAAACATCACAGAAACTATCGACTGCGATCTTGTTAAAGACTTGCTGTGCTGACATCCCTAATGGCTCCAAATCCTTCTTTCTGTTCCACTACATTGATCCCTAACTTCTGGCTTGGCTGACTTTCCGTTCTGGTTACTGAACTTTGGCTATGTTTTGACTACGTTTGTTCTTTTTATGAAACAAGTGTGATTTAACGATTTCATGGTTTCTGACAATAATAAATGGCTCCAGTCAAACACTAACCATGAGTGAAAAAAAGGTTTTTGTGTTATCATTCATATTCTCTGAAAAATGGCCAAGAAATCATAAATTCGGGCAGGGTATGTAAACTTATGAGCACAACTGTATGTGCCACTTTGTGTTGGTCTATCACATAAAATCCCAATAAAATACATTTACCTTTTTGGTTGTAACATGACAAAATGTGGAACATTTCAAGGTGCATGAATACTTTTTCAAGGCACTGTAGCTCTATTTGTCTCCCCCTGTTTGCACTTCCCCATAACCTTTACTAGCAATTCTCTGCTGTCATTTTGACAGCAGTCAACTGTTACTGTCAGAAATTGAGCTGTAGAAAAGTTTTTGGTCAATAACTCCAAATGCAAGATTTGGAGATACAAAGTAATACAGTTGTTACTTTGTATTTACTTTGTTTTATCAATGTGTAGATCAAAGGGACTGTCTCTAATATGATGTCACCCAAAGGAACCTAAAAGTAACAAACAAACAAAAACAAAAAAACAAACTGCTCCCCACTTATTATTTTTTGCTATTGTTCTATTTTTTTTTTTTTTTTGCATAAAAGTTTTTTATTAAGGAGAAAGAGAGTTACAAAATCAAAACATACGCAAAAACAATAATGTACAATATATAGGTGGCAGTGGACCAAAACATTGACTTTATGGCAAACACAGGTTAGACAACAAAGGGATATTAAAAGGTATAAACTTTTAGCAGAAAATATTGCATATAAAATAGAAAAACAAAACAGTGAAATTAAATAAAATGAAACAGTAAGCGAAAACAATCGATGAGGATTCTTGGTTAGAGTGTCTAAGGACAGAATGGTCAGGCAGAGCCACTGTAGGGCTCAACATGGATAAATGGAACATAGAACAATTAATAGAGGGAGTATTCGGTCAATGACTTAACCATCAGCATTTGGATAGGAACAATGTTCAGTAGAGTTTTAATTAAAATTTTTAAGCCATTAATAATTAAGGTTTTTATTTTTTTGCATAGCATAAGAGGTGGGGGGTTATCTAAACAGTCTCTGTTCTTTGATATGTCTTTAGTTCTTCTTTGGCTTACATAGAAGGCATAGCAGAGGTGCTAACATGTTTCAGCCAAATTGGCCTTACTCATAACTATGAAGAACAGAGACTAGGTGCTGTTTTTTCCTTTGGTTTGGATGAGGCAGACAGGAGCCTGAATGAGCACCTGTATCTCCTGCAGATAGAATGTCATATATGGCTGAAGGTGTTAGAGCACTTTTATTTTTATTTTATTTTTTATTAGGGGAGGGTTATAACGCTTGTCAGTTTCTTTTTTTGGGCATCTATGTCCCATTGGGAAGATTTACCTTCATTCTCTGTCCCATAGCCAAAACAAGAATTGAGATGAAATCCCTACAAGGTGAGAGAATCACTGGTTGACACTAAAACCAGTGTCCCTATTGGAAGGATTTACTTCTATTTCTGTTCTGGTGACAACTCAAAATTTGGGATTTTCTTTCAAACAGCTTTTAGTAATAATTTTTTTACTATTTCTTATGTTATGTAATTGGCCTATGTATGACATTTTATAGTCTTGTTGGACTGACATGTTATGATATTTTGTTATCTATGAAACGCCAGGACGACTTTGCTTCCTGTTTCATATGTATACTAAAATCTTTAAAAAAAATTATTAAAGGAAAATAAATGCCTTTAGTTTTACGTTCATTTCTCACACTAAAACATTTTTAAACATTTTTAAAATTGAAAAAAAAAATGCTTAATTTAATTTGT
Source organism: Lithobates sylvaticus (assembly GCA_028564925.1). NCBI lineage: Eukaryota > Metazoa > Chordata > Amphibia > Anura > Ranidae > Lithobates > Lithobates sylvaticus. Next base: position 333,890,897 of record CM053027.1, read on the forward strand.
AAAAAACTTTGCAATGCTTTGTACCAGAAACATAATGTCAGTGTCATTACATTATAAAAGAGACAAAATATAGCGGTGAGACAGTCACTTCTCTGCACTCTGAGCAGACCAAGAACTGGAGCAATCAGTGGTCATGTGATCACCTGTGATCAGTTCTCCATCTTAGAGCAGACATGGGACAGATGCACCATGGAGGTGAGTGTGTGTGTGTGTTTTTTTCAAACTCTTTATTTCTCCTTTGAGGACCTTGGGCATACGAAGTATACACAAAAAAATGGATCCAAGATTCCTTTTATGCCCTGGTCTTTTTCCATGCCATGGCCTACTTATAACAACATTTGTAGGCATCATTAAAACAAAAATACAGTGTACCAACATGATTGCTACAACATACTTTTACTAGCAAAAGCAAACACACAAATGAAAACCAGAAAAAAATGAACCTACCGTACAAAAGAATCACTTATTTACCCATTGTTAATCATTATCTTCTACCCCTTTTCCCCTTATTATGTGCATGTGGTTGGAAGAGGATGGATGAGGCTCTGTATATTTGTTTAACAGGAAATGTACTAGTCGGGTCCAGCATGCATATATGGCAGGGGGAGAATGAGCAAGACTTCCCCTGTGTGTGTCTGAAACAGCTCTAGATCAGAGGAGAAGGCTTTGTGTATGTTGCCTGAATAAACTTTATTTGAATTTACAAAAAATATGCAAAGCCAAGTTTTTAAGCTCAATTGTGTAATGGAGAAAATTCTGAACTACAACGCAGAAATCACAAAAATGGTAGCTGATGCAGTTGCTATCTCTATGATGGTAACACCACTTCAAAATAATTAAAATAAATAAAAAATAATTAAAATATTAAGGCAGCACTATCACCCATCGAACTGATAATAATTCATCAGTGCTACCAAAATGAATATATAAATAACAATATGTTATTAACAAGTGCACATATGGTAAAAGGTGCAAATCAAATAACATGCAATAACTCTCAAAATGTCCCATGCTCAAACCATGCTGTCAATAAAAATAAAACAGTCCCAAATCACAAATATATAAATCTTCTTTCTTTTATTTTATAAAGTTTACAGTGCAAAAGAAGAGAATATTTTCCTTATTGATTGTTTGAAATAAGGTGCATAAAAATCCTGCTTTCCTTCAAGACTCCACCGCAAATGTGTCATTCACCATTAAATACACTAAATCACTCACCAGAACTCTTTGCTGGTAATTTAAAAGACCAGCCCACAATGCATGTGAAAATGCAATTTTCAGGAATATCAGCTCATCTGGACCACTGGAACTTCCTACAGAGTGCCGCCGTAGACAACTTGGCACTTCACCTCAATAACCACAGTGCATTAAGGAACCCAGTCAGAAGGAAGAAAAAGCTCCCACAGTGTAAAACTGTAATTTCTTTTATTCATAAAACCATCTGCCAAACACTTACATTAGTCTAATACAGTGATGGTGCTGCGCTGTTAGGTGTCAACTTTTGAAATATAGAGTAAGAAAGTAAATTTGTTTAAATTTAGGAGTTCATTGTTGTGTTCTTCTAAAATTATATATATATATATATATATATATATATATATATATATATATATATACAAATCTTTTGCAAATTAAACGACACAATACCAAAAAGAATAAAAATCCACAAGGTGAGTAGTAATGTACCAATCAATGCCTATATAAAGGGTTACTACAACTAAAAGTACTGATAACATTCATATAAAGAATATGGTGGCTGGTGTATACACAACATAAAAACAAAAAACTAAAATGTATAAGTCCATATACAGACAATTGTAGTCCGATGTGGTGTTTTCAAACAAGTGGTATGTCCCTTCACCGTTCAAAACAGTAGATGAGTGACTGGTGTCTTTTCTTACAAATGCTGTGACACCTAAGTGCTCTCAAGCCTCTCACCTTACTGCTGTAAGGTAAAAGCATGACTTTATAGCTCTCTCTGAAGGTCTGTGTATTTCCACTTGCCTTTAGGGATCCTTTTATGGTTAACCCAGCTTGTGGTTCTTTATGGTGGGTATTACCTGCTCTATGGTGGTCCTGGGGATCCCTCCCGGTATCCTCCTTAGTGGTGGTGTATAAGGAAGAGATTCGCAATAGTGTAATATTGTTTTTCTACGGGGGCGTTAATGCGTGTCAGAGAATTCTTTCTCCTTTGTATTTTGTTTGAGCTCCTGTGATCTCCCCGAACTGGTCGGCGAGCTCCCAGACCTATGATACATGAAAGTTTACTTTCTCTTTTGACTATTGCTGGGAAGCTGGACTTTGCAGTGTGCCAAATTGGTTTGTTTTGTTTTTCTTCACAACTGACACTGGTAGAGCACACAAAATGTTGTATACCAGACCTGTTCCAGATGCACTTTCTGACTGTGGGCATGGACCTGGCATGCATGATGAGGTCAAGTCCAAAGCCCTTCCCTACGCGTTTCACCTCCCAACGTTTTCCAGTGGTGAAATCTTGCAGCCAATCTCTTGTATTTGGTAAAAGGCTAACTACTGTTTGATGACAGCCACTTTGATTCAGTGTTGCCAAAATGTGACAAACTATGACAGAAATAGGGGCAGAAGTGTTGCTATACCCTAGCATACAGGGTACTTAGTGCCTCAGGTCCCCTTTGCATCCCAAGTATCTCTTATGCCGCGTACACACGTGCGGACTTTTGCCGGCGGACCTAGTCCAGCGGACAATCCCGCGGGACTTTCCAGCTAGGTCCGCTGGACTTTCCGAGCGTGTGGACTTGCCCACACACGCACGGACTTCTCCAGCGGATAATCCGCCGGCCAAAAGTCCGCGGGACTTTTGAAAATGAACGGACTTGCCCACACACGGAGCAGTCCGTTCATTTCGAACGTAACTTCAGGTTACGTAGCTAGCGTAGGCAGTAAATGCCGCCGCGCTAGCTCCGCAAGCTGGCATGGATTTAAAGGGAATCCCCACGCCGAAAAAAACGGCGTGGGGGTTCCCCCCAAATCCAAGTCAGACCTCATCCGAGCACGCAGCCTGGCAGGCCAGGAAAGGGGTGGGGACGAACGAGCGCCCCCCCTCCTGAGCCGTACCAGGCCGCGTGCCCTCAACATGGGGGGTGCCCTGGGGAAAGGGGGGCCGTGCGGCCCCCCCACCCCAAAGCACCTTGTCCCCATGTTGATGAGGACAAGGGCCTCTTCCCGACAACCCTGGCCGTTGGTTGTCGGGGTCTGCGGGCGGGGGCTTATCGGAATCTGGGAGCCCCCTTAAATAAGGGGGCCCCCAGATACCGGCCCCCCACCCTATGTGAATGAGTATGGGGTACGATGTACCCCTACCCATTCACCTAAGGTGTAAAATGTAAAGTACAAAAACACACACACTTTTGAAAAAATATTTTATTGCACTGCTCCGGGGGTCTTCTTCCGTCTTGGGGGTCTTCTCGCCGGACTCCTCCGCTCTCTTCTGCTCTTTTACCTAGCTCTTTCACGAACGGAGGAGTCCGGCTACCTTCTTCGTCGTCGCCGCCGTCGTCTGGGGGTCTCGATCCACCTTCGGGGGTCTTCCGGGGGTCTCTTCTGTTCTTGCGGCGGTCGTCGTCTTCCGCGCCGCCGGCGCCTTCTTCTTCTTGTCCTTCTTGTTCTTCTTCTTCTTCCGATGTTGACCCGTCGCTGTCTCTGCCCGGAATGCCTGTGCCGCTCTGCGCTCGGACTTATATAGGGACATGGGGGACAGGGTCACATGTTCATGTCACATGGTGACCCCGCCCCCTTGCGATGTCACAGTCCCAGCATCCTCCGGGACTGTGACAACACAAGGGGGCGGGGCCACCATGTGACATGTGCATGTGACCCTGTCCCCATGCCCCTATATAAGTCCAAGCGCAGCGCGGCACAAGCATTCCGGGCAGAGAGAGCGTCGGGTCAACATCGGAAGAAGAAGGACAAGAAGAAGAAGAAGGCGCCGGCGGCGCGGAAGACGACGACCGCCGCAAGAACAGAAGAGACCCCCGGAAGACCCCCGAAGGCGGATCGAGACCCCCAGACGACGGCGGCGACGACGAAGAAGGTAGCTGGACTCCTCCGTTCGTGAAAGAGCTAGGTAAAAGAGCAGAAGAGAGCGGAGGAGTCCGGCGAGAAGACCCCAAGACGGAAGAAGACCCCCGGAGCAGTGCAATAAAATATTTTTTCAAAAGTGTGTGTGTTTTTGTACTTTACATTTTACACCTTAGGTGAATGGGTAGGGGTACATCGTACCCCATACTCATTCACATAGGGTGGGGGGCCGGGATCTGGGGGCCCCCTTATTAAAGGGGGGTTCCCAGATTCCGATAAGCCCCCGCCCGCAGACCCCGACAACCAACGGCCAGTTGTCGGGAAGAGGCCCTTGTCCTCATCAACATGGGGACAAGGTGCTTTGGGGTGGGGGGACCGCACGGCCCCCCTTTCCCCAGGGCACCCCCCATGTTGAGGGCACGCGGCCTGGTACGGCTCAGGAGGGGGGGGGGCGCTCGTTCGTCCCCACCCCTTTCCTGGCCTGCCAGGCTGCGTGCTCGGATGAGGGTCTGACATGGATTTGGGGGGAACCCCCACGCCGTTTTTTCGGCGTGGGGAGTCCCTTTAAATCCATGCCAGGTCACGGAGCTAGCGCGGCGGCAGTAACTGCCTACGCTAGCTACGTAACCTGAAGTCACGTGCTAAATGAACGGACTTGCCGATGAGCGGCAAGTCCGTTCATTTCAAAAGTCCCGCGGACTTGCCCACTAACGGCGGGATTGTCCGCCGGACTGCCAAGTCCAGCGGATAATTTTAAAACCAAACTTAAAACTTTGGTCCGCCGGACTTTGGCGCCAAAAAGTCCGCCGGCGCCCACACACGAGGGGATTATCCGCTGGACTTCAGTCCAGAGGATAATCCCGCGGGATTGTCCCTTCGTGTGTACGCGGCATTAGATAAACATATTTCAAAATCCATTATTACCTCCATTAGTTACTGTATTTCACCTCACAATTTCTGTTAGGTGTTAGGCAGATAATTTAATCTATAGATAATCTATCTATTATGTACACCTGGAGAATTATAGAAAATATTAGCTTGGTTATAAAAGCTGAAGTCACTGCCTCTCCTTAGCCAAGGAAGACGCATGGGGTGCAGGAACACCTGAAAGAGAAAATAGACAGCATAAAAAATACATCCTATCCCTACAATAACACAGTGCAATATATATATATATATATATATATATAATATATATATATATATATAGTGAGTGTTGAGTAAACATTAATTACCCTCAGCCAAGAGCAGCAAAGCATATGACATATCTAATCATAAGTACAGGTGAGAACTGGGCCCCACCCCCATCCGAGGGTGCCACCCCTTTTTCATAACAGACCTAAAGAAACTTACTTAGCAATTCCTATAAAACTGTTGTATAATGGGAACAATGGCAGCATATTTAGAAAACAGATCTTGTGTACTTTTCAGTCCATTATTCAATTTTAAGGTGAGAACTTTCCCTCTTTGCCACACCTAACTGACTAAACACCCTAGTGTATTTGGAGCCCCAAAGCCCATCAATCCTTCACTCAGGGTGGAACAACATTTCCCAGCAGTTTTCCTTCTTCCTAGGGACAACTCCGGGGACAGAATGCATGGCTGCATTCAAACAACAAGCAGACATGCCATGGTACAAGGGACTGCACTTCTTGAATTAGGTTCCCTTGCATTTGTAATCTCAGTCTGTCCACACAACAGCCGGGGACTGAGAAAAGATTTCTTCACTTGTTAAAGAAAAAAACACGCTGACCGTCAGATCAACCTGTTACTTTTCAGGTGGAGGCACATTAGCGATTCCAGAACACTAGCCAGTGTGACTCAAGTAGGCACTCCTTGCAACTGCTGGCAGACCACAGTCCCAGCGGTATAGCCAAACAGGAGTGTCCCCACTAGCAACATTTCTGCGAAGAAGGTGGAGTGGCTTCCAGCATAGCGTCCTGACTCCACAAAGCACACATTTGTAATCCATTCAGTTTCAGTAAAGGAACACAATTCAACGTCATTTACCAGTAAAATCTGGGATCCGGTAACTTCAGGGTTTCCCCTCTTGTATTTACAGTGGTAATGTAGTGATAAATGTCCTTCTTGCTCGGCTGGCAAATAGTAACATTATTGGAGTTGATTTTGCGACCATAGCCCCAAGTTTGTAGAACCGAAGTATATCTCTCAGCTATATTGGGTGACAACTTTTGGAAATCTAATCATAAAGAGATCCGAAGAAAACTCTGCATAGCTTCATCTACCCATTGTGTTTCCTCTTCCTGGATCTCTTCCTCTAGATGGGCTGGTATATAGGGATACAGGTAACCATACACCTCAGTGACTTTCTTAATGATTATGTGCTTTGTCTTGGAAAGCAGGGACATGATGAGAACATAATATTTTCTGCCAGGAATAAGCTAAGCACAATATGCATACAGCCTAAAAACGTCTAACCACATAGTATTCCCTCTAAGGGGTATTCTGAGAACACTAAACCCTGTTCCAGGGATATGCTGGGCCTATTGCATACCTGGTCAGGAACATAATTGACATGCAGATTGGGACATGCCACATGGGGTTCTCTGACACAGACATGTTAGGCACAAGGAGCACTGGGGTTGATTTACTAAAACAGGAGAGTGCAAAATCTGGTGCAGCTCTGCGTAGAAACCAATCAGTTGAACAAGCTGAAGTTAGAAGCTGATTGGCTACCATGCACAGCTGCACCAGATTTTAGTTTTAGTAAATCAACCCCACAATGCCTAGGAACTTCTAAACCCTCTTCTGGAGAAGTGTTGGATACATTACATATCTGGCCATGAATATAATAGGCACCCTATCAGGGATACATAAACAATGGTGATGCACTGCCTGGAGCATACTGAGCTGTGGGGATGAAATATAATAGATGCTGAAAACTAAGGGGCACTTAGGCAGAGAATGCTGAGGGACATTTTGAAGGACATAGGGGGTTATTTACTAAAGGAAAATCCACTTTGCACTGCACTGCACTTGAAAGTGCACTTGGAAGTAAAGTCGCTGTAGATCCGAGGGGGACATGCAAGGAAAATAAAAAACAGCATTTTAGCTTGCACATGATTGGATGATAAAATCAGCAGAGCTTCCACTTATTTCAGATCTACCCCTTAGATTTAGAGTGACTGTACTTCCAAGTGCACTTTCAGTGCAATTTCAAGTGTACTTGCAGTGCAAAGTTGATTTGCCTTTTGTAAAAATAACCCCCATAGTGTTCACACCCAACACTGAGACATGCTCTGCACACAAGATTCTTTTATCAGTGGCATGCAAAGTACATTGAGTACTTTTCCAAGGACATAATGGGATTGATTTACTAAAGGAAAATAGACTGTGAACTTTGCAAGGTGCAGTTCCACTCTGCAAGTGCAGTTGCTCCAGAGCTTAGGAAAATGAGGTAACGCTTCACTTTGCAAAGAGTACCCAATCATGTGCAAGGAAAATAGTAAAACAGCATTTTTGATTGCACATGATTGGATGATGGAAGTCAGCAGAGCTTTTCCTCATTTACTAAGCTCTGGAGCAACTACACTTGCAGAGTGAAACTGCACTTTACAAAGTGCACAGCCTATTTGCCTTTAGTGAATCAACCCCAATGAGTACAAATGGTGTTCAGTTGGGGGCGATTTGACCAAGAGGTAGTCTGCCAAGGGCATAGTAAAACACAGATTACTCTGTCAGGTACAGTATATAACAGCCACATGGGAATCTATTCCAAACACATTTTGAGCACAAAGTGTACTCTGCCAGAACATGCTGAGCATAGGGTTGCCACCTCATCCCTTTAAACCCGAATACATATGCATTACACAGACTCTGAGGCTAATTTATTGCAGATAAGGCACCAAGTAGGTTTTATTACCACCTTAATCAGTCACAAAACCTGTGTAATTAATATATGTTTGGGTTTAAAGAGATGAGGTGGCAACCCTAGCTGAGCATGAGAGACACGATGATGGTGGCATGCTGACCACAAGGATAGGATAATCACATGGGATAATCTGTTCAGAAAATAATCACTATGCATGGTGAGCACAACGACTAGTTTACTAGGTGTATGCTGAGCACTAAGTTTCTATATCAAGGACATCCTTGCTACAATGAAAAATGGCAGGAACATGCTTAGTAAAAGACATTTAGACAAGGACATGCTAAACACATGCAAAACACTTCCAGAGACATGCAGAGCACAAACACTGTTCTGTCCTGCATACTGAGCACAAGGGACACTCTGTTATAGGACTTTCACACTAGGGCGGGGGAGTGCTTTTATCCCCGCTAGGGCCCGCAAAAGGCTTAAAAGTGCTTGCAAAGGGTTAAAACGCCCCAATGGCATGGGCGTTTTAGGAGCGGTGTATTCACCGCTCCCGCAACACCCCAAAGATGCTGCTTGCAGGACTTTTTTTCCCGTCCTGCAAGCGCACCGCTCCAGTGTGAAATCACTCGGGCTTTCACACTCGGGTGGCAGGGGAGGCGTTTTTCAGGCGCTTTACAGGTGCTATTTTTAGCCTTTTAGCACCTGAAACACACCTCAGTGTGAAAGTAGCCTTAGAGACATTCTGAGCACATACAGTATATCTAAGGCTACTTTCACACTGAGGCGCTAAAGGGCTAAAAATAGTGCCTGTAAAGCGCTTGAAAAACGCCTCCCCTGCCACGCCAGTGTGAGCCCGAGTGCTTTCACACTGGTGCGGTGCACGTGCAGGACGGGAAATAAAGTCCTGCAAGCAGCATCTTTGGGGCATTCCTGCAAGCAGCATCTTTGGGGCATTGCGGGAGCGAAAAATACACCGCTCCTGAAACGCCGAAGCACACGCAAACCCTTTTTCGGCCGCTAGCAGGGGTTAAAAGCGCCCTGCTAGCAGCCGAAAACCGCAGCTAAAACGACGGTAAAGCATTGATAGACCACCAACGCCACCCCCCCGCCGCAGTGTGAAAGTGCCCTAAACCACGCACACGGTGGTACCTTTGGAATTATACTATGCAAACCCAAAATATATTTTGTTTTTATATAGACTTGCAAGTGACTTTATGCACATTTATTCATAGTATCACTAGCTTAGTTACATATTTTTCTTTGCTTTAAGTTTACTTTAACAAGTTGGGTATATTTATGGTAGTTTGGTTTATTTTGTTTATTGTTCTTTGTATTTTTGTTTCCCTTTTTTTGGCATTGGATCACATTGTAATGTGTATTATTATTTGTATAAATAGGGCTAATGATGAGCCATTTTTTGTCACAGTAACAGGGGCACGGTATTTGAAATGAACCTCTGCAATTCTTATAAGCCATTTAAATACCACTGCACCTTTAAAACTACCAAAAACACCATTATTTCACCTTCCTCATGTAATCTAATGCATTTCACCAAAATGGCAAAATCTTTCCAAAATCTCCTGATTGTTGATGAAATTTCAGGGATATAAAAAACTCTTAGCTATGGTCATTCCCAATAGTAAGGCTGCCCCAGCTGGCCTCTCCTTCAGGAAATGCTAGCTGCTTATATGCAATACTGACTGAATAATTTGGTTCTTGGTCTACTGACGTGGGACAAATTATAATGATCTGACTTCACTTGCTGCATATTGTTAAAGCGGTTCTGCACACATTTCATTTAGTAAATCTCTTTGCCCTCCATATCAGGCAAAGAGTACTAAATGAAATGTGTTTTTTTTTTTTTCACTTACCTTGATAATCGCCGACTTCCTGTCCTCTGTGTCTGTGGCGGTGGGCGGGGTCTGTGCGGGGATCCTCGTCACGCCGCACTGTCTCCTGGGATCTGGTGTCATTGATCCCAGGAGTCTGTGCGGGCATCTTCCGAAATCTCGCGAGATTTCGGACACATCTTCCGAAATCTTGCGAGATTTCGGCCACATCTTCCGAAATCTCGCGTGATGTCGGCCACATCTTCCGAAATCTCGCGAGATGTCGGCCACATCTTCCGAAATCTCGCGAGATGTCGGCCACATCTTCCGAAATCTCGCGAGATGTCGGCAGATGTGCCGACATCTCGCGAGATTTCGGAGAACGTGAGCTGCACTTCGCCGTTACTGCGCACGCTCGAGATCGGCGCAGTAACGGCGGTGCATGCTGGGCCATCTGGAGTGCCTGTGTGGGTTCAAATGCCCACAGGCAAGATGGCCCCCAGCATTAAAAAATTTCCAGAAATAATAAATCTATTTGAAAGAAGCTGCTGCCGGTTTACATCCAAGGACACGTGAGTACCTAAACTGCATTGCATAAGCCATTGCATTACAGTAAAAAAAAAAACCCATAAAGACAAAGAATACAAAATAACCCATTACAAGATACGATAACAAAAAAAACATTTATTCCTGAAATATGTAGCTTCAGTCCAAAGCGTACTTTTTTCGACTGCTAGTTGTCCTCAGTCTGATTGCCCGCATTATTTAATCAACTACCTTAGAGCCCAGGTCATTCTGGACCTGCCTCCACCATGTGATTGGACAGTAAATAAAGAAGCAGCACAGTGATGAGCTCATCTCTCTGTCACTCTGCTCTCTTCTTCTATCAGCAAACTTCTTGTCAACATCCAAATTGATTTGTTCCTTGTGCTTCTTCATCTTACACTGTTGCTATACTATACATAAACTGCAAGAGGCTACCTGGCAAACTCAGGTACTAACACTGCTTGCACTTAATACATATGTTTAATGATGTATTAATGATTATGGCGCTGTGTTAATTTGTGTAATTAACATGTCAGTGACTAAGAAGGCTTTGAAGCCAAAGATGGTCACCCAGCTAGCAGTTTGGGAAAGAGGTTGGTAACAGCAATCGTATATATCTCATAGTAGAGGTTTCCCTTTATATATATGGTCATTATTTTAAATAATAATAAATTATGCACAGGTTACCAACCTGTAGGTGGCAGCATTACTTTACCTTGCAGCTGTTTACCAACGTATATTGAAATAAGCATGTATCCTTTACCAGGCGATTGTTGCCAGATGCAGAATTTCAGTGCTTGTTTTTAGTGTATCTGTAATGCCTACAGTTAAGAATAATATTTAGCAAAAGGGTTATTTTATGCAATGCTTTCTCAAACTATATTGCATTTCAGTATGCCGCTTTCTTTATCTAAGATTTACTAGTAGAGGATCCTTTTAAATAAAATAAACTTTAAATGAGTATTAAATGTGTGGACATTAATACTTCTCATTACGCAGACATTTATTTTATCAAACGTTTCTGCGTAGCATGTGATTTTTTTTTTAATTTTGTGCGTTCACGTTCTGGTGCTGTGCCTATTATTCTTATCCCCAGCATTTTCTTTTATCCAGCATTATGTTACCCAGGATCTATTCTGTTGCTGCATGTGTTTTGATTTATTGCACAGAAAATGTTTTCTTTTAACAAGAATATGCGTTTCACAGTATTTTATTGGAGACTGTTTTACCACAAATCCAAAGCTTTTCCTTTTTTATAAAAGGTTACTCTTTGGCCAGAATCATTCCCTTCTATTAAACTGGTTATCTGTTTGATTTAGGGTATTTTTATATTGGGAATATGTTATTACAGTTTGTAAGATCATAGCCTTTGCCTTTTATATTGGTTTGCCATGCAGTCAATTCTGTCCTTGTTGAAAGAACCAAGAATTATGATAATAACTAAGTTAATTATGAGATGTTATTCATTAAATCTTACTTTGGTATCACTCACAGAAACCAATAGGATGAAAATGTAAGCTAAAAAATAAATCAGCCTTCTGGCTCTACAACTTTAACCAAATAAATAGGAGCTTTTTAGTGGGCTCTTTGTGAAGCGCTTAAACTACTTCTATACTAAACACTAGAGTATTTGGTTCTGTGCTTGTAGTGGTAATTATAAAATATAACAATATATATTACATGCATACAACAGGATTTATATCTAGTTTAAGAAAAAAAAAAAAAAAAGCTTCATGCACAAAAGCTATAAAGTGTCCTCCCTTACACATTCTCATCCTAATCAACAGTGAAACCCTAGTTTTCTCTTTACATTTTATTAGTAAACTAACTAGCATTTAGAATATAAAAGAATTGATGGAGTTCCATTGCCAGGCTGCAATACCAGGTTTCTCCTGTAGAGGTGCTGCAGATGAACTCTAACATAGCAGGTTCTTGTTCCGCTAAAGAGGAGAGGAATATATTTACTCATATGTGTACGGTTCTCTCTATCGCTACATGAAGGGCAGCAATTATGTTTTATTTAAAATGCAAAACCCCTTTATCACACAATAATGTTATACGATTCAGATTAATCAATTTAAAATATAACTCCATGTTTAAAATACCACTATAGAAAAAAATATTGAATATTTCATGCATTTTTATTTAGTGTTATATTAAAAAATAATTTTAATTTGGATACCCTTTAAAGATGCAGTCTTTTGAAATATATAAAAAATACTATAATGTTTTTATATATATATATATATATATTTTTTTTTATATATATATATATATATATTTTTTTTTTATGTATAATGTATGACAAAAATCCAACAGTGTTTTTAAAGCATGCATCTTTTTTTTAATTTAGCCAATAAAAGCTATCACTTAATTAAAACCCAACCTTTTAGCTTGATCGGTGCATAACATGGACAACACTCTGCTATTGCCATACAGTATAAGTTATTTTTAGCCATTTTACTGTTATTTTGAACATGGCTAGATCATCAGCTGTTAGTTATTTTTCATTTTACTAAAAAAATGTTTTGGACCACATATATTGCAATTTTATATATACCATATCAATCAAGTGTATATTGACCAAATAAAGCCACAAAAAAAAAAAAAAATTAAAATGGTGTCCCATGTCCTGTTATCTTAGAAGGGATATGAGCAGGGGGGGGGGGGGGGGGGGTATAATCTGGAGTAAACACTTCAGGAACCATGGGGTGATCAAATAAAAAAAAAAAAGTCCCAGGTATTGCAAAAGAGGACTGAACTTGTGTAAAAGAATACCTCAAATTACAAAGTTTGCAGCATATGCCCTTTCTCCACTATGATAAAGGGGCGCGGTCCTTAAAACATGTTAGTGGTGATCCATTAGAGGTGTTTTATTGGTGTTTCACTGGAGGTGTTTGTCTTTGGTGATATGCCCTGATCAAATTGCTTTATTTTAAGGGGAATTTCATTCTTCTAATTCATTAAAACATGTTCTTATTTGCACAATTTGGTGCCCTCTGCTTTATGTTTCTGGTGGGTATGGAGTCAAAGGGTGCTATGGGGTCTTAGGAGGGCAAAACACTTTAGAATATGATTGTATAAGAGCTGTTCTGGAGCAGGTGTCCCTGTTGTGAGGTGTGCCTTCTACTTCTGTCCCAGTAACAACTGTAAAGTTTTATATTTCCCCCCAACTATTTGTTCTGGATAATTAAAGGATGAGCCCTCCCAGTGGGGGACATACTGTATACACCAATCATGAGCTGACAGATGTTTCGATTCCCAACTCAATCCAGGCAAAGAAAAAAAGTTGAAGTTTCATTCTACATACATACCCTCTAACTCAGACTGGCCTTGATATGACTTTACGTTTTAATGCATGTTGATTCTTGAACTAAGACAGTAAAATGTTGCTACTGTAGAAAAGTTTTTAAATGGAATTAAGTTGTTACTTATGTTGTTTATGGCTTGAGAATATTTGTATATGTGTATCTGTGACACCTCCATTATTTTCCACCAAATTAAGTTTTCATGTGTGATCTTGGTGTCAAGCCCTCTTTATCTTTGTGGCTACAGTCCTGGTATAAAATAGATTAGGTTATTTTACATCTATTCATTCTGTTCAGGCATACATAAAAAATAAAAGTTAAAAGGCAGTGAAGAATTATCACCCTGCTACCTTCTAAAAGTTTTCTGCCATTGACTAGACATTTCCACAAATGCCCTAAAAATGTGTATTCTTTGTATGCAGGAAAAGTAAACAGCTTTGCTTTACATTTCTCAACCCCCGACAGAACATATTCATCATTCCTTCACTCCCTTGCCATTATGTTCTGAGTAGGAAAGAAAATACCTGGTACTTCTGGGTATGGAGGAACCCGTTACTCGCTCCCTTTCCTCTCATGTGACAGTGTTGGTGCTTGGCGCAACTGGTAAGGCTCGTACACACTATAAGAAAATCGGGCAAACATTTTTGTCCAAAGAATTTTCATATAGTGTGTACACAACTTTCGACAGCCGATTCAGAATTTTTGTACTTCCCATTAATTTTACAGCCGTTGTCGGCTGTGTCCTCTGCAGAGCTTACGCCTGAGACTGGACCAGAGCAGCTTCAAAAAAGGTATGTATATTGATTTCTTCTTTAAGAGGTTAGTGTTAGATTGTGGATGTCTATAGATGTAGGGATTTTAGTGTTAGGCTGGACTTCTCCTTTAAGATAACAGTTCAACAACGCCACCATGTTTAAATGATATCCCAAATTTTATTTGCATAACTACATAGCAGAGTTGCTGGTGCCACTGTGTTATTCAGACTTCACAGAAAGAAATTGCTTCCTTATCCCTCATTCTGGAGTCATAGATAAGGAAGAGGGGAATTACTAATTTATATCAGGTACTTATATAGTGCTGTCAATTCATGCATCACTTTACATATACATTGTACATTCACATCAGTCCCAGCCCTCTAGGAGCTTACAACCTAAAGTCCCTAACACACATTCATACACATACTAGGGCTAATTTAGACCGGATCCAATTAACCTACCACCGTGCTTTTAGAGTGTGGGAGGAAACCCACACAGGCACAGGGAGAACATGCAAACACCAGGCAGATGGTGTTGGGATTTGAACCAGCGACACTTTTTGCTGCTAGGTGAAAGTGCTAACCACTACACCACTGTGCTGCCGTCATATGATGGATATTCTAGGAAGAGTTTAGGGTTATTTCCACAGCAGTGGCAAGGTGGCTCACAACAAGCTACAGTGCCTTGCGAAAGTATTCGGCCCCCTTGAACTTTTCAACCTTTTGCCACATTTCAGGCTTCAAACATAAAGATATAAAATTTTAATTTTTTTGTGAAGAATCACCAACAAGTGGGACACAATTGTGAAGTGGAACAAAATCTATTGGATATTTTAAACTTTTTTAGCAAATAAAAAACTGAAAAGTGGTGCGTGCAAAATTATTCGGCCCCTTTACTTTCAGTGCAGCAAACTCACTCCAGAAGTTCAGCGAGGATCTCTGAATGATCCAATGTTGTCCTAAATGACTGATGGTGATAAATAGAATCCACCTGTGTGTAATCAAGTCTCTGTATAAATGCACCTGCTCTGTGATAGTCTCAGGGTTCTGTTGAAAGCGCAGAGAGCATCATGAAGACCAAGGAACACACCAGGCAGGTCCGTAATACTGTTGTGGAGAAGTTTAAAGCCGGATTTGGATACAAAAAGATTTCCCAAGCTTTAAACATCCCAAGGAGCACTGTGCAAGCATCATTTTGAAATGGAAGGAGTATCAGACCACTGCAAATCTACCAAGACCTGGCTGTCCCTCTAAACTTTCAGCTCAGACAAGGAGAAGACTGATTAGAGATG
The DNA here is from genome assembly GCA_028564925.1 of Lithobates sylvaticus. Taxonomy (NCBI): domain Eukaryota; kingdom Metazoa; phylum Chordata; class Amphibia; order Anura; family Ranidae; genus Lithobates; species Lithobates sylvaticus. The sequence goes on from CM053027.1 coordinate 333,906,520, forward strand.
CAGCCAAGAGGCCCATGATCACTCTGGATGAACTGCAGAGAACTACAGCTGAGGTGGGAGAGTCTGTCCATAGGACAACAATCAGTCGTTCACTGCACAAATCTGGCCTTTATGGAAGAGTGGCAAGAAGAAAGCCATTTCTCAAAGATAGCCATAAAAAGTCTTGTCTAAAGTTTGCCACAAGCCACCTGGGAGACACACCAAACATGTGGAAGAAGGTGCTCTGGTCCGATGAAACCAAAATCAAACTTTTTGGCCACAATGCAAAACGATATGTTTGGCGTAAAAGCAACACAGCTCATCACCCTCAACACACCATCCCCACTGTCAAACATGGTGGTGGCAGCATCATGGTTTGGGCCTGCTTTTCTTCAGTAGGGACAGGGAAGATGGTTAAAATTGAGGGGAAGATGGATGCAGCCAAATACAGGACCATTCTGGATGAAAACCTGTTGGAGTCTGCAATAGACCTGAAAGTGGGACGGAGATTTATCTTCCAACAAGACAATGATCCCAAACATACAGCAAAATCTACAAAGGAATGGTTCACAAATAAACGTATCCAGGTGTTAGAATGGCCAAGTCAAAGTCCAGACCTGAATCCAATCGAGAATCTGTGGAAAGAGCTGAAAACTGCTGTTCACAAACGCTCTCCATCCAACCTCACTGAGCTCGAGCTGTTTTGCAAGGAAGAATGGGCAAGAATTTCAGTCTCTCGATGTGCAAAACTGATAGAGACATACCCCAAGCGACTTGCAGCTGTAATCGCAGCAAAAGGTGGCTCTACAAAGTATTAACGCAAGGGGGCCGAATAATTTTGCACTCCCCACTTTTCATTTTTTTATTAGTTAAAAAAGTTTCAACAATCCAATAGATTCCGTTCCACTTCACAATTGTGTCCCACTTGTGGGTGATTCTTCACAAAAAAATTAAAATTTTATATCTTTATGTTTGAAGCCTGAAATGTGGCAAAAGGTTGAAAAGTTCAAGGGGGCCGAATACTTTCGCAAGGCACTGTATATCTATCTATCTATATATATCTATCTATCTATATATATATATATATATATATATATAGGTTGTATGTTTAGGTACAGGGCATTTTTTTTCAGCGGGAACGCAGGGGAATGTAGTTCCGGCACCTCCAGCACTAATTGTATGTAATGGCAAGGAGTGCTGGGGTGTATTGGAGGGTCTATTAATGCTGGCTGCTGGGGATCTATTGTTCCTGGAGGGGATCTAATTTACTACTTTTCTTGTTATTAACAAATTCCATTCAAATTACTTATTATATAATGTGTGTGTGAATATATATGTATATACAGTATCTCACAAAAGTGAGTACACCCCTCACATTTTTGTAAATATTTTATTATATCTTTTCCTGTGACAACACTGAAGAGATTACACTTCTGTACTCACTTTTGTTGCCAGCGGCTTAGACATTAATGGCTGTGTGTTGAGTTATTTTGAGGGGACAGCAAATTCACACTGTTATACAAGCTGTACACTCACTACTTTACATTGTAGCAAAGTGTAATTTCTTCAGTGTTGCCACATGAAAAGATATAATAAAATATTTACAAAAATATGAGGGGTGTACTCACTTTTGTGAGATACTGTGTATGTGTCTATATATATATATATATATATATATATATATAGTTATATTTAAGGTTGAAGCCCTTCAACCGAGACAGTGAACCACATAAACACATGACAAATTTTCCAACATAACGTAGCCCTGAGGTGTGCCCTGGTCTGCTGACCGGTATGCCAAAAAAGAGGGCATACCCAAGATAATTATTGGATGATTGTGGGATGGCTCAATGGGCAGGAGCTTAAACGTGTCTAAAAATGTCTGCTTTGTACAGCCAAGTTCAATATTGACCTGAATAGCTAGGTCAACCGATGCATACTTCAGGGAGTAGTAAGGGTGACATTGAAGTCCAATTTTAATTTTTTTTTGTTAAAACGACCTGCTCCACCCCTCAGAAAATAACATCCAACCTGGTGCAGGGTGGAACAACCTGAATTCAACTGACCTAAAGGAGAAATGACAGACAGAAAAAGGTGAGTGGCTCTATTGTATGCCACTGGAAACAATGAGCATCCAGATTGTGTGCCACTGGAGAAATGATGGGAGGCCGAATTGTGTGCCACTGGAGAAAAGCTTGCAACGATTGCAAGAAAGTAGCCAAGTTTGTTGAAATCCTTGCAAAGTAGTGTACGTTGATTACGCAGAAGGAAATGTTTCTTCAGCAAAAGTGAACTTACTCTTAAGCGCTGTGCTGTGGGATATTGCATATTACTTTCAATATCACACTCAGGAAGTGGTACCTTGCAGTGAGAGTGACATCTTCCAGTGACAGCTAGTTAAAGGCATGATTACATATGACAGGGTCTTGCAGCACAGGACTCCTGGCTGTCCAACCAACACTATACTAACACATAAAAACCACACTGCAGCTTTTGAAGAAGCCTGATAGAGGTGAATGATATATATATATATAGATATCTATATAGATATCGATAAATATATCTATCTATCTATCTATATATATATATTTACGGTCGTGGCCCTATGACCGAGACAACTGTGGATCACATGAACACGCGACAAGACTTACAACATAAAATAGACCTCAGGTGTGCCTTGGTCGTCTGGCCAGTATTCCAAGAAATGGGGCCATACCCAAGCTAAATAATGAATGATTGTGGAGAGAAATGTGCTGAGAAGTGCCCTGAAAAAGGGGAAAGGGTGGGAGGGTATCGCACACTGGAACCGACAAGGAGCATGTGCGAGTGGTCTGCTTAAATACCCCCTGGGCTCCTCCCATAAATTCAGGCCACCATACTGGCCTTCTTATTTATGGCCGTGGTCCTATGACCGAGACCACTGTGGATAACATAAACATGTGACAAGACTTGCAACATAAAATAGACCTGAGGTGTGCCTTGGTTGTCTGGTCGGTATACCAAAAAAAGGATTCAAAAATATTCAGATAGGGAAGTAATTCCTTATTGACTCATTCTACCTTGGGATTTGGATTGTATCTAGCGAAGCAGGCAGATTTCCATCTGCCTAATTTCTTGATTACATGGTCTGGCACTCCGTGCTGAGATGCAGCTGAAGCTGCTCCGATCTGGAAGGAATATCCGGAGTACTGACCGGGGTCAAGGCCCAGGTTGACTAGTAGAATTCTATAGTGCCTGATAAATTGGCTGCCACTCAGGGGGCTGGTCGGAAAAGGCAACACCGGGCTAGAGTCTGATTGGCTGGGTAGGTGAAACAGTAGCAGGTCGAGTACCGTTACTAGGCACCTGGCGTTGTTCGTCTGAAAGAGGTTGATGTTGACCCTGGGTCAGGATTGTTGAGTTTTGGAGACCGCAAGTTGAAGAATGTAACGGTTTGGTAAGTGAGTCAGGTGGTGTCTGTACTGTATAGTATCTGGCTGCTGGTGCCACTAAATGTGAATTCATTTGGCCGCAAAAAGCCATAGAAGGCTAGGTAGATGGCCGCTTGGATGACCAGGCTGGGCAGAACCCCGAACGGGGAACGTGCAAGGATTTCAGACATGTCCCTAAAGATGGCACTTGTAATCTGCAAACGTTTGCCGTTGACTACGGGCTGATGCTTCTGGATGCCACGTAGGAGGGATCTGACTGTATGGGCCGTAAACAAAGACCGCTTTCTGGGGTCCTGTAAGGACAGAAAATGCTGGATAGCCTGATAGTGTTATAAGAAAGAGCCAGCTGCGTGTGGCAATATAATACTAGGGCTAGAACGTGCCTAATGTCGACTGTGGTTGCTCCGGGGCATAATGCTAGAAACCTACAGTAGCTGTTCCAAGCAGTGCAATAGACCTTTAGTGTGTTGTGGAACAATGAGTGGTTAATGAGCTGGGTTGCGTTGTCAAGGTGTGGCTTCAATCCATTGTTAGCTGTGACCAAGGTGGGATAGGAGTAGTTGTTGGATCAGTTCCACGTTCCTGCTGAAAAAATAAAGAAAAATTTAAACGGGACAGCGCATCTGCTGTGCCATTGCCCTTGCCTGGAATGTGTGTACAGTGAACGCTAAATTGGTGATGTGGTGACAACAGCACCAGCCTGCATAGGAAGGACATGATGGGGAGCGAATTGGACCTACCCTTGTTGATGATGTTGGCCATAGCCTGATTATCTGTAGCGAAGACCACCATTTGTCCTGTCCATGTGTAGCCCCAGACCTGTGCAGCAGCTGAAATGGGATACAATTTGAACAGTGATGATGAATGAGTGAAACCAGGAATTAGGAGGATTTCTGGAGGCCAGGGTTATCTTGGTGGCAAAGTAATAAGAATCCCTCCATTTAATGCCATGCCATCGCCAGAGGGATGGCTCGATAGGCAGGAGTTTAAATGCATCTGAGATGTCTGCTTTAGACAACCACACGCCGGTACCTATTTTAATGATGGCCTGGATGGCTAAGTCAACCGAAGCGTATTTCATGGAGAATTCCTTGGAAAGAATTAGGGAATTCATTGGGATATGAGAAGAATGAGGCGCAGACAAATCGTACACTAAGCAAAGTTTATTGGAGAACTTGCACTTGACAAGCCCAATATGGCTGACTCTCCAGGTCTGAAAAGGTGGCTGTGAGAAGGGGTCGTGATGAACCCTCCGTCTAGTTCAGCCGGTAGCAGGGTGTCTATGGCCGGTTCATCGATAGTCGCTGACTGGAGTTTCTTGCACTCGTAAGTGAAGTGGGGTAAAGGCCAGTGTGAAATCCTGAAGTGAAGCCGAGTACCAGGAATACGGCCAGTGATGGGTTGGGGTGTGTAGACAGGTAGAACTCCAACCAAAGGACATCTACTCGGCTTAGTTCAACTGATTTGTTCAACTGCTTCAACTGACACGTGACCTTCGGATGTGCCCTATGGCATGATGTACAGATGTGAAGTAGCCGGCACTGGTTATAGGTGCATACACCATAATTAAAATTATTGCATGTAGCTGCACCTCCCACTGACAAGATAGGCAGGCCCAATTTGTCCACTTGGCGATGTTGTACGGGGCTGGCAAGCCCTGACCGACACCGGAGGTGGAATGGGAATTGAGGGGGTACCTTGTGTCTGCATCAGACACCAGTTTGCTGTCTGGGTAGAAGACTGGCAGATAGTGGGGAGCGTAGACCGGCAAAGTGGCGACAAAAAAGTTCGATGACACTCCAGTTTGTCCTGGTCTGGAACTGGGCAAGCCTGGCTGCTGCTTTGGCCAAAAATGAGCGGTGGTAATAGTAAAATGCATATCCCCCGTATTTATAGCCTAAGTCCGTCACTGCATGGAGCTAGTCCAGCTTTTCCTTCCTGCTGGGGTGGCAGAGCAAAGGACATCTCTGAACATCCCGAAAGCCAGGACAAACTCAGTGACAGTTAGCTTACAGTTGAGCCTGGGATCTTTTGATTTAACGACCATTGTGACGTCCCCCCCAACTTGTTTTTGGCCAGGTCATGTACTGATGTGAGGAGGGAAGCCAGACTGACGTCCTTGTCCTCCAAGTTGTCCTTCCTGATGCTGGCCGGGACAAGATGAGCAGGGAGGATGGTAGGACTTAACTCTGGCGCACCTGCATGAGGAGATGCTAGTACTGGGACCGCAACCGGGACAGGGAGGGCCGTGGCTGGGTGTACTTCCAGAACTGTCACTCTGGTCTGGACATCAGAGACTGCTGCGGATAAGGAGGAGACCAAAGAGTGATGCTCGGAAATGGCCCCAGAGATAGATTGCAGTGGCAACCGAGATGAGCCAGGAGGTGGCTGGCCAGGTAACCAATGCTCGGGTGCCTGTCTGTGCTGGGCACAAACCTGTAGACCAGAGCCCCAGGGCATACTGGGGCAAAAAGCTGAAGTCTGGTATGGCCTGGTCTGCTAACGCTTGCATGCTCAACAGATAATCAGGCTATGGCCAACATCATCAACAAGGGTAGGTCCAATTCGCTCCCCATCATGTCCTTCCTATGCAGGCTGCGTAGGTGAAGGGTCGCCCTTCAAAAACAGAGTGTAATGCAAAGAAACGTGACAGCAACTAATGCCCAATGAACATCCCAAATCGTGCATGTGAAGTGAATGTTTAGTGAAAGGGTGCTGCAGGATGATGTGACAGAGGAACCTGTGAACTACACACCTGACTGATGCCCTAGTAGCAAAGTCCTAGTTGGGATCGAGAACTGAGTCGACCGGAAAACTGTAGTTAGGGTAAGTTGCAAGTTTTTTTAAATTATTTTTACCTGAAACAAGCTGTCCCACCACTGTTATACGACTGGCCCTGCTGAAGATGCAATCCCTATGTGTGTGTGTGTGTGTGTTTTTTTTTTTTTTACCTGAAGGAATAACGTCCAACCTGGTGCAGAATGGGACATGAACCCGACTGAACTAAAGGAGTAATGACAGACAGAAACGGTGAGTGGCTCATATTAAAATGTCACTGGACTCTAAGCCCCCGTACACACGGTCGGAAATTCCGACCACAAAATTTGTCCCACACTGGTGTTGCATACACACGGTCGGACAAAGTTGTCAGAAAATCCGATCATTCTGAACGCGGTGTACGACGGAACTATATAGAGGCTAGTAGCCAATAGCTTTGGTCTCGTAATTTGAATTCCCTACACACGATCGGAAAAAGTCAGATTGGACTTTGTTGTCGGAAAATTTGAGAACAGGATCTCAAATTTTTTCCGACGGAAATTCAGACGAAAAAGTCAGATGGAGTCCACACACGGCTGGATTTTCCGACAACATGGTCCGATCGGACATTTTTCATCTGAATTTCCGACCGTGTGTACGGGGCATAAGACTTTGTATGTGACACCCCTGTACTGCTGTTTGTTTCCTTTTTTCTTTCCCTTGTATTTTTGTTGAAAATTTTTGAAACTCAATAAAACCTCAGTTTTCCATGTCTGATTAAGTGCTTAAATGCGTGCTTGCAACGATTGCAAGAGGTTATTCTAGGATGCGTGCTTGCAACAATTGCAAGAAGTTGTGATTCGATGCATGCTTGCAACGATTGCAAGGAGTTTATGCTTGAATGCGTGCTTGCAACGATTGCAAGAAGCTATGCTTGGATGCGTGCTTGAAACGATTGCAAGGAGTTTATGCTTAGATGTGTACTTGCAATGATTGCAAGAAGCTATGCTTGGATGCGTGCTTGCAACGATTGCAAGGAGTTTATGCTTGAATGCGTGCTTGCAACGATTGCAAGAGGCTATGCTTGTATGCGTGCTTGCAACGATTGCAAGGAGTTTATGCTTTTTTTTTAACTTTATAACTTTTTATTAATCATTTTCCAATTTACAAATAAACACATTCTTACATTTATACCCTTATTTCTTTAGCAGAAGAAAAATAGAAGGGGGAAGAAACAGGAAAAAAAAGGAAAAAAAGTTAAGGATAAACCACTCAAATGAGAGAAGGCAAATTATTGCCTATATCCTGTTCATCCTCTGCCTCCTAACCCCTGCCATTTACCGTGATTGCCCCATTCATTCACTTTCATCCCCTAACCATTCGCAACACCACTCTAGCTTTTAACATATGTGCTTATTTAATTTAACTTGGTTGTGATCTCTACTTTATTGGTTGTGAATACTATTCATATATCTATTTTCTTTTTCTCACACCACTTTTTCCAGATTTTTTCAAATTTCATTACGCATCCCTTCCTAATATACGAGGTTCTTTCTTTTAGGATGGTATGATCCATACTCTGTTCCCATTCCCTACTGGATGGAGGGACGGAAGACTGCCATTTCTGGGCAATGAGTTTGCGGGCTTGAAATAGGCATCTCAATATTGCCAGATTAGTATCTTTGGGCTTCCCCTTACCACCTATCCATCCCAATACACAAGTCATAGGTTCTATCTCTATGGGGACTTCAAAAACATGTACAATTTTTTCCACTACCTCCATCCAATAACGGAATAACTTGGGGCATCTCCAGAACATATGGATCATGTCTCCCTCTGTCCTTCCGCATCTGGGGCAAAGGGAGTCCGATCTCCGTCCAAAAAGAAAAAGCCCTTTTGGGGTAAAATAGGCCCTAAGTAGAAGAAACAAGTGTGAGACCTTTTGAGAGGGAGACAGAGAGACCCATGGTGCCAGTTCAAGGATCCTGTCCCATTGGGTAGTCGTTATGTTTCCAATGTCTATTTCCCATTTATCCTTGACAGGGGAGAAACAACGATCATCCTGTCTATGAGTCAGTAAATTTGAGTATATCCCAGAGGTTAGCCCTTTTGTTGATTCTGAATGGATTGTTTTCAATAGTATCGGTATATCACACCATTCTAATGGCGCATCTTCAAATTGGAGTGTACGTGCATGTCTGAGTTGCAAGAGGATCCCCATTCGAATAAAGGTGGCAGAGAAGTTTTATATCGCGTGTTTCCCACTCTCCGACCAGCCCAATCTTTTGTACCTCCCTCAAGTTGTTATTTTTCCATAGCGGTGAGTATTCCGTAAAGCCTCTATAGCCCATAATTCCCTTAACCGCTTCCCATACTTTAACCATCAGTTCTAGGGTGGGAACCCCCCGCATGACAGCCCCTGCCTCCAGGATTTCGACCATTCGTCTCTCCAAGAGTACCTGAAGGAGAGTTCCCCCCCCTCCACCACTTCTTTATGCTTAGATGTGTACTTGCAATGATTGCAAGAAGCTATGCTTGAATGCATGCTTGCAACGATTGCAAGGGAGTTTGTGTCACTGGGGATGTGTTTGCAGTGACTGTAATGCCCCATACACACGGTCGGATTTTCCAACGGAAAATGTCCTATCGGACAAAGTTGTCGGAAATTCCGACCGTGTGTAGGCTCCATCGGACTTTTTCCGTCGGATTTTCCGATGGACAAATTTTATCTCCTGCTCTCAAATTTTCCGACAACAAAGTCCTATCGGACTTTTTCCGATTGTGTGTAGCGAATTCCGACGGACAAAGTGCCACGCATGCTCAGATCACATTACAAGACCAAAGCTATTGGCTACTAGCCTCTACGTAGTCCCGTCGTAGGCAACAAACGTCACAACGTTCAGAATGATCGGATTTTCCGACAACTTTGTCCGACCGTGTGTATGCAACACCAGTGTCGGACAAAATCCGTCGGAAAAAATCCGATGGATTTTGTGGTCGGATTTTCCGACCGTGTGTACGGGGCATAAGAAGTTTGTATTTCTGTATATGTCCTTGCAACGATTTCATGAAGTTGTGCTGTTGGAAAATGTGCTTGCAACGATTGCAAGAAGTTTGCTGCTGGAGACGTGCTTGCATCGATTGCAAGAAAGTGACCTACTGATAGGCGAAAAAAAGGAAAGGATAGCAGAATTTGAATGTGTAGGAATGAACTGTGATGCTAACTGATTAAAGGCATGCTTGAGAGTGTACGGAAATTAATCTGATGCGAGCCGTTGTGCCGCCGACCCAACTAGATTCTAATCGGACTGTAATGAGTATGGAATGGATCCGATACAATTCCGTTGTAGGGTATGACATGAACCGATACGAGCCGGTTGGTAGGGAGCGATGAACAGAGTAAATGACATGAACGGATACGAACCGGTTGGTAGGGAGCGATGAACAGAGTAAATGACATGAACGGGTACGAACTAGTATGTAGGGAAATTACGTGAACCAATACGAATCGATGTGGGCAACGCATCCGATACGAATCGTTGTGCTGCAGACACGACTAGATTAGAATCGGACTGTAATGAGTATGGAATGGATGTAAATGACATGAACCAATGTGAATTGGTGTGTGAAATGCATCCGATGCGAACTAAACCGCAGTAGAAAAATCAGTCTGGTTTTAACAGTAAAGCATGTTTGTTATAATCACTGTGGAACCTAAGGAGTTAATCCTCTGGTTTGTGTAAAAAAGACTGTCTGGTCCTATCTTCTCTGATCCTCCTCTTCTTCCACTGTCCCCAATCCATTTCCTGGATTTGGAGTCACTCTGCACATGCTCATTTTGGTGTATTTTGCTAGAGAGTTTTTTCCTTGGGAGGGTGCATGTGATCAGCACAGGGCCAATCAGCACTACCCAGACAGAGGGTCTGGGGTCCTTCGTCCTCATAGGACAGTCAAAGTAGAATGAAAACTCCTCCTACAAGCTTTAACCAGACACTGATAGCAGTCACAAGACTGCTCTAACTGATGATGAGAAAATCTATTTAGCAGTTTATATTTACTAAAATAATTGCATCTCCATGTTCTGTGTACTGTGGGAGACCAGATATAGTGAATGCAGGGTCCTGGGTTTAGTAACAATTTAACTAACAAATGTTTGCAGCATTATTAGTGCACAGACATGAGTGGAATGGCTAACAACAATTGTATTGTACATAAATGGATGCCTTGATGGATGGATGGTAGGCAGTAATTAAATAAATAACCATAAATATACATAGTATTCATCTCTGATAGGGCTGTTTAAGTTAACCACTTACACATTTTTTCATTTACAATATAAGGCAAACAACATTGTTTAATGAATGATGAAAGTGTAGTGAACCCTGCAGTTGGAATCCATCCAAACACTTTGCATCTCCTACGTAAAGTTAAATTCTGAAGAGCTTTGCTTTTGTACTGCTTCATTCAAACTACGCATTGTTTTGCCATTGTTGTTATTTTTATTGTGCAGATAAATGATTTTTTTTTTTTATGTATAATACCTTGAACATTAAAGGGATTTTTAGTTTGTGTGAGACTACTTTTGATGTTTGCTTTGGGTCTTAATGCGATGCAGACATAATACATAAAAGGCCACGCTCGCTGTGTGTTACACCCATTAACACAAAAGTTGCAATGTTTTCTGAGATGCTTTTATTGAATCACCAGTTATCCTGAACTTTTCACAGCTTGAACCAATAGTACCTCACCAATAATGAAGTATTCTCTTATGTGATGTGGTACAATAGACCCAAAGCAAGCACAGATCAATGGAGGAACACTAAACATTTTAAAAGCACAAGCGAAATCAACTTTTGTCAGGGAATGTTTTTCTTTTATAAGCCCGCTGTTGCCAACAAACAATAACAGGATGATATTTCAGCAGGTGTTCCTTTCTTTACTCAGAACACAGGCCGCTCCAATTTCTACAAAGCTGGATGGCTTCAATAGTTGGTGGAGAACTCTACTGTAAGCATTTTCTAAAAGCCTTTGTTTGTTTCAGTTTACAGATCTCAGACATAGGAAATATATGCGTCTCTAAATGTATGACAACGGTGTACTTGTTTGTTCCTATTTGTCACTTTCTTTCACTCTATTTTGATCACACATCTGCAGAATTAAACAGTAAGGCAGTACAAGGGCATAAAGTCCAATTAGATTTCAGATACAGGTCTGTGAATAAATTATTGCTTCTTGTCAGTTACTGTGGTTTGCATGCTGTCTTTTAAATTATTAAATATGATTTCTAGTGTTCTAGACTCGTTGTTTTATAACTGTTGTAATCACTGAATAAACTGCTTTGAGTATTGAATCTGTGGTATTTATTTAGCGTACATTGAAAAAAAAAAATAGAGAAAGATCTGTATAATACTTATAAACCTGGTTCTAGAACATTAGCTTGGATTAAAAATGTTAAATCTCAATACCTAAAATCTGATTGGCTCAAATAGAAAGAAACACTATTTTCAAGAAAATGACTTGTATAGCCACATCTGAAGTGAGAATACAAAAAGTTTGAGCCGACTTACTCAGATCCCGCCTACAAAACAGCTGGAATTTATAGGCTCAATATGGAAGACCACACAAAAGTATAAAACATAATTATTTATTTATTAAAATAGAGATTAAGAACATAGGCAAAAACGATACATATTCACCTCAAAGATACTCTATTTTTGGAACCAAAAGTCTGACCATATAAGCTTTGTCTAACAAGATACATCTAATTGTAGAATCTACATGCTTCCGGTAGCCAGGTCTGCCAGGTCAACGTTTCGCCAATTCTCAGGCTTCTTCAGGACCCAGTATGGCAGGTAGAGCAGCACTAAACATGTTTAAAACAAACGTTTTATATATATATATATATATATATATGAACATCAACAACATACTGTGTAGATAATGATAAATATAATTTACATAATTCTATAAAAGAATGCTCACATCAATTTGGTGGAACATGTAGCGTCCGTTAGCATAGCCTGGGGGGGGGGGCGGGCACAGGGGAATCAGAACCAACCACCAAATAGCGGGACAACGACTTCCTTTACAAAAAATAGGGTATTTTTTATGTAAAAATGTGGATCTTTAGAAGGCTTTTTTTGCCTACGTTCTTAATCTTTATTTAATATTCATTAATAAATACATTATGTTTTATAATTTTGTGTGGTCTCCCATATTGAGCATATAAAGTCTGGCTGTTTTGTAGACGGGATCTGAGTTAGTCAGCCTGCACTTTTTGTACTATATTTTTGTTGTTTTTGTATATCTGTTTAGTTGTGATTACAAGTGTTTCTATGTGTATTTGGTATGGAACAAGCTAAACGCTACACTGCAAATAAGTGTTATCCTCAAATTGCATTTTTTGATAGGCTTTTTCTGGGCTTTAAGTGCATTTTTAGATTTTATATTTATACCTGAAATATGATGACTAATAGAATCTTGAATAATATGACACAACAAGCTTGTAAAAATAAGAATGTTACATTAACAGAGTATTCATGTAAATGACATGGTAAGAATTAAAAAAGTCAGTGAAGACACATGCGTTTCCCATTAAAACTTAAATTAGGCCAACTCAAACAGTCATATGTTTACAAGCTGTGCAATGATACAAATATAAATGCATTTCAGTTTTTTTTATTTTTAAGGGGAAATTAAAAAAGAAAGTAAAAATGTAAGCCACTGAATAAGTGGAATGAAGACAATTAAATCCAAAATTACAAAAATGAAATCTCATTTTCCCCTTTAACAGTATTACCACCAATTTTGTTAAGTTGTTTACTGCTATGTGGTTCAGAGCCTGTAATGGCCTGCAATTTCATTTTCATTAATTCCCAACACACACACCGATTGAAAGAAATTATTTTAAGACATAAGTGATAACTTATACTTCAATTGCCCATAGTCGAAATAGGAAATGTTCAAATGCAATATATCAGAGTTGAATTACTAAATAATTATTTGTTTTTAACTTTATTTAACTCTGAATGTAATTAATGGAAAAAATCGTAATTGCTATCACGAAACTGTTCCACTGAAAATACCCACTACTACCTCTCAACTGTAGGTTTTGTCACAAAAGACAGTTTGGGGTTGATTTACTAAAACTAGAGCATGCAAAATCTGGTGAAGCTCTGTACAGAAACCAATGAGCTTCCAGGTTTTATTGTCAAAGCTTAATTGAACGAGCTGAAGTTAGAAGCTGATTGGCTACCATGCACAGCTGCACCAGATTCTGAGTGCTCCAGTTTTAGTAAATCTCCCCCCATAGTGTCACTTGCAACACCAGTGATAGGGAGCCATGATCATCATAAATAGAGCAGTGTGGAATGGTTTGTTAACATGCAGACCCCTGTCTTCTATTCAGTGGGATTGGTATATTAAAACTGGAGAGTGCAAAATCTGGTGCCACTTTGCACGGTAGCCAATCACCTTCTAAGTTCAGCTTGTTCAATTAGGCTTTGACAAAAAAAAAAACTGGAAGCTAATTGGTTTTTATGCAGAGCTGCACCAGATTTTGCACTCTCCAGTTTTAGTAAATCAATTCCAGAGGGTCATTGCCCAGCACTAGGATTCTTATTGGCATAGCTTTTGGACTATAATACCTAACATTATACCTACCCATATGTGTATGTAAAATATGGAAATGACAAATCAGTGGCCCTGAGCAGGAGGCAAGTTTGATAATTTTCTATTCAGAAATCATAATATACATTTTAGCAACATATCTGTTAGTATGCTGTACGAAGAGTCATAACATTTGACCATGTGTTGACAAACTGATCAGCTTCTCCGCACTAATCCTTTTGATAACACCTTAATTAGTCCTATTAGTTAGTGTCTTAAGCCGCTTATTGTAGACCTGTAAACTAAAAGATTTACTTTAACTCTAAAGCCTCTAAAATATTTATAGTGATGTATGCTGTGGTGCAAAAATATAATGGTGCACAAAAAAAACTTAAATATGTAAAAAAATAATTAGAAAATACAGTGGTGCAAAACGTAATTTGTTTAAATTTTTTGTTTAATTACATAACATTTCTTTTTGAGTGTTACCCACGATTTTTGTATATTTTTTGCTCTTTCTGTTCTCTTGCAAACAAGTCTCTGATTTTGTTTTTTGTTAAGTTGTTAGACTGCAAAAATTGTGCAGGATAGAAAAAGGTTGTTGAAACTTTTTTTTTATAGCAGCAAGGAAAGCTTTCTGTCTGTGACAGCCTTGCTAAGTGGTCGTTATTATAATGCCTAGTACACACGGGCCGAATGTCAGGAGACATCGGCCAGTTCAATAAAATCCAGCCGACATTTGGCCTGTGTGTATGTCTGCTGGTCCCACAGAAGGTGGCTGATTGACCAGCTTCTGTCGGACGAGCATGCTGGAAAATCAGCAGCTGAGCGGCTCCCGATCAACACTCTCAGCCAATGGCTGAGAGCACTGACAGGTGTGTTCTGGCGGGGGGGGGGGGGGCATCCCCCTGTCAGAACACAACAGCTCAGCAGGGGAGATGGCTGTACTAAAATTGGATTGTTAGTACATGGGCTCCCATTGGAGCTGTTACCGCTTGGTTGAACAAAAAAAAAAAGACTATTAGTGTGTACCAGGCTTTACTGTGCTGTGGAGAATAGATGTAATTGTCATATAAGGGGCCTATAGACATGAAATTGTTGTCTGGCTGAAAGAGGCAAATTTCATTTATAGGTTCATTTAAGTTATAGTTATGGTCTAGAGCCCTACGGACGACATGAGTAACGATGACACATAGGGACAACACAAAACTCACCAACATGAAATAGACCTGAAAGTGTGCCTTGGTCTACCGTATGGTACGCCAAAATAAGGGGGCATACCCTAGATAAAGAATGATAAGAAGTAGTTATGGAATGTGGAATGAGTATTCAGTCTGGGGTAAGAATACTTAGAAGAGGTTTTAAAAGGGGAGGGTGGGCGGGTATCACGCACAGGAAACCGACAAAGACCGGCGGCCTTTGGGCTGCTTAAATACCCTCCGGGCTCCTCCCATAACTTCAGGCCGGTACCCGGCCTTCCAATTTATGGTCTAGAGCCCTACGGACGACATGAGTAACGATGACACATAGGGACAACACAAAACTCACCAACATGAAATAGACCTGAAAGTGTGCCTTGGTCTACCGTATGGTACGCCAAAATAAGGGGGCAAAAACCTTCAGGTAGGGGATAATTATTTATTAGAGGTAATGTCACTGAGTGAGTCGAGCAAAGGCCTGAGCCATTTCTAACTGTGGGTTAGGAATGTAGCGAGAGAAGCAGGCCGACTTCCACCGACCCAGTTTCTTGATTACGTGGTCCGGAACCCCCTGTCTTGAGGCCGTCGTGGCCGCCCCGATCCGGAACGAATGCCCGGAGTACTGGCTGGGGTCCAACTGAAGATGGCCGAGAAGGACCCGGACATGTTCCACGAACTGCGAAGAGTTAAGGGCTTTCACCGGAAAAGGTAGCAGTGGACTGGCCCCGGGGCAGTCGGACAGCAGTGCCGTCAGGCGGTCCAACACGGCAACTGGGCACCAGTTGTTGTGAGTCCTGTATAGGTGAATATCTACTCCGGAACCTCGCTGTTGGGTTTTGGAGGTCGTCAAGTGAAGGACGTAGTGATCCTGGTGGCGATAGAGATTATTTCTACGCAAGACTGGACCGGCTGGGTGGCTGCGAGTGAACTCGCTGGGCCGCAGAAACCCGTAAAACGCCATGTGTATCGCAGCCTGCAGGACGGTACTGAGGAGGAGACCGAAAGGGGACCTATCCAGGATGTCAGACATCCCCTTGAAGATCTCCCCCGTGATAGGCAGCCGCTTTGAGCTGACTGGCGGCTGGTGTTTCTGAACTCCACGTAGTAGAGCCCTCACGGCGTGGCAGGAGAACACCGAAGGCCTTGCGGGGTCTTGAAGTGACAAATAGTGCTGCACCCCGGCCACGTACTGGCGTATCGTGCTGTGTGACAGTGCTAGGTGTGAATGGCAGTAGGCGATGAACGCCAAGACCTGCTTGAGGCTGGAAGACTCGCGAGGCCGCTGGGGCAGGAACTTGTTAAACGCCCTCCAGGCCGTCTGGTAGGCCCGTCGGGTGTTGCGGGCGAGTGAGGCGTTGATGATATCGGTAGCTGAGTGTAGATGTGGGGCTAGTCCAAGGTCAGTTGTGACCAATCCGGGATAGTGGCTGAATGACGGCAGGCTCCTGGCACCTGTTCAAAGAAAGAAATAAAGTTAAAACGGGAGAGTGCGTCCGCTGCTGCGTTGAACTTCCCTGGAATGAAGGAGCAGTACACATTGAACTGATGCTGTAGGGATAGCTGGACCAGTCTGCGGAGGAAGGACATGACGGGCCTGGACTTAGACCTGCCCTTGCTGATGATCTCGGCTGTGGCTTGATTGTCTGTCGAGAAAGCCACCGTCTGTCCAGACCAATGGTGACCCCATAGGTGGGCGGCTGCTACAATAGGGAAGAGCTCAAAGAGGGCTGACGTGGTAGTAAAGCCCGGTGTGGCTAGTGCTTGAGGAGGCCACGGGGCGGCGAACCACAAATGGCCAAAAATGGCGGCGCATCCTGTGGATGCCGCCGCGTCGGTCACCACCTGTGGTGACTGCGTGGACACGACTGGGATAAACAGGGACACACCGTTCCAATCACTAAGAAAGTGCTCCCACATGGCCAGATCTGCCCTGGCTGCAGAATCCAGCCTAATGACCTGGTCTGGGTCCTGCGTGTAGGACAGGAAGACCAGCAACCGGGACACAAAGGAGCGGCCCTGGGGGATGATCCTCACGGCAAAGTTCAGCATCCCGAGGAGAGACTGAAGTTGCTTCTGAGTACATCCCCCCCCCGGGTGAACTCTTGCAGAACCGTCCTGATACGGTCCAACTTATCTGCCGGAAGGCTGGCCTGCATGGCCAACGTGTCAAGGTCGACGCCCAGGAACGTGATCTTGTGTGCCGGGCCGTCAACCTTGTGCTCCGCTATGGGGACGTTCAGATTGTCGAAAACCGTCCTCAACTTTCCAAGGTCCCCTGGGGGAGCCCCGGGCGGCTCTATCAAAAGGAAGTCATCCAAATAATGGATGACCTCGTGGCACTGTGCCTCATGGAGAAGGATCCACGCCAGGGTCTCGGCGAACTTGTCAAATAGCCAAGGACTACTTTTAGACCCGAAGGTCAATTTGGTCGCGAAATAATATCTCCGCCTTCGAGAGCCACGCACCCACCCCCCCAAGAAATAGATGTATGGGCAGCAGCTTGAAGGCGTCGGATATGTCCGCCTGCACAAGCCCGATAGGGCTAACCCTCCAGATGCTGAAGGGGGATGGACAGAACGGGCCTACCATGAAGTCCCGATCCAACTCCGTCAGCAAAAGGACTCCTCGGAGGGGATGAGCGAATTGAAATTTCATTTATAGGTTCATTTAAACTATGTGCAGTTATAGTGCATGTTAGGCAAAATAGTTTTTAGTTTTGGATAAGTAAGAGTTGTAAAGTTTATATTGTCATCTGTGTCCCTAAGGAGATCAACCCTTTGTTTGGTTTGTCATGGAAGTGAGGAACATTCTTCCACAGAGGACACCTATTCTAGTCACAACTTGAATTCCCCTCATTTTGTAGAGATTCCTGCTCACTTCTTGCTGCATCTCCAGTACAGAAAGGGAAAGAAAATCTCATAAACAGGCCACGGATAGCAAACAATAAAAAGAATGGGGTTTTAGACTCTCCATACTCTAGCGGAAAAAAAACAGTTGGTCTATACATACACTTTTTAAGCTCCTAACTGTATATGAAGCTAAATCATTTATTGTAAATGTGTTGCTTGTATTAATCATTTTATCTACAACATGAAATCTCCTTCTTTCTTAAGTTGTAAAGTATGAGTAGTGGGCATTGCAGCATCATTCATTCAATGACCATATGTTGTTTGTTGTAAAGTGGTATTCCTATTGCATAACTTATTGTGCCACTGTTGATAAAGATCTGAGCCTCATTTTGGTGCCCGCATGTTGGACTGACCCAGCCAGCTGACTTGAATTCCCCAACCTCTGTGGGGTGCGCAGTTGCTGGGCTAGGAGCCTAGCAACAGTCTAACTTTTTGAACTCTTGCTTTGTGAGGGGAAGCAGCAGTATAACCACTTACATGTGCCAAAACTATATGGGGAAGGGCCAAGGCCCAGGAGAAATAGCACATGGCCCTAAAAAGTGTGAGCCTACAGTGCGAGATACTCTGTTGCCATAAGAACAGCCAACATAGTTTAAACTTTTATAAATAAACAGAGAAGGGCTCTTCATATTAGTTAATATAGGCCTAACAGACAGAGAATCTTTGCTTCACAAAATACTGTATGAATAAAATGACCCCTCAGTAATAGATGGGATATACAATAAAGGTGAACTGTTTTATGAGGCTCTATGCAGCAGGAAACAGGTCTGCAAAAGGTGTTTATTATAAAACTCCTTAAATTCAAATGTTTTGCTACCGTGTTAAATTGTATATTACTCCAACATTTCATATTCCTGATTTGTGTCTGTTGTACCATGTGCATGTTTTAAAAGGTATCCTGTTCTCTTTGGTTTTCTTTGTTTGTGTGAAATACCCAGTGATCCTGTCAGTCCTCCTGCTTTCCTTTTTCAAACTGACTACACTGGGCACATCCTTCTCAGCATGGTCAGTTTTCTGGTTGTGCTGGGAGCACAGCCTATCTGTCCTCCAATTGCCAAGACTTCTGCCGACACACCCTTCTGAACAGCTCTTCACTGGAAAGATCAGTGTACTGCTGTCCCTCTGCCTACTGCTGACATGCCCCCCTGCAGTCTCCACCCCCAGCAATCTAAGCCCCTTTATGCAGCTGTAAACAGACATGTATAAAAAAAAAAAAAAGGTATTTATAGTGTTTTTATATACATACATAAATGTTTTGCCTTGCCTTTCTATTTTAAAATTAATGATTTGTTTTAAAAGGTGGGTGAGAGTTCACATACACAACAAGGACCTAAAATTATCACTTTAAAAAACTGTTTTTCAAAATAAAATTTTCATGAATAAAAAGGTTAATAAAAAAAGAAATGCAATATTTTTTACTTTTTGCTGTAATAAATATCCCCCAAAAATATATAAAAAAACATTTTTTTCCCTCAGTTTAGGCTGATACGTATTCTTCTACATATTTTTGGTAAAAAAAAATCACAATTAGCGATTATTGATTGGTTTGCGCAAAAGTTATAGCGTTTACAAAATAGGGGATAGTTTTATAGCATTTCTATTAATATTTTTTTTTACTAGTAATGGCGGCGATCAGCGATTTTTATTGTGACTGCAACATTATGGCGGACACATCAGACATTTTTGACACATTTTTGGGACCATTGTCATTTATCCAGTAATCAGTGCTATTTAAATGCACTGATTCCTGTGTAAATGACACTGGCAGTGAAGGGGTTAACCACTAGGGAGGGGTTAAGTGTGACGTGTGTGTGTTTTTTACTGTAGGGGGGCGTGGCTTGGCGTTCGACATCACTGATCTTCTTTCCCCATGACAGGGAACAGACGATCAGTGACAGTCTCACTAGGAAACACGGGGAGAGGTTTGTTTACACATACCTCTCCCCGTTCTTCAGCTCTGTGACCTGATCATGGAACACTAGCGGCGATCGGGTCAGCGGGTCCCGCGGCCACAGAGCCCAGGATCGGGTCGCGAGCGCGACCCACGGCTGGGCACTTAGAGAGCAACGTACCTGTACGTTGATGTGCCCAGCCGTGCCATTCTGCCGACGTAAATGTGCAGGAGGCGGTCCTTAAGCAGTTAAAGCCTACATTTAGCCAAATATGTTTTTAAAAGAAATCAGCACAAGGGACACTACTTACAATCAATGAAAAGTATCCCTTGTGTTGGTAGCTGAGGTTTTAGCTGAAATCCACTGTCCTCTGATGCCCCCTATCTCCGCAGCAGTGATTTTTCAGTGCCAAAGTTGTTAAAATGAGCAAAGGGACCTGTTTAATGCACTTGTTAAGAGTGCTGAATATACCCACCCTTTCTGACACCCCCCCCCCCCATTTATAGAAGCTGTACTATAGCTTCCATGAAAAAAAGTGCTCTATGAATGGGGGAGGGACAGATGAATGAAAGGCCCACCTCTTTCATTTATAGACCATAGAGATTCTATGAATGGAGGAGGGCTGTAAAGGGTGGGCATAGTCAGCACTCTTAATGGGTCCCTTGAGTTGTATTAACCCATGCAGGACCAGACGATTACAGCTTGCAGGACTCTAGAAATCACAGCACCCAGCATGGGACACATTATCCAACACATCAAGAATTTTTGAATAGCAAATGGCTTAGATCGCTACAAGAGACGAAGGCTTCAACACATCTGCAGGGGAGTAAGAGAGATAGAAGGGATTAGTACAGGGAAGGCTGCAGTAGCTGGGCTATACATCATTAAGCTGCTCAGCCTTTGCAAGAGTTCAGTCATGTTGCTATCGTAATACACATGGTACAGGATACAGAGTGTACACTGAGCTCCCAGCACATGCAGCGGTTCTCACATCAAAGAAGTGTAGTCATGAGTATCTTGATAACAACAGACTGAATTCCTTTTAACAATGGCTCGGCAGTTTCATGTTATACTGCAGCTGTAGTTTAGTTATTGCAGCCTTTTCTTTAGTAACCCCTGCCCTCTCTTTCACACTATGTGCATACCCACCGTCAAACACAGAAGGAGGGTGAGAGATGCAGTTAGGACCAGCTCTATACTTCTGGAAATATAGGATATCTAAGAAATTTTAAAGGCTTTGAAAAAGAAAAATCGCTCTGCAAACATGATTGTAGCATTCACCATGCTGTAATTAGTGTATTGCAGTCATATTGTTTGTTTGCGAATGGCAAGTTGAACTCATTAATTAGTATTATATTTCCTAGTGTACACACAAAACAGCCCTATCACATTCACCTTCATACCCCAGATTATCCACAATTCATGTACTTTCAGACCTCAGATTAATCCAGATTCTTGCACATTCACACCTCATATCAGCCCAATTTCATGCACTTTCAGGCCTCAGATCAGCCCCAAATTCATGCAACTTCAGAATTCAGATCAGACTTAAGATCAGCTCCATTTCTTGCACCTTGAGAGCAAAGATCAGCCCCAATTCATGCACCTTCAGAACTCAAATCAGGTCCAACTCCTGTACCTTCAGACCTTTGATAAGACCCATTTTTTGAACCTTCAGACCTCAGATCAACCCCAATTAGTGCACCTTCAAACCCCCAAACAATGCATCTTCAAACCTTAGATTAGCCCTAAACCCTTTATGTTCAAACCTCAGATCAGCAAACATATCCTTCATCTTCAGACCTTAGATCATCCCCAAACCTCTCACCTTAAGACCTCAGATAAGCCCCATACCCTTCACCTTAAGACTTTTAATCAGTCTCATACCCTTCACCTTTAGAGCTCAGATCAGCCCCACAGTCTTCCTACTTCAGACCTCCAATCAGCCCCATACCATTCACCTTCTGACCTTCAGGACCAGTCCCAAACCCTTCACCTTCAGACCTCAGGACCAGTCCCATACCCTTCACCTTCAGACCTCAGATCAACCCTAAACCCTTTACCTTCAGACCTCAGATCAGCCCCAAACCCTGCTACTACAAACAAGCAGGGATTTACATATTTGTTCTGCAGGGTCAAACAAGAAGAGGAAAAGAGTATTTGTCCTCAGCTGTTGGCAAAGCTATGTTTTCAGTTATGTCAGAAAGATGGGTGGGCCATGGGCAGCCCAGGTTTTGTAACCGTCAGCCTGGTAAGCTGTTAATGGCAATTGTATCAAGCGCCACAGATAAAAAAGGCTTTGCTTGCCTGGGCAAGCCTGCTTGTCAGAGGTCACTAATGCCTGCTGTAATATTTTACAGATTTTATATGCACACATTAGATATACACTAATCAGATTCAGAACAACTCCTATAAAGCAAGTTTACATTTTTTTCTGTCTATGTTATATATTGCAGCTTACCGGTTCTTAGATGTGATGGCTGCATTATTTGCGTTTTTCAGGCTGTTTTTTCTTTATTTTCACCTGGTGGTCCTATCAGTTACGAATTTTTTGTCCTACGGTGACAATATAAATAAAAAGAAAGTACTCAGCGCTGTCAGAACAACAGGAAAAAATAAAACGAAGATGCTTGCTGCAACTTAGGTTAATTCAAAAAAATACCTCATAAGCATAATACAATAAAATAGTGCAGCGCAAACATAGATGAAATATAAAATATACCACAGGAATAAAATAAGTCCAGAAGGAAATCAGTCTCAGTATAAAGTGCTAGTGCAAAATAGCAGCTTCCTAATTACGGTGACACACTCCAAAGAGAGATCTATGATAGTGATCAGTTCAGGAAAAAATCCAAGTCAATCACAATAAAAGGTGCTAGTGCAAAATAGCAGCTACTGGTGACAAATGGTGACACAATCCAGAGAGATTTCTGTGGTGGTGGTCCCTTTACAAAGAGTAATGATGGCCCCTCACCTCCCTGCTTCGACCTGCAGTAGGTCACAAAGCAGTATGCAGCTAAGTCAGACTCTGGTCTCCAACCGTCAGGAATCGATCACAAACGCTACCAACCAGGTCCACAATGGTATCCAGCATACATAAGATGAAAAAGAAGGGGACAACCTAGTGCTCTCTGTATTGAATTTTAAATTTATTGCACAAGCAAAAAACATAGGAAAAACACACTCACATTAGCCTGCACTCAGTCCCGAGTGCCGGCGTTGTAGGTAATGAGATCCAAAATGGCCGCGGGTGACGTCACTCGTGCTCCCTGTCCCTCGTACGCGTTACGTCCGAAAGGACTTCCTCAGCGTGGGGCAGGGTGCCCCACGCTGAGGAAGTCCTTTCGGACGTAACGCGTACGAGGGATCTCATTACCTACAACGCCGGCACTCGGGACTGAGTGATTACCGTAATTAGGAAGCTGCTATTTTGCACTAGCACTTTATACTGAGACTGATTTCCTTCTGGACTACGGTGACAATAATCACTGTACTGTATCTATAGTGGATCAGCATTGTCAAGATAGGACAGGAAGTGTGTTAGGACTACACATTTTCTCCTCTCTGATTCCCCATAACATAAGGGAAAGGTGTTCTGTGGTCCATAGAGAGAGCTTGGGACAATCAGCATAGGCAAAGTGCACAGAAAGTTCAGTTCACTAGATTTATGGCAGGATCCACAGTTTTTTTTTCCCTTTTTAAACAGATATAGCTAAATGCTTTCAATAGTATATTTAACAGACCAAATAGTACATATATGAGAAGTTCATTGTTAGGGTTTACATACACTTTAAGGACAGTCTTGCCAGTGAAAAATAACTACAGCTGAAATATAATATGCATGTTTAACTGTCATAAAGCTACTATAACGAACTTAATAGAAAGCTATTCTGCTTATGTCATAAAACCTGACTTTTCAAATGCTTTTCAATGTCATATCTTGCTTACCGCTTGCTAACTGCTTACTTACCGCTTTGTAAAAAATGGTTCAGTTTGCAACTTTTCATTTGAAATTTCTAATGTGATTCCTTTTTATTCTTGGAACAGTAACTTTTGTTAAGCAGCAATCCACAGAAAGCCTTAATAATATTTTTTCTTGTAAAATCATAATTAAAACTCCAATTTAAATGTGCATTGTTTGGCTGGATAACTTATTTTGAGTTTATATGAACCCTCTGTTCTGTATTTACTATCGATCAATTACTGTACACAGCAAACTGGCAGTAGTATCACTGTTTTAGGGAAAAGATTTCTGTGAATCACAAATTAAACATAAAATTTTATTACTGAAACAAATATGAGGTGTTTGGGCTGTTGCACAGAAAATAATTCCTCTTTATCCTAGAAAATGTGGATCTGTCCAAAGGGAGCATTTCTCTTAATAAAAATATTTTTCTGTCTTCAGTGGTTCAATTAGTGGATGTTTTGGATGTGATTAGCGGTGTGCAGTGACTAACAGTATATCATGTATTCTGGAGCAGCTGATGCCCTTCTTAAAGTGATTGTCTATTATGAACTCCCAAAAGAAGGGTAATAAATGCCTAGAGAAAGGTAATGATAAAAAGTACACACATATGGCTGCAAACAACACACTATCAGATGTCGTTTGGCTTTCCTGCATGTAACTGTTTTCTCTGGATTACTGTGTTATGATCGCTGATCAATCTGGAGAAAAAGGCACTGCTCAGTGTCTCACATTCCTACGTGTTGCTCAGCAACACTGGTCAGCATTCAGGTTTTATGTGTTGTATACACCAAACACAGGAACTGTGCTTTAATGGACCAACGCAGCAAACATGGGCAGTCATGTGTGTTCCTGAGGGCAAGAAAACCTCTAGGAAACATTGCTCTATAAAATAAGGACAGACATTAAAGTATTCTCGTCTCATACTATACTGGAGAGGTGGAGATCATACAGACCACTTGTTCTAGGATCTCAGATTACTGGTAAAACTTTTTAAACAGTCCAACCATTCATTTATGATGGCAGTCCATTAATTAGGTATATGCATGTATATGTGTTTCAAGTGGTTGAACTGTATGGCCTTTATTTTTTTTCAACCTTATAAAATATGTAACTAGGTTACTACAAGCAAACAAGGAGAACCTAGTGCTCAAAGCACGGTAATACCCTTCTGGATTTTATAGACAGACCAGGTAGTATAGTAGAAAAATACATGTTATTATAATAAACATACAATAAAAATGCATAAGCAAAAAGGTAGAAATTACATATTACATATAAAATGTGTATATAGCAAATGACAGTATATTCAAAGTTACATTGGTATGAAGCTCAGCTGCCCTGTAGACAATATTGGGCTAGCAAGAATGCATACTGCAAATGACCCCTAACATGTTTCGAACCTTGTAGTCCTTCTTCGGAGGCTTATGTCATTTTTTGAGAGTCATGAGTATTCTCTAATATATATAAGTATAATAATACATTAGTAAAATAATAAACTAGTATATCAATTTGTCAGTAATGGTTAAACAAGAAAAATAATCAAAACAAATATGCATATCTAAACATGTTTGGTGAAAAGTGACTGCAAAAGAGATTATACTTACAATGATGAGCGAATCACTGATAAAGCCAACCGGGGGGGAAACAAAGGCTATATTCCCATAGATTGAGCACAAAACCGTGGTGGATCCCAGATGGCAACCAGGTTGGAGTGGTGTGCACAGAGGGGCGGGAGAGTGAAAAGGCAGCAACTGTCCAAACTACAAGGACCTTAGGCACATGTAGTCAAGGACCTGCCAAAATTCTGACCAGCAATCGATCGAGTCAGGATAGGTACTGCAGTAGAGTGCTGTATATGTTTTTCTATATATGTACAAGAGAAAAAAAGGGGCGTGGGGGAGAGAGTATAAGGGGAAAAGCAATCGATCGAGTCTGGAAGGGTACTGCAGTAGAGTGCTGTATATGTTTTTCTGTATATGTATAAGAGAAAAGGGGGGGAGAGAGTATAAGGGGAAAAGCACGCATAGTTCATTGCAGAGATGCAAAATAGTAAGTGTATAAATGAGGTATAAGTTGTTATCAAAATGTTTCACCCCCAGCATTAATATACTGAGTAGGGTGAAACAGATGAAAGAAAATAAGTCTAAGTTTGAAAAAGTAAAGACAATGTTTGCTGATCACATACCTCTGCCCTTTGTCCTGTAATGTCTAACCCTGCCAAGACAATCCTGCCAACCCGGCCAGGATTGTGAGGAAGAGAGCCTTGTCCCCATTGACATGGGGACAAGGCGCTTTGAGGGAAAGTCCCCTACCCGAAAGCACCCCCCATGTTGAGGGCATGTGGCCTGGTATAGTTCAAGAGGGGGGACGCTTACTTGCCCCCCCCTTTCTTGGCCTGACAGGCTGCATGCTCAGATAAGAGTCTGGTATGGATTTGGGGGGACTCCATGCCATTTAAAAAAAAAAAATTGGCATAGCTTCCCAAAGGGCCTGGAATGGTTAGGGTCAGACCCCCATGCTGTTTTTTTTCTATATTTTTAATTGTTGCCAATTCTTTTGTGTACATTTTGCTGTCAGCGGAGAGCTCCACTAACAGTTTATGAGTTACCTGTTATTAAGGATGTGGTGGCCTGCTTGCCCTCTCCTTAACAACCAGTTATTCACGTTAGTAAATTAATTTAGTAATTTAGCCTTAAAGTGATTGTTAAGGTTTAATATTTTTTCATTAAAATAATAAACATGTCATGCTTACCTGCTCTGTGCACTGGTCTTGCACAGAGTGGCACAGATCCTCCTCTTCTCGGGTCCGTCGCTGGTGCTCTTGGCTTCTCCCTCCTGTCAGGTGCCCCCACAGCAAGCAGCTTGCTATAGGGAACCCGAGCCAAGCCACAGCTGTGTCCATTCAGACACAGAGTCACGGTTCGGCCATGCCCTCTCTGTCTCCTGATTGGTTCACTGGCTGTGATTGACAGCAGTGGGAGCTGATGGCTCCTGCAAATAGCCACTCAGGAGTGTGAGTCCCCAGAGAGGTACAGCTCTCGTGGACATCGCTGGATCTAGAGGGGGCTCAGGTAAGTGTTAGGGGGGACTGGGGGGGGGGCTGCAGACAGAAGGTTTTTACAAAAAAAAATGTAAAACCTTGTGCCTTTACAACTACTTTAATGATTGAATACCCCACACTTATTGTTTTCCCCCAGTCAGGTATAAGAGGGAGACCCAAAACAACTTTCATAGGGTAATCACAAATTTTAGTGCTAGCAGCTTAGTGGTATTTTACCTGAGCGCTATGATTTGTTATTGTTATTGTATAATGACAATGATTCTGGTTATATATACTGTGTATATAGTATATTGTATTTAAATACATCTTGTTTAATATATATATATATATATATATATATATATATATATATATATATATATATATATATATATATAAAAAAAGCTAAAAAAATAAAATTGTTTTACCTTGTGTGTTTCTACATTATCACTGATCTTTCTTGTAAGTGTTTAATAGGAGATAGGAGTTTTGCAAGGGAAAACAGTTGGTTACTTTAGAGAAAATATAGATTACAGCAGCAAAACTGAGGTTTGTTTACGACCTGAAAATATTTCAGTGATTTTATTTAAAAAAAATATTACTTTTATGCGATATATCAAATATTCAGACTAGACAATAAAATGGTTTTTGAAAGGCTCAGTCTGGTGGTGACAAATATGTTTTATGAGTTATTCAAAGGGCAATCAAACCTTTATACAGTACTTGCTTCCAAAGGAAATGGTAAAATCAGGTCAAGTGTGGGAATTTGAGATTCTGGTGGATTAAAGTTTATTAATGAAAGAAACTGTAACCTTAGGAATCTGTAGCTCTAGCCAAACCTTGCTATCAATTT
Organism: Lithobates sylvaticus; assembly: GCA_028564925.1. NCBI lineage: Eukaryota > Metazoa > Chordata > Amphibia > Anura > Ranidae > Lithobates > Lithobates sylvaticus. The sequence continues at coordinate 333,934,155 of CM053027.1, forward strand.
ATGTACCATATGCATATAGATGTTTGCTCCAATTTAAATAGCAGAACAAGCTGTATCCTTTATTTCTAATACATTGATATTTGTGCAATGAAGTATGCTATACTCCCTATTTGGTACAAAATCTTTACTAAAAATGCTTTGACTTTAGTGAAATAGTTTTGGATGAATGAATCTTGGCCCAGCTCACCTTTCCTATTTTCTCATTTCCTATCTATAGCTATCAAAGCATATATTACACAAAGATTGATCTCTAAACAATCTCTTTATTCATAGAGATTATGTTAGAAGACATTTACAAAAACATTAATTTGATAGTTGTCCAGATGACTTTAGTGCATCTTTTATGCATGCTAGAAGACACTTACTTAACCAGTTCCCGCCGGGCTCATAGACAAATGATGGCCAGGCAGCACATTCACTGTTCTGTGTGGACGTCATATGATGTCTATCCAGAACGTGCCATGTGTGCACCAGACGTGCCGCGCTGCAAGATGATCTGTCATCCGCAATGCCCAACATTACCATGTGATTGCTGTGACCAATTACAGCTGATCACATAACAATTGTACCCAATGGATGGCTTTCATTCTTGCTATCTATTGTGTACTATTGTGTTGATCTCTGTGATTGGTCACAGTGATCACACGGTACAGACAAGGCAATGTACCAATCACAGCTACAATAGTAAACACTAAATGAATTGATTTCTTTCAGTAAAAATGATTGCTTATAACAGTAAAATTCACTGGTATAAGCAATCATAACATGTTAAAAAAAAAATCCTGATCACTTCCCCAGAGTAGTAAAGTGTTACTATGGTAACACTGTATTGCTCTGGTCACTGTGTGTAAAAAAAAAAAGAAAAAGAAAATGCAATAAAAATACAATTTCTTTGCACAATTTTTGTTTATTTAGCAACAAATAAAAAAACCCAGTGGCGATCAAATACCACTAAAAAGACGCTCTATTTGTGTGAATAAAATGATAAAAATTTATATGGGTATAGTGTTGTATGACTGCAAAATTGTCACTGTTCGACAGCGCTGAAAGCTGGAAATTAGACAGGAAGGGGGTAAAAGTGCAGGTATTGAAGTGGTTAATCTACACCTCAGGAAACAGAGTATGATAAAGAATAAATAAGCAGCAGAAAAGTATCATTGTGCTATTTATAGATTAGTATAAGCGTGTACTTATATAGGGCAATGCAAGCAAGCTGCCTGGTAACAGATACCCAATATAAACCAAGTTCTAAACTGGATATATAATTCATTGCATGTGTTATTTTCATATGGTAAGTGTTAACTTTTTGGCCATATTTTTATTCAAAATCAATTAAAAAGCATACTGTCTGGGCTTCAAGAAGTAATTTCTTCGCCATTTGGCCTCAACCTCATGGCATGATTTGTGTTTGCACATATAATAAGTATGAACTTTTAGGTACTGTCCTGTGAACAGTGCAGCGTAAAAGCTTTCTGAGTATATTTATCTTTAATTAAAATATATTCAAAGGTGATATTATTGGCTATACTTTCTCCTAGAAAACAACCTCACTGTACAACCTACATGAGTTTATGAATGCTAAAGTCCTTGCCCTGATATCATTTTGAGGTAAGGCATTACATGGAATACCCCACTGCCCACAACAATGTTATACTCGTTCTAGAGAAATTATTGGTCTGCTTACATTCTTCGAATTTACCATTATAACAGGTGACAGGGTAAATGGATATAATCTAACAGCCCCCCTTTCCTAGAACTCTGCTTTGCTTTTACACCTTTCCACAAAACACCATTGCAATTTACTTTCAAACCCCTTGGAGAATGACCTTCTATAGTGAGGATTGCTGGCTGCCTAGGCTGCAACCAGGCAAAGGACATCAAAGCATTTACATATTCTTGACAAGAAGTTAATGAGCTTTAACCACTTCAGCCCCGGACCAATTGGCAGCCAAAGGACCAGGCCCCTTTTTGCAATTCGGCACTGCGTCGCTTTAACTAACAATTGCGCGGTCATGCGACGTGGCTCCAAAACAAAATTGGCGTCCTTTTTTTCCCACAAATAGAGCTTTCTTTTGGTGGTATTTGATCGCCCCTGCGGTTTTTATTTTTTGCGCTATAAACAAAAATAGAGCGACAATTTTGAAAAAAATGCAATATTTTTTACTTTTTGCTATAATAAATATCCCCAAAAAATATATAAAAAAACATTTTTTTTCCTCAGTTTAGGCCGATACGTATTCTTCTACATATTTTTGGTAAAAAAAATCGCAATTAGCGATTATTGATTAGTTTGCGCAAAAGTTATAGCGTTTACAAAATAGGGGATAGTTTTATAGCATTTTTATTAATATTTTTTTTTTTATTAGTAATGGCGGCGATCAGCGATTTTTATTGTGACTGCGACATTTTTGGCGGACACATCGGACATTTTTGACACATTTTTGGGACATTTGTCATTTATACAGAAATCAGTGCTATTTAAATAGCACTGATTCCTATGTAAATGACAGTTGTAGTTAGGGGGTTAACCACAAGGGGGCAGGGAGGAGTCAGTGTGACGTGTTGTGTTGTGGTTACTGTAGGGGGGCGTGGCTGTACGTCTGACGTCATTGATCGGCGTTCCCGATGACAGGGAACCGCCGATCACTGACAGTCAGTGTAGGAAGCGCGGGGAGAGGTTTGTTTACATAGACCTCTCCCCGTTCTTCCGCTCCGTAACCCGATCGCGGGATACCAGCGGCGATCGGGTCCGCTGGTCCCGCGGCCGTGGTCACGGAGCTCCCGACCGGGTCGCCCGGGCAGGCAAATTAAAGGGGACGTACAGGTACGTCCTTTTGCCTGCCCGTGCCATTCTGATGACGTATATCTACAGGAGGCGGTCGGGAAGCGGTTAAAATAAACATTCCTTGACTTCTGTAGGTTCAGGCGCTGTGGAGCAATTCATCCTGCAGAAGCTCTGAAGTTGTTCCAATCCTTTTCCCAGTAGCTTAGCCTCTCCCCTCCCTTCCCTCCCAGCAGTGACCCAGCAATATTTGAACTTTCTAATCTCTAATGTAAAACCAGAACAGGTACTCTGAGAAGGAAAGCAGGGTAAAGCTTAGTACACATGAGCCAAATGTAGCGCAACATCGGCCGGTTAAAAAAGAAAAACGTCCTACATTTAGCCTGTGTGTACTAGGCTTTACTTAAACAATTACTTGAGCGAGTGCTTTTGTTGTGAACATAACCAATTGCTTGCCATAGCCCACAGTGCCTGCAAATATTCCAGTCCAGTGAGTTGAATTTAAATTACTTGGCTATAAGTTTACTTTAACTTCTGATAAGAAAAAATGTAAACCAATTTTTGATCCTGTAATTTTAGGCCAATGGGTAATACCTTGTTAATGTGAATGACTGTCTGAACATTAAGGGTTACGATTCCTGTGATGTTATTTACAATGAGATCACCTAAATAGTAGTAAATATGCAAGTTGAAGAAACTCGCACTGTCAGGAAATCCTCAAGTTTTTTCCTAGTTATAAATGTTGTAATGGGAGAATAAAAATAAAAAACTGAATGAGGAAACAATATATCCTAGTGGAGTGTACAAGATGCCCTGCTGCATTTACATATTACATATTGTCTACACTGGAACTCAGTGCCTTTGCTGTATATATATATATATATATATATATATATATATATATATTTGCCTTTATGTTTCTGTGTACAATATCTGTTACATTGCACAAGGCTACCTGTATGCTGAAAAGATATGATGTGCCAATATAAATCCTGTATAATAATGTGCCAATTCTTCTAAATAGAGAATAATTAAGAAAAAATTTTGTGTCAGGTTTTACAGACTCATGTTACATTTCTCAAATAATATGGCATTCTGGCACATTGGAGTATTTTACTGCTTAGTTTGTGTATTTCTCCTGTTTTCATGTTTCAAAACAATTATGTGTATTTAATAATTCACATAATAACACGGAGTCAAGTGTAGAGAGCCTCTGTGGTATCTGTATGTTGGAGAGGGTGTGATCTCTTAAATTCACTGAGGTGTAGAGTCTAAGCACACAAACCATATGTTCACCAGAGCACCCACAACAAGTGATGGACTTACTTGGTGTGTGTACAAAGTTGTGGTCCTCGGACACCCCTGTGCATATGGCATCTGACCAGGAATAGAACCAAATTGTCACTGAAAAAATGAAAAGGGAAACTTCTATAGTATCTGCACATTGGAAAGTGTGTGAGACTTTAAATTGCTCAAGTTGCAGAGTCTAAGCTTACACACTAGTTCTTCACCAGACCACCCTGCAGAGATTGATGGACTTTCTAGGTTGGTGTTGCAGGTTGTGACCCTCAGAGACATTTTTACAGATGTTAGCTCACCAGGAATAAAACCAGAGTGTGGTACATAGTCAACAAGCGATATCAGAAACAGAGACAGGCAAAATGTCAAGGCAGGCTGCAAACAAACATAGTCAGATACAAGCTGAAGTCGGTAAAGAGAGAAACAGTAATGCAGGAAATATTATATGCTGGAGCCTGGGACAAGAAAATTAACATAATGCACAAGTAACAGGTTTAGGAGTACACCTAAATAGTGAGTTTGACTAGTGGGCTGGGCGGGGACTTGTAGGCGTTGTATAAAACTTCAGATGAGTTCTGGCGAAGCCTAGTCTCCCAGTTCTGTAAAAAAACATGCTGTAGCAAGGAAGGAATGACCACAGGTTAGTAGAACCAAAAGTAGTAGATCTACTTGGCAGTTGGCACTGATTAGGTCTTATTGAATAGCCTGAGAGTAACAACGGACAAGGACAAGATAGAAAAGACAGAAACTTGACCTTTGGTTGTGGTGAGAGCCAAATGTTGGTCCAGACCCAAGCATTTTCCCATCCTCTAGTACCGTGTTTCCCCGAAAATAAGCCCGGGCCGTATATTAATTTTGGCAACAAAAGACACAGTAGGGCTTATTTTCGGAATAGGTCTCACCATATAATGTGCTGTCTTCTCTCCCCCTCTCTCTCCCTGCCTGACAGGAATCCCCAGTGGGAACTGAGTTAAAATGCTTGTAAAATCCTATAATCCACTCTATTACAGTAGTGTATAATGCACAATGTGTGTGTTTCTGTAATATAATTGTGCCAAATACCTTCATTATAGTGCCGCTCTGCGCTTTTGTGACCCGCCAGAGCTCTCTTCCCTGCATTTATATTACAGAAACACACACATTGTACATTGTGTACTACTGTAATAGAGTGGGTTATAGGATTTTACAAGCATTTTAAACTAGGGCTTATTTTTGGGGTAGGGCTCATATTGCAGCCCTCTTGGAAAATAACGGTAGGTCTTATTTTCGGGGTAGGTCTGATTTTCGGGGAAACACGGTACATGTATACCTATGGAATGATCTTGCTATGGCTGTGCATTGATAACAAAGATATTCCACAAAGATATTCTCCCACCCGGATCATTTATTTACAGATTTGTGTGAATAAATGAACTGCAAGTACCATCGGCCTCTGCGGTTAATGGCTTGTAGTTTTTAATGACCTGCAAGGGCACTGGTGGGCGTTCTCATAGTTAATTGATTCTTCCTGCCATTCAGTAACTGTGAAAACAAGGAAAATGTACCTGCAATTCAAAAAAGAAGCATTGTTTGTTAAAGTCAATATAAACGCAACCTCTATAATGTAATATAGAGTTTACCAGCCAGAAATGCTCATTAGGGATGACCTGAACACACCCCGGTTTGGTTCACACCAGATCATGCGAACAGACAAAAAATTTGTGCGAACATGCGAACACCGTTAAAGTCTATGGGACATAAACATGAAAAATCAAAAGTGTTAATTTTAAAGGCTTATATGCAAGTTATTGCCATAAAAAGTGTTTGGGGAACCGGGTTTTGCCCCAGGGGATATGTATCAATGCAAAAAACGTTTTTAAAACGGAGCAGTGATACAAATAATACTTAAAGTGAAACATTAAAAATGAAATATTCCTTTAAATATCATGCCTGGGGGTCCCCTTAGTCTCCCTGTAAAGTAGCGCCACATTCCCATCGTTATAACAGTATCACAGAAAAATTTAATTTCTAAAGAAAAAATGTAATTAAAAATTGCTTGCGACTTTAATGTATTGTCGGATCCCGGCAATATACATAAAAAATCATGGAAAAAAACGGTGATGCGTTCCACCCTCAGTCCATTATCAGGCCCTTCGTGTCTGGTATGGATAATAAGGGGAACTCCATGCCAAAATTAAAAAAATGGCGTGGCCCCCCCCCCCCCCCCAAATCCATACCAGACCCTTATACGAGCATGAAACCTGGCAGGCCGCAGGAAAAGGGGGGCAAGAGAGATGTTTTTTACATTTTGGCACGGTATTCTTCAGGTCTGGTATGGATTTTGGGGGGACCCTCACACCATTTTTTAAAAATGTTTGGCGCAGGGTTCCCCTTAACCACTTCAATACACTGTGTTATTTAACCACTTCAGCCCCGGACCATTTGGCAGCCAAAGGACCAGAGGTCTTTTTTCAATTTCGCACTGCACTACTTTAACTGGTAATTGCGCGGTCATGCAATTTTGTAACCAAACGAAATTTGCGTCCTTTTCTTCCCACAAATAGAGCTTTCTTTTGATGGTATTTGATTGCCTCTGTGATTTTTATTTTTTGCGATATAAACGGAAAAAGAGCGAAAATTTTGAAAAAAAAAGAGATTTTCTACTTTTTGTTATAAAAAAAATCTAATAAACTCAATTTTAGTCAAACATTTGGGCCAAAATGTATTCAGCCACATGTCTTTAGTAAAAAAAATGCCAATAAGCGTATATTTATTGGTTTGCGCAAAAGTTATAGCGTCTACAAACTAGAGTACATTTTCTGGAATTTACACCGCTTTTAATTTATGACTGCCTATTTCATTTCTTGAGGTGCTAAAATGGCAGAGAAGTACAAAACCCCCCCAAATGACCCCATTTTGGAAAGTAGACACCCCAAGCTATTTGCTGAGAGGCATGTTGAGCCCATTGAATATTTTTTTTTTTTTAGTCCCAAGTGATTGAATAAAGACAAAAATAAAAAAGATTTTTTTTTTTTTCAAAAAGTTGTCACTAAATGATATATTGCTCACACATGCCATAGTTATATGTGGAATTGCACCCCAAAATACATTTTGCTGCTTCTCCTGAGTATGGGGATACCACATGTGTGGGACTTTTTGGGAGCCTAGCCGCATACGGGGCCCCGAAACCCAAGCACCGCCTTCAGGATTTCTAAGGGTGCAAATTTTTGATTTCACTCCTCACTACCTATCACCGTTTCGAAGGCCATAAAATGCCAAAATAGCACAAAACCCCCCCCAAATGACCCCATTTTGGAAAGTAGACACCCCAAGCTATTTGTTGAGAGGCATGGTGAGTATTTTACAGCTCTCATTTGTTTTTGAAAATGAAGAAAGTAAAGAAAAAAAATTTTTTTTTTTTTTTTTTTCAATTTTCAAAACTTTGTGACAAAAAGCGAGATCTGCAAAATACTCACCATACCTCTCAGCAAATAGCTTGGGGTGTCTACTTTCCAAAATGGGGTCATTTTGGGGGGTTTTATGCCATCTGGGCATTCCATGGCCTCCGAAACTGTGATTGGCAGTGAGAAGTGAAATAAAAAAATTACACCCTTAGAAAGCCTGAAGGCGGTGATTGGTTTTTGGGGTTCCGTACGCAGCTAGGCTCCCAAAAAGTCCCACACATGTGGTATCCCCGTACTCAGGAGAAGCAACAGAATGTATTTTGGGGTGTATTTCCACATATGCCCATGACATGTTTGAGCAATATATCATTTAGTGACAACTTTTTGTAAAAAAAATATATATATATTTTTTTTTTTCATTATTCAATCTCTTGGGACAAAAAAAAAAATATTTAATGGGCTCAACATTGCTCTCATCAAATAGCTTGGGGTGTCTACTTTCCAAAATGGGGTCATTTGGGGGGGGTTTGAACTGTCCTGGCATTTTATGCACAACATTTAGAAGCCTATGTCACACGTCACCCACTCTTCTAACCACTTGTAGACAAAGCCCTTTCTAACACTTTTTGTTTACATGAAAACATATTTTTTTTTTGCAAGAAAATTACGTTGAACCCCCAAACACTATATATAATGTTAAAGCAAAGGCCCTACAGATTAAAATGGTGGGTGTTGCATTTTTTTTTTTCCACACAGTATTTGCGCAGCGATTTTTCAAACGCATTTTTTGTGGAAAAAATACACTTTTTTTTATTTTAATGCACTAAAACACACTATATTGCTCAAATTTTTGATGAAATAAAAAATATGATCTTAGGCCGAGTACATGGATACCAAACACGACATGCTTTAAAATTGCGCACAAACACGCAGTGGCGACAAACTACATACATTTTTAAAAGCCTTTAAAAGCCTTTACATGATACCACATTAGATTCACGGAGGAGGTCTACTGCTAAAATTACTGCCCTCGATCTGACCTTCGCGGTGATACCTCACATGCATGGTGCAATTGCTGTTTACATATGACGCCAGACCAACGCTTGTGTACGCCTTTGCGCAAGAGAAGGGGGGGCAGGGGTGCTTTTTTTTTTTTTTTTTTTTTTTTTTTTTTTTATTTATTAGCTTTTTTATTTTATTTTTAAACTGTTCCTTCCATTTTTTTTCTTTGTTATGATTTTTATTGTTATCTCAGGGAATGTAAATATCCCCTATGATAGCAATAGGCAGTGACAGGTACTCTTTTTTTGAAAAAATTGGGGTCTATTAGACCCTAGATCTTTCCTCTGCCCTCAAAGCATCTGACCACACCAAGATTGGTGTGATAAAATGCTTTCCCAATTTCCCAATGGCGCGGTTTATATCCGGGAGGGGGGACATTCCCTCCCACTGCTTGTAAAAGCAGTCTAGAGGCTAATTACCCGCTAGAATTGCTTTTACATGAAAGCCGATCACTGGCTGAAAAGAATGATACCAAGATGATACCTAAACCTGCAGGCATCATTCTGGTATAACCATTCAAAGTCCAGCAACATACTGGACATATATTGTAATCTTTTTTTTTTCATGCAGCCTCTTGGCTGAACGAAAAAAAGAGATTGATTGGTGGGTATGCCCACCATTAGAATACCTCCCTTCATCCACCCACTTCTAATGATGGGCATACATGCACCATTTATATATGCCGATGCATGGGGGCATCCTCCCGCAAAAGTTATGCCGTGTACACACGGTCGGAATTTCGACCGTATGTACGTGGCATTAGGAGCCAATCGCTCCTCCCCCCCCCTGCTGCCCCCCATGCTTCGGCATATATGCTCTTTTTTTTAACTGTGGTGGTGAAATCACCTCCTACAGCGTTGGAGTCGCGGCTTTATGTATCGTGGGAGCAAACGCTGTTGCTGTCAAGATAAATAAATCCGCGTTGCAACTGAATGGCGCACCTGAAAACAAAAAAAATGCTTAACACTAAAACACAGTAAACAAAATTACATACCTGAAAAGCAAGCATGATAAAACATGATAAAACATAATAAAACATTGCAGAATAGAATGGAGTAAAAAAAGAGCAACAATAGAGAGAGAATAGAGTGAGAGAGAGAACAATAAAACGACAACTATTTTTATTTTTTTTATTTTTTTGAGATTCACAGGTAAAAAAGCTCCTGACTGAAGCGACTGAATCAAAACGCTACCACAAAAAAAATGTTAGCGATCGCAGGGATCAGGCCTGACTCTGCGAACGCTGCAGTTATGTGTGCTTAGTGTTTTGTAAGTGACAGTGATCGATCGATACTGCACTTGGGTGGGCTGGGCTGGGCGGAGGGGGAAAACGCAGGTGCTAGCAGGTATCTGGGCTGATCCCGCTAACAATGCGTTTTTTTTTTTGGAACCCTAAACTGCTGGGACGCTAGTATAGATCTGATCAGATCAGATATTGATCTGTTCAGATACTGTACCACTAAGGGAGGTGTATGCTTTGCGCGTGGGTGTTTGCGGTACTGGCACTAACCTGGGGCGACGCAGACCTTATTTGACCCTAAAACCTAATTGATATCACCCGCCGGGCGATCAGGGGGTTAAACCGTTATTGGGTAATAAATGGCGGGTGCCCTGACAGTATAAAAAATAAAGCTAACTAACCAGCGTCACCCGTAACAGTAATACAAAAAAAAACTGGTTACCTAGCGACACTAATGCAGCGATCAGAAAAACGATCGCTTAGTGACACTGGCAAAAGGGGGTGAAAGGGTTAACTAGGGGCAATCAGGGGGTTAAAACCTTTATTAGGTAATATATGGGGGTACCTGACGCTATATAAAAACCTGACGGGGAACCTAAATAACGAAATAACTAACTGGCTAACCAGCGTCACCAGTGACAGTTATACAGTGATCACTGGTGAAAGGGTTAACTCTAGGGGCAATCAGGGGGGTTAAACCTTTATTTAGGTTGTAATATGGGGGTACCTGACCTATAAACCTATTTATGAACCTATATAAAACATGGCGGTTACCTAAAAAAAAAAAATGGTTACCTAGCGACACTAATGCAGCGATCAGAAAAACGATCGCTTAGTGACACTGGCAAAAGGGGGTGAAAGGGTTAACTAGGGGCAATCAGGGGGTTAAAACCTTTATTAGGTAATATATGGGGGTACCTGACGCTATATAAAAACCTGACGGGGAACCTAAATAACGAAATAACTAACTGGCTAACCAGCGTCACCAGTGACAGTTATACAGTGATCACTGGTGAAAGGGTTAACTCTAGGGGCAATCAAGGGGTTAAAACCTTTATTTAGGTTGTAATATGGGGGTACCTGACCTATAAACCTATTTATGAACCTATATAAACATGGCGGTTACCTAAAAAAAAAAAAATGGTTACCTAGCGACAGCAGTGACACTAATACAGCGATCAGAAAAACGATCGCTTAGTGACACTGGCAAAAGGGGGTGAAAGGGTTACCTGGGGGGCAATCAAGGGGTTAAACCTTTATTAGGGGGGGGTAGGGGGCTACCTTGGACCTAAAACTAACTGCACTGACAGTTATTACAGTCACACTGACACTAAATGCAGTGATCAGTAAAAAAATGATCACTGCAATTAGTGACACTGTGACTGGGGGGGGAGGGGGTGGGGGGGTGATCTGGGGGTGACTGGGGGGTGTTTTGTGTGCCTATGTGTACTGGTGTCAGTGTACTGTTGGTGCACTAACCTTTAGACGTTCACAGCTCGGCGTTCCGGTCACATAGACCGGCGCACCGAGCGTGACATCACTTCCTCTGCCTGTGTTTTGATTGACACAGACAGAGGAAGCATCTGATTCGCCAGGAGCGATCGCGAGGGGGTGGCCAGAAACCACTGGCCGTCCCCTCATCCCGGATCGCTCCTGAAGCGATCCCGACCGTCCCCGCCGGCCGGGGGGGGTCCGATCGGACCCCCCACCCGCCGGAAGAATGGCACGTACAGGTACGTGATTCTGCCTGTACGTGCCATTCTGCCGACGTATATATACAGGGGGCGGTCGGCAAGTGGATAAACTACACTGCCTGCATTGACTGAATATAGAGTCTACACTGAATATATAGGCTACACTGAATGCAGAGTATATATATATATATATTAGACTGTATATATATATATATATATATATATATATATATATATATATATACATATATCAAATACACTGCCTGCACTGACTTGAATATAGAGTCTACACTGAATATCTAGTCTATGCTAAATGCAGAGTATATATATATCAAATACACTGTTGCATTACAAACCTGCCTGCATAATCTAACTCAAACTTTCTCTGTTTCTCCGTCCACACACTATACATGGCCACTATGTAAGCAGCCTTATATAATGTGGGGCGTGGACTTAGTCTCCATGAGCCATGATTTTGGCCAATTATGGCTCTCTTAGCACAGCATGCTGTGATTGGCCAAAGCATGCAGGTCAGGTGCATGCTTTGGGCAATCATTATACAGCAATGCACTGCAATCTCGCAGTGCATTATGGGGCATTCCGCGGTTCTTGAATTTCCCGCGAGCGCCCCATAATATTCGCTGTTCGGTGAACGGGCGAACACCCAGTGTTCGAGTCGAACTTACTTTGATTCGAACATCGCAACATTGCAAAGAATAACCAATCACATGCAAGCAAAGTAAAAAAAAAATTCATTTTTGTTCGCACGTGATTGGATAATGGAAGTCAGCAGAACTTTTGCTCATTTACTAAGCTCTGGATCCACTTCACTTGCAAAGTGCAACTGCACATTGCAAAGTGCACAGTCTATTTTTTTGCCTTAATAAAAAACCAACCCCTTTGTGTTATGGCATTACAACACGCTGTCCCACAATTTCCTGCCTGAAAATCAAGCTATCACATACATTCACAGAGGAAAAAAAATAGCTTTTGCACTGATGCACATTGTCCAGGAATATTACAAAAAAAGGCCTTACAATTAGTTAATTATTTAATTGCAGTCAGTCACAATTAGGAAATATGCACTGTGGAAATGCACATGTAGCCGGTTAGCAATAGAGTACAGAGACAAGCTGTGGAAAAATAAATTGCAGCCAGCACAAAAAATAGGAAATATGCCATGATAAACATATTATTCCTCAAAACTTTTTTGAGGAACTAAAGGATAACAGACAATCTGCAATGTGTTATAGTTGACATAACACATCACTGACGTATGTGTTTAAACTTTAAAATACATTTCGTATCACTGAATTGTAGTTGTCTTTATTAATGAATGAAACTGACAGCATCTCTACCGTCCTCAACTGTATTCTTTAAAGTGATTGTAAAGTCTATTTTATTTTTAAAATAACAAACATGTTATACTTACATGCTCTGTTGCAGTGGATTTGCACAGAGAAGCCTGTATCCTCCTCTTCTTGGGTCCCTCTTAGCTGCTCCGGGCCCCTCCCTCCTGTTGAGTGCCCCCACAGCAAGAAGCTTGCTATGGGGGCACCCGAGCTGAGCTGCAGCTCTGTGTGTCCATTCAGAAACAGCGCTGCGGTTTGGCCCTGCCCCCTCTCTCTCCTGATTGGCTAACTGACTTTGATTTGATTATGTCTCAGCCAACCAGGAGGGAGAGCCCCCGATGGCTAAGGAACTCGTGGACATCGCTGAAAAGAGATGGGGCTCAGGTAAGTATTAGGGGGGCTGAGGGGACTGCTGCACACAGAAGGCTTTTTATCTTTGAAAAAGTACTCATACCCATTGACATTTTCCACATTTTGGCATGTTACAACCAAAAACTTAAAATGTATTTTATTGGGATTTTATGTGATAGACCAACACAAAGTGGCACATAATTGTGAAGTGGAAGGAAAATGCTAAATGATTTTCAATGTTTTTTTACAATTAAATATCTGAAAAGTGTGGCGTGCATTTGTATTCAGCCCCCTTTACACCTAACTAAAATCTAGTGGAACCAATTGCCTTCAGAAGTCACCTAATTAGTAAATAGAGTCCACATGTGTGTAATTTAATCTCAGTATAAATACGGCTGTCCTGTAAAGCCCTCAGAGGTTCAGCATCATGAAGGCCAAGAAACATACCAGACAGGTCAGGGATAACGTTGTGGAGAAGTTTAAAGCAGGGTTAGGTTATAAAAAAAACTAACAAAACAACTGCAAACCTACCAAGACATGGCCGTCCACCTAATCTGACAGGCCGGGCAAGGAAAGCATTAATCAGAGAAGCCGCCAGGAGGCCCATGGTAACTCTGGAGGAGCTGCAGAGATCCACAGCTCAGGTGGGAGTATCTATCCACAGGACAACTATTAGTCGTGCACTCCACAACTCTGGCCTTTATGGAAGAGTAGCAAGAAGAAAGCCATTGTTGAAAGAAAGCCATAAGAAATCCTGTTTGCAGTTTGAGAGACGCTATGTGGGGGACACAGCAAACATGTGGAAGAAGGTGCTCTGGTCAGACTTGACAAAAATGTAACTTTTTGGCCTAAAAGCAAAACGCTATGTTTGGCGGAAAACTAACACTGCACATCACCCTGAACACACCATTCAGCAGGGACAGGGAAGCAGGTCAGAGTTGATGGGAAGATGGATGGAGCCAAATACAGGACAATCTTTCAGCAATCCTTCCAGCAGGACAACAACCCTACACATACAGCGAGAGCTACAATGGAATGATTTAGATCAAAGCATATTCATGTGTTAGAATGACCCAATCAAAGTCCAGACCTAAATCCTATTGAGAATCTGTGGCAAAACTTGAAAATTGCTGTTCACAGAGTGATGCACTCCATCCAATATGACAGAGCTTGAGCTATTTTGCAAAGAGGAATGGACAAAAAGTTCACTCTCTAGATGTACAAAGCTGGTAGTGACATCCCCAAAAAGACTTACAGCTGTAATTGCAACAAAGGGTGGTTCTACAAAGTACTGGCTCCACATTTTGAAAAGCATTTATCATTTGCCTTCCACTTCACAATTATGTGGCACTTTGTGTTGGTCTATCACATAAAAGCCCAATAAAATACATTTACGTTTTTGGTTGTAATATGACAAAATGTGGAAAATTTCAAGGTGCATGAATACTTTTTCAAGGCACTGTAAAATTTAATTTTGAGCTTACATAGGGTTGCTGTCTTTGTTCCTGGTGGCCAACTGGAGTTGTGGGGGAGTTAAATGAATGACAGAAATATATAACGGTTAGGGTAATTTTTTGTGGGCTTGTTACATTTAGCCTGATCAAGAGACATTTCAAAACACTTCAGGAGAAGAAGTAAAAAAGTCCATATGACTGCAAGGTGTTATATAAGGAATTGTGAAGACTGGGGTTTGAGGTATCACAGTCATATAGTTATGAAAAACATTCTGTACTAGTACTAAGCCCCAGAAATGTGAATCCTTCAAAGTACACCATTCAATTCATATGCAGGCGACAAAGAACTAATGGGTTACAGGCAAGGATTTACATACACATCTTGCACCTTTTAAGCTCTATTTTATAACAAAATCACTGATTTAGGGTGTTTTAATGTGGAACCATTGCTTTCATAACTAGGATAGAAATCGCTGCTACCCCCCTAAATATTTTCTGCTTGTCTCAGGTTTAAGATCACCTGTATTTGCCACCGAACTACTTTAACAAACTTTTGCGGATAGATGATTCAACAGCTGAACATTTCGGTAAATGTATAAATAATACAATGCTGCAGGGCCTTGATGTTTTTGCAATAATACAAAAAAAAAATAATAATTACATAAATTCCAAGATGTACTAAGAAATTCTACAGCAGAATGATACTGCATGTATCTGTAATCTAAAACTCAAATAAATTTAGGTTATTCAGCATACTGACGATTCAAAAATGTAAAGTAATCAGCCAAAGAGTGGCTTAAATTGAACATTTTGTGTATTTTAAAATGGCCACATCAATGTGGCATGATCTGACACAGGCTTTTCAGTCAAGGTATTCATGGCTGACCCCTGATCTTGACAGAATAATTTGGCCCAAACATGGAGGCTGCTACAGCAACTACTGTGGCTCCTTTTTAGGCAACAAATTGCAGAGCTACAAGATTTTGGTGTTAACTATTAAGAAATATTTTCCGAACTGAAAAGTGTAGTAAAAAGGCAACAGGAGGAATTCCATGCTCTGCAGAGACAATTGTTGGAATTATGTTCTAAAGATGATGCTAAAGCATGTATGCTTCTACCACTGAAGTTCAATGAAGACCGCCATCATTACAGAGGTTTCCTTAACCAATTTTCCATATATTTCCAGGAAGGTAATGTTTGTTATCAACCTCCTGCCTCAGGAAGCTCTAGCTTGGACCTCCAGTTATATATAACTAGGCAGTGACATTTTGAATAATTTCAAGTCTTTTGTGACTGCAATGAATCAAATTTGCAATGATCCCAACCAATGCACTACTGCTGAAGCTAATATTCAAAGTCTGCAGCGGGGTCAATGATACCATTTGGAATCCAGCAGCACAAAACAGCCATATCTGCCAAGGACTCTCTGAATAGGTAAAAGATGAGCTCGCCAGAGTAGAGACTCCTAATGATCTCCTCCAATTATGTATCTGAATTAATCAGAGATTTACAGAAAAGAAGGAGAGCCTACGAATGTTTGGAAGTTATGGTGGCATGCATTTTTCTGCTAGTCAGTTTGTTCAGAAGGATTGATGTTATTAAAAGATCCATTTCTACTCAGGAGAAAAAGAGAAGACAGTTAGAGAACTATGTCTATACTGTAGGAACTTTGGGCTTTATGCAGTTAATTGTCCCAACAAAGTTAAAAGAATAATTGTCATGAGTAATGTTATAGTGTCTAAACAAATAAATTCCATTACTCAGTCAGCCTCCCCATTGATTCAGGTAGAAAATAAAGTTAATTCTCTACTTTCTCATTACTCTCTACTTTCTCATTTTCACACCCCTATTAAACTTATCACGAGGGCCATGAATTCTCTTGCTTTGCTAGGCTGAAATCTGGGACGGGGGGGGGGGGGACTTCATGTTTAAAGCAATAATTTTTAAACAATCAATAAACTAGCCTTTATTGATATGGAGACATGTTTTAGCTCACCTTTATCTTCAGGACCCGTTATCCATGAAATGGTTCCTCTTGAACTATAATTTGAGGCTGACCATCATGAGACTCAAATTTCACCCAAATTTCCTGTCATCCTGAGCATTCCTTGGTTTTCTATCCATAGTCCCTTCATAAACTGAGGGGCGTGGTTGGACTATACATTTTATGCCTCCTCATCACAAGAAACATTGCAGAGAAACTTGTCAAACAAGTTCCCCTTTGATCAAGAAATCACTAGTTGAGATGGTAACTACCACGTCATTTGACAAGCTTGCACTGCAGTTCTTGGATGTCTGTGATAAGAAGAATGCCAATCAATTACCTCCTCATCGCTCATATGATTGTGCCATTGAACCACTCCCAGGGGCAGAAATTCCTTTTGGTCACATTTTAATCTGTCAGAACCTTAATTAACCACTTGACCTCCAAAAGATTTACCCCCCTTCCTGACCAGGCCATTTTTTATGATACGGCACTGTGTTACTTTAACTGTTCAAGCGAGGTCAGGGCAAGCCGGGTCTATCACAGAAGTCAGACACAGGAACAGATGCAGGAACACAGGTAATAGCTGTAGATCATACAGCACTGGCTAGAACAGCTTCTGCAGTTTAAATAGTCCCATTGGTGGCAATGTTAGCGGTGGGTGCCCACGTATACATACGTACATGTCTATGCACAACAAGGCGAGCACCCGTAGATCTGTGCCTACACATATGTATGTGCCTAGAGACTTCACTTGCACTATCTGTTTTTTCCTTGACATTACCAATCTACTCAGTTAAAATTTTCCTGTGAAATGGCACCTAATAATAAGGTGTTGTCCAATAAATATCTTTGAAAGTTTGGGGGAGTCACCTAATCTTGAAACAGATATTTCATAAGAATTTTTATTTACATATCAAAGAGACCTTAAATAAGGCACCTCTATGGTACAAAGCCTATAAATTCAAAGATTTTGTTTCTGCAGCTTCAGTTTCTTCCGTAAGATATATTGGTTACATTTTGTTGGTGTATCATGGTAATGACATTTTTAAAGTGTATTTCCACTTTTGCAACCAAATTGGGATAACACTTACTTTACATTTGTTACATATCCCCATTCACATAGCATAACATAGCAAATATTTAAAAATCATAGTTCACCTTTTTTGGATGATCTATTCTGGACCTTCCAGCAAGGAAAACATCCTAGGTAGCGCTCTGTTTATGAGGGAGCTGTTTTCTATAATTAACATTGTCTGTACTGTGCAGGCAGATCTTCATTATCAATTGTAAAAAGATTTGGACACTGTGGGCTTGATTGACTAAAACTGGAGTGCAAAATACGGTGCAGCTGTGCATGGTAGCCAATCAGCTTCTAACCTCAGCTTGTTCAATTAAGCTTTGACAAAACAAACTGGAAGCCATGACACCTGCTCCTGAGAAACATCTAAAAGTTAAGAAATATGTTTACAAAAAAAAAAAAAAAAAAAAAAGGCATGTTATGTGAATGGGAACACATAACAAACATAAAGTGGGTTTTTCTCAAATTTGACTGCAACAGTGGAAATACGTTTTCAGGTAAAGTTATGGATCTGATTGTCTACAAGCTGTAGAATCAGCTGGTCTGACCATGGACAGGAATGCTTTGCATGGCAGAATGTTCCTGTGAATTCAAAGGGGGTAGAAGGTATGAACAACAGGGGCATATGCTAATGCAAAACACTTATCTAAGTGCAAACAGCAATCTTGGCATGACTTTTATTCCAAGAACCAAAAATGCCATTGCTAAAAGTATAATACAATATAAAATGTGTTTTTATTTTTTATGCTGCATTACATACTCTGTGTGCTGGAGTTTATGATAATTAATATAAGTATATTTTACTAGTGTATTGTGAAGCTACTTATGATATTTAGCATTTGTTAATGCTTATTTCTTTGTACAAGTTTTATTGCTAGCCTGGAGATTGATGTGTTTATATTATTACTTTTAATCTGAATCAACAGTTGGCAGGTTAGGGTGAGGGCTGCCTAAATGGGTGTCATTCAGTTTTTTTTTGGTGGTAACAAAAAGTGAACTTATTTTATTTGAATCTTGATGACCTTTTATATATATTTAAAAGACAATCACTTCTCAGTTCATTTAGTCATTTCTGGAAGTCCTCCATGTTTTATTATTAGTTATCCTCCTCTGCACTTTTTCCAGGTCCATTACATCATTTTGGTGAACTGGTGTCAATACTAAACTTAAACAGAAAATGAGGCCTTTATCTTGGGCAAAATAATTTCTCTTTTTATTTCTCTCAGGTCTATGTCTCTTTTTAACACAGGCATCTTGCGACCATTGGAAGATGGAGTTGCCATTATTTACTCTTAAAGAACTCTGCCACATGATGAAGATAAACAGGTTATTATTAATTAATAAACAAAGGAGAGAGGTCACAACCATCTAAGTTCAACCATTTATTAACCACTTACAGACCGGAAGATTTTCCTGCTTAATGACCAGGCCAATTTTTGCAATACGGCACTGTGTCGCAATGCGATGCTTTACCCAAACAAAAGTGATGTCCTTTTTTCCCCCAAAAATAGAGCTTTCTTTTGGTGGTAATTTATTTTATTTTTTGCGGTATAAACAAAAAAGGGCGACAATTTTGAAAAAAAATATATTATTTACTTTTTGCTATAATAAATTTAGGCCAATATATATTCTTCCACATATTTTTGGTTAAAAAAATTGGTTTGCGCAAAAGTTATAGTGTCTAGTATCTAGATAAGGGCAAAACATCCATTCATAAAGCCAGTAACACACCCATTGAAGTGCTTGAGGCCCAAAACTCCTCCTGCAGTCCCCAATAACAACTCTGATGTATGACATAAAATACTGGTTACTTTTTTAGGAACTCTACTCCCTGGACTAGTCACAGTAAAAAGAAAACATGTAAAAGAGAAAGGAAAGGAGGGGGAAATAAGAGTTAACAAAAAAGAAGAAAATAGCACAATAAAGATATACGTATTTATCGGCGTATAACACGCACCGGCGTATAACACGCACCCCAAGTTTAGGAGGGCATTTTAAGGAAAAAAAGTTTTAGGAGGGAAGTTTAGGGAAAAAAAACACTTACATTTAAGCGTCATTTGCAGCTTGCCCAGCGTCATTTGCAGCTTTGCCCAGCGTCATTTGCAGCTTGCCCAGTGTGATTTGCAGCTTGTCAGCGTCATTTGCAGCTTGCCCAGTGTGATCTGCAGCTTGCCCAGTGTGATCTGCAGCTTGCCCAGTGTGATCTGCAGCTTGCCAGTGTGATCTGCAGCTTGTCAGTGTGATCTGCAGCTTGTCAGTGTCAGTTGCAGGTGCCAGCGTCATTTTCCACATTTAAAATTGCCGCCTAGAAGACTGCGCGGCCGGAAAAGCCCGAGCCGTCTGTTCGGCTCCTGCTCTCAGTCCCGCCTCCCTGCTGTTTCGGAAGCGAGCGCAGGGAGGCGGGACTGTGAGCAGAGCGGAACAGACAGATCGGTCTTTTTCGGCGGCGCTCGTTTTTTTCCGGCGGCTCTCGGTTTTTTTCGGCGGCGCCCGCTGTTTTTCTGCGCCGTTTTATTTTTTTAGGCACTTTTTTTGGGGGGGTATCGGCGTATAACACGCACCCACGACTTTCCCCCGATTTTAAGGGGGAAAAGTGCGTGTTATACGCCGATAAATACGGTATGTCTTCCCTCTAACACTAACATATCCCTTCTAAACAAAGGTTTGAATTTTGCATCTTTTTCTACACCTAATCCATTTACCCTTTTCAAAGATTTCAATTGATTAATTAGAAATATCACAAACAGTTCTATCACAATAAAAACACACATATTACTGGTCTGAGTATAACACTAACATTGTCCCAGCAAAAGCCTTTTTTGACTCACAGGACATGACAACTCTTGACGAGCTAAAGGAACTTTGAGAAAGTGGAGATGGCTGTATTCATTCCCTAGGCGTTTTTAGATCGTAAAGCACCTGAAAAAATGCCTGGAAAAAAACGCCCAACAAGCAAAATCACATTAATTTAAATGGCCCCTGTTCACATATTAGCATTTTGTAGCCTGAAGCAAAATGCCTAAGGCCCCTTTCACACTTGCATGACTTGTCCTACGACTTGGGACTGGAAAGTCGCATGACAAGTCCTTCCCCATGATTTCCAATAACAACCATTCATTTTAGTATGACTTCAAGTGGTGCCAACTTCAAAGTAGTCCCTGCACTACTTTGGTCCAACTTTGATCCTACTTCAGCTCATTGAATGTCACTGAAGTCGGATCAAAGTCGGATCAAATTCGGATCGCCGTCTTAACTGATCCGACTTTGTCATGCAACTTGTGCTCTGATGATCTTGAAGGGGAACTCCCTGTCAAATAATAATAAAAAAAACGCATAGGTTCCCCCTCTAAGAGCGGTAGCGTGAAAGGGGCCTAACTCGCATCAAAGTCAGACCAAAGTAGTACAGTGACTAGTTTGAAGGCCATTCGCACAGATATGAATGGTACTCATTAGAAATCATTGGGTATGACTTGTCATGCGACTTTGCAGTCCCAAGTTACAGGACAAGTCGCACAAGTGTGAAAGGGGCCTTAGACCCAGAAATAACGACCCATCCTACTCTTCCAATTCAACATACATATCTTATACCCAAGTCCGTATTCCATCCCACTCACATCAAGGGAGCCTTTTTAGATACTTTTTACAATATGGTGTATGCTGAGATGTGCAAGGATTTTCCAAAATGCAAGAATAATTTAGGCAAAAGTGAAACAGAGCAAGGAAGTTAAACAAAAATTAATGACAAAACCCATGTGAAACTATTGATGAGGCATTCGTGACTTATTTGGATGTTCTTACAAAAACAATAGCTCCTACATATACTCCCAGATTGGCTATAACACCTATTTAATTTATATCCCAATTTCATTATAAATGTATATGTATGGAAAAGATACTTGTCAGACACTGGGGAATCTTCTTACAGGATCCAATATTAGGGCCCATTATACAAAAAACAAAACAAAAAAACAGCACATTTACCTATTGCAGAGCCTGAAATATTAAGAGCCATATATCCCCAAATAAACTTTGGATAAAGGCCAACACAGGCCAAGTGGTAGGTCTTTTTTAAAAAAAAAATCTATTTGGTATGTTCCAGTGCTGCAATTTGAAATGTCTCGCATGCCATTTTGTACAACACGGTAAAAAATCCTTTATGGTCAATGGAAAAGTTTACCCTATTTCTACATTTTACAATTGTTTGACCCAATTCCTTATATTGTCTCATGTGCCCTTGTGGCTTGTTATACATAGGTCAAACCATTAGAGTATTGATTTGGTGAGCATCACTGTGTGATAGAACAAGGTAGTCCCATAGCATTTTGTTGCCTTATGAGGAGTTTGTGTCCAGACATTTCAAAGAAATACATGGACAATCTACAACTACATGGCTACAAGTTTGGATCATTGAGAACATACCAAAGAATTGCTTAAAGGCTGAACGTTTTAAAAAGCTCTGCGAGTGCGAGTTTTTATTTTTTATAATTGGGTGTTTATTTCAGAACGTATGAGACAATATTTTCTATTTACCTTTTTATACTTCTCTATACATTATCAATATATATTTTTGGATTTTTATTCACAAAAGAAAACATAATTGCTATGTGGGATCAGTATCAGTTTTTTCACATCAGCATGATAAAGCTGTTTTTAATAATGCACAGCTTTAATTTTTAA
The DNA here is from genome assembly GCA_028564925.1 of Lithobates sylvaticus. Lineage (NCBI taxonomy): Eukaryota > Metazoa > Chordata > Amphibia > Anura > Ranidae > Lithobates > Lithobates sylvaticus. The sequence continues at coordinate 333,956,514 of CM053027.1, forward strand.
TTACACTTTTAATTTAGCTATGTATTGTATTTGTGATCCATCATCCTGTTATGCCCAGTAGTTACATATAAATAATTGTTCCATATCAATCACCCATTCATAATCCTAGTCTTAGTTTGTACTAGATTTGATTGCTCTCAATGATCCTGCCCCCAGTTCCCTTTAAATACACCTCTTGACCTTATCTTCCATCTCCATTTGGCTTGACAAAGGGGTGGGCACAGCCTGAAATGCGTAGCCCTGCCCATCCACATCAGTGTGTGATGTCACCTGCTGAGTCCAGCCAAGCAAAGCCTGGAACTCCCCAGCTGCATCTCCTACAGCTTGCGTTCCAGCGTGGTTCCCTGACTGCCACTTATTATGAAGCAGCTTCCTGGAGCAACTGTGCATACATCGGCCGTCTCCGATGTATGCACAGCTTTAATTCTGAATTCTGACACTCCTGGCTGCTTTCTGGGCAAACATTGCATGGAGGTTTATTATTGACATGCTGATCATTTACTGAATGCAGTAAGTGCATACATGTTTTTTTATGGTTTTATAATTTAATTATTAATAAATGGCTGCACTTAGATGGTGGCACCATCTCTGCTATTTTTACTATATGTGCATTAGAGTTCACACAAGACTCGAATACTGAGGAGCTGCAACCTACATCCCGTTGCCTGATCGTATACCAATTACGACATCTTTACATTCTAAAGCCATACTTCCCCTATTAAACAATTGTACTCAATTTTGTGCAAGCTCCAAAAATGAGTGACATATACAGGGTTTAAACCCAAGAATCTGACAATGCAGCAATTGGATCATGTGGCAGTGGGGGAGTGTGCCAAAGGTCAGTATTAGTGAGTAGGGGATTTTATAAGAATCTGAATGGGCAAAGTGACATGTTCCCTGTTAGTCTGTGATATACAAGTCCAACTAAATCTTCACTAAATGCATAACTTTTTTAATCCATACTGAAACTTATTTTTCATGCAGTTGCCCCTTCTCCAAATGTGTGAAAGTTGCCAGCCTTGCAAGGTGGAGACATCTTTATTAAACACAGGAACTGAATCTCAGGGTACTCCGTTTATTACATAAGACCATTCAGTGTATTGATCATTGATCCTAGTTTCTCGGATTTGATCCTTGAAGCGGAGTTCCACCAATTTAAAAGTCAGCAGCTACAAAAATTGTAGCTGCTGACTTTTAAAAATCAAACACTCACCTGTCCCACGGTCCAGCGATGTGGGCGCACAAAGCCCCGCTCCTCTCCGTGGCACCAGCATTCTAACTGTGGGCACCTGGCTGTGGCTTCACAACCGGGCACGCAATGCGCATGCCCGAGCTGCACTGCTTGCTGTGAATGGCTGGGCAATCTTCTGGGACCTGTGACGTGTCCCAGAAGATTGCAGATAGGGAGGGGGGAGAGGAGATCTTCCTTCCGGCGCCGCAGCTCCAGGGGAGGAAGTGTGAGCTGGGTGCCTGTGAAAACATGGTACCGCCTCAAAAAAAATGACATCTAAAATGTGGCATGTCAGGGGGTCACCAACACTTAAAGCGGAAGTTCCATTTTTAGGGGGAACTCCGCTTTAAGCCAGTTTTTAATTAATTTGCATGATGTTTTTACCGCGGATTTTGCCTGTGTAGGAAAAGACAAAGGCTCTAAACTGTGTTTTTAGCTATCCTTCACACTTAATTTTATTTTATTTTTTTTAAACCTTTGGTCTTTCCAGGGTAACTTAATTATTATTTGTAATTACCTCAATTACGCAATGTTATTCTTCATATTCATTATTGTTAGCCACTGCAGTCTTCATAAAGTGATGCCATTTAAGGCTCAGATTTATGTCACATGTTTGCCTGTGTAGGGAAAGACGAAGGCTCTAAACTGTGTTTTTAGCTATCTTTCACACTTAATTTGTATTTTTTTTTTTTTGTTAAACCTTTGGTCTTTCCAGGGTAATTTAATTATTATTTGGAGCTACCTTAATTACGCAATGTTATTCTTCATATTCATTATTGTTAGCCTCTGCAGTCTTTATAAAGTGATGCAGTTTAAGGCTCGGATTTATGTCACATGTTGTGCTGGTTGCTTACATAAAAGCTGAATACAGCTGCAATTAAATATGAGCTTTACTCTATGTTTGCATTGTGTATTACTTGCTGCTGAGGTTTTAATGAACTGCACAACATTAATCCCTTACTTTTGAGTGTATCTGAGAGTGCTTACAATTTTGACTAACAGACTATTATTTATGGAGGATGTGAATTATATATACAGTTATGTAATGGTTTGAACAGAATATAATTACATTTAATAAAATGTTAATAGATAAAATGTTAGTAGCAGTTCTCAAACACAGTCATATTGTTCTTACTGAATCTAATATTTTAATTCACACAGCTAATAGGTGGCATTCATTGAATTAGAGTAAGAACAATTTATATAAATATGTGTTTTGTTTTAATGAAAGCTTAAATCAAATTAATACAATTATTTCTGCTTGTAATGTGCTAAAATGTGATATGTTGTTAATTTATGTTGCAACTGATTAGTCTTTTTATATATTTAAAATGAAAGTCTTTTTCTTTTCTATATATGAGCCAGCTCTAATGCAAAGTTATGGTTGAAAACATTATACATACGGTTATGAAACTCAAGGTAAGCTATAGTCTCATGCAATGTCGGAAATAGGGGTGTGTGATTTTTATTTTTTTTTCATTATGGCAAAAAGATTTTAACAGTAATCTGGCCAAACACCAGGGCTCAAAATTGTAAAGGGGCAAGACTTTCTAATTAATAATCAATGAAATAGATCTTGCAGGTTTTTTTGAGAAAATCACGTTGGGGGGTAGAGTCTATATTACAAAGAATTTACGGAGAGCTAAGTATGACTGAAATTTGTGAACTATGGGAATGCACTGTTTATACAAAAAAAAAAAAAAAGAGCTAAGAAATAGGACTTTACTCGGTCAACTTTTTATTTAATATAATGTACTGTAGCTGTTTATTAATGCACAATTAGGTATGCATGTTAAAACTACCTGATTGGGTAAGCTCTATTTATAATAGGCACACCACTGGTTTTGTTGTATTTTAGCATGTACAGTTATAGTTTTACGTCTCTGGAGTTTAAAGGTTTCTCTTTCTATACTTGTATGACATTACATCAAATGACCAAAGTAGCTTCTTCAGTGTTCTCATGCTTGTATGCTATTTGAGAGGAAAAACTTGTAAGCTGCTGAGATGCTGCTACTTGCTTTCCACTGTATAGGTGGCTGATTTCAGTCCCGTTTTAAGGCAGTTCCTTAGTTGACTACAAAATCTTAGCAGTACAGCTGTCCTAGACACATTAGAAAATCGGGCCAAAAATACTGCTTTCGAAAGCAATAGTACGATAATCAACAAAACAAAGCGCCACATAGTGTATTACCATTGATAAAATCAGTTCCCCTGATGACGTCATATGTGATGAAATGCATAGGGCGGATCTACATACACACACAGCCACGCATTCGCAATTGATCGTCGGCCATCTCGGTCATTGGAGGAAGTGCTGTTTTAGAGTTGTTATGCCTGTTTGTGATCTGCCTATGTGAGTGCAATCTTCTTTATTAAACTACTTAGGTAATACACTATGTGGAGCATTGTTTTGTTTTCATGACAATGGATTGCCACCATGCCGGGATGCCTGAGCCTTAGTGGGTTTTAGAAACAGCTGGTGATGAGTCCCCCACAGAATTCGGCTGCCCACCGGAGTTTCCCATTGTCTGTGAGGCTGACCTGGGTGTTTTTATATAGTGCATCTGACCACTCTTAGCAAGGGGCTCACAAGAGTTCTGGTAAACACAATAGGAGCTTTTGTGTGGATGACACCTTAGCTTTCTTAGGATCTTCATCTTTAAGCATGGCTTGTGGGACTGTCGGCTTTATTTAACCATTTGGATCCTGGAAATCTCTGGGCTATCATTTTTCCCCTTAGTAGGAGGCACAATTTTTCACTTATCAGACAGTATTTCACCATCTGTTTTTGTTATTTTAGTGCTGCACTGTTTATATATTGATTGTTAATGTCAAGTATCAGGGCATAGTGCACAGCAGCTTTCAGCAATTTGCACCTGAGCGCAGATTTCCTCTTTCTATTTACAATTCTGGCATAATGATAAATGGCTTTGTTGATATCAAAGCAATGTAATTTATTAACAAAGCTATTTGGTTACGGTGTGTGATGTATGGGAGTTGTTTAGCTCAAGTGTAGCACTCACCAGTGACTACAGCTTACGCCAGATATGCTGTTGAAAGGGCTTATTGGCCCTCTTTTATGAAAAGAGAACGAAAAATACCAACAGAACAAACCGTTTCTCTTGCAGGTGTTTTTACCATCAAGACAAAATAAAGTAATATTCAGCCTCCTGGCTCTCTTTAGCAGTGCCGGTGCTCAGGCCTTGTGCTCCAGTCCTCCTGACTATCTAACACAGCATCCCCATGTACAAATTCTGTACCTATGTCATCTCTCCTTCTGGCAGCTTCCTGATGCTCCGGCCCTCAGGCTTGGGCCCTCTGTCCATTCTATCACAGGCTGCGCCATGCAGACATGCACACCTTTGGCTGCTCCCTTGACACACTATGGACCAATTGGGAGGGTAGAGGCCCAATCTACTATCAGGTCCCAGACTATAACAGATGTGAACACCTGTGCCATCAGTGTGCTGGATGCCTGCAAAACCTGGTCCCAGAATTGGAGTATTCTCCCTCACAAATCTCTATGAATTTGCCAGGCTTCAGGTCCCAAATGGATTTTACCAACCACTGAAGAAACTAGTTGAGGATCCGGGGTGACCTAAAACCCTTTTAACACTGTGACAGGGCACTGCACTGTCTCAGATGTTAGGTATTAAAAAAAAGTGCTAACTAGAGATGGGCACACCCCTGGTTTGGTTTGTGCAAGAACTTTTGAACATTGCAAAAGTTCGGAAACCAACCGCAAACCCTATTAAAGTCTATGGGACCTGAACTTGAAAATCAAGAGTCCCCATTTTGAAGGCTTATATGCAAGTTATTGGCCATAAAAAAGGTATCGGGGGGCCGGGTACTGCCCTGGGGGACATGTACTAATGAAAAAAAAACTTTCAAAAAATATTGTTTTTAAAGAAGCAGTGATTTTAATGATGCTTAAAGTGAAACAATAAAACATTCGTATATAGTGCCTGGGGGGGGGGGTCCCCTTAGTCTGCCTGTAAAGTGGCACATCTGTACCATGTATAGAACCTGCTGCAGCAAAACTGACATTTATGAAGAAAAAAAATGACATTTAAATTGTTTTTTTCCTGCAAACTTTCTTTTTTTGGACAAGCTGAAATTTAGATGCTGTGCATGTGGGTGGCTGGGAGTGTATTTTTTTTTTTTCATGCAACAGCTGGGGCAGAGAAATTTGCCTGCTATACTCTACAGCTGGTGGTGTGATGCTGGTAGACATACTGTAAGGACCTGTGACATCCTTTGCTATATCATCACCCTGTCAGTGGAGGCTGCTAAGAGGTCATAAGATATGGTGGGGGTAGACATGAAAGGTGAGGAGTGAGAAGGAGAAGAATTGTGTCCCTTGTGTGTGGCTTTCAGGTGCTCTTGCCAATGGGCTAAGTGATGGGAGGTTAAATGCCTGCATGTGAAACCCAAATGGCTGGTGTTTTTGCCACACTCGATCTGCTTGTAGCAGAGATTGCAAATGGCAACAGTGCGATCGGCTGCACATGTGCTAAAAAAGGCCCAAACAGCTGAGCTGTGGGAAGTGGGCCGGGAGATAACAGCTCCACAATCTGATGGAATAGCGTGGCTGCTCTCTACTCTTCCATCATGGCTGCTTCTGGAGGACATCATACCTCGTTGGGGTTATGCCTCCCCCTACTTTCCTTCTCTGCTCTATCCAGCACCCAAGTTGCGTCAATGACCTCATCATCATCATTCCCTCCATCCTCATCATCACTAGAGCCAGCTTGGCAATACGCTATGGCTGGTGGAACATGACTGCCAATTTGTTGTTTATGCCAATGTTCTCCCCTCTCTGTAGGCTCATGTTACTCTCTTCCTCTACCTCAGAACCAACATCAGAATCAAGTAATGTCTGTGTATCCTCAAGAAGCAAGTGCCTGATGCTGTGTTCACATTATTCAGCTGACTCCTCCATGCATGATGCTGTGGTTATGGCAGGAGTAGCTGTGGACAAGGAGGCAGAATAAGCCACTCTGACAGCTTCATTGGACTGCGCACTAGTCTTAGCTTGGGTGATAGAGGAAAAGGAGGATGAGGATGATTTAGTAAGCCAGTCCACAATTGAGGACTGACGCTGACAAAAATGTAAAAATTATAAAAAATATAAAAAAGGGGGAACACCAGTGTCGCAGTCAAAAAAACTGCAGCTGACAATTAAAAAAAAATGGGGCAGGCAGGGGACAAAAAAAAGCAAAAACAAGAAAAGACAAAAAAAAACACACACAGAAAAAAAAGGGTATACAGCACTAAATATTACGTAATGCTGTATTAAACACTGCACTACACTAGCACACTACACTATACTCACACTACACTATACTGACACACTACACTATACTTACACTATACACATATCATACTGACACGTCACAATAAGTGAATACACTAACTCGCTAGTAGCAAACTGAGCCCTGCTCTATTTCCACTCCAGTCCAATGCAAAAGTTTCCTTTGGGAAGGAACCTTTTATAGTGTGGGGTGGGACTATGAGCACTAAGCCGTGATTGGACAAAGTCATTATCACTTTGTCCAATCGGGGCTCTCATAGTGCCTTGTGCCCTAATTGGCAAAGCCTTGCACCTGACCAACTTCATCCAATTAGGGCCCTAGAACAGTTGCGCTGCACAGTGCATTATTGGGCGCTCGGCAGGCTAACATCCCGCAAAGTGCACATGCAAAATTCAGGTGTTCACTGAACGGGCGAACAGGCGATGTTCGGGCCAAACTTTTGCTCAGCCTGAACGTTCGCCCAACTCTAGTGCTAACCCTATCACTTTGTTTTTTAACCACCTGAGACCCAGTGTACGTCATATGACGTCTTTTTGGTCTCAGGGGTATATCTGAATGATGCCTGTAGCTACAGACATCATTCAGATATTGCCGGTTTCAGCCGGCGATTCCCTGCACCATAAGAACGGTCATAGCGGCTGTTCCGCCGCTTGATCGTTCTTACGGGTGGCGGGAGGGGACGCCCCCCCCTCCCGCCGCCCTCCGGTGCTTCTACCGACTCACCGCTTCCATCGGTGAGTCGGACTCGGGATCCGCCGGCCACCGGATGATGATCATAGAGATTTCCGGCGGACCAGATGGTCGCCGGAGTCTCTATGATCGTTCGGAGGCCGGGCGCGATGTTATGACGTCACGCCCGGCCTCTGCATTCAAAAAACGGCGCCGCCTCCGCTGGGAAGCGGTGATCTTTTTTTTTTTTTTTTTTTTTTTAGGCTTCCCAGCCTAGAGGTGAGATGTGGGGTCTTATTGACCCCATATCTCACTGTTAATAGGTCCGATCATGTAATATTCCTATTACAAGGGATGTTTACATTCCTTGTAATAGGAATAAAAGTAATCAAATATTTTATTTTTTTTTAAAGTTGTTGAACTAAAAAAATAAAGTAAAATGAACAATAAAAAGAAAAAAAAAAAATTTAAAGCGCCCTGTCCCCGCGAGCTCGTACGCAGAAGCGAACACATACGTAAGTCCCGCCCACATATGAAAACGGTGTTCAAACCACACATGTGAGGTATCGCCGCGAACTTTAGAGCGAGAGCAATAATTCTAGCCCTAGACCTCCTCTGTAACTCAAAATATGTAACCAGTAAAAAATGTTAAAGCGTCGACTATGGGGATTTTTAAATACCAAAGTTTGGCGCCATTCTACAAGCGCATGCAATTTTAAAGCGTGACATGTTGGGTATCTATTTACTCGGCGTATCTTTCACATTATGCAAAAAAATTGGGCTAACTGTACTGTTTTGTTTTTTTTTTAAGCAGGAAACTGTTTTTTTTCTGAAAAAAACGCGTTCGAAAAATTGCTGCGCAAATACCGTGCGAGATAAAAAGTTGCAACGACCGCCATTGTATTCTTTAGGGTCTTTGCTAAAAAAACATATATAATGTTTGGGGGTTCTATGTAATATTCTAGCAAAAAAATTTGGAATTTTACATGTAGGAGAAAAATTTCAGAATTGGCCTGGATCTCAGGTGGTTAATAAAGCCATGTGATCACTACTGTATGCCTGTTTTGATAGGGTTATCTCATGGCTTTGTTGCTAATAAAAGTCATGTGATCATGATGTCAATGCTGATAGGGGGATCACATAACTTTGTTGATAAACTAGGGGTTACAGTTAGCACTAGGGTTAGGGTTTATAGTAGGGTTCCTATAACATTATGTTCCCAGCTAACCAGGGGGCATATTGTGACTCAAAAGTAGATTCAGGTTTGTTGAAGTTTCAGAATCCTAATGCCATTTATAGCTAATTAAACCCTTAAAAACACATTAGTTCAAGTTTCCCCATTTATTCCAATGCATTATACCAAATTGTTGCATTTATTTCCACCAATAATTTCAAAAAACAAACATTCCCAATTTGCTCACCACTACTTTTGACCTTCTCAAAAACTAGGATGTGCACAGTCAGGGCTTTTTTTCAGCAGGAACGTGGGGGAACGCAGTTCCGCCACCTCCAACACTGTATGTAATGGCAAGGGGTGCTGGGGTGCACTGGAAAGTCTATTGGTGCTGGATGTGGGGGGGATCATTTTCATTGGAGATTATATATTTATCAAGATGGTCTAATGTTTCTGGTGGGGGGATCTATTGTTGCTGAAAGTGGGGCTTATGTTGCTGGGGGGGGGACAATTGTTACTGGGAGGAATCTACTGTTGGGAAGGGGGTTCATTGTTGCTGGCTGCTGGAGGGTCTATTGGTGCTGGCTGCAGAGAAATCTGTTGTTGCTGCAGGAGGTCTATTGTTGCTGAGTGGATATTTTTTTGTGGGTGGTCCATTGTTGTTAGAGGGGTCTATTGTTGCTAGCTGCAGGGGATGTATTTTACTTCTTTTCTTGTCATCATTAACAAATTCCATACAAATTCCATAACCACAAAATTATACTTGGTTCTGTATTCTCTAAAAGGGCGGTACTGGGAGATGGGAAGGGGGTGGACCCAAGCAACGGTGCTCGGAGGTGGGTATGGGCGGAGACAAGGGGTGAGTCAAAAAGCAGGAATTCCAGCACCTATTCTCTGAGAAAAAAGCCCTGTGCACATTAATCAGTTTATGAGTATTCTAGGTCTTGGCCACACCCTTATTATGTTTGTTCTGCCTGTGGGCTTAATAAAAAAAAAAAAAAAAAACAGATTCCTCCACCCACAGTTACAATGTGAATGGACGAATACCATCTGCTGGACAAATGTATTCTGACAGCTGCATCAGAATACCCAAACATCGGCTGCATTTGATTTGACTAGCTGTTCGGCCCATAATGATCTTCCCCCCTCTTTTGATTTTTCAATGAAAGGATGTTGGGCGGTGGGGCTGACAGGGCAGCCCATGAAATGAATCTCAGCCTCTCAGGTCCATGTTGAACTGTTCAAATATTGTCCAGTGTATGGCCAGCTTGAGTTCTAAAATTTCTGATGATGGATTCTGTTTGTTCTGATATGCATATCTGACTGCAAAAAAGATGTATATTTATTTACATTTTCTTTTGTGACTTTCCCAAGGCATTCCTAAAGCGGAACTCCAGACAGATATAAAATATACAAATGAATGCAGCTCTGTACTCAATACATCTACAAATGTATTTTTGAAATGTAAGCAGTGTAGGTACCTGAATTTGACTTGTTAATACCCTCTTGCAGCCACTATGCAGCAGAGAGATGTGTTGCAATACAAAGAGCATGCTGATAGGAGGGAAGATCAGAGTAACACAGCGAAGAGCTCATCACTGTGCTGTTTCCATTCATTATCCAGTCAACTGTAAGTGAAAGTGTAACTGCAATAGAAGATAGATCAGGTTCCCTTTCCTTCTGAACAGGACTGCTGTAGAGTGGAAAAGCTGTGTAAATCTCTGGACTGGATGGGAAAAAATATAAATCCTTTTCGCAAGTAAAAACGCTCTCTTATGAGTATTTCAACTGTGTATTTAGCTGTTTGCCTAGAAATGCACCAAATGTACAAGCTAACAAAGCAGGGACTTGTAACATGTTTATACAGCAAGAATAGTTTTAGGAACATGTTGGAACAGACTATATCTATATAAAATTGCAAAAAGGGAGACTATTATACGATACAGTCAACTTCCTTTTTCTGTGGTTAACCCATACTCAGCCCCTTAACAGCCTGAAATAGCTGATAACATAAAACAATAGTTTTTACCCAGATACAAACATAAGGTTATATTGTACAGTATTTTATAAAAAACAAATTAATATATGTATAATCGCCCTTTAACCTATTTTCTTTGTATTGAAGACATACAATTATGCTCTCCTTTGTTGCTTTTCTATTAGAGCCTGAATTAAAAAGCACATTAGTGAACATGCAGTTCTCCAACTTCAGCGTTGCTGGAAAAATACAGATGACTTCCGCAGGAAAGTTGGCTTTGCTTCTACTGGCTCCTGCACTTTGCCATGGTGTAATTTGTTTGAAAGCTGCTTTTCGTTTTATTTTTCTTTATTGTAGCAAAGCTCTTAGACTTATTAGCTTTGTCCGATTAAGTGAGCAAAATGACAAACAAGGTTGTCCTGTGCTCATCCTCTTCCGTCTTTAGACAGATAATCACCTTTAACAGGCTAGTTTGTATTCAACTGCCCTGTCACTCAGCAATACCAAGAGGCCAATAAGAAGCATTTATCAAGCTAAGCGCTTGATCTGTAACGGCACATCAGCTGGAGATGAGGTCTAAGATGTAAGATGAAAGTTGCTATTAGCTTTAAGTAGGACATTTTATTATCTGAGATTTGAAATAGGTTTTTCTTGCTAATCCAAACATCTTTCCACTTTAATATGTTGACGAGGCCCTTCTGCACATGGACTTACTTCAGCTTAAGTGGGAAGTGAGGTAGCTGTTGCCAAGTAAGGATTGGTCAAAGGTGACTGTGACCCTGTTCTAAGTGCATGGTATTATTAGCAGGTGTGGTTTGCAGAGATGTCTTTCTGTCACTCAGTGAGACTGCAGTACTATATATCAGAGAGACTTTTATATTGCTAAGTAGACGTTCTTACCTGTCTATTGCAAGCAGATAACGACACATACAAAAAAACTGTAAATAAGATGGCCATTAGGCAGGAAAGCATACCTCCCAACATTTTGAGATGGGAACGAGGGACATCTATTAGCAAAAGTATGTAGACACACCCTGTCACGCCCCCTTAAAGGAGAATTCTACAACATAAAGATTAGGTAAACCCACAAGTGCTTTTTACCACTAGTATTTTTTATATTGGCTTTTGAAATGTAACATTGCAGCAATTTAGAAATTGAAAGAGAGTTTTAGCGCTGGAAAACACTTTTTGAAAGATAAATGTGCATTTTATATACAACTATATAGATCAGACCAAAATGAGGGACAAATGAGGAGAAAAGAGGGACAGAGGGACATTGCTCCAAATCAGGGACAGTCCCTCGAAATCAGGGAAAGTTGGGAGCTATGAGAAAAGGGATCTTGCTGCTTGAACCTCAGTACAATTTCTATTCTGCAGGCACGTATAAAGGCAGATCTGGCCAAATCATTTCAAAATTTAACAGCCAGCACTAAAATGTTACTTGTCAGCAACAAAGCAGCAGTGCCATAGAAACCACGTATGTGATTCTCATATCATAGTCATAGATGTTAAAATCAGATTTTACAATTTCTGTATACTTCCCTTTAGGTCCACCAAAAGGATCTAATATGAGCAGGGCAATTAACGTAGGGGCTATTGGAGCTGCAGCACCAGGCCTCTAACTTAATATAGGCCCCATGCTGCCCAGTTTCACTGTCACCGCAATTTTTTTTCACTTCTAAACACAGAAACCCAGCTTCTGAACCCAGCACTCTGTGTATTATGCAGTCCTGAACCCAGCGGTCTGTGTATTACACACTCCTGAACCCAGCGCTCTGTGTATTACACACTCCTGAAACCAGCGCTATGTGTATTACGCTCCCCTGAACCCAGCTGTCCCTGGGCCCAGCCACCCAAAAAAGAACAGGCCATGCATGGAAAGCAATGGGTCGATGGGGAGAAATCTCCCCTGGCCTTACCAGTGCTGCATTCCGCACGCACCACCTGGACTGGGTGGCGGTGGGATTAATAATGCGCACCGGCAGGCAGTCCTAATGAAAGCCTGGTATTTGGCTTCGGTAGTGATGTGTTAATGTCTGTGTGGCTGTGCCCTTCAACCTCACCTCAAGGTGTGCCCCTCAAGCCGATTCAAGGCTCTTATCGAAGCCTGGGACTTCAGTAGCGTTGGACCTGTGCTGCTGCACCCTTTCACCTCAGAGCACACACAGATGAGGGGCCTTAATGCTGCATACACACGACCGTTTTTTCCATTGGAATAAACTCTGACGTTTTTTCCGACGGAGTTCCGACGGAATTCCGCTCAAGCGGTCTTGTCTACACACGATCACACCAAAGTCTGACCGTCTAGAACACGGTGACGTACAACACGTACGACGGGACTAGAAAAAGGAAGTTCAATAGCCGTAGCCAATAGCTGCCGTCTCGTACTTGCTTCAGAGCATGCGTCATTTTTGGTCCGTCGGAACAGCATACAGAGGAGCGGTTTTCCTGATAGGAATTGATTCCGCCGGAAATATTTAAAAAAAATTATATTTCTAGGTCCATCAAAATTTTCAAAAAAAAAAGTCAGATGAGGCCCACACACGATTGGAATATCCGATGAAAAGATTCCATCTGACTGAGCATTAGGCTCAGCAAAATCTTCAGCACCAGGCCCATGATGCTCTTAATCTGGCCCTGAATATGAGGGCCTAACTATGCTGGTGACCAGGAAGGTATTACACAGTTGTTGGTAGATCTAAAGAGGATACAAGCAGATTGTAACATGTAGTGGGGTACCCATTCATTTACCATGCTCAGGTGCAGACACATACCTCTATAACCCATCCTGCCTGGGATCCTGGACATGTCCGGGGAGTATAAAGTCTTCAGAACAAGCATGCGAGCAGCTATACCACAGCTTATTAGTGTGCAGCTTCCAAAACATCCAGATACTGGGTCTATTGTCCATGCGCTTTGGATCTCTCCAGCTGTTGGCCATGTTTTCAGAGATTCCATGGATGTCACTGAGAAGGATGATGTTTATGAGGAAAATCCCAAGTATCTGTGTTCTGAACTGTTACTACGTTTTACTGAACTAGTGGTTCTCAGCTAGACTCTCTGTTTTTATAGAATCTTAAAAAAGCCTATACTATGGAGCCACATGTTACTGTGATTGAGTCACAGAAACATTGTCATAAAAAGTCCATGTCTCTGCAGCTTCATATGTTGGTGCAGCTTTCATTATTCTGCAGTGCATGTTTTGTTTCATTCTGATCCTGTTTTGCATTATTGCTTTTAACTTTGCTTTTAACTTTGCACCTGTTAGATCAGACCCTCACTCACAAGGTAGATGTGCCTCAATGGATTCCTTTCCTCTCACAAAGGTGAAATAATTTTTTTTGTGTTTACTTATTTATTTAGTTTTTCACTCCACCTCCAAGTTCACCTAGGCGAGAATGATGTGTTCCTGCATCTGGTGCCCCCTGGCATAGGCATGTCAACTGAGGAATATAACTTGCTGGAGGACAGAGGAAGGACTGGTGGAGGACAAACAAGGGGCTGGCTGTCTGAACCAGAAAGAGACAGCCAGCTCCTGATGACTGAAGAGAGAAAAATAGTGGCACAGGACCTGGCATGCAGCAGCCACGCCCTGCATGACAGCAGAACATCGCTGGATTCACTGGGTGTGTGAGTATGTGAACTGATGATAACCCACCAAACCAGATAAGCGTGAATTAAAAAAATGATAATGAGGGGAGACGTTTCTCTTTAAAGCAGAGCTCCACCCAGTTTTAACATAATATGTAAAAGTGATTTAATACATGTCATCAATATAAAACGGAAGTTTTTTTTTAAATTTTTTCTATAGTACCTTTTTTTTTCTTGTGAAGATGTCTGTTTCCTGTCTATGGGGATCGCGGATATGGGCGGGGATAGTGCGGCTATTTCGCAATATCGTCTATCCGCACTGTCTTCTGGGAGCTTGTGTCATAGTTCCCAGGAGTCAGTGTGGTGGCCTGGCGCGAGTTATCGCGTGATTTAGAAACACAGCGCAGTTCCGTTGCCATCCTACGACGCCGCCCGTTGTGGTGGCAACCTGAGCTGTTGACGGCGCTCAAAATTGCCGTTACTGCGAATTCGCAAGATCAATGATCAAACGGGGCGGTGCATGCTGGTCCATCAGCAGCACAGTGTCCCAGAAGAGGATGCCTGTGGGCTTCACATGCCCACAGGCAAGATGACAACCGTCATACTAAAAAAATCAAACTTCTTTTGTGTTGGGAAAAAGGACAGCAGACATCACTTGAAAAGGACCATGTGAGTTATATATTTAAATAGATAAATCTTTGTCATTATGCCCAAAAAAATAAAACGTTGGAGACAGTGGAGCCCCTCTTTAAGTAACTTGCAAGTTACAGTTACAAACTCTCTGATCATTTGGCTGATTACCCATTCTGTTAATCATGTATGGTCAGCTATACAATTGTCTACCCAATAGTAGTCTTATACTCAATTATAGTAAATCATACCACACAGGAGCCACAGAGGCATAGATGGGGAAGAGAGGAAAGGGTGTTCCAACTTCCCCCGCAAGTGGCCATGGAATGGGACAGGCACCTGGGGCACCTACCCTGCATCTGTTGCCTAATGTTGTTGTTCTTGTTGCAGCTGGCAGCTTTGTTTCTCTGTTGCCTGTGAATGCCCAACATGTTGCTTTTCTGGGCAGCCACATTTATCTATAAAGGCATGATGAGGGGGGCTTTCAATAGAATATAGCCCATCAAGTCACGATTCCTTAACACTGCTATATCACCCCCATGCTTTCCCACTGAGAGAGCAGATGAGGGGACAGACAGCCAATGTGATTGTATAGGTAAGTGATTGTGTGTGTTTATATAGATCTAGCCAGGTCCCTGAATACTGCACTATGGAGATGGGGATATTGCTTATATTCTGTTTCTTTTTTGCTGAGATACTGAAATTATGCTGCACCATTCTCCTCCAATGAGTGGGGGGGGGGGGGGGGCACTAAAGCCAAGACTTCCATGCAGGATGCTGTTAATCTTGAAAGGTGTAGTCTAAAGCAACAGCCATGTGAAGGAACAGCTAGGTTTCTGAACTACAGATTGGGGCACAGGAGGAGCCAAGGGGGACTCAAGTAGAATCACCCCCTGGGAGATGCATCCAAGGGACCTTGTCTCCAGGGAGGCCAAGCTATTCGGGCTCTGCACAAGTGGGAGTGGGCGACATCCAGCAGCTTTGCCTGCATCACATATTCACCTCTCATTGCTGCCAAGAGACCCAAGCGTACCCAGCCTCACTGCTACAGATCACTGGACTCTTGCTACACCATATTGGAATTGAGGGGGCCCCTTCTATCACAAGAGCAGACTGCTAAGCCCAGGAGCCAGTGAGAGGGCCGCAATCCCATGTTTCTTTCTATTGTTAAGCCCAGGAACCAGTGAAAGCAGGACATTTAGGCCTCAGAACCCTCCTACACCCAATTTAACGCAGCACTCCCATTATCAATACCATACTATACCCCTTCCAAAGAGTCTCAGCTAAACAGAAATATCGAACTGCATCCATAACTGATTGCACCCACCCATAACTATACTGAAACAAGCCGATACTTACCTTTTATTCATTGCCTGCAGGTTCTTAAAAGGGATTTTCACCAACATTCTTATAGGACCCCAATGGTGGCCAGCCAAAGAATCTTACTAGAGACTGCCCTCCCCATTACTATTGCTGCACCCCATTAATCTCCTTAAGTAGTCAGTCATTTCCATATTGCTGCTTTATATTCTGCCGGTGATTACCCTGTATATCAGTCAGTGTCAATACTATGGCCAATCTATTTTGTGTTTGCCTGGAAACCCATTGACTTAATTCAGAATATATTGACTTACCATTTATTATCTAATTTGGGTATGTATACAGATTGTATATGGGTCTAATAGTGTGTGTGTATACAGTATATATGTATGTTTGTGTATACAGTGTATGTGAATAAGGGGTTACTGGCAAAATTAATCATAGGTGGTTCAGGGCTATTTATACCTCTGACCTCTCCACTACCTTACATGCACCAGACCCCTATGCATTATCCACCCCTGATTCCTACACTGTGTACATTACATACAGCTGACCCCTGATATATTCAGACCCCTGCACTCTGTATATAGGCTAAGGATTTTAGCCCCTCCCACTGTGTGCAATTTTGCCACATCCACAATTCACCATGACATGGCAAGTTCCCTTTTTCTCTTCTAGCCATGGGTGTCTGAATGTAAAAAAAATTAGCAAGCTCTCTACAACTCTAAGGAGCCATAAATGCAGATATATTAAAGTTGGGTTGCACACACACAAAAAAAAATCATTAATATTCCTAAAAAAAAAAAAAAAAAAACACTTGGAAAAATGGCTGTTGCTAGGGGGTCCCTTGTAGTCTGCCTCCTTCAGTGCCTGGGCTGGTGACATCACTTCCCCTCAGCACACTAAGGGTTCAACTCTGCCTCCTCCCTCCTGTCAATAATCTGGGACACATGACAGGTCCCAGATAACTGCGTGGCCAATCACGGTGTGCAGCGCCGCTCGCGCATGCGCGGTGGGTGCCTGGCTGTGAAGCCACAGCCAGGTGCCCACAGTTACAATGCCGGCGCCGCCAAGCGGAGGGGGGGATGAGCGGGGCTTCGATCGCCCGCATCGCTGGACCCTGGAATAGGTAAGTTTTCAGATTATTAAAAGTCAGCAGCTGCAGTATTTGTAGCTGCTGACTTTTTTTTTTTTTTGAATGGTTACTCCTCTTTAATTACCCCCCAGAAGTCATATATTTAGTTCCAAAAATGTCCCTTTTCCCTTTAGATATAATAGTTATCACACTGGCAGCTTAAGCTTGCACCCCTATATTCTCAGCAATTAGGCCATGCAAGCTCATTATGCTTGGAGTGTTAGCAGCTTCTTTTGATGGGATTTTCTGTGCTTGAATTTATTTGTCTTGCAGTGCCTGGCTCCAGTGGCATACCTAGCACATCTGGCACCCGGGTCAATCAACCCCCCCCCCCATGCAAAAGAACTGGTTTTGGCAAATAAAGTGGTATGGTCAAATTGTGTTAATAATGGCAAGGGACTTAAAGGGTCATAGTTAAATAACACTTAAGCCTACTCCCCCTATCCTCAGCACACATTCTGTATGCCACCGACACGTTCAATCTGCAGTAGGAGCAAGCATATTCTGGATCAGTCAGCTTCTATCTTCAGCTTGTTCAATCAAGCTATGAAAATGAAAACTATGAGCTGATTGGTTGCCATGCACAGCTGCCTCAGATTCTGGCTGCTACAGTTTTTATAAATTCCCCTAAGGGTTTGTTCACTCTAGCGGTGCTCTCTGAAGAGCAATCCATATTCAAATCACTCTTCAGAGAGTATTTGACAAGCAAGGAGGGAGGTGTTGTATCACCTCCTCACCACCTGCTTTAACTCCTTGATCCTCTCACTATCCCACCACAACCGGTTGTAGTGCACTTGCTGAATGACCCCATTCACTTGAATGGGTTATGTTCGGTGGGTGCTATGTCCCCTGAAAGTATTTCAGCCATGGCATGTATACGCCCCCGGCCACTGCCTCTGCAGTTAAAGAGGTTAGCGATTGAGGGGCAATAAAGGCCCAGCTCAACCGCGGGGTATTAACAACCCCCAACCACTACTGTGAACGAGCCCTTAGTGCAGTGATGGCTAACCTTGGCATCCCCGATGTTTTGGAACTACATTTCCCATGATGCTCATGCACTCTGCAGTGTAGTGGAGCATCATAGGAAATGTAGTTACAAAAGATCTAGGGTGCCAAGGATCGCCATCATTGCCTTAGTGTCTATGATGCAGGGATCAGATGTGCCTAATGCACAGGCCACTTTACAGTGTACAACAAAATTCATTTTTAAGGCTTTTTTCCATTATTTTTACCTCTTGATCTGGTCAATAAGTCTGTTATTTTGTATTTCCTTATTTTCCTTTAGCAGCCCAAGTTGTCCAGAACAACCATGCATGTTCTGTTTGCTAGTGATAACCTTAGTTTAAAAATAAAAAATAAATGTGTATTTATAATGCAAAAACCCTATTCCTCAGTTTCCAGAATATGATATAATGGGAATGCAATGAGCAACAGGGCTCTAAGACAATATTGTGAGCCTAAAATGTGTTTTAGATGAAATGGTAATAATCCCTGTCAGGTTATTTTTTGCTTTCTATGTCCCACTGTGGGAAACTGACCTTCATGAAAGGAAATCTCTCCAAAGTGAGCAGAATTCTTATATTGGATAGCTGTGATAGGAACAAATATTCCTATGGCAAGATTTGCCCTCATCCCTTCCTGTGGTGACAACTCTAACGTTTTGGATTTCCTCCCACTTTTTCTCTTCATTAACAAATATAATGGTGAATCTCCACATCAGGGACATAGACAGCCTTAAAAACCTGACAGAGGTCCTAGCCCTTCCCTACTTATGGCAATACTAAAAAAGAAGATGTTGTTTTTATGTATGCTTTAACAACATAACTACAGCAGTTCCCTTAAAGTGACAATGAACCACATCCTTATTCTCCAATAATAATCCATACACATCTTCTACTTAATGGTCCTGTAATGAAATTGTTTCTACTTAAATTGTTTCTTACTGTGGTTTTCTGCCTCCTTGTATTGTCCTTCATGCGCTCCTGATCCTCTAATTCTGTTCATTTGTTTGGAGCAAGCAGTGCATGTTAGTTGCGGTCATGTGTATGCACACTACACATCCCATAGACTATAGCCCAGTGGCGGCTGGTGCTTGATAATTCGGGGGGGGAGCAAACCAACGCCACCCCCCGGCGAGAGACAAGGCCATTCCACCCCGCCCCCGGGGGAAAATAATGCGAGGAATGTAGCCCCCTCCATGAGACGGACGGCCTCCTTACTTGCCCGGAATGACACTCCGATCTCCCTTCTCTTCCCAAGCCTGGGAGCGCCGGATAGCTGAGCTGCTGCGGGTGAGCCATCCATGGTCACAGTGGCGGCTGGTGAATCAGTCGGTCTTCTCCTCCATGCCATGCTCTCCTCTCTCTCTCCTCCTCCCTTCTCATCCTCCTAGACATCCAATAGGATCGCCTGGCGATTTGGCAAATTGGGAAACGGGTTTCATGACACACTTTCTAATTGTCAGGGAGGCGATTCAGTGTGAAAATAGTGAATATTCATTCTCTATTGTCACACAACTGGGTGGGCTTGGAGCGCAGTGCTCTGCGCACCAAGATCACCCTTTTTTGAAGCCTATTAGAGCCTCTGGCTCTAATCACATGCTCCCATTGGAATCCATGCATCTGGCGCCCTGTATGTAGATCAGGGGTCTGGACCCATGGATAGGGGGGCGGTGCCCACGTGCCCCTAATGGAAGGCCGTGACTGCTATAGCCCCTAGGCCATATTGAGTGTGAGCAAGAGAGGGTGGTTGCATTCATACATACAGTGGGACCATGGGGGACCAAATGTAGCCATCCTCTAACTTTTTTGAGTTAAGAATATATACTTGAATGTATTGAATGAACTCTCCAAACAAGTAAGGGACAATGTTGTTGAGAAGTCAGGGTTAGGTTATAAAAAAAATCCAAATCTTTGATGATCCCTAGGAGCACCATCAAATCTATCATAACCAAATGGAAAGAACATGGCACAACAGCAAACCTGCCAAGAGACGGCCGCACACCAAAACTCACGGACTGGGCAAGGGCATTAATCAGAGAGGCAGCACAGAGACCTAAGGTAACCCTGGAGGAGCTACTGGAGGGCTTTATGGCAGAGTGGCCAGAAGAAAGAAATTACTTTCAGCAAAAACAAAATGGTACGTTTTGAGTTTGTGAAAAGGCATGTGGAAGACTCACAAAAATGGAGGAAGGTGCTCTGGTCTGATGAGACTAAAATTGAACCTTTTGGCCATCAAAGAAAACGCTATGTCTGGCGCAAACCAAACACATCACATCACCCAAGAACACCATCCCTACAGTGAAACATAGTGGTGGCAGCATCGTGCTGTGGGGATGTTTTTCAGCAGTCGGGACTGGGAAACTGGTCAGAGTTTTAGGGAAAGATGGATGGTGCTAAATACAGGGATATTATTGAGCAAAACCTGTACCACTCTGTGTGTGATTTGAGGCTAGGACGGAGGTTCACCTTCCAGCAGGACAATGACCCCAAACACACTGCTAAAGCAACACTTGAGTGGTTTAAGGGGAAACATATAAATGTGTTGGAATGGCCTAGTTAAAGCCCAGACCTCAATCCGATAGAAAATATGTGGTCATATTTAAAGATTGCTGTTCACAAGCGCAAACCATCCAACTTGAAGGAGCTGGAGCAGTTTTGCAAGGAGGAATGGGCAAAAGTTCCAGTGGTAAGATGTGGCAAGCTCATAGAGACTTATCCAAAGTGACTTGGAGCTGTGATAGCCGCAAAAGGGGGCTCTACAAAGTATTGACTTTAGGGGGGTGAATAGTTATGCACACTGACTTTTTCTGTTATTTTGTCCTATTGTTGTTTGCTTCACAATAAAAAAAAAAATGTAAAAGTTGTGGGCATGTTCTGTAAATTAAATGATGCAAATCCTCAAACAATCCATGTTAATTCAGGTTGTGAGGCAACAAAACACGAAAAATGCCAAGGGGGGTGAATACTTTTGCAAGGCACTGTACGTGATCTGACACTTCCGAGTAGGGGTGCATGAATGCACGTCAACGGCGGTTGGCTCCCACTGTGATTACACACAGCGGGAGCTGATCAACAGGTACAGCTGCACCTGCTGATCGTCCTGCAGAGAGACAGAACTGCAATATGCCTATTTCAGCAAGGCAGATACAAGGGGGGAAGGGATTAAATTTGTGTACCTGCAAAGCAGGAAATAAATTCCATTTCTTCCCCTAGTAAAAGCACCTCCCACAGTACAATAAAACACTAGCTAGGCACACAGTTAACCCTTTGATCGCCGTAGATGCGTGACCCTTTCCCAGCCAGTGTCATTAGAACAGTGACAGTGCATATTTTTTAGCACTGATCACTGTATTAGTGTCACTGGTTCCCAAAAAGTGTCAGATAGTCTCAGAATATCTGACGCAATTTCGCAATCCTGCTATAAATCGCTGTTTGCCACCATTACTAGTAAAAAAAAAAGTAAATAAAAAAAATCCCATAGTTTGTAGATGCTATAACTTTTGCACAAACCTATCAATGGTTATTGCTTATTGGGATTTTTTTTTACCAAAAATATGTAGCAGAATTATTGGCCTAAATTTAAGAAGGAATTTGATTTTTAAAAAAATTTTTTATTGGATATGTTTTATAGCAGAAAATAAAAAAAAATATTGTTTTTTTTTTTTTTCATAATTGTCCACCAAAAGAAAGCTCTATTTGTGGGAAAAAAATTACATACATTTTATTTGGGTACAGCATCGCACAACCGCGCAATTGTCAGTTAAAGTAACGTAGTGCAGTATCGCAAAAAATGGCCTGGTCATGAAGGGGGGTAAATCTTACGGAGGTCAAGTGGTTAACTGTTTAATTTCAATATAGTAATGGGACTTCCTTTTGTGACTGGACCCAATACTAGCACAGGGCTGTCTTATGAACATGCCAAATACAATAGTGGGTAGTGCAGTTAAAGATCAACGTATCTTTCAAGACATATTGTAGTTTGAATACTTATGTTCTTAAAGATCCCGTTCCCATACTTTGTCATAGTTATTAAAAGTAGATTTACTAAAAGCCTCCCGTTAAATATGTCACATCTCACCTGTTTGAATGCTAAAACTGTCAAATTTTTGGTTACAGCTGGCAATTATAGTCAAGTTATTGCCAAGTAGCAAACTGCAAATAGTTCTTGTGGTATAGGGATAGAGCTACAGGGATATTTCAATAAACCTAGTTAAAGTTATTTCCTCTTATTTAATACAGTGTTTAAACACTGCTCAATAAGTACAAACTATCTGTCTCTTACCATACACACAAACACACACTCACATACTTAGGTGCATTTCTTTATTAGTATTTTGCTGTGCAAAAATATCTGCTTTATATCTTCTTATTTCCTTTAAATAACAAGTGACTGTAGGAACATAATACTTTACAGCTTTAATTTTACTATAGATTCCGGGGGATAATATGATATCATTAAATTGTATCTCCATGATATAAATGTATGTATTACTTTCCATCGTGTTAATGTGAGGTTTATTGAATACATTTGCCTCAACCTAATCAATAAAATAACACCACAGCAAAATGTAACCTCTAAGGAATAGTAAATGATGGCATGTAAAGCTGCATATGTGTATTTGTGTACAAGTGTTTGTATACTTTGCAATAGGATTTTTAGGTGAAAAACACACCCATGCTGTAACCCAGACATACGTCAGTCTTTTCAGACAGAAAGAAACAGGCTAAGCATCCGATCTTCATATGACATCTTCATGCATAAAAATAAAGGCGTTAGACACCTGCAGGAGACAATATAAGGAAAATAATAAAGTTTGGTGTATCCAAATCTCCCTGCACGGGGGGGGGGGGGGGTGGTTGGATGATGGGGGGGTCGGAGGGCAGCCGGGCAGAAAATAATGCCGACTCTGAGTCTCACAGAATCAGCAGAAGCTGCACCGAGACCCTCTTGTTGTTGCATGGCCTCTACTGCCCACCACACTGTTTGCTATAGCCTGCTGCCTGGCATCTAGCAACCAGTGATGTCACGTACGAGGAGGTGAGCAAGGCCCCAGCATTCAGAGCGGAGGAGGATTTAACTTCTTCCTCCTCCACGACTAGTGAGTAATGGCTCCACCCACCTTCTCCCTCCATCTTCTCCAACGTGGCGTGAGGGAAGGAAACTGAGCCAGCCAGCCTGCCAGGATTAGAGCAGAGCATATCTGAAGAGATGCCTGTTGACCTGCACGCTGCACCTGCCAGCGGTGAGGGGGAGGTGGATCATGGATGAATTAAAACATATAAGCATTATTAACATATTCTTTATTTAGCATATTCTCATTATTTTGTAAAACGTCTCTAAACAAGCCATCACTGACCTCCTTAGCTTTGGGTACTGTGGAGCAATATACTATTAAAATATCACAGTCGAAGCACAGAAATTGTAGTTAATCACCCATTGATTCCCTTGGCCTCAAGGAATATGAGAATGAATTACTTTATTGCACCTGGCTTGCAGCTAGAGAGGTTAGTGTAGGCTCATTTTAAAGCTTATATATATTCCCGCTCTCTCCTCATTGGCTCACTGGCTGTGATTGACAGCAGCGAGAGTCAATGGCCACCACTGTTGTCTCAGCCAATGAGAAGGGGGAGACCCAGGAGAATCGAGGTTCTGGTGCACATCACTAGATCGAGATGGGGCTCAGGTAAGTTTTTGGGGGGGGGCTGGGCGGGCTGCTGCACACAGAAGATTTTTACCTCAAGCCTTTACAACTACTATAACCGCTTGCTGACCAGCCGCGGTCATTATACGGTGGCAGGTCGGCTCTCCTAGGCAAATCGACATAGCTGTACGGTGGCTGGCGCAGACGCGATAGCGCTCACCATCTCCGGCACGCGCTTGTGATCCGTTGCACGCCTGCGGAGCATGCCCGCGGGTCTGGTGGTCACGATGTCTGCCGGCGACCCGTGATCGCCTATTACAGAGGCAAAACGAGGAACTGCCTTTGTAAACAAGGCGATTCCCTGTTCTGACAGGTGACATGACAGCGATCTTCTGTTCCCAGTGATCAGGAACAGTGATCTCTGTAATGTCCCTGGCAGCCCCCCCCCCCCCTACAGTTAGAATACACATGTGGGAACACAGTTAACCCCTTGATTACCCCCTAATGTTAACCCCTTCTGTGTCAGTGACATTTACACAGTAATCAATGGCTATTTATAGGACTGATCGCTGTATAAATGTCAATGGTCCCAAAAAAAGTGTCAAAAGTGTCCGATCTGTCCGCTGCAATGTCGCAGTCCGGCTAAAAATTGTAGATCGACGCCAAAAAAACCACAATAGGCGTATATTGATTGGTTTGCGCAAAAGTTATAGAGTCTACAAAATAGGGGATAGATTTATGGCATTTTTATTATTTTTATTGTTTTTACAAGTAAAAACAATAAAAATAATAAAAATGACATAAATCTATCCCCTATTTTGTAGACTCTATAACTTTTGCGCAAAACAATCAATATACGCCTATTGTGATTTTTTTTTTTTTTTACCAAAAGTATGTAGAAGAATAAATATTGGCCTAAACTGATGAAGAATTTTTAAAAAAAATTTTGTTTAGATATATATTATAGCAAAAAGTAAAAAAATGATTACTTATTTACTTTGTTTGTTTATAGCACAAAAAAAATTAAAACCGCAGAGGTGATCAAATACCACCAGAAGAAAGCTCTATTTGTGGGAAAAAAGGACGTCAATTTTGTTTGGGTACAACATCGAACTCCCGTGCAATTGTCAGTTAAAAGCGACGCAGTGCCGTATCGCAAAAAATGGCCTGCTCATTAAGGGGGCAAATCCTTCAGGGGCTGAAGTGGTTAAGATGGCGCTAAAATCTCTCAAAGTTGCTTCCTTCCCATGATTGCAGGTTTAGGAGGAGACTTAAAGTACAGGTTGAAGCAGTAGTAAACTGCGGCAGTTAAATAAAAAAAAATCCCCTGCAAGGCAATGGCATAATGTACTAGTATGCAAAGCTTGAATGGCCGAGCCCCAATGACGTACCGGCCACAGCACAGCGCTCTGAAGGAACAGCATGGGTATGCCATTCCTTCAGAGCGCATGCACCAGTGATGTCACCTACTCCCAAAAGAGCATTATATCTCCTAAATGGTGCACGTTTATATTCATTTTACCTAGAGGTAAGCCTTATTATAGGCTTACCTCTAGGTAAAAATCACAAAGCGGACTTTAACTCCTTAAGATCCACGTTATAGCCGAATGATGGCTACAGCGTGGATCTGCTTTGCTGGGAGGCCCGTCAATAGACGTCCTCCCCTTTGCACGCTCCCCGCGCACTGTGATCACTGAGTCAATGAGACGAGGTGATCACAGATCGGAGTACGTGGTCGATCCAGCCCCTTACCACGTGATCAGCTGTCAGCCAATGACAGCTGATCACGTGATGTAAACAGAAGATCACTAATCGTTTTTTTTTTTAAAAAAGCCGATCACCGGCTTCAGTGCAAGGGACATCATCATCTGTGCCCACCAATACCGCCTTCCAGTGCCACCTGCCAGTGCCACCTGACAGTGCCCACACAGTTCCACGAATAAGTGCATAAGTGCCAGCAATCAGTACCACCTATCAATGCCTACCAGTGGTGCCAATTAGTGCCTCATCAGTGTCACCTACCAGTGCCAATCAGTACCCATCATTGCCACCCATCAGTGCCCATCACTGCCACCTATCAGTGCCCATCAGTGCCAGCTATCAGTGCCACCTATTAGTGCCCTTCAGTGCCACCTATCAATGCACTTCAGTGCCACCCATCAGTGCCACCATCAGTGTCACCCATCAGTGCCTACCAATGCCCATCAGTGCCCATCAGTGCCACCTCATCAGTGCCCACCAGTGCCTATTAGTGCCCATCAGTGCCACATATTAGTGTCCATCAGTGCTGCCTTATCTTTGCCCATCACTACAGTGTATCGGTGGCCATCAGTGCAGCCTCATCAGCGTACATCAATGAACGTTAAAAATTACCTGTTTGCAAAATTTATTAACAAAATATAAAACGATTTTGTATTTTTTTTTAATTATCAAAAAATAAAAAACCCATAGGTGAACAAATACCACCAAAAGAAAGCTCTATTTGTTGGAAAAAAATATAAAAATGTAATTTGGGTACTGTGTTGTATGACGCGCAATTGTCGTTCAAAGAGTGACAGTGCTAAAAGCTGAATATTGGCCTGGGCAGGAGGGGGGTTTAGGTGCCCAGTAAGCAAGTGGTTAAATAAAATTACAGAAGAGCACCCCAAATGCACTGGTAATGAACTGAATTAGTGTACTTTTGGAAACACTTTTTTTTTTGTAATGACATTCTGTGTTGGTAATTAAAACCCTGTCGAAATGAACCTTAAAAATGGTTGTGTGGTGGGTGTCACATGCTAATGGAGGTCTGTTCTTTGCCTACAAGGTTGGTAGTAGTGAATTGCTACTTCACTTCTTCACTTCTGGATTGCGCTGAGACTACACATCTCATTGCTGATACGTCAGTGGTGGAAACATTAAATAGACCTGCTCACTATTACATTAATTCAGGCAAAGATTCGGCCCTGATTTGTCCCTGAAACGGAGAACAGGGACGCACAGCGTTCCGGTGTGATCTGCGGCCGTTTCCAGTGTGAACCGAGCCTCAAAGCCCCAAAATTGACACAGGTGGTGAATGATAACACCCCCTTGTAGTCCAGAGGTTCATGATAAACAGGCTGCAGAGAAAGGAGTTTGCTTTGATCATTCATATGTGGATAGTCATTTTAGCCCTGGTAAGCAATCTGAATGTCTCCTTTGAACAACACATCTTTGGGCATGGAGTACAAGCATGTTGGTTTGGTTCACAAGTTTTGCTCACGATTATTTGTCACGTGTAAATGCATACTTTTTAGGTTTTATGGTGTTGTTTTAATACATACTACACTATATGCATTACTCTTTATGTGTGTTATTTATCCACTACAGGGATCGCTGCTGAGACAAGTGGGATCTTTCCATCTAAGTTCAAGATTGATGTTCTGTAGCTATTATCATTGAGCGTTGTATGACCTCTCATAAAAAAGAGGGTCATTATCTTCCGGTAAGCGGTGCGGTTTTCTTAAATGATACACAGATGGTCTTCGGCGAATAAGAATTATTCACAATGTGTTTCGTGGACTTTAATTATTTATTTATTAATGTATATATTTGTTGCCCCAACACTATTGTTCATACTCGTATTATTTTTATATATCACATTTATATTATTGAGTTTTGTATTGACATTAGTTAAGTGTTACACTGTTTTTGTTTAAAATATATGTGAACCCTTTCCTTGTAAAACAACCCATTCAGTTAACCGGCAAAAAAAAAAAAAAAAGCAAATTAATGTCATAATGTGCTAGTATGAATCGCATTCTTGCACATTATTAAAGACTTGCCTGAAAATGAAACCCTCCAGCAGTATGCTGTGACCGCTGACAGGGCTTCCATCTTCACCCGGTCTTCCTTCCGGGTTCACTGGCAGCCACCGTATGATTGGCAGAGCCGTGATGACGTCACTCCTGTGCACACGTAGGAGTCATGGTCGCGCCATGGCTCTCTCTATGGCTTTTAAATATCTCCTAAACGGTGCATGTTTTGGAGATATTTTTGTACCTACAGGTAAGCCTGTAAGTAGGAAGGTAGGTATAAATTAAAAAAAAAAGCCTTTACTACCACTTTAAAATATAAATGAAAGGCAAAACACTTGTGTATATAGTTGGTATAAGAAAAAAACCTTATAAATACCCTTTTTTTTCTTCTTTTATAAGTGATCACATATCCTCTGTTCTCAGCTGCATTCTCGGCTTAGGCACCTTTCACACAGGCACCTCCGCTATGTGGAATCTGCTTGCTCAGCGAGGTATCTTTCCGCTGATCCCCGCCGAGCAAGGTGGCTGACAGGTCAGTGTCCGCTCCGC
The DNA here is from genome assembly GCA_028564925.1 of Lithobates sylvaticus. NCBI lineage: Eukaryota > Metazoa > Chordata > Amphibia > Anura > Ranidae > Lithobates > Lithobates sylvaticus. The sequence goes on from CM053027.1 coordinate 333,984,525, forward strand.
TATGTAGAGCGGACACGGACACAGTCCTGCTCCCCTCTATGGGGAAATCAGATGGAAACGGACTGCCTGTCTGTTTCCATCAGATGCCATCTGATCTGATCCACCGGACAGATGGAAAATAGGACCAACATCAATCTGTTTTTGGTGGACAGGACAGGATTATTATCCGATGGTTGCAGGTGTCAGCGACTGACATCTGCCGCTCCATAGAGGACAATGCAGTGTCCGATCAATCATGTCCACCTGAAAAACTGATAGGCAGACTTGATCAGACAGCCCATGTGTAAGGGGCATTAGAGCGATAGTGGTGTGGGGGATATGTCAGAACAAGTCTGACCATTGGAGGACAGGGTGGCTGCTCTCCCAGCACAGCCAGAAAACTGATCACTCTGGGATGGATTTGCTCTCATGCCTAGAGTGGCCAGCTTGAAATAGGAAAGCAGGGGGACTGGCAGGATCACTTGGACACACAAGGAATACAAAGAGAACAAGATACTTTTTAACGCAGATTTAAAAAAGGCACATATAGGGAATGTGCAATGTTGGGATTACATATTCTTTAACGAAAGGAAGGAATTGGTTAACATTAGGCATCATGCAACATGGAAGTGGAAAAGTGGCCAATGACATAGTAGAGGAGAAAAACTTAGAAAGCTGCTATGCACTACCAGAATAGTAAACATTAAGGCAAGAGCCAGGCTTTACTCAGCCATACTAAACAAATATGTTGCACCATGTTTTCTTTTCTTTTTTTAAGTGGACAGAACACAGAAGGTTGGATGGGATGAAGCTGTAAGAAACCAGCTCCTCCATATTTTGTCATTGCCTCACAGGTCTGACAATATACAGAATGTTGCTTATTTACAAGGAGTGTACTAGTTTTTCTTTAAAACCTGACTGAATTCATAGATTATGAAGCAGTGCATAAAGGTCATGTGTTTTTAGCAAAAGTATTGGCACCCCTGCACTGGGCAATTGCACAGGTAAGAGCTTTTTGTAGGCCAAGGATGACAGCAAATATAAAACCTCCAGGGCATGTATATTGTTATAGACACATTATAACCATTTTAGCATTTTGTCATATTTGTCAATCGCCTTGGACACATTTTAAGCATGCTGGGGTGTTTGTGTCTGTGCACTGGGGGGAGGGGGCGTTTTTAAGGCAGGGCAAAAGGTCAGCTGCCCTGGGCCCTGTCATTGTTGCGGGGCCCAAATCAGCTGCCTCATACTTGCCAACTATCCTGGTTTAAATTCCCTCGCCCCTTGAGGTTTTAGTCCTGTGCTGTCCCAATATTTTAGTGTGAAGTGCTGCTACTAATGCTGCCCAGCTCTGCCCTATTGTTATGTACAGATGACTCACCTGCAGACCCTGTGTTTACATGTAAATTACTGGTATTCATATGTAAATAGGGGTGGCTTTCATATGTAAATAGCGGTGGACGGCGACATTGATATGTATATCATGCCCCCCTAAGGTCATATCCACGGTAATCTCTAGCAACCAAGCAACAAGCAGATATCATGTGCTGCAACATCTAGCAACTAACCAGTGAGCTGTAAAGTGTTCTGTAACCTCTAGCAACCAGTCAGTGAGCGGTAATGATACCTCTGACAACCAATCGCAATAGCTGCCTGATCTGATTCAGTAAACTGATTTTGAGTGTAGCTGCTATTTATTTTATGTCTCAGAGAAGGTGGAGAGCAAAACTGCATGGGCGGGGGCCCAAGAAAAGTTTTGCCCAGGGTCAAATCAATATTAAAGACGGCCCTGGGGGGGGGGGGGGGGGGGCTTCAATGTCACTGTATATGAATAGCTTAATCTATTTCTACTGAGTAAAAGGTATAGTAGTAGCTGTGCCCTTTTTATCTAGTGGTATTGCATACAGTAATCTACAACTCAGCAGGTTACATACATAGTTTCATAGTTAGTCAGGTTGAAAAAAAAAACAAGTCCATCTAGTTCAACCATAAAAAATAAAAAAATAATAATAAAAAATAAAAAAATATCATACAATCCCATATCTCCTTCAGTCCACCTGCCCTTATTTATCCATCAGAATGCATGTGCCTCCACTGTGGGGACACTCATATTTTAGTGTTAGGACCACAGGCTCTGTGGCTTACGCATGCGTTTGCAAATGTGGGCAGACTAAACCCCTGATTTTAACGCACTGTTATGCCCCATACACACGGTCGGATTTTCCGACGGAAAATGTCCTATCGGACAATGTTGTCAGAAATTTCGACCGTGTGTAGGCTCCATCGGACTTTTTCTGTCGGATTTTCCGATGGACAAAGTTTTATCTCCTGCTCTCAAATTTTCCGACAACAAAGTCCTATCGGAGTGCCACGCATGCTCATATCACATTACAAGACCAAAGCTATTGGCTACTAGCCTCTACGTAGTCCCGTCGTAGGCAACGAACGTCACCACTAAGGATGAGCCCGGTGTTCGATTCGAACCCATGTTCGAATCGAGCACCGGGTGTTCGCTCGCTCGGCGAGCCCAGAACTATTGGGGCCGCTCGCATCAAATTCGTGTGATGCGAGCGGCCCCGCAATGCATTGCGGCCCGCGCAGTGCAATGCTGGCTGATGATTGGCCAAGCATGCACTGTGACCCCGCATGCTTGGCCAATCACAGCGCCGGCAGCGAGGAGAGCCATAATTGGCTACAGGCAGGATGCCTGTAGCCAATTATAGCTCAGGGGCTTTAGTACACGCCCCACGGTATAAGAGGCCGCCGCGCCGGCGGCCTCGCATATTATGTTTCAGACAGTGTCAGCGTGTCAGTGTGCTGCTGACTGCTGACAACAATATGTGCTTTATTTCTGGGGATATGTGTGTGCATGCTGTTAGAACAGCATTGCAGTATCACATCTGGGGGGTGTCTATAGGTGGCCTGTGAAGGGGGGCAGGTTTCCTGTGCTTAGAACTTTCCCTGCAAAAAAGTGTCATTTTTGCAGGAAGAAAGCTATTTAAATCACTCGCGGCTAATGAATTGATGGCTCCTGTAACACAGAGAGCTGTCATTCATTAATAAAAAACAAAAAAAAAAGCGTAGGGGTCCCCCCAAATTCAATAACCAGGCCCTTCAGGTCTGGGATGGATATTAAGGGGGATCCCAGCCAAAAAAAAAAAAAAAAAAAAAATGGCGTAGGGTCCCCCTCAAAATCCATACCAGACCCTTGAGGTCTGGTATGGATTTTAAGGGGAACCCTAGCCAAAAAAATGGCGTGGGGTCCCCTCAAAATCCATACCAGACCCTTATCCGAGCACGCAACCTGGCAGGCCGCAGGAAAAGAGGGGGGGACGAGAGCGGCCCCCCCTCTCGCCTGAACCGTACCAGGCCACATGCCCTCAACATTGGGAGGATGCTTTGGGGGTCTAAGACCCCTAAAGCACCTTGTCCCCATGTTGATGAGGACAAGGGCCTCTTCCCCACAACCCTGGCCGGTGGTTGTGGGGGTCTGCGGGCGGGGGGCTTATCGGAATCTGGAAGCCCCCTTTAACAAGGGGACCCCCAGATCCCGCCCCCCCCCTGTGTGAAATGGTAAGGGGGTACAAAAGTACCCCTACCATTTCACCAAAAAAGTGGCAAAAATGGTAAAAATGACAGGAGACAGTCTTTGACAATTCCTTTATTAAAATCTTCTTTCTTCTTTCTTCATCCTTCGGTTTCTTCATCTTCTCCTTCCTTCATCTTCTTCCATCTTCTTCTTCCATTTTCTTCTTCCTCCGATCCGCTTCTTCTTGCGCTGGTCTTCTCGTCCTTCTCGTCCGGCATCTTCTTCCGTCGGCGTCGGTGTCGGTGTCTCTGTCTCTTCTTGGGCCGCTCCGCGCAATGGGAGGCTCCCGCTGTGTGAGGCTCCGCTCCGTCTGACAGGTCTTTTATAATGGAGGGCACCTGGTGACCCCGCCCCCTCTGACGCACAGGGACGTCATGGGGAATTCCATGATGGCTTTCCCCATGACGTCAGAGGGGGGCGGGGTCACCAGGTGCCCTCCGTTTTAAAAGACCTGTCAGATGGAGCGGAGCCTCACACAGCGGGAGCCTCCCATTGCGCGGAGCGGCCCAAGAAGACACCGACACCGACGCCGACGCCGACGGAAGAAGATGCCGGACGAGAAGGACGAGAAGACCAGCGCAAGAAGAAGCGGATCGGAGGAAGAAGAAAATGGAAGAAGAAGATGGAAGAAGATGAAGGAAGGAGAAGATGAAGAATCCGAAGGATGAAGAAAGAAGAAAGAAGATTTTAATAAAGGAATTGTCAAAGACTGTCTCCTGTCATTTTTACCATTTTTGCCACTTTTTTGGTGAAATGGTAGGGGTACTTTTGTACCCCCTTACCATTTCACACAGGGGGGGGGCCGGGATCTGGGGGTCCCCTTGTTAAAGGGGGCTTCCAGATTCCGATAAGCCCCCCGCCCGCAGACCCCCACAACCACCGGCCAGGGTTGTGGGGAAGAGGCCCTTGTCCTCATCAACATGGGGACAAGGTGCTTTAGGGGTCTTAGACCCCCAAAGCATCCTCCCAATGTTGAGGGCATGTGGCCTGGTACGGTTCAGGCGAGAGGGGGGGCCGCTCTCGTCCCCCCCTCTTTTCCTGCGGCCTGCCAGGTTGCGTGCTCGGATAAGGGTCTGGTATGGATTTTGAGGGGGACCCCACGCCATTTTTTTTGGCTAGGGTTCCCCTTAAAATCCATACCAGACCTCAAGGGTCTGGTATGGATTTTGAGGGGGACCCTACGCCATTTTTTTTTTTTTTTTTTTGGCTGGGATCCCCCTTAATATCCATCCCAGACCTGAAGGGCCTGGTTATTGAATTTGGGGGGACCCCTACGCTTTTTTTTTTTTCATTTTTTTTTTTTTTTATCAATGACTTTTTTTTATGAATGAGTTTCAATGAATCACTGTTCTCTGTGTTACGGGAGCTGTGAATTAACATTAGCCGCGAGTGATTTTAAAAAGCTTTTTTACTTTCAAAAATGACACTTTGCGCAGAGACAGTTCTAAACACGGGAAACATGCGCCCCTTTACAGGCATACTATAGACACCCCCCAGGTACGAAATTTAAAGGAATATTACACTTTTATTGTTTCAATTTAAGCATTATTAAAATCACTGCTCCTGAAAAAAAAACGGCCGTTTTTAAAAAAAAATTTTGCATTGATACATGTCCCCTGGGGCAGGACCCAGGTCCCCAAACACTTTTTATGACATTAACATGCATATTAGCCTTTAAAATGAGCACTTTTAATTTCGAACGTTCGCATCCATTATAACTAATAGGGTTCTAAAGCTCGCACGGACTTTAGGTCCGTTCGCGGGTTCTGGTGCGAGCCGAACGGGGGGGTGTTCGGCTCATCCCTAGTCACCACGTTCAGAATGATCGGATTTTCCGACAACTTTGTCCGACCGTGTGTATGCAACACCAGTGTTGGACAAAATCCGTCGGAAAAAATCCGGTGGATTTTGTGGTCGGATTTTCCAACCGTGTGTACGGGGCATAAGACAGGTTCATTCGGTTGTCTGCGAGCTGGTTGGTAAGTAGGCTTGGGTTTTTTCCTGGGCATTCCCCAGGCTTTGTTGTTAGCTGTTTTTAGCCTTCCAATGCTGCTTACTGCGATAGCCAGCTATAGATGAGGGCGGTGGCAAGTTTTTTTCATTACACACAGGAATGGCATCTCCAGGACATGGTGTTAAAAAAAAAAGTGTGCTCATCTCCCTTAAACACAGCATGCAATTGTTACTGGGTTCAAAAGCAGAAATCCTCATTTAGCTTGAATAATATACACTCATATCTGATAAGAAGATTTCATTGTCCATAAAGATGTTAATTGGCTTAAAGTTAGCCTTGTGTCTCAGAATAATTACATCCATGTTTCTGCTGGCATTCAAAAGATATAAGACTAAAAAACATCAGTTTACATGTTTCAAAAGCAGCTGGAGAAGCAAACACTGAACATTCTTGGCGTCCTGTAGGGTAGTTTTTAAACACTGCAGTTCAAAGAAAGAACAGCAGATGTCCTTGTGGATAAAGAATCGAGCCAGACTTGTGCAATCCTTCCACAATGCATACACAAAGCAGCAGATTTTTTTTCTTGCTTTATAGACTCAAGTTTACAAAAAATGATTCACGCCAGAAAAAGTTCCAAAGTACCATTCTGTACTTTTGTAAAGCATCACTCCATAAGACTGTGCAGTCACTGATAAGTTTTTTGTTGCATCATCGTCCAAACTTTTCTTCCAGTGGTTATTAGTTAAACGTTTAAGAAGTGGCTCCAAATGTTATTTAAGGCATTACGAAATTTCAGAATTTTGCTTACGTTAGTCCTGTTTTAAAAGCAGCTTTTGATAATTTATTTAGCGAGGCTGACATACAATGGCTGTGTTCCATGCTGTTTGTATGCATTAACTGAAACATTGTTTAAAACAGGAAATCAATTTCCTAATACATACACTTATAGTAAAGGTATAATCACACACGATTATTTGTTGTAGCGTGTAACTGCTGCTGGTATAACCCTAAAATCAATAAATATACATTAATACTTATAATCTGTTTACCTTTATATATGTTTGCTTTATTTTTTCATCAGAAATATCTTTGAGTAGCAGAGCTGACATTTTAACTTTGCAAAGTGGTTTTACAAATATGTGTGTTCTAGCATGATAAAAACTTTGATTTTAAAATATTTAACCTTTTTTAAGATTAAAATGAAATGTCCCTAACCTCTTTTAGGTCTAAACTAGAGAGAATTTCTTTTTTTTAGCTGGCAGTCAATTTATTTGTAAGACATTGATCTAAGTTGCTGCAGATGAGACATTTGCCAACAATAGGTTATTCTGAGTGATTCAAAGCCTCATATGCAGTTTAGGCCAAAAAGCCAAAGAAGGGAGGCTAAGCTAAGAAGTCCAATAGGAAAATGTCATTACCAAATCCTTGATGATTTATCATTTTGGAGTGCATCAAAAATCGGATGTTTTTTCCATCTTTAAAGTGACTCTGTCGCTTCCCAGAAAATCTCCTGAAGGTGGTAATTCCAAACTCTTCTGTTTTTAAGTGATAAAACCTTCAGCAAAGTCTTTAGCATTTAACACTTCTGTAAGTGTTGAATGTCTTTGTCCCTCTCTGAAAATTGTGGTTCCTTCCACCGTCTCCTACAACACTACAGGACACAGTGGTGACTTGGGGGTCAGTGGGAGGAACCACTGAGTGCAGTGGGGGGCCAGACATCCGGCACAGCCAGAAGTGTGTCAGATGTGACAATGCACAGACTGATTCAGATGTAGGGCACTTACGCCAAGTAGGTAATAAAAGATTCACCAGTGCTGTAATATCACTTGCACACACACAGATCTGCCAATGATGAAAGAACACTCTCCCAAATGTGCCAGTGTAGCTTTAGTGTGCTATAAACTTTTAGTAAATATCTTACAATATAACTGTGGATTATCTACATTTTCTGCATTTTGTTACTTGAAATGTGCATATTTTGGTATGTCTTTTCCTTGTACTTTTTAATGACTTGTGATGCTATAAACTTCAGCATTTAAAACCTCTCTCTCATTGGTCAAACTGCTGCGACTTGTTATGTGACTTGAGAGTTCAAAGTCGCATGACAAGTCACGCTTCATTAACTGGTCGCCGACCAGCCGCCACAGTTTTACTGCGGCAGCATGGCTCGGCTGCGCGAATGTCGGTAACATAAACGGCCACTAGGGGGACGCTTGCGCTCCGCCGGAGGCGCAAGCGCGCCCCCTGCTCGTTCCCTGAGCCGATGCGTGTGCCTGCGGTCTCGATCACTGCCGGGCTCCCTCGATTGCTCGGGGCACACGGCGAACCAGGAGCTGTGTGTGTAAACACACAGTTTCCGGTTCTCTGAGCAGTGAACTGACAGATCATCTGTTTATACGGAGTATGAACAGCGATATGTTAGTTTTCCTGCACAGTCCCATCCCCCCTTCTGTTAGAACACTCCCTAGGACACATATTAACCCCTTCACTGCCCCCTAGTGTTAACCTCTTCACTGCCAGTGACATTTTTACAGTAATCAATGCAATTTTAATCACACTGATTGCTGTATTAATGACAATGGTCCCAAAAATGTGTCAAAATTGTCCGACGTGTCGGCCATAATGTCGCAGTCATGATAAAAATTGCTAAACACCGCCATTACTAGTAAAAAAAAAAATATTAATAAAAATGCCAAAAAACTATCACTTATTTTGTAGACGCTATAACTTTTGCGCAAACCAATCAATATACGCTTATTGTGATTTTTTTTTACCAAAAATATGTAGAAGAATACGTATCGGCCTAAAATTTTTTTATATATATTTTTTTGGGGATATTTATTATAGCAAAAATTAAAAAATAATGTGTTTTTTTTCAAAATTGTCGCTCTTTTTTTGTTTATAGCGCAAAAAATAAAAACCGCAGAGGTGATCAAATACCATCAAAAGAAAGCTCTATTTGTGGGAAAAAAAGGACGTCAATTTTGTTTGGGAGCCACGTCGCACGACCACGCAATTGTCAGTTAAAGCAACGCAGTGCCGAATCGCAAAAAGTGGTCTGGTCTTTGGCCAGCCAAATGGCCTGGGGCTTAAGCGGTTAACGACAATGGAACCGTTCTAATCGGGCGACTCAAGTTACTCCTACTTAGAAAAAAGTTCCTGCACTACTTTGGTGTGACTTCAACACAACTTGCATTGACTTTTGTTAAAGAAGTTGTATGCAAGCCCCGATGAAGTCGCACAGGGATGTCAGATTCAAAGTCGCGCGACAGTGTGAACAAGCATACTGTACCTCCCAACTTTTTTTAGATGGGAATGAGGGACACCTACTAGCAAAAGCATGTAGGCATATCACATGCCCCACTGCCACGCCCCCTTGAAGAAAAAAAGATTAGGTAAACCCACAAGGGTTTTTTTTACCACTACTATTCCTTTATATTGGCTTTTGAAATTTACAAATGCAGCAATTTAGATTTTGGATGAAAGGTTTGGCACTGGGAAACACTTTTTGAAAGCTAAAAAGTGCATTTTATATACAAATATATAGATGAGACCAAAATGAGGGACAGATGAGGAGGAAAGAGGGTTCAGAGACAGTCCCTCAAAATCAGGGACAGTTGGGAGGTAAGGAAAAGGGCTAAAGGGCACTCCTTGTTATTTGCCAAATGACTCTCTCCTGGCATGTGACTGTTCTTTGAACAGGTTAGCAGTTCTGTCTGGCTCATCTGTGTTCCAATTATCTTAACTAGAAACCAACAGAGGTGGATCAGACCATGTATGGCTGATGGTATCACATTATTCATGATGTCACATGGGAGGTTTATAGGTTTGTACTGTCAGAAATGTAATCAGAAATCAGTGGGAATTATCACATATTGGTGTTAATTTACTAAAGGCAAATATGCTGTTCTTTTTGCAGGAGAATGTGCATTTTACAAGGACATTTTCCCCAGAGCTTAGTAAAGTGGTTCAATTTTAGAAAGAATACCCAATTATGTGAAAGGGAAAAAAAATGTATTTTTGCTTGTACGTAATTCAATGATGGAAGTCAGAAGAGCTTCACCTCTTTCACTGGGCTCTCTAGAAAATTCCTTTGCAAAGTGCAATTTCCCTTCTCCCTGTCCAATTGCTTTTAGTAAAGCAAACCTATTATCTTATGATTGATGCGATTTACAAAGCAGATGGAGGCCGCCATGGGTTTCATATAATATGTGTCAGGTCACGTCCATTTACTGTATTATTTTTTTTTGTTTGTTGTCTTTTCTCTCAATTTATAGGGCTTTTGTCAAGAGTCAATGTGCGTTTTTCAATTTATCTCCTTCTGTGAAAAAGTTAGAAGGGGTCCTTATAGACTTTGTACTACTTTCTTTTGGGCGATGCATAGATTTTCCACAATCTGCAACTTCTCATCCTCAAACCTCCACGTCCCTTTTGATAGACAGGTTGCCGTGGTGAGTCTCATCATCATGGTGCATAGATGCTATATGGGGTAAAAGCCTTAGGTGTCCCCCTGCCAAGGTAACCCCTTTGTTCCATTTTCCTGACCACCCACCGAAATGCCTGTACATGTGCTTGATTGGAAAAGAAGTAGTAACACAAAAACGTTTTTATTTTCCTTTATGTCACTTTAATCAGATTACATTGTACTGTTCAGTAAAAGCATGTGCATTTCTAAAGCATTTCCAAAGCATGGTAATAAAATGAGTTGTGTTTGAGAAATGTACACTCCTAACATGTATGAAAAGGCGTACTCCTTGCTGATTGTTTTTTGTTTAAAGTGCACCTCTAATTCCTTTTTTATATTTATTTATTTATTTATTTTTTGGTTTTTAGGTATACTTCAAACTTTTCAGAAGACAGGAAGTGAGGGAAACCCTCCAATGCTAACATTTTCTACTCCTTCTATTTTATATGCATTCCAGGACTCCATTAGGGATCTTTGCCCTCATTTCCTGTTCTGGTGACACAGTTTAAAAAGAATAGAAGGGGTGAAAATGTGCAGCAGGCAAAGTGAATGGAAGGGAGGAAAGAGGGGAGGGAAGGGGTCTTGATTGTGTATTTTCAAAATGTCCTGTGCTGCAAATATCTGGGGCAAAAAAATGTTTATTGTGTGAACTAGGGACCCCCATTCAAAGGGAATACTATAAACAAATAAGATCTAATTGTGTCTAAAACATTTGCATAAATTGATTATTTTGATTTAGACCCGTTTCACACTGAGATGTTTTTCAGGCACTTTTGGGCTAAAAATAGCGTCTGTAAAGCACCTAAAAAAAGGCTTCCCCTGCAGTCCCAGTGTGAAAGCCAGAGTGCTTTCACACTGGGGCACTACTCTGGCAGGACTTTAAAAAAAAAGTCCTGCAAGCAGCATCTTTGGGGTGGCAAAGGAGCAGTGTATACACCGCTCCTGCCCATTGAAATCAATGGGCACCGCTGCCAAACGCCTGCAAAGCGATTCGGCAGCGGTACTACATGGTCGCATTTAACCCTTTATTCGGCCGCTAAAATGATAGTAAAGCACCGCTAAAATTAGCGGCGTTTTACCGTCAACACCCGCCCACCCAGTGTGAAAGCGGCCCAAGACCAATTTCACACTGAGGCACTTTTTAGATGCTTTTGTGCAAAAAAAGAGCCTGAAATGCGCCAGAAAGCTAATAAAAAACAATTTCCATTAAAATCAATGAATGCTTTCACACTAGGGCGGTGTGCTGGTGGGAGGTAAAATAATTCCTGCATGCAGCATCTTTAGAGCATGTTTGGAGAGCTCAAAAAAGCTCCTCAAAAACACCCCTCCCTATTGAAATCAATGGAAAGCGCCTGAATGGCCCATTCAAAGCTCTTCAAAAGCGCCTAAAAAGCCCTGAAAAGCACTTCAAAAGCACCTGAAAAGTAGACATGTGCGATTAGTTTCTTTTTCGAAATTCGTACATTCGTACGAATCCGAATTATGAATTTTTACGAATACGAATTCTGTACGAAATACAAAATTTCGTTTACAAATTTCGGATCCAAATTATCCGAATCCAAACTACCAAATGACGAATTTCAACTAATATGAAAGAAATTATAGCGGATATAACGAATGATTTGAATTAATTCGAGATTCAGTATAACGAATATCGACACTCTACGAATAATAACGAATTATCCAAAAACGTATTAACATTACATAACACAAGTCTATTGTCTATTGTTCACCAATCACTCAGAGGAAGCACGAAATACGAAATTTCGTATTCGTAAATGAAATTTCGTATTTCGTACTTCCTCTGAGTGATTGGTGAACAATAGACAATAGACTTGTGTTATGTAACGTTAATAAGTTTTCGGATAATTCGTTATTATCATAGAGTGTCGATATTCCTAACGATTCATAACGATTCGTAACGATATTAACGATTCGTAACGATTCGCACGAAATTCGTATTTCGTACGAATCCGAATTAAATTTCGTACACGAATTACGAATTACAAATTTTTTTTTATACGAAACGGAACGGAACGAAACGAAACTAATTTTTTGACGGCTCCCATGTCTACTGAAAAGTGCCCGAAAGGCGCCGCAGAAGCACACTTAAAGTGTTTTACTTGCACTTTAGAAGTGCCTCAATGTGAAAGTACCTTTAGACCCCTTTCACACAAAAACTGCCCATTTTTAAATTCACGGTGCTTTTGCAGAGCTTTTGCGTCGCTTTTGCGTCGCTTTTGTGGCGCTTTTGAATCGATTTGGAATTGCTTCATATTCATTTCAATGGACAGGGTAATTTTTGAGGCGTTATTTAAAGCGCTCCAAACATGCCCCAAAGATGCTGCTTGCAGGACTTTTTGTACCGTCCCGCCCCAGTGTGAAAGCATCCATTTAAATGAATGGGTAGTAGTTTTCAGGTGGTATTTTTAGCGCAAAAGCGCCTCAGTGTGAAATGTTTCTTAGGCTTTGGGGACCATGGTTTAATAAAGAAGCAGGCCATGTCTAGCTTTTTAAAATAAACACACATAAACACTGCTAACCCATTTTATTAAAAAAAATTATATCTGAGTCCAGTCTTTTACAAAGAGAAAAAAAACTCAGAACCCATCTCCTGCCTTAATATAAAAATCTACAAACAATATCATACATTCAACTCATATTTATCTGTAAGCTATACAGTTTAGCAAAAAAACGAAGGGTGCTCCGGAAAAAAAACATACATGTACAAGCATCGAGTTGTGTCCAAGATGAAATTTCAGGAACGAGTACCAAAGCATAAATTGTGAAGCGAAAAAAAAAAAGTCGTTTATCTGTAGAAATAAATCTTTACAAAAATAACACAAAAACATTTTACCGTAACATGGCAACAAGATAAAACACAACATTTGTAAGATTTGAAGCAGATTTCTTATGGGGGGGGGGGGGGGGATGGCAACATTTTGCAAGTATGCGATGTTAAAAGCTAATTTTCAAAGGTCTAACTTAAACATAAACCACAAAGAGGCCATACTATTCAAATGGCAGGTATGCAGTAAAGCGAAAGATTTCTTATTGCTTTACAGCAGGATGAAGCTCATGTTTAGTAGCATAAAGTAAATGTGTGCATACCTGGAAAATAGAGGACAAACTATTATAGTCTGGCCAAAAGAAGTACAAACAACTGTAGACCTTTATATAACAATCCTGTAGGCTTGCTGTTTGAATTTTGTTGTTTGAACTCTTCTTGAATTATACGTGCTGCTTACACAATGTGTAGCAATGTGGGTGTATGCATATTTTAGAATTAAACCCATTTTTTTTTTATTTCTTGCAAAGTGATATAGATAATCACACTATGAACCTGGCAACGTGTATCAAGAGTGACAGAGCTAATTTTTTTTTTTTTTTTAAATCTGCTTTTCAAACTAATAACTAATAAGTAATAACTAATAATAAATTATTTTGTGAGGTAATTCCCCACTGAAGAAATTCATCAAACCTAATGATGCCTAAATTTAGACTCTGGACCACATGATTAGCTTTCCATCCTTCTCTTTGAAACCAAACCAGAGCATGGTGGATATAAGGATACAGTAGAGTGATGAACTTAACTTCAATACAAAAGTAACAACATATTGCCTATGATGAGTTATTATTTGCATAAAAAGTAACTTATGCAAAACATTAAAAAAAACAATTGTAATTTTCAGTGAATTCATATGATAAAAATGTCAATATTTATCAAATATAGCTTCTCTATAGTTCCCGAAAACGTATTTGAGTAGTTGTATTACCGGTATACAGTAAATTAATTTGAACAAAAAATATTTAATAGCAACGTTTGTCACTATAGGTTGTCTTAAATTTGGATAGAGTAAGGGAGGGATATAACTCCTGTCAGATTATTTTTTTGCCATCTGTGTCCCATTGTGGAGATTTCCATTCATGCCCTGCCCCATAGCCAAATGGGAAGGCAGAGGAAATCCCTTCAAAGTGAGGAAATCCACAGGTGTCACCAAGGTCACCAGAACCAGGTTTCCCCATTGAAAGAGTTCCCCTCTATTACTGTTTTGGTGCCAACCCCAAATTTGGGATTTTATTTTACTTTTGGCGATAACAGTAAACATGATAAATAGAGAAGATGAATCTCCCTAATGGGGGAACAGACAACAATAAAAACTTGACAGGTATCCTAATCCCTTTCCACTCTGTCCAAAATGTAAAAAAAAAAAAAAATTGCCCTACGTTGTACTTAATAGTAGATATATATTGTTAAATGTTCAACATTAACAACAATAATGCATGCAGATACAAGTTAATTTTACTCTGACTAATACAACAATTGAAAATCCCTAGCAAATTGCGATGGCAACACCTACTGCCAATATTAGCCATAGTTGACAGTGCGTTACACCACCTACTTATGTAGGAGAAGCAAGCCAAAACCCAGGGTATTTTCATTAGCCATCAACTACGCCTGCATATAGCTCACACGACTCTCCTCTTTTTTGGAATGCCCTTTATGTCTTGGTGAGTTTCCCATGCTTTGATCACTTACATAGGCATGCGCACATGGAATACCAGGGGTGCCTGGGCACACCCTAATCACCCTGTACTGTGCAGATTCCCCTTGCTGCCCAACTGCTGAGAAAGGGAATCTCTGTCCTCAGTCCCTTTCTCTGTCTCAAGACATCAGGGGTCTGTTAAGACTCCTGATATTTCACCAAAGCCCGCCAAAGAGGCTCCTAAAAATAATAATAATAAAATAATATTGTAAAAAAAAAAAAAAATTGTAAAAAAATAAAATAAAAGAAAGAAAAAAAAAACTATTGACACAAATCTCTGCCCTGCTGACACTGTCCTATGCCCTACTGACAAAGTCTACTGCTCTACTGACTTACTGACTTGTCTACTGCTATATACATATATATATATATACACACTGTACACGCACATGTGTGTTAGAGCTTTGGGGTGCACACTCTAATGCAATAGGCTGCACACACCTATGATCACTTATATTCATTGATTATTTTACTTTGGTAAGTTGAGCTAAATTCCACGTAGAACAGCTACCATGGTAGTGTTAAAAAATGTGCACTTGTCCATCCTTTGTTGATTTAAAAGTGTGGTTCGCCACAACATACCTGGTACACTTTCATATGCCTCACACAGATTCCTTTCAGGTTCCTAAATGGGGAGTATCAATTCTGGGAGGTCTTGGTGAATTTGCACCAGTCCCAAGCTAAAAGTTGGGAAGTAAACTTTGGGGATGTTTGTAACTTCAATAAATCAGTCTTAATGTCTCAGTGCCAGTCAAGCAAGAAAAGAAGGAGGTGCTTGATGTTCAACACCACTTATGTTACAAGCCTTGGACAAGGTTCAGGTAATATAAAGAATGCCTTTAATTTCTCACTGACTCTAATGCCCCGTACACACGATTGGACATTGATCCATGGATTTTTTCCAACGGATGTTGGCTCAAACTTGTCTTGCCTACACACGGTCACACAAAATTGGTCGGAAATTGCGAATGTCAAGAACGCGGTGACCTACAACACGTACGACGAGCCGAGAAAAATTAAGTTCAATAGCCAGTGCGGCTCTTCTGCTTGTTTCCGAGCATGCATGGAACTTTGTGGGTCGGAATTGTGTACACACGATTGGAATTTCTGTCAACGGATTTTGTTGTCGGAAAATTTGAGAGCCAGATCTCAAATTTTGTGTGACGGAAATTCCGATGGAAAATGTCCGATGGAGCCTACACACGGCCGGAATTTCTGACAAAAAGCTCCCATGGAACATTTTCCGTTGGAAAATCCGACCATGTATACGGGGCATTAGTCTAGGTTCACACCTATGCAGCTGCGTTTGATGCGTTTTTCAGGCACGTTTTTTTCAGTGCATTTTGCATTTTTAAACCAGCGGTTTTATGCGTTTTTGCATGCAGTTTTCATGCATTTGACATTTTACTTTTTTCTCTCTTTAAATGCTCTGTAAAACACACTATATAAAGCTGGTTGCTAAGGAGAGGGGCGGGAAGCCGTTCGCCATGTCCCTAACCTAAGTTTCATACCAGGCCCTTCGGGTCTAGTATGGATTCGGAGGTGACTCCCACGCCAAAATTTAAAAAAACACAGCGTGGGGTCCCCCCCAAAATCCATATCAGGTCTTTATCCGAGCATGCCGCCCAGCAGGTCATGAAAGGGAGGGGACGAGCAAGTGCCGCCCCTGAACCATACCAGGCCGCATGCCCTCAACATGGGGGGGTATGGGTGCTTTGGGGCAGGGGGCTCTGCGCCCCCACCCCAAAGCACCTTGTCCCCATGTTGATGAGGACAAGGGCCTCTTCCCGAAAACCCTTGCCCTGTGGTTGTCGGGGTCTGTAGGTGGGGGGCTTATCGTACTCTGGAAGCCTCCTTTAACAAGGGGACCCCCAGATCCCGGCTCCCACCCTATGTGAATGGGTATCGGGTACATCGTACCCCTACCCATTCACCAAAAAAGCAGTGAAAAGTAAAAAAAAAGACGGCGGGACGACGTGAGGAGGAGGAGGAAGAAGACGGTGACACTGGGAGATGACAGCTCGGGGAGAAAACAGCAGCGGAAGAAGGCGAGGGCACCGGGAGAGGTGACACTGCAAGAGACATCGGCTCAGAGCTATTTTACTAATAAAGGAATTGTCAAAAACTGGCTCTTGTTTTTTTTTTTTACCTTTCACCACTTTTTTGGTGAATGGGTAGGGGCACGATGTACCCGATACCCATTCACATAGGATGGGGGCCGAGATCTGGGGGTCCCCTTGTTAAAGGGGGCTTCCAGATTCCGATAAGCTCCACGCCCGCAGACCCCGAAATCACCGGGCAAGAGTTGTCGGGAAGAGGCCCTTGTCCTCATCAACATGGGGGCAAGGTGCTTTGGTTCAGGAGGGGGGGGGGGGGGGGGCGCTCGCTTTTCCCCTCCACTTCCTGACCTGCTGGGCAGCATGCTCGGATAAGGGTCTGGTATGGATTTTCGGTATTTTCGGTATGACCCTATGTCGTTTTTTTTTATTTTGGTGTGGGGGTCCCCTCGGAATTCATACTAGACTCAAAGGGCCTGTTATGGACTGGACCTGGGGGGGAACCCCACGCAGTTTTTTTCCCAATTTTTTTGCCGGCTAATGTTTTTTTTTTTGCATTCAGCTTTCAGTGGGGAAACCTGCTAACAGCTGATGACTCATCGGTTGATAAGGACGTGGCAGCTGGCTTCCCGGCCCCCTGCTTAGCAACCAGCTACATACAGTGGAAAGATAAGAACCGCAAAACACATCAACAATCGCATCACAAACGCACCACTTGCATTTATGGTGCAGCTCCATTGAAATCTATTAGCTGCAAATCACCGGGAAAAAGTCCTGGACCCTTTCCAAAAATGTACTGGCCACAAAACGCATAGATGTGAACTAGCACCATAGGAAACCATGTTAAATGGACTGTAGTGCGTTTCTGCAAACTGCAAAACGCACTAAAAAACGCATAGGTGTGAATGTAGGGTCCTTGTTCAGCTGCATAGTCTCTACCATTGATGTGTCCATCCCTGCTGAAATGAATGCACTGCTAAAAAGGTGATTCCTAACAAGTGTGCACAGCCAGGGCCGGACTTACCATTGGGCTTGACTGGGCTCAAGCCCACAGAAAATTCCTGCAGCACTGAGCACACACATCATTCTGGCTGAATGGAAACAAGATGGTGGGGAGCCCTGCACAGTCACATGTAATGCTGGCTGGACAGTGTCTTCCAGAAATGTATGTCTTCAGGCAGTGCAATGTTACTGATCAGCCTCCCCCTCCCTCTGTAATCTTTTTTTTTTTTTTTCTTTATAGCTGCACAATGCACTGATAACATCTCTGGAAGACCCTGCAGCCCACCTGCATTCTGTGTCCAGTGAGGGGGGTCACACATGGCTGGCTGTTAACCATTTCAGCTCAGCTATTTAGCCAGAGCTCTGTGTGTGCTGCAGAGTTTGATGTTTTTGTGAAGGATTTACTTCTGATTCAGGCTAGAATTTTCACAGACCCATTAACTGTTTACTGTCCTCCACTAATCCTGACCAGATCACTGTTTGTAAGAAAAAAATGTATTTTGGAAATTAAATGTGCTGCTGCCTTGTCACTTGGTTGTACTTTATTATAGGATTACTGACTTTATCTTGCGAACTGGTTTAAATAGAGTGGCACAGCCCTGCAATACTATATACTTGTACACTGAGTTCAACCATAAACGCAGTCTCTGACCATCTCTTGTATCATGTCTGCAGTCTCTGACCATCTCTCGTATCATGTCTGCAGTCTCTGACCATCTCTCGTATCATGTCTGCAGTCTCTGACCATCTCTCGTATCATGTCTGCAGTCTCTGACCATCTCTCGTATCATGTCTGCAGTCTCTGACCATCTCTCGTATCATGTCTGCAGTCTTTGATCATCTCTCGTATCATGTCTGCAGTCTCTGATCATCTCTCGTATCATGTCTGCAGTCTCTGACCATCTCTCGTATCATGTCTGCAGTCTCTGACCATCTCTCGTATCATGTCTGCAGTCTCTGACCATCTCTCGTATCATGTCTGCAGTCTCTGACCATCTCTCGTATCATGTCTGCAGTCTTTGACCATCTCTCGTATCATGTCTGCAGTCTCTGACCATCTCTCGTATCATGTCTGCAGTCTCTGACCATCTCTCGTATCATGTCTGCAGTCTCTGACCATCTCTCGTATCATGTCTGCAGTCTCTGACCATCTCTCGTATCATGTCTGCAGTCTCTGATCATCTCTCGTATCATGTCTGCAGTCTCTGATCATCTCTCGTATCATGTCTGCAGTCTCTGACCATCTCTCGTATCATGTCTGCAGTCTTTGATCATCTCTCGTATCATGTCTGCAGTCTCTGATCATCTCTCGTATCATGTCTGCAGTCTCTGATCATCTCTCGTATCATGTCTGCAGTCTCTGACCATCTCCTGTAGTGTGTTTTACATATATACAACTCGCATCACTCACACACACAGCCTACATAGGCTGTATGTGAGTGATATGAGGTGTATATGTGTGACATAGGCTGCATATGAGTGACATTATACAGAAAATGTTCACACATATACTAACGTGTCATGTGGGGGGGGGGGTCCCCCAGTGATTGTGATCAGTGTTATCTCTGATTTGGAAATCTACCATTATTTGCACAGCCACAAACTGAATTTCAACTTTCAGGTTTTAACTGACATTTTCCAGGGCAGGCTCGCCAATTTCATTCTTTTATGTAAGGGATATAAATTAACCAAAATTGAATACAATCAACGCAAAGAGAAATATATAAGAGGTAAAATGCAGCTGAACACAAAGATTTCTCACATAATCCAAAAGTCAATATTTATACAAAGGAGTGCACTACTTTGTATAGATATAAATTAACCTCCTTAATACCAGGATGTTACACTTTTTTTTCCTTTCCATGCCATTTTTCAGTTTTCAGTGCTGTGATAGTTTGGCTGACAACAACTTATCTTCTGTTATAAAATAATATCATGTACAAATGGCAGGAGTTTACAAACATCCCCAAAATTACCTTTTTAAAAAGTGGACACCCCCAGGTAATCCTATTTTTTGCCACAATTTTTGGAAATAAAGAAACACACGGGTATTGAGGTGGTTAAGGTGGGCTAAACTTTTAAAAGTACCCCACTGAAGCCAAGTGCAGATCTTCCTTGATTAGTAGATGAAAGCTGCCCGAAAAATGAAATTACATTACATGTAAAATAATTAGATGTCATGGATTAAGCTCCCTCACCCATCCCCAAAGCAATCCCGCAGTCATTGGTGATTAGTGGCAATAAAACAATCCCGCAACAGTTTTGATTTAAAGCCCACAAAACAATACCAGAATCTTTCGATTTCAATGTATTTATTATTATTGGTATAAGCATTTGGTACAGATCAAACAGTTCCCATTGAGGGTACAGAGAAAGTAAGCCAAATACATGGATTAACAATAAGGCAAACTGGTATCCAATAGAGACTGTAAAAGGATCAGCGAAGATGTGACATTGTTGGGATGTATCTTGGATCAACGAGAAGAATAACAAATCAGTACACAGAGTGTTGATATCAAAAGTCACATCATACATATGGGACAAGAAGACTAAGATAATACCAGAATCTTTTATGGTCAGCAGCTTTTTAGCCAAGGTCAAGGTGACAGGTATCAGGCAAGAAGGCAAGGGGAAATTTGTCAGAGGCTATAACCATTCCCCATTCTTTCCATAACAGAGAAGCAAGTTTTGGCTAGTGTAGGGCTTCATATATCCATGAAGAGCAATAATCAAATGGTAACAGTCTCATTACCATCTTATATGAAAATAAATGTAATTCTTTGAGTTTTAAGAAATAGCAATACTAATATTATTAAAAAAATAAGAAAATGTGTTCCATCCATTCCTTACATTCAAAACATAATCCTGGTGGTGTGTGTTTCTAAAAGACACATGTAATGCTTTTAGAAGGGGCTCTAGACCAGTGGTCTCCAAACTGCAGCCCTTTGCTTGCTTTTATCTGGCCCTTGGGGCACAGTTTCATCCACTGATACCAACAATGGGGCATTATTCCTCTCACTGACACCAATGCGGGGACTCAATTCCTCCCAATGACACCAATGATGGGGCACAGCTCCTCCCCAGTGACACCAACAATCAGGCCCAGTGACCCCCAATGATGGGGCACAATTTCTCCCAGTGACAACAATAATGGGGCCAAGTGATGCCAACGACGGAGCACAATTCCTCCCACCGACACCACTTATGGAGCACAATTACTCCCACTGAAACAAATGATGGGGCATTATTTTTTCTACTCCCAATGCCCACAGTCCGCCCCCCCCTAAAGTCTGAAGGACAGTAAACTGGGCCTTTGTTTAGAAAGTTTGGAGACCCTTGCTCTAGACAGACATGTGCAAGGGTCTATCAATAAAGATGTTTGAATTCTATTAAAAAGATGTAAAGGGGCATCACCAAAACAGTTTGATTACACTAAGTCCATCATAGATACATTATTTCAATACAATACAAATACCAAGGCCCATAAACTATGAAGACAGATTTAGCAATGTGAATCATTTCTGTGTACAGTTTGCATTGGTTATATCCCTTTGACTTGGCTTGTACTTTATATACACCCACCTGAACATATTTGCCTTGTATTTTTATATATATATATATATCTATATATCTATATATCTATATATATATATATATATATATATATATATATATATATATATATATATATATATATATAGATATATATATATATATATATATATATATATATATATATATATATATATATATATAGATAGATATAGATATATATATATATATATATATATACACACACACTATATTGTCAAAAACATTGGGACGCCTACCTTTACATGCACATGAACTTTAACCACTTACCCACTGGGCACTTAAACCCCCTTCCTAACCAGACCAATTTTCAGCTTTCGGTGCTCTCACACTTTGAATGACAATTACTCAGTCATGCAACACTGAACCCAAATTAATTTTGTGTCCTTTTTTTCACACAAATAGAGTGGTATTTAATCGGCGCTGGGTTTTTAAATTTTTGCGCTATAAATCAAAATATACTGAAAATTCGGTAAAAAAAAATAAATTAAAATTCTTTGTTTCTATTAAAATTTATTGCAGAGTATTGGCAGAGTATTGGCGAGTATTGGCAGAGTATTGGCAGAGTCAGGGCTGCTGATATAAATCATGGGGCCCAGTACAGCCTACCTGACGGGGCCCCCTTTAGCCCCACCCCTGGTCCCTCCATAAGCCCCACCCCTGGCCCGCCCCTATGCCGAGAGGCTAGGGTATACAGACAGCACCCCCCCCCACACACACACACACACACCAATTTAACACAACTAGAGGATGATCTAATGAAATGGAATCAGTATACAAATGTTTATTTTTTTCTGAGAGATATTAAAGGAACACTTTAACCACAATGACCATTTCAGTGATTTGAAGTGATCAAGGTGGTAGGAGTCAGTATGTGGGATGGCATGAATATACTAAGGTGGTCTAATGATTGTCTTCTAACAGGGAGGGCTACACAGAGATCAGAATTTGGCGATCCCTGCTAAACTGAATTTTGATGTGTGTGTACCCAGCTTTACCTAATTCCTTGCTTTAGCTGGCTTCTTCCAGCGCTGACTGGTTCCCTACAGCGACTGTGTATGTTTTACTGATTATGCTCAGTTGCTCACACTCCAGCCCCCTTATCATACCATACAGGGTTAATGTTCCTGTATGGTATGTAGTGAGGCTGAGGTTTGGTGGAAGAAAAGGGCTCTGCAGCTGGTTGGAGCATGGAAACAGGTAAGTGAAAGCGTCTATTCCCCCCCACCCCACACACACTGCAAGATTGGACTTTATTTAATTTCCTGGAGATGGGTTGTATTATATATATATATATATATATATATATATATATATATATATATATATATATATATATATACAGTGGTGGCTGGTGCTCAAAATTTTTGGGGGGGCGCAAATAAACTGAAACATTCTGAAAAAAAAAAAGCCCATCAAATGCAGCCACTGTACAAAACGCAGCCACTGTGCCCATCAAAACGCAGCCACTGTGCCCATCAAAACGCAGCCACTGTGCCCATCAAAACGCAGGCACTTTGCCCCTTTAAAACGCAGCCACTTTGCCCCTTTAAAACACAGTCACTTTGCCCCATCAAAACACAGTCACTTTGCCATCAAAACAGTCCCTGCAAAGAAGCTGCCACTGTGTAGTACCTGAAAAGTCCCATTATATTCCTAACATGTTCAGGAATTTTGCTTTCACTTTCACCAGACCTGCCCTGCTGAAATACAGGGCAAGTTTACAGCACAGATTTGTGCAGAGGCAGAACAACGGTGATCACAGGAGAAGAATGTAATCTGTCACCTGTTATCTTGCCTTGTGGAGAGCTCCTGTGTTCTGTCCTGCCTGTTCTGTCCTTCTGAGGAGGGGAGAGGGAGGCTTGGGTGCTGACAGGAAAGTCCTCTCTTATCCATAGACCCGATGTGTGTCTTATCTGAGTGGTCCTGATATCCAGGCTCCTGGGGTGACGCTCTCCTCCTCCCTCGGCCATCCCCCTGCAATCAAACTTTTTTTTTAATTCTAAACTCTGTTCAGATTGCTCGGGCCCCCCCTGCTGGCCGGGCCCGGTACAGGGTCAGCTGTACTGGCTTATCAGCGGCCCTGGGCAGAGTATTGGCAGAGTATTGGCAGAGTATTGGCGAGTATTGGCAGAGTATTGGCAGAGTATTGCAGTGTTGCAGTGTTGCACAGTGGTGGCAGAGCATTGCACAGTGGTTGCAGAGCATTGCAGTGGTGGCAGAGCGTTGCACAGTGGTTGCAGAGCTTGCACAGTGGTTGCAGAGCATTGCACAGTGGGGGCAGAGCGTTGCACAGTGGGGGCAGAGCGTTGCACAGTGGGGGCAGAGCGTTGCACAGTGGGGGCAGAGCATTGCACAGTGGCTGCAGAGCATTGCACAGTGGTTGCAGAGTATTGCACAGTGGTGGCAGAGCATTGCACAGTGGTTGCAGAGTATTGCACAGTGGTGGCAGAGCATTGCACAGTGGTTGGTGGCAGAGCATTGCACAGTGGTTGGTGGCAGGCAGAGCATTGCACAGTGGTGCCAGAGCATTGCACAGTGGTGGCAGAGTATTGCACAGTGGTGGCAGTGTATTGACCAGCGCTGTGAGCACTACACATCCAGCCCACAGCGCTGGTCCCGTCTCTCCCCCCTCTCCGCTTCTCTCCTCTCTGTACCGATCGGTACAGAGAGGAGAGGGAGGAACCGGCGTCATGACGTGATGTGGTTTGTGTACATGTGATCGCTCCATCATTTGACGGAGCGATCACGTGGTAAACTGCCGCTATCAGCGGCCGCTTACCGTGATCCGTGATGCGCTGGGTCCTCGGGACCCGGCATTTTTCAGTGGGAGTTCAGAAAAAGGTACCTTCACTTTAGGGAAAGACCTTTGGCTCAGTAGGACGTCCTCCCAGGATAAGCCGACCGCGCTGTAGCCGTCTTTTGACTATAGCGCGGTCGGCATGTGGTTAATGGCATCCCAGTCTTAGTCCGTAGGGTTCAATATTAAGTTGGCCCACCCTTTGCAGCTATAACAGCTTCAACTCTTCTGGGAAGGCTGTCCATAAGGTTTAGGCATGTGTCTATGGGAATGTTTGACCATTCTTCCAGAAGTGAATTTGTGAGGTCAGGCACTGATGTGGATGAGAAGGCCTGGCTCACAGTCTCTGCTCTAATTCATCCCAAAGGGGTTCTATCAGGTTGAGGTCAGGACGATCAAGTTCCTTCACCCCAAACTTTCTCATCCATGTCTTTATGGACCTTGCTTTGTGCACTGGTGCGCAGTCACGTTGTAACAGGAAGGGTCCATCCTCAAACTGTTCCCACAATGTTGGGAGCATGAAATTGTCCAAAATGTCTTGGTATGCTGACGCCTTATGAGTTCCCTTCACTGGAACTAAGGGGCCAAGCCCAACCCCTGAAAAACAACCCCACATCATAACTCCTCCTCCACCAAATCATTTGGACCAGTGCACAAAGCAAGGTCCATAAAGACATGGATGAGCGAGTTTGGGCTGGAGGTACTTGACTGGCCTGCACAGAGTCCCAACCTGATAGAACACCTTTGGGATGAATTATAGGGCAGACTGCGAGCCAGGCTGAAGCTGTTATAGCTACAAAGGGTGGGCCAACTCAATATTGAACCCTACGGACTAAGACTGGGATGCCATTATTTACTCATGTGCATGTAAAGGCAGGCATCCCAATACTTTTGACAATATTGTGTGTGTGTGTGTGTATATAGATATATATATATATATATATATAAATATATATATATATATATATAATATAAAGACAATGCTTTAAGTGCAAAAGGTCATGTCCTAACTCATACATATATCCGATCCCTCCATTACATTTTTGATGGTGAATTTAGATGATCCTTTGGCAATATTTATATGAAGTATTTTTCCAACTATAGATAGATTCCAAGATCAAATGCATCATTGTTCCCAAAAAATATCGACTCATCAAACTAAGAAGTGTATGCAATATATTCAAACGATTATTACAGAGGATGCTTACATGCTATAGTATCCTATATTAAATATAGCACTTCATCAGAGGATGATAGTATAACTGAACCCTTTCAGAAGACTGAATTGAAATATCCTCCAGATCTCTCAGTAACCACAAAAAGAGAATGGCTACTGGCTCAATATGAATATCTTTTAATGTAGAACCATAAAGCTACCCCCTCCCCCTTTTTTCATTTTACTAAACAATCATTTCTTCAGAGTTGCAATCAGACTGCTGTTTTATATACTGTATATATATATATATATATATATATATATATATATATATATATATATATATATATATATATATATATATATATATATATATATATATATTTTATTTTTATTTTTTCAACGGGATAGGATTAATCAATCTACTACAATCGACTAATATGAATAACTGAAGGTGCATAAATGTTATAACATTCTAACTACATTATTAATGTTTACTGTTAAGTTAAAAATGCAATAAGGATAATATAAATCCAAAGAAGTCTGTTTATTTTGAAAGTCACCTGTGTTATAACCAAAGTTAAGTTAACCTTTCTTAGGAAAAATAAAGAAAGGCAGCCATTGCGGACCTCCTTCTGAAAATGTTTGACACCTGGCTGTTGACCTATTGCCTTTATTAGTTTTTGTGCCACTGACTCTAAACATGTATGCGGATACATAGTAATGATCTTTCTCTGAGTTCCTACATTGCATAGCTGTTCTGAGTCAGTTCTGGGACAGTAAAAAAATGTTGAAACCAAGGGGGCAACATAACAGGCTGCAAGCATTTTTCAGTGGGAGTTCAGAAAAAGGTACCTTCACTTTAGGGAAAGACCTTTGGCTCAGTTCTGGTTGATCTTATCTTGCCCTTATTTATGTTCCCGGTCTGACCTGTTTTTTCACTCTACTGACCTCTTCTTCTCCTCTCTGTTTATAAATGTATCCTCTGTTGCACCTTAGCCTGTTTCCTGAGTTTGATCTTGAGTTGGTTCTGTGACTTAAATCTTGCTGATGGACCTGCACTGCCTACCCTTAAGCCTAGTACACATGGGCCAAATGGTGGGTGGCATCAGCCGGTTGAATAAAAACTGACCGACATTCGGCCTGTGTTTCCTGCAGCCGGTCAGATTTTGATGGGGCATGACCGAAAAAGATCTGCCGATCAGCTCTAATCAGCGCTCTCAGCCAATGGCTGAGAGCTCTGACCGGAGTGTTCTGGCAGGGGGGGGGGGGGGGGGGGGGCATCCCTCTGTTAGAACACAATAGCAAAGCAGGGGAGATCACTGTACTAACATCGCATAGTAAGTACGGTGGCTCCTCTGGAGCTGTCAGGTTTATTTTTGTTCAGCCCAGCTGGGTTGAACGAAAAATAGCTAATAGTGTGTACTAGGCTTTACCCTGACTTGGAGCTAGATGATAAACTTATTCTGCCTGCCCTGACCCTTACTTGAACTCTGATTAACTGTCTGCATT
Source organism: Lithobates sylvaticus (assembly GCA_028564925.1). Taxonomy (NCBI): domain Eukaryota; kingdom Metazoa; phylum Chordata; class Amphibia; order Anura; family Ranidae; genus Lithobates; species Lithobates sylvaticus. The sequence goes on from CM053027.1 coordinate 334,011,177, forward strand.
ACATTTTAGTCCTTAAAAAAAAAAAAAAAACACACACTTCATTTAGTACTCTTTGCCTGATTTGGAAGGCAAAGAGATTTACTAAATGAAATGTGTGCAGAACCGCTAAAAACTGTTTATACAAAGAGCATTAGAGCTTTTCTCTGATCTGTTTGTGAACAACATTCTCTGTATGGAGGAGGGGGATTAAATGGAGGAAGACTTCTGACCAGAAGGTTGATACTAATTTTCCAGTGCAGTGGTGCTATGCTCATCAGGCTACATACTGTATGACCTCCTGTAATTTAAGACCTCCATGAAAGAGAGTAAGTGTCCAGTTTTTCCACACATAGTTGAAGGTGGGGTGGAGGATATAAATAAGGTGATGGCTGTTTAATAAAGGGAGTTTGAAAATGGTTTCAAGATATTACATATTACCTTTGAGGAGGATTTAAGCATGTTTCTTTTCAATTGATTGGGTGCATTAAAAAGACTAAACAGACTGCTTATTTTTTTTACCTACCGGTAATTACATAATTGTATATAGAATTGCATGCACTGGTTGATGCATAGCAGAGTTTTTTCTTTTAGTTCTTTTGTACAGTCACTTAGTCCCATTTCAATACTTGTTTATTGGTATAGAGGTGATGTTTGATGAGCAATTTATTACATGGAGCACTGCACTATAAATTTTATTGTATTTTCTATTATTGATGCAGTGAAGTTTAAAATGGCAGCTCTGTTTATAAGGTTAGGTTTCTGCACTGTGATCAATACTTTTAATATATTGATTAGTCTTTTTTTGACAGCAGCTTAAAAGGGCTTATCTATAAAGTCTGGGGAAGTAAGGTCTCATTAACAAATTTAAACAAAATCAGAGCTGCAACATCTAATAACTATTACTCTCAGAAAGCACTATGGGAGGTCATTATAGCGCCACTTGCCAGACGCTTAGTCGCCCAGGTGATGGCGCCTCCCTCTCACTTGCAATGCATGTGTGACATTGGTGGGCTGTCCCGTGGTGGCACTTTTATGGGCGTCCTCCCTGGGGGGATTTGGCACTCAGGGCACTTCATACACTGGACCTTATGCACTCCCCTGTATCATGTTCTTCTCTCTTTCCAGCACTAGGTCCACAAGTCACCTTTTTTTCAGCCTATTATTCAATTCCCGGTTCCCAGCCATAGGTGGGTACTGTTTTTCACCTTCCTTCACCTATCCTCACTTCACACTTTTTGTCTAGTCCACAGTGTTGGTATCCTTTACTCCTGCACCTATCACCTCTCCACCTTCACACATGTTTTTTCTACCCAATTTAATTGTAATTTATCACATCCTCCCTACAGAGACCTCACCTGGTTGGCTTATCCACCACCTACTCCCCAGGAGTGCCTTACAGTTCCATGTCTGCCCTGGATGTTGCCTGTGTTGGTTGCTATCGCTGGGGTGCCCACTGCAGCTCCTGGCCATAATGTCCCCGGGTGGCCCACAACCTTTAGATTTTCACCATCAACACACAGATTTTTTTAAGTAAACATGCTTGCTTTTGGGGGGGGGGGGGGGGGTCAATCACCACATCCTTGTCCATGTTATTATATGTTAGACCATTTAGACATTATATATTTTTCAATTACAGATACATCATGTGCCTTCTCCTGATGAGTGGCCCAAAGCCACGAAACGCGTAGAGCTACTAGATGCCCTGTTTTATTCTTGTATTATATTTTTATGTATCTATTTATCTTTATTCACTATGATAGGACCAGTAAGGCCATAGGTCATGCAGGTATTTCCTCATGCAATGTCATGTGATACCAGCATTATTGCCATGTTTAATTGTTTCCCAATTGACATTAGTAATATGTGTGTATATATGTATATGAATTAATAAACATTTTGATATGTCCACCAATCTATCGAATTGCAACCATGTGCTTCATATATAAGTCCCACACCCTTGTTCCTTTGTTACATTGATAGGGATGGAAATACATGGCCTTACCAGGCCATGATTTCACTCAAAGTCCCAAACCCTCTCCCCCTTGAATTACTCTCAGCAAGTCACCCTTACGTGTTATTTATGTATAACATTTAATGTAAAACCTACTGTGCAAGTAAATCTACTAAACTGGCAGAAGTATAAGGAAGGGGGGTTCATTGGAACTTTAACTGAGGCACATGGTAGGACAACATGCGTCTCCATCCCTAATTAATTGAGAAAAAGAAAGGGGTTGGGACTTTAAATGAGATGTGTAACACACAGATGGTAAATTGGTGCATGATGGCACATAAGTTTATTCATGGAGGTGCACATAAAAAACATAATACATTGCAGATTAGGGATGAGCCGAACACCCCCCCTGGTGCTCATTTTAAAGGCTAATATGCAAGTTATTGTCCTAAAAAGTGGTTGGGGACCTGGGTCCTGCCCCAGGGGACATGTATCAATGCAAAAAAAACTTTTAAAACAGCCGTTTTTTCAGGAGCAGTGATTTTAATAATGCTTAAAGTGAAACAATAAAAGTGTAATATTCCTTTAAATTTCGTACCTAGGGGGTGTGTATAGTATGCCTGTAAAGGGGCGTATGTTTCCCATGCTTAGAACTGTCCCTGCACAAAGTGTCATTTAAAAGCACTTGTGGCTATAATGAATTGTCGGCTCCCCGTAATACAGAGAACAGTCATTGAAAGTCATTGATAAAAAAAAATGCGTGGGGTTCCCCCCAAATTAAATTACCAGGCCCTTCAGGTCTGGTATGGATATAAAGGGGAACCCCGGGTCAAATAAAAAAAAAAATGACGTGGGGTTGGATTTTAAGGGGAACTCCACGCTAAATTTAAAAAAAATATGTCGTGGAGTTCCCCCCAAAAATCCATACAAGACCCTTTATCCGAGCACGCAACCTGGCAGGCCGCAGGAAAAGAGGGGGGACGAGAGAGCGCACCCCCTCCTGAACCATACCAGGCCACATGCCCTCAACATTGGGAGGATGCTTTGGGGGTCTGTGACCCCTCAAAGCACCTTGTCCCCATGTTGATGGGGACAAGGGCCTCATCCCCACAACCCCGGCCAGTGGTTGTGGGGGTCTGCGGGCGGGGGGCTTATCAGAATCTGGAAGCCCCCTTTAACAAGGGGACCCCCAGATCCCACCCCCCCTGTTTGAAATGGTAAGGGGGTACAAAAGTACCCCTACCATTTCACAAAGAAAGTGTAAAAAATTGTTAAAAAACACACTGACACCGTTGGGAAAAGTCCTTTATTAAAAATAAAAAAAATAAAAAAAAGATTCCAGCGGTGGTAATCCACTCTTGGTATCCAGCGATGGCTGATCTCTTCTCCGGGGTCCAGCGATGGGTGATCTCTCACGATGGTCCAGCGCAGCGCATCCTGTCTCCACCGGAGACACTGCGGGAATCCCTGCGCCTGACAGGTCTTAGCTGAGGAGGAGGGGGCCACCCGTCACCCCACCCCCTCTAACGCAAGGGGAAACCCAGGCTTCCCCAGTGATGTACGGGGGACCCCGCCCCCTCTGATGTAACGCAGGTTTCCGTTACATCAGAGGGGGCGGGGTCACCCGCACGTCACTGGGGAAGCCCGGGTTTCCCCTTGCGTCAGAGGGGGTGGGGTCAGGTGATGGGTGGCCCCGTCCTCCTCAGCTAAGACCTGTCAGGCCATCACCGGGATTCCCGCGATGTCTCTGTGGAGACAGGATTCGCTGCGCTGGACCATCAGGAGAGATCACCCATCGCTGGACCCTGGAGAAGAGATCAGCCATCGCTGGATACCAAGAGTGGATTACCATCGCTGGAATCTTTTTTTTATTTTTTTTATTTTTAATAAAGGACTTTTCCCAACGGTGTCAGTGTGTGTTTTTTTTACAATTTTTTACTCTTTCTTTGTGAAATGGTAGCCCCTTACCATTTCAACCAGGGGGGGGGCTGGATCTGGGGGTCCCCTTGTTAAAGGAGGCTTCCAGATTCTGATAAGCCCCCCGCCCGCAGACCCCCACAACCACCGGCCAGGGTTGTGGGGATGAGGCCCTTGTCCCCATCAACATGGGGACATGGTGCTTTGAGGGGTCACTGACCCCCAAAGCATCCTCCCAATGTTGAGGGCATGTGGCCTGGTACGGTTCAGGATAAAGGGTCTGGTATGGATTTTTGGGGGGAACTCCACGCCATTTTTTTTAAATTTGGCATGGAGTACCCCTTAAAATCCATACCAGACCTGAAGGGTCTGGTATTGATATTTGGGGGGAAACCCACATCATTTTTTTTTATTATTTGACCCGGGGTCCCCTTAATATCCATATCAGACCTGAAGGGCCTGGTAATTGAATTTGGGGGGAACCCCACGCATTTTTTTTTATCAATGACTTTCAATGACTGTTCTCTGTATTATGGGCAGCCGACAATTCATTATAGCCGCGAGTGCTTTTAGATGACTTTTTTTTCCTGCAGAAATGACACTTTGTGCAGGGACAGTGCTAAGCACGGGAAACATGTGCCCCTTTACAGGCATACTATACACCCCCCAGGTACGAAATTTAAAGGAATATTACACTTTTATTGTTTCACTTTAAGCATTATTAAAATCACTGCTCCTGAAAAAACTTCAGTTTTTAAAACTTTTTTTTGCATTGATACATGTCCCCTGGGGTAGGACCCAGGTCCCCAAACACATTTTATGACAATAACTTGCATATAAGCATTTAAAATTAGCACTTTAGATTTCTCCCATAGACTTTTACAGGGTGTTCCGTGGCTTTTCGAATTTGTTGCAAACACCCCAAATTGTTTGCTGTTCAGTGAACAGGCGAACAGGCAATGTTCGAGTTGAACATGAGTTTGACTCGAACTCGAAGCTCATCCCTATTGCAGATAATAAAATATATTATCAGCTTTTTATTATCTGCAATGTATTATGATTTTCTATGTGAACCTCCATGAATAAACTTATGTGCCATTGTGCACCAATTTACCATCTGTGTGTCACACATCTCATTTAACCGATTCAGCCCCGGAATATTTTACCCCTTCCTGACCAGAGCACTTTATGCGATTCAGCACTGCGTTGTTTTAACTGACAATTGGGCAGTCATGCAAGGTTGCACCCAAACAAAATTGACGTCCTTTTTTTCCCACAAATAGAGCTTACTTTTGGTGGTGTTTGATCACCTCTGCAGTTTTTATTTTATGCGCTATAAACAAAAAAAGAGCAATATTAAAAAAAAAAAAAACGCAATATTTTTTACTATAATAAATATCCCCCAAAAATATATATAAAAAAATAATTTTTTTTCCTCAGTTTAATCCGATATGTATTCTTCTACATATTTTTGGTAAAAAAAATCGCAATAAGCGTATATTGATTGGTTTGCACAAAAGTTATAGCGTCTACAAAATAGGGGATAATTTTATGGCATTTTTGTTATTTTTTTTTTTATTAGTAATGGCGGCGATCTGCGATTTTTATTGGGACTGCAACATTATGGCAAACACATCGGACACTTTTGACACTATTTTGGGACCATTATCATTTATACAGCGATCAGTGCTATAAAAATGCACTGATTACTGTGTAAATGACACTGACAGGGAAGGGTTAACCACTAGGGGCGATGAAGGGGCTAAGTGTGTCCTAGCCTAGGAGTGATTTTAACTGCGGGGGGGTGGGCTTCAACTCACATTACAGCGATCACTGCTCTCAATGACAGAATGTCAGAATGGGGAAATGCCTTGTTTACATAGCCACTTCCCTGTTCTGCGGCTCCGTGACACATCGAGCCCGCCGGTCCCATGGGCATGGTCATGCTGCTATCCCCGCCTCTTAAAGGGGACGTAAAGGTACGCCCATTTGCCCACCGCTGCCAACGACGTATATCGGCGTGCAGCAGTCCACAAGTGGTTAAAGTGGTTAAAGTTCCAACCCCTTTCTTTTTCTTAAACTGGTAGAAGGTTATTATAGGATGCACCTACAGGTGCCTGCACTCCCCTTTGGAAATTTGCAATAGCCTCAGTGGAGCCCCAAAACTCTGGCTCAAATTTTGACTTTAGAATAAAAGCAAAGCTCTAGCCTGCCTCCTTCCAACAGTTGAGCCTCTCCGTTGTTCCCTCAGAGCAATGGGGAAGCAATAGTGAGGCAAAAAGGAGCAAGCCCAAGCTTGAGTTTCTCTACTGAGGTCAATATTTGCATGAAAATGTCAACTGAAATTGAAAATTAGCCACTAAATGCAAACAGCAGAAACAAACTACATGGACAGGCTTCTAATTTTTATCTATGAACAAAAAAAAGCTGGTAATTTGGTGGTTGAAAACTCTGTATTATAAAAATACTGGATGGCATAATCAAAGAATGAGTCTGACTACAAAACAAAGTTAACTTTGTTTTCTTAGATCAATCACAGGACAGAAATCCATCAGTGGTCAAGTAGAATATATTAGTAAAAATATATTTTTTTCTCACTGTGACTGCATCAGTGTGGCTGATATACAAAAAAAAAGTAGAGCATGTTAATTTTACAATGCAATTTCCATTTTGCAAGGATCTTTTCACTTACTTTAGTGAAAACTCACTTTGCCAACAATACCCAATCACTTGCAAGAAAAAAAAAAAAAGACTTTTTGCTTGCACATAATTGGATAAAGTCGGCACAGCTTCACCTCATTCATTAGGTTAAGCAAAAATTCCATTGCAAGGGGAACATTAACTTTGCAGCACGAACATGCTTTACTCCTTTAGTAAATCAGTCACACTGCATTAGAAAGTGCTATATTGTTACTTTTCCATTTCCAGTTTCCATAACTTAAAGTTATGCATGTTATGGTAATTTGGGATAGTATTATATGAGAGGTGAACTCTTTACTAGGAACTAATTTATGGAGTTCATTATGTGTTACATTATGGAAAACCTATCCATATGGCATTTGAACTAAGACTAAGAAGAAGCAAGAGTAACAACCTGGCTCTATTGATCAAAGAGGAAGTGTCACTAATTATTTTAGTTAGACACTTAGAGCATATATTTAATGACAAAAGGAACGGATTTCCCCTGCATGTGGATCAAATCAGAGTTATCATATAATTGACTCTTTACAAGGCCTGGCCACTATGTAATGGACTAGATATTAAAAGCCTTAATCGTTTAAAGCTAGTTTCCTTCTTTATTTTAGAGATCATTTACTGCTTAGAGATATTTTACAAGTCTTAAAGATTATCAGCATGGCTCTGAAATACTAAGGGGTTTAATTCTGGAGCTTGGAATCTTTACTAGATTTGATGATTAATGATGTCAAGCAATGAATTCAATACTAGTTAAAAGTAGAGAAGGCTAGATTCTGAGGTAGTATATACAGTATGTTAATTATGTACTGTTAGTGTTTATTTCCATAAATGTGATTACCGCTAGGCCATGTGGCTTTGATGTTATTATTATTAATATTATACACAATTTATATAGCGCCAGTTTATGCAACGCTTTACAATGTATAGGGGGACAACACAATTACAGTTCAATACAGAAGGGACAGGATGGTCCTGCTCGTAGAGCTTACATTTTAAAGGGAGGGGGTGGTGGTACAAAAGGTAATAGATGCAGGGAATGATTTGATGAGGGTGACTCAGGACAGTTGTTAGGTGGGTGTGGGATAGGCTTCCCTGAATAAGTGAGTTTTCAGGGATCTCCTAAAGGTGGACAGGTTTGGGGCTGATCGGATATACCGGGGCAGGGAGTTCCAGAGGATGGGAGAGGCTCTGGAAAAGTCCTGAAGGCAACCATGAGAGGAGGTAACAAGGGAGCTAGAGAGAAGGAGGTCCTGGGAGGAGCGGAGGGGACGATTTTGGCGCTATCTGCAGATAAGGTTGGTGATATAGCTGAGGGCGATATTGTGGATGGCCTTGTATGTTGTAGTTAGCATTTTGAATTTTAAATGGTGGGATAGGGGAAGCCAGTGAAGGGATTGGCAGAGAGGGGCAGCAGTCACAGATCGATTAGTGAGGTGTATTAGTCTAGCAGCAGCATTCATAATAGACTGAAAGGTGCATAGCCTGCATAAGGGTATGGCATTAAGGAGAGAGTTGCAGTAGGTGGGAAATAATCAAGGTGAATACGTTGCTTTGTAGTGTCATTAGTCAGGAAGGGTCGGATTCTGGAGATGTTGCGGAGGTTAAGGCGGCAGGATTAGGCCAGTGATTGGATGTGGGGGCTGAAGGAGAGGTCAGAGTCAAGGATTACAACCAGCACCCTGGCATGTGTGGAGGGACCAATGGTTGTGCTGTTGATCTTAACCTCCTTGGCGGTAATCCCGAGCGTGACTCGGGTCTGACTTTTTCTGTCAGGAGCGGTAACCCCGAGTCATGCTCGGGGTAGCGGTGCAGAGCATACAGCGGAGCCCTTACCTTGTCTTGGGTTCCAGTGATGCTCTCCACTGTCCTCGGCTGTCCTCGGCTGTGTTCACCAGCGCGATCACGGCGTCTCACTTCCTAGTTCCGTTCCCTGCGAGCAGCAGCGGCGCACGGGAGCGGAACTGGGCGGGAGATTCAAAATTTCAAACGTTCAGCACAACACACAAACATATAAATAGAGGTGATACAGTGTAATCTTTGAGGATTACACTGTATCATCTCAGATCTTACTGATACAGTGCCCCTTGCCTCCAATAAAACTTTGAAAAGATGGAATCCAAAAAGCGCCATCTCGCTACAAAATCGCCTTTGGAGGAGTTGAATGACATCGACAGCGGCAGCGACACTGAGTTGCTCCCAGAACTGAGCGATAGCGAGTCGTGGGGAGATTTGTCGTCTGACATGGATCTGACAAGTGACAGCGGTGACAGCGGTGATGATCCTGCACCTGACATCAGAAATGTGCGCACTTGGTGCCCTATTGAGTGCGATACGGACCAGGTAGCACCCCCAAGATTTCCCTTCACTGGATCACCTGGGATGAAGGTCGAAGTTGAGCGTGGCAACCCTCTGGCATACCTGGAATTATTTCTCACAGAGGAGGTAATTCAAAAAATTGTGACAGAGACAAATCGCTACCAAGAGCAGCAATCCGCTACGCTGCATGCCAGGCTTTCCCGAAGCAGAAGGTGGGAACCGGTAACTAAAGAGGACATCTGGCTGTTTCTTTGACTTATTATTCTTCAGGGGGTGGTGGGGAAACCGCGCCAGAAATGGTACTGGACCACCAACAAGTTACTGGCCACTCCGTTTCTTGGTACTGTGATGTCGGAATACCGTTTTTCCCTCATCATGAAATATTTTCACTTCACTAACAATGAAGAGTTTGATGAGGCCACGCATCCTGCGCCCAAGCTAAAAAAAATCTGGGAGGTATGCCAAATTATTGGGAACAATTTCCAGCGGACCTACGTACCAGAAAGGGACGTCAGCGTGGATGAGAGTTTGATGGCCTATAAGGGACGCCTAAGCTGGATCCAGTATATTGCATCCAAAAGAGCGCGGTTTGGCATCAAAACATACATGCTCTGCGAGTCATCCACTGGGTACATATGGAACTCGGTCATTTACACCGGTAAAGGCACGCAATTCAACCCAAGGTACAGCGGCTATGGGATGGCCACATCATCTGTCCTAACACTACTGGAGCCATTACTGAACCAGGGATATTGTGTCACCATGGACAATTTTTATACGTCGCCGGAACTGTTTGAGATTTTGATCCAAAACAAAACTGATGCTTATGGTACGGTTAGGCCTGACCGATGTGACATGCCATCTAGGTTTGCCAAAAAAAAACTAAAAACCGGTGAAAGTGTTGCCTGGCAGAAGGGCAAGATGATGGCAATACGTTGGCGAGACAAGAAGGACGTGTGTCTCATGAGCACTGTGCACAGTACCTCCACTGCCACGGTCCACACAAAAGGTGGTAAAGATGTGCTGAGGCCGCAAGTCGTGATCGACTATAATTGCACCATGGGAGGTGTCGACCGAGCTGATCAGGCTATGACCTTTTATTCCGACTATGCGGAAACAGCAGAAAAAATACTACAAAAAGATTTTCAGGCATCTTCTGGAACAATTCCTTTGGAACGCCTACATCTTGTACCGAGCAGGGAGTGACAGGCCTCTTGTTCATTCAGATTTTATCTGGAAGGTGGCTGAGCAAATTTTCCTCAAACACCAGATGCCATCAGTAGATGCAAACAGACCTGGACGACGTGCTGTTGGTGTTGCCAACCCAGAACGCCTAACAGGTCGTCACTTTATGGACTATATACCACCAACCGCAAAAAAGGCAGCACCTACCAGGATGTGCGTGGTTTGCTGTTCCAACAAAGATGACAAGGGAAAAAAAATCAGAAAAGAAAGCCGGTTCTATTGTCTATTGTGACGTCGGACTGTGTGCTGTACCCTGTTTTAAAATTTATCACACTCAGGATGTTTATTAAATTTTCTTTGTCTGACAAATTTCTTTAGTTTGTATTATATTATTGAATAAAATTATATTATTTAAAAATTAAAAATCATGATTTTGTGTTTTAAACTTTATCACATCTGGGATGTCTACTAGAGTCTTGTTTGGTCAGGTTTAAGTAAGTAGTTACTAAGAATTGCAGGCCTATAATACATAGCATCAAATTTCCATGCAAAATAATTGTACCGCTTTCAGCAGAAAATTCCAGCCAGAATCATACCGCCAGGGAGGTTAACGGTAAAGTCATGGGGGGGGGGGGGGGCAGGAAGGAAGAAATATAACAAGCTCAGTTTTGATGTTGTCTACAACTGTTGGCAGTGTTTTCGGGCCAACATCTTTTATTGCTGTACAGACATATATATTTTTTTATTTTTTAGCCCAAATCATAGAAAATTTTTATGAAATGTTACATTGTGCATTCTGAGTATGTGTCTTTTATTATTGTCCTGTTTGTTACCTGTCTTTTCATCTGAATTCATGGGTGTGACTTTATTTTGCTCCCACCTTGCTCAATTAATCACTAAATGACCACATACTTGCTTCATGCCACCTCTGGGTTTTGATCCCAATCCACTTTTCTCTGGGCTCATTAATGAAGACTGATTCAGGTAGTGTATCACCAAATGTACCTCTTGACCTCTCCTCCTCCTCTGCTATTTAATTCAAAATGTGAACTGCATCTGTTTAATCTGACTTTACATACCTAGCACACCTCTATACCCACACCTGAAATACCCTGGCAATGATTTACATATTTCTTATTGAGCCTTTGTCTAAAGTCTGGATGGCATTTATTTGTCTTTTAAACAAATGAATCTGGCAAAAAAACTTGCAAAGCAGGATACACTGTCATGAAATTATATTAAAATCAGAATTTAGAATCAATTTAGATTTTTCAATATTTGCTAGTCTTATTATGCAGTTAACTAGATGCCTTGCCATAATTTCTTATCTTTTACTACATAAACTAGATAAACTGTGGCCTGTCAGAGGCTTGTAAACCCCCTCTAGATCAGTCATGACTTGTCTATATAAAATTGTGTGTACCTGCCATGAAGGACCAGATTACTTTTTGCAATTCTGATACTTGGAAGACTGTTTTCTTTTTCTGACACCTGATTCCTGATCTGGATGGTGACTTTAACTAAGTTTAACACTTTTATCCAACACTCCCTGGTACCTGATCAGTCCTCAGGGCTGAATTAACAGCCTGGTACTGACAACAGGTCTCACATGTTATGCCAAGTGAAAAAATGTCCCAAAATCAACCTGCCAAAAGAATACTAGTTTATGAAACTTTGAAATTCGGGGGTCGTATGCACAATTGGGTTTCAGTGCTGGGGAGTTGCTAAGCAACCAATACCTAAGTTACTGAACAGAAAGTGCAGAACACGGAACTAGTGCTTGGAGGTGTGTTCTGGCACAAAATTTACAATCTGTGTAGAAAAGAGTGTAGAAATCATCATTATATGTGCACCTAAAAAATAGCAGGTTGAGTTAAATTGCTTAATGTATATACAATAAGTAAAAAACACATATATAGCATCTCACAAAAGTGAGTACACCCCTCACATTTTTGTAAATATTTTATCATACCTTTGCATTAGACAACACTGAAGAAATGACACTTTGCTACAATGTAAAGTAATGAGTGTACAGCTTGTATAACAGTGTAAATTTGCTGTCCCCTCAAAATAACTCATGTATCGCTTGCGTCTATCTAGCAAGGTTACTCTGTGGTATAACAAGGAAGCTGAGACTTCTGCAGTGTATAGATGCGTTTTACTAACAAAAACTGCTGTACAAAACTATTACAATCTTAGGAATACAATACAAGACTGACAGATATCTATAACAAGCAAAATGCCTAGAAAATAGAACAGCCTAAAGTCTAACAGTACAAATACATTTAAAAGGGTTACTTAACTTCTGTTACTGAATGTTCATGATCTCCAATTGGCAATATTTCTTCTTAGAGACCAGGTTCTGTTCTTGTATCATGAGCGGCTTCTTCTGATCTTCAAAGCATGATGATGTGTGTCCTGATGTTACAGCATGATGTTCCACTCTCTCTGTGTCTCTACCCATCCATTTTATACCCCTGTTTGTTGACCAAAGCTAACAACCCACTAACAATCATTCTTTTCAGGTTGAGAGACTCTCCAAACCTGTTTACTGTAGCTGCCGAGACAATGGGCTAACTAACCATTGTCTCTTCAAACAAAATCCTGTCATCAATATAACAGTCATTGTTTTTCAGGTTGAGAGACCCTCCAAACCTGTTTACTGTAGCTGACGAGACAATGGACTGTTGCTAGCTACCCATTCTTTACTCAAACCAAATCCTGTCATCAATATAACAGTCATTCTTTTCAGTCTGACAGACACTCTCAACCTGTTTGCTGTAGTTGACGAGACAATAGCCGCTTAATGCTATCTAACACCATTGTATGAAAACAGCATTTGTTTGAGAATTCTACTCAAACCAGAGAATCTGATCAACTAAACTTGTAATTTCTCCCATGTAATGTTAGGTCTGATGTATAAAAAAATCATATTTTAACAAACGCAACACATTCCGCCCTAGATTTTTTCTTTTCTTTCAGACTCCATATCATTTGATAAAACTCATTCTAAACATTAATTTTCCTTGAATGCAACACCTCCAATTTCTGTCATTGAGAAGATGTTTCAGTCTTTTAACTTAAAAAGTTCATTAGAAAGTCCATTCTAAAGTTCTGTAGAAACAAGTCCAGGCATGTAATACATCAAAGGCCTTGCTCTCCACAGCTCTTGCGATCTTCCCTTATTCTTTCCATCTTGTAATCACTTTTCTCTGGTCTTCTTATGGATCAAATCGGAGACAGCCTGTGGAGTGGAAAACAAAGCGGATTATCTGTTCCCTCTAATAATACATAAACAGTAGATCCAGGCCCTTCAGCTACGATCTCTCCTCTAAATGGCTTCTTGCCTGGATATCTGACTAACACTTTGCCCCCTGCCTGTACCCACTTCTGACCCTCCCACAGAACATCAATAGGGAGGAGAGGAAATATACTGATATTTCCCAGAAGATCACTGCTGTTTATTTTGGAAGGTTTTATGTTATGTAGCCTCACTTTCCACTCTTGCTGAGAAGTATCCACTAACCAGTCAGAGTCCCAGCCACTGTCTTGAAGCTCATCTGCCAATGCAAATATAACTTCAAACCTTCCTGCCAGATTCCCTCTCATTCCTAGATAGGCTTCAGCTTCAGATACGTCACTCTTGGTTTCTATGTCATGGGAAGCAGTAACATGGTATCTGTTAAGCCCTGTTTTTTCAGGAACCTTACATAAATACTGAACTCTGCACTCCAGCTGTGGAAGCTGTGCCCCAGCCCCTACCATCCTCTCATATGGTGTGCTTTTGGCTATTGGCCTAGAATTTAACAACATGACTGCGTGTGTGAGGACCCGATCCCACCCCCTTAGTGTATGTGTGGGTGTAAGTTTGCGTATCTGGTCCTTCAATAGCCCGTTGTATCTTTCAATCAAACCAGCTGCCTGTGGATGGTATGGGATGTGGCACAACCAGTACACTCCAGAATCTTTGGCCCACTGCTGTACTGTTGATCCGGTGAAGTGTGAGCCGTTATCACTTTGGACTTGCTTGGGACAACCATAAGCAACGACAAGTTTCTGTAGCAGTTGAAGCGTTGCGGCTTGATCTGCACGTTTGCAAGAATGAACAAGCATAAGTCCTGAATAGGTGTCCACTGCAGTGCAACAATATCTCAGTCCATTGTTTCCCCGGGGCAGGGGACCGATGAAGTCAATCTGCCATATCTCTGCAGGCCTCTCACCCCTCTTAATCGACCCGGTGGAGTACTTTTGTAATGGCCATTGTCGCACTTCTCCACACACTGTACAGTTCCCTATTACAGTCTTTATCATGTCCATGGATATAGGCAAGCCTCTCTGCTGTGCCCATTCATATGTTGCTTTCTGCCCCAAATGTCCAGATTGCTTGTGGGCCCAGTTGGCCAAGTTCATCAAGACAGGATCAATTGGCACAACTGCCTTCACTTTGGCGATTTCATCTGCAACTCTGTTATAGTTCTCAAAGTCTGGGACTAGGGGCACATGTGCATCAACATGCCCCACTTTTATGGTGCGCGAGTGAGCTTCCTTCCAGATGTAGTCCCAGACTTCCTTGCCTCCCCACACCACCTTTCCATGAATCATCCATTCATTGGACTTCCACGTGGGCATCCAAGTTGTCAGTCCTTTAAAAACCGCCCAGCTGTCAGTGTAGATAGTGAGATGGGAAGAAGGATCCTCCTGAAGCGTCATCACTACAGCTTTCAACTCTGCATACTGGCTGGACCCTCCAATTCCGGTCTCCTGCAGGACTGTGTCTGTACTTGGGTTGTAGGCTGCTGCTGTCCATTTACGCCCAGACGAGGCGACTATGGCTGAACCATCAGTGAACCATGCTGACTGCTTCATGTCTTCTGACAGAGACTCACAGGGTGGAGCCTCTTGAATGGGGGATGACTGCAGCACAGGAATTTCTTCTTCTGGCTGGGTGCTGGTAAAAGTAACAAGCCCTGCCAACTGTTTTGAAATGTCTCTAACATCCCCAGCTGCAATACCCCCTCTTTCTTGAAGGTACCACTTCCATTTCATCAGTGTCTGGTTCTGAGCTACAGCTGCTCTAGTGATCAGTCCATTATCTCTCACCCATCCTGCTATTGGCAATGCAGTATGGATGGTGACTGTGTCCTTTCCTGTAATGGGCTCTACATGTTGAAGTGCTGTGTAGGCCCCAAACAGGTACTTCTCTAGGGGCGTGTATCTCTTCTGTGCCCCTGTCAGTTGTTTGGACCAAAATCCAATGGGTATTGCTCTTAGTCCTTTCTTTTCATTTGGCTGCCACAGACTCCAAGATATGGTACCATTCTGCTCCACTACATCCAGCTGAAATGGTACTCCTTGTCTCACGGGTCCTAATCCCTGATGCTGCAAAATAGCTTCTTTAGCAGCCAGGAATGCAGTCCGCTGCTCTGAACCCCATGAGAACTCAGTCTTTTTCCGGGTGACATTATATATAGGCCTCAGAATCAGTCCAAGATGTGGGATGAACGATCTCCAGAACCCCACAACTCCAATGAACTTCTGTGCCTCCTTTTTGGTAGTAGGGGGCAACAGCGCCTGGATAGTTTGCACAACTGTCTCTGGAATTTTCCTCTGTTGCCCAGTCCACATCATTCCTAGGAATTTCACCTCTGTGGTAGGTCCTTGGACTTTGTCTCTGTTGATAGCCCACCCTCTGTTCTCCATGTGATGTATCAGCAGGTGCAGTGCTTCAGTTACATTTTCTTTTGTTCCAGAGATCATGATGTCATCAATGTAGTGAAACACAGCGACTTTCAAATTCAGGGTGCTTAAATCTCGGGCAATCAGTCCATGACAAATCGTTGGAGAATGAAGATAGCCTTGCGGAAGGACAGTGAAAGTGTACTGGCGGCCGTCCCACACCATAGCAAACTGGTCTTGACACTCTGGGTCTAATAAAATCGAAAAGAAAGCATTAGCCAGGTCTATCACAGCATGATATTCTCCTGCATCTTTAGCAATTTTTTCAACAATTGAGATCATATCTGGCACAGCTGACTTCAATGGAGGTGCCACTTTGTTTAGACCTCTGTAATCCACAGTCATTCTATATGTCCCATCAGGCTTTTTTACTGGGAACACCGGAGACGAGAAAGGACTTACAGCAGGTCTAAGGATCCCTACTCTCAACAGTTCTTGAATAGTCTCCCCAATTTCTTTGTGGCCTCCAGGAAGTCTGTACTGCTTGAGACAGACTGGCTTCTCTGGTGGAGGAATGTAGACAGGGGTCCATTTTGCATGACCTCTGACCACAGCCTTCACCGCCCTTACCAGATACGCTTTATCAGGATACCCGAATGTGAATGTACCTCTTTCAGTCTGAATTGACTGACCTTGAAGTACATCCATCCCCAGAATATTTTCGGGTAACTCTGATACCAAAACATTTGTCATAAATCCTGATCCCTTGCCAATAGCCAATTTCACTCGTATCCTAACTGCTGGTGTAGTTTGCCCTCCCAAACATTCTACATAAATCAATTCTCCTTTGTGATGGGAAGGATTTCCTTGCAAAAGTGTAACTTCGGCTCCGCTATCAACTAAAGCCATTACATGTGTGGGAGAAGATGACTTTCCCCACCATACAGTGACAGGTGCATATGGGCATCGGTCTCCTGCTGTCACTGCCCTCACGGCTATTACAGGAGACTCACCTTCCCTTCATAAAGGATAAGGAACCTCCCAATCCCCTTTTCTGATTCTCTCTAACTCCTCCCCAGGATAAAGGGATTTGGGTTTGTGTTCACGTTCAGTTTTGGGAATTGGTTTGGGGCTAACAGGAGGGGTCTGTTCTGTTTCCTCTAAGTCTAGGCTGATGTTATCTTCACTAGGAGTAGTGTTTCTAACCCTGACAGTTTTACCTACTAAATCTTTCCACCTCTTCAGCAATTCTGCAGTAGAAATGCCATCTATCTCATCTTTAGGTACTCCTGCCTTTAATAGGTCCACCCACATTTCTTTCCTAGAAATAACTAGCCTGGTTTTCTCTTTACCTCCTGTCTTCTCTACCCCATTCCCTTTCTTCTCTGTTCTTTTCTGCTTGTATTCTTCCTGTCTGGCCTTGACCTTATCTACTGCCCTGACAGGTTTTGTTCTAGTCTCCTCTAGCTCCCCCAACTGGCTTAAAAGGGTTGTAGCTTCATGAATCTTGCTGTTTAATCCCAGGCCTCCCAACAAGGACAATAAGGGAGCCCTGAGATTAAATGGCGCAGACTTCATCAGCTTAGAGCGCAGAGCAGATGTAAAGGGTTCCATATCTGGACCCATCCATTCTGGAAACGTATTTAATCCGGTTATACAACCCATCTCACGTAACCTGGAAATACCCTCTGCTATTGATCTCCAGGAGTAGGTATTTTCCAGGTCAGTAGGACTAGTGTATACTCGGACTATTCCATCTCTAACGAGGTCTAACAGTGAAAAATTCACGCTAAACTCTCTGGCTTTTCGCATTGCCTGACGCAATTGTGGATCATGGGTTAACACTCCCATAGTCACTGCTTCCTTACCTGACAAAACAACACTGTCTGCTCCTTCATCCCATAAGCGTAGGAGCCAACTCACTAGAGGCTCCCCAGACCTTTGTTTGTATTGTTTTGCCAGCTCATGGAGTTCAGTTTGTGTAAACTCCCGTACTTCTTCAAATTCAACATCTCTGGGGTTGCGATAATGCACCTCCCCATCTGCCATATCCTCTCTATCATGTTGCCGTTTCCTATGCTTAGTAATGAGAGGTCTGGCATACTTTTTCTTTCGCACTAGCAGATCATCATGCGAAACATCAAACTCTATCTCCTCATCCTCACTATCATTTGAGGAGAGCACATCCTCACAGTCCCAATTTTGGGATGTGACAATGGCACGCACCCTGGCTTTACTAACAGGTTTACGGCCCTTCCTTTTCCTTAAGGCATTAATTGATTTGGTCATGAGGGCTGCACACCGCTCTTGCAAATCATCAGCCCGACTAGCAGTTGAACGTACACACTCTGAAGCAACTGCTAGCTGGTCTTTTAATACCTTAACTTCTGCCTCTGCTTTCTCCCTTCTATGTGATTCGATGTAAAATGCGTGAAGAAAATACCATCCGAATTTGGACACCGTTCTCTTCTCTTTTTTACTTAAATCCAACCCCTTAAGGCTAAAATCTACAAAATGATCTGAGACTTTATCACCCCAAGTCAGCTTCAAGGGAGAAGCATACTTCACAAATTCTTTAGCAAGAGGCTCCCACTCATTGTCTCCGGCCCAGATAGGTAAGCTGCACACTTCCTTCTGGTCACCAGAGCCCTCTACAGCCTTGCTTTTCCTAAACAGCTTACGCAGCATTTTACCTAGCACAAGCTACACACTACAGAAAAAACAGCTCTGCTTCAATTGAACTATAGCACAATCCCGGACGAGCCCCCAAATGTATCGCTTGCGTCTATCTAGCAAGGTTACTCTGTGGTATAACAAGGAAGCTGAGACTTCTGCAGTGTATAGATGCGTTTTACTAACAAAAACTGCTGTACAAAACTATTACAATCTTAGGAATACAATACAAGACTGACAGATATCTATAACAAGCAAAATGCCTAGAAAATAGAACAGCCTAAAGTCTAACAGTACAAATACATTTAAAAGGGTTACTTAACTTCTGTTACTGAATGTTCATGATCTCCAATTGGCAATATTTCTTCTTAGAGACCAGGTTCTGTTCTTGTATCATGAGCGGCTTCTTCTGATCTTCAAAGCATGATGATGTGTGTCCTGATGTTACAGCATGATGTTCCACTCTCTCTGTGTCTCTACCCATCCATTTTATACCCCTGTTTGTTGACCAAAGCTAACAACCCACTAACAATCATTCTTTTCAGGTTGAGAGACTCTCCAAACCTGTTTACTGTAGCTGACGAGACAATGGGCTAACTAACCATTGTCTCTTCAAACGAAATCCTGTCATCAATATAACAGTCATTGTTTTTCAGGTTGAGAGACCCTCCAAACCTGTTTACTGTAGCTGACGAGACAATGGACTGTTGCTAGCTACCCGTTCTTTACTCAAACCAAATCCTGTCATCAATATAACAGTCATTCTTTTCAGTCTGACAGACACTCTCAACCTGTTTGCTGTAGTTGACGAGACAATAGCCGCTTAATGCTATCTAACACCATTGTATGAAAACAGCATTTGTTTGAGAATTCTACTCAAACCAGAGAATCTGATCAACTAAACTTGTAATTTCTCCCATGTAATGTTAGGTCTGATGTATAAAAAAAAATCATATTTTAACAAACGCAACACACTCAACACACAGCCATTAATGTCTAAATCGCTGGCAACAAAAGTGAGTACACCCCTAAGTGAAAATGTCCAAATTGGTCCCAATTAGCCATTTTCCCTCCCTGGTGTCAGGTGACTCGTTAGTGTTACAAGGTTTCAGGCGTGAATGGGGAACAGTTGTGTGAAATTTGGTGTTATCGCTCTCAGTCTGTCATACTGGTCACTGGAAGTTCAACATGGCACCTCATGGCAAAGAACTCTCTGAGGATCTGAAATTTAAAAAATATTTTTTGTCCTACATAAAGATTGCATAGGTTATACGAAGATTGCCAAGACCCTAAAACTGAGCTGCAGCACGGTGGCCAAGACCATACAGCAGTTTAACAAGACAGGTTCCACTCAGAACAGGCCTCTCCAGGGTCGACCAAAGAAGTTGAGTGCACATGCTCAGAGTCATATCCAGAGGATGTCTTTGGGAAATAGACGTGCTGCCAGAATTGCTGTAGAGGTTGAAGGGGTGGGGGGGGGGATGGGGTCAGCCTGTCAGTGCTCAGACCATACGCCGCCCACTGCATCAATTTGGTCTGCATGGCTGTCATCCCAGAAGGAAGCCTCTTCTAAAGATGGTACACATGAAATCCCGCAAACAGTTTGCTGAAGACAAGCAGACTATGGACATGGATTACTGGAACCATGTCCTGTGGTCTGATGAGACCAAGATTAACTTATTTGGTTCAGATGGTGTCAAGCGTATGTGGCAGCAACCAGGTGAGGAGTACAAAGACAAGTGAGTCTTGCCTACAGTCAAGCATGGTGGTGGGAGTGTCATGGTCTGGGGCTGCATAAGTGCTGCTGGCACTGGGGAGCTACAGTTCATTGAGGGAACCATGAATGTCAACATGTACTGTGACATACTGAAGCCAAGCATGATCCCCTCCTTTTGGAGACTGGGTCGCAAGGCAGTATTCCAACATGATAACGACCCCAAACACACCTCCAAGATGACCACTGCCTTACTAAAGAAGCTGAGGGTAAAGGTGTTGGACTGGTCAAGCATGTCTCCAGACCTAAACCCTATTAATCATCTGTGGGGCATCCTCAAACGGAAGGTGGAGGAGCGCAAGGTCCCTAACATCAACCAGCTCCCTGATGTCATCATGGGGGAGTGGAAGAGGACTCCAATGGCAACCTGTGAAGCTCTGGTAAACTCCATGCCCAGGAGGGTTAAGGCAGCGCTGGAAAATAATGGTGGCCACACAAAATATTGAAATTTTGGGCCCAATTTGGACATTTTCACTTAGGTGGGGTAATCACTTTTTGTTGCCAGCGGTTTAGACATTAATGACATTAATGTGTGTTGAGTTATTTTAAGGGGACAGCAAATGTACACTGTTATACAAGCTGTACACTCACTACTTTACATTGTAGCAAAGTGTAATTTCTTCAGTGTTGTCACATTAAAAAAGATATAATAAAATATTTACAAAAATGTGAGGGGTCTACTCACTTTTGTGAGATACTGTATAAATACTGTGTTTATGTACATATATATACATATGTAGCGCTGGCTCCTGACGAGCAGGCGCTATTGTTTTTTCAAATTTAAGTTGCCTGAAGCCACAGTTGGGCTTCAGAATAAGTTCTCTAAATTACTGGTTTCTGTACCAGTCCATCTGGGTTGCACTGGGTTCTCCTTGACCGTAGGTGTCGCTGTCACCGCCGGCAAGAGTAGAAACGTAGTCTAGCTGGATATATTGAATGCCATTTATCTTTCAGAACCAGCCCAGTGGGAGTGTTTTCCTGCTGTGATTTCTGGGGGGTGGTATTTAAGGTACCGACGACATGTTGGCAGGGCATTATTTTCGGTCTTTTTGGTTCTGGTGGTCCTCCTGACCCAGTCGCATGGCCCTCCTGGCCTGGGTTGCGGGTCTATGCATCCTGTGTCTTGGGGCTGGCTGGCCCGAGGCAATGCAACTGAGAGGATAGGCCCAAGCTGATCTTGGAGCCTATCCATCCAGGGATGGTCCGGTGCCGTCTCATCTGAAGGGAGAGGCCCAGCAACTGGAGGATCCAGGGGAGGACTCTTTCAGGAGAAGACCGTGCGCAAGGCTGGTTTCTCTGGAGGAGCCTGGAGACTGAGTTGAAGGACACAACCCGGATCACCTTACCTACAGTACCGCCGGTTTCGGCTGAAAGAGACTGGTATTGTATGGAATTATTCTTCAATCTCTCAGTGACCCTAAAGTTTAACTTCACACGTCTGTCGCAGAGACAGTGTTAAATACCCCACTGACTGCTAGGTTCAGTGAGAGGGACTTATCCGGTGGTGGCTGGATCTAGCGAGAGGAACTATTGTCTTCTAGATCTTAAAAGAGAATTTGAACCTGCAGTACCATGTGCCCAAACTCACTCCTACCCCTCTACCCTTTATTGAGAGACTTTGTCTTTGTTCTAAATAAATAACCCAAAAGAGGATTCAGTGTCAGTTTCAACATTCTTTGGGCCACTTTCCACGGGATCCCCAAGATGAAGCTACAAGCAGGTGAGGTAATGGTAAGCCCAAATCAAACCAGCAGCTCCTTTGGGGGTTAGTGCTACATATATATATGTATATATATATATATATATATATATATATATATATACACAGTGGTGTGAAAAAGTGTTTGCCCCCTTCCTCATTTCCTGTTCCTTTGCATGTTTGTCACACTTAAGTGTTTCGGAACATCAAACCAATTTAAACAATAGTCAAGGACAACACAAGTAAACACAAAATGCAATTTGTAAATGAAGGTGTTTATTATTAAAGGTGAAAAAAAATCCAAACCATCATGGCCCTGTGTGAAAAAGTGATTGCCCCCCTTGTTAAAACATACTATAACTGTGGTTGTCCACACCTGAGTTCAATTTCTCTAGCCACACCCAGGCCTGATTATTGCCACACCTGTTCACAATCAAGGCATCACTTAAATAGGAGCTGCTTGACACAGTAAGGTCCACCAGAAGATCCTTAAAAGCTACACATCATGCCGAGACCCAAAGAAATTCAGGAACAATTGAGAAAGAAAGTAATTGAGATCTATCAGTCTGTAAAGGGTTATAAAGCCATTTCCAAAGCTTTGGGAATCCAGCGAACCACAGTGAGAGCCATTATCCACAAATGGCGAAGACATGGAACAGTGGTGAACCTTCCCAGGAGTGGCCGGCCGCCCAAAATTACCCCAAGAGCGCAGCGACGACTCATCCAAGAGGTCACAAAAGACCCCACAACAACGTCCAAGGAACTGCAGGCCTCACTTGCCTCAGTTAAGGTCAGCGTTCATGCCTCCACCATCAGGAAAAGACTGGGCAAAAATGGCCTGCATGGCAGAGTTCCAAGGAGAAAACCACTGCTGAGCAAAAAGAACATCAAAGCTCGTCTCAATTTCTCCACAACACATCTTGATGATCCCCAAGACTTTTGGGACAACATTCTGTGGACCGATGAGACAAAAGTGGAACTCTTTGGAAGGTGTGTGTCCAAGTATATCTGGCGTAGAAGGAACACTGTATTTCAGAAAAAGAACATTATACCAACAGTAAAATATGGTGGTGGTAGTGTGATGGTCTGGGGCTGTTTTGCTGCTTCAGGACCTGGAAGACTTGCCGTGATAAAAGGAACTATGAATTCTGCTGTCTACCAAGAGATCCTGAAGGAGAATGTCCGACCATCTGTTCGTGTACTCAAGCTGAAACGAACTTGGGTTCTGCAGCAGGACAATGATCCTAAACACACCAGCAAGTCCACCACCGAATGGCTGAAGAAAAACAAAATGAAGACTTTGGAGTGGCCTAGCCAAAGTCCAGACCTGAATCCTATTGAGATGTTGTGGTATGACCTTAAAAAGGCCGTTCATGCTCGAAAACCCTCTAATGTAACTGAATTAGGACAATTCTGCAAAGATGAGTGGGCCAAAATTCCTCCAGGACGCTGTAAAAGCCTCATTGCACGTTATCGCAAACGCTTGGTTGCAGTTGTTGCTGCTAAGGGTGGCCCAACCAGTTATTAGGTTTAGGGGGCAATCACTTTTTCACACAGGGCCATGATGGTTTGGATTTTTTTTCACCTTTAATAATAAACACCTTCATTTACAAATTGCATTTTGTGTTTACTTGTGTTGTCCTTGACTATTGTTTAAATTGGTTTGATGTTCCGAAACACTTAAGTGTGACAAACATGCAAAGGAACAGGAAATGAGGAAGGGGGCAAACACTTTTTCACACCACTGTATATATATATATATATATATATATATATATATATATATATATATATATATAATAATCCTAAGAAAACTCAATTCTCACCCTTCCCAGGCTTTAACACAAAATATATAACTTGATTGTGACCTATCAAATGTTAAAGTGGAACGCCAAAAAATATAATTTGAATCGATAGTTTTAGATTTGGAAGTGATAGCACCTTTTTAGGTTTATATTGAAGTCTGTGTCTTCATTTGGGATATTTTCCACACTTACTGTTTCTTTCTGTGTACCAGAGATTGATTTGCATCTGCAATTTCTTCCTCCTGCAGTTTCAAAAATGAATTCTTCAAATAGAAGTCACTAGTATGTTAAGAAAAAAGCTATTAAAACTTTGGGCTGCTATCTGATGTGCTTTGAGGTCTGGAGAATAACCATTACATAAATAGAACACAGCATCTTGGCAAGGCTATTGGTTTCACTTCTGCAATCATTGCCTTCTCTCTGATCACTAAAGAATTACATCCTATTTACCTTTATATGGTTGCTTTTTTTATTTTTTAGAAGTGTTCTGACGAAGTTTGGGTTGTATAGGAATGAAACATGTAAACATCTAAACGCTGGGACATGCACCCCGCTCCCTATGCGACTTAGCCACCAATTTTCAGGGACATTGTACCGGAGTATCTGATGCACTGACCGAGGGAATTCTATTGGAGTGCATTTTTCATGCCGTCTATATCAGTGTTCTTACATCTCCTTGTCCTTAATAACAACAGTCGGGACTGATCACATTCTTGGCTACATTCACTTGTTTGTCAGGGTGCTTCCCAGTGGAAAACGGATGCAAATAACTTTGACTGCATTTTTATGTGTTTCAATTCAATCCTGTTTTTATTCAGCCCCATTGACTGACTGACCGATGACCAGGATATCCTTGTGGGGATTATAGAGTGTGGGTATATATTTAGTGCATCTTTCCACTACGAGATAGTGTGGTACATTTCTTTGTGTTTACACAAACATACGCTGCCTCGTTCAAGGAACGAACTGTAGGGGTCCCGTTATAGTTGGCTTAGAGACATTATTTAGCTATCTAGTGGGGTGATTTGTATTGGGGAGGGTGGGTTTGCCCTTTGTGGGGATTGCTTTTTCTACACCTCGTAAGACGAGGGGTATCTTTACTCCTACACAGTGTGTTTGGTTTTAGAGGAACATGTTTGGGGAGGGTATGACCATTTAGAAACTCGTCACATAGGGAGCTCCTACTTGGTATATAGGGGGATTTGGAGTATTGTGCCAATAACCTTTTGTACATTGCTTTTTTAAGCAATACATCTTTTTTTAGTTTAACTCTTTAGTGTGTGTAGAAATCTTTGTTACACACTCCTGACCCCTGCAGACCATACACTTTGTAAGTTATGCATTCCCAAGCCCTGCAGTCTGAGCTTTCCATATTACTGAACCTCATACTTCCTTTCATACTCCTGACCCCTGCAGTATGTGCTTTACAACTTCCTGACCTCTGCACTCTATGCATTACACATTCCTGACCCCTGCACTCTAAGAATGAGAAAAAAAGGGGGAAGCCGTTTTATGCTCCCATTTACCTCATGGGATTGCGGCATCAGCATTTTAGGAGCAGTTAATAGTGTTTTTTAATTTAGGCTTAATTTTATGGCAGGTTAGGGTCAGATGACATAGAGGGTTCTGGAAGGTTAGGAAATTCGTCAGGGATTAGCCAGTCATGGTCAGGTAGCACATTCTAGAAGGCCTTTTTGGCCTATTTAAGGATCTGGGTTTTTTGCCAGCCGCCAAAGAATCTAAACATATTGAGAAGCCTCTCCATAAGAGCTATAATACTATGGGCGTTTTCTATCTTTCTCTGGTGGCATGAAGTGGAGCGAGCAGAGGCGGCAGGAGGAGAAGATTGGATCCGGCATGCCTTGGGTCAAGACGCGGGTCAAGACGCCGAAGACTGCGGAGGAAGATCGGAGTCGACGATGGGATTGAGCGGAAATAGTGGAGCACAGCAGCGGCAATACCAGGCTATGGAAGAGAAGGAGTTTCCAGTGAAGGAAGTTCCGGGGGATGAGAGACAGGAAGGTGTAATCCAGGAAGAAGAGGAGGGGCGGAGAGTGAGCAAATAGAAGCACCAGCAGAGGAGGAGCTTCAGTCTGGCTCCGCCCATGAGCAACGTCAGAGGGCGAGACAGATCGTCCCCATCAACAGAAAGTCGGCGCGCAGAGATGGGCGGAGCTTTCTTATGTCGCCAGCAAGTGTTGAAGCGTCGCCTAGGCAACTCGGAATGCCAGGCAATCAAACGGGGCCCCAGGAAAGAAGAGTGAACGCAGACAGGGAACAAGGATTGGTACTCCCTCAAAGAGCAAAGGAAGAGCAAGACGGCAGTCCTATACCTGTGCAGTGTTCTTCACCTGTGCCTACTCCTGTAGTCATCCACACTCCTGTAAATAATGGTGAGAGTAACACTTTATCGCAGCTCTCTGCTCTGTGCTCATCTTTAGAGCAACTTATTAGTACTATTCGTGAACAGTCTTTTACCCAAGCTAGGGTTTCTGGAGGGGTGGATAGCCCAGCGGGGGGTTTGGTCAGCTGTTTTGGCAGACCCAGACATAAATAAGGATTTGCTGGTTTGGTTAAAATGTTTAGAGCATTTTAACAGAAAAACATTGTGGCAGCAGGAATTTATTACTGATTAGCAACGGATGTTGCAGTTTAGCAACTGATGCAGCTGGCTCAGTTGACTTTGGAGCAATTTGGAAAAACCATTAGTGTGCGGCTACTTGGCCACATCGATGGATCGCTAATGGTTTTTGCAAAAACATAGTGCTTTTAGAATTATTCATTATTATTGTTTCAATAGAAATCTGGGGTTCTTCTTTTGCTAATATGAGATTATTATTTAGCACTGATAATAAAGGTGTGGCATTTGCTGTTAATAGTCTTTCCTCAAAGTCTCCTCCAGTGGTTTCTAATTTACGTTATTTGGTTTTTCTATGCCTGAAACAGAACATCTGGATAAAGGCTAAGTATATACCAGGTAGGACCAACATAATAGCTGATGCTCTCTCTCTCGCCTGCAGATGGACCATTTTTTCTCATTAATACCAGAGGCGGAGCTGGTTGGGGCACCTTGCCCTCCCCATTTGTGGGATCTGATCAGATTTTTCAGAACATTAAGAATTCTGTGGCTATTTCAACTCTACTATTAGACTTCTGCATGGCTATTGTGGTCAACCTTTTTATCGTCATTAGAGGCTACTGTTTCCGCATATTCAGAAACATTGGTGATTTTATTTCTTCATTCTTTAATGGAAAATAAATATTCTTGGTCTCATATCGGTAAAATGTTATTGGGTTTTTCCGTTTTCTTACGCCTATAACCTGCCTACGTGTCACAGTTTTTTCTCTGTGAAACAGGCTTTAAGGGGGTGTAGAAGTGTCACTTTGATGAATATTTTAGCAAGGCTTTGTGTGGCGACATCTCGAGTTTGCTCTTCCAGTTATGAAGCCATCCTCTTTAATTCTGTTTTTTCGCAGGCATTTTTTGCTGCATTTAGAATTTTGGAAATTTTACCTACCTCACGGGCTGGTGAATTGGGTATTTTGTTGCCAAATGTTATATTGCTTAAGGATGGTTTAAGAATTTTTCTACAATTTTTTAAGACTGATGCTTTAGGTATCGGATCTTGGATTAATTGAAAGGAGTGGCAAAATGGGAGCATTTGCCCAGTAAAAGCTTTCCAATCTTATATTGGCATAAAGCCTAAAATTTTGAATCTATTATTTATTTACAGGGATGGTTAGCTACTGACTGTTTATCAGTTTTCAGTAGTACTGAAAAATGTCTGGCACATCTACAGTTGAGTCATTTAAGGATAACAACTCATTCTTTTCGAATCGGAGCAGCTACGGAAGCTGCTCGGATTGGTTTAGAGGAGAGCACCAAAAAAAATAAATAAGGGAGAGGGAGTTTGAATTCATATAAATTATATATTCGTCCTTATTAATTTTGTTGTTCTGCTGCAGGTACACATCGTACAGTATGGATTGTGGGTCATTCTTATATTTTTTGGGTGCAGAAAGGAGAGAATTTGGGCCTGGATCCTTCTTCTTTCCACATTCAATGGCATGGATGTAGGGGTATGGTTTGGGAGGGTTTGGTTTTCGAGTTAGGCAGACTTTATGCCATGTTTTATGCACCTGATGTCCTTATAGTTCACCTTGGGGAAAATGATATTGTGAAAATGAAAACTTTAGATTTAATTTCCATTATGAAGGATACGTTTAGATTCCTTAAGATAGCTTTGCCGAATACGGTTTTGGTGTTTTTAGAAATTGTACCGCCTTTACATTGGTTAGAGTCTGTTGTATTCAAACCTCTTGAAAAAGTTTGTAAGACAATAAATAAAGCGTTGGAGAAATGTATTGTTCAGGTTTAGGAATCTAGTTTTGTCATTTCGAGCTTGAAGGAGGAGTGCAAGGTATATGGGCTAAGTATGGTTTATTGCTGAGTATTTCTTGGTTGAGAAAAATGATTTCATTGAATTAAAATTTGATGTTATAATGAATTAATTTGTTTAAACCAATAAACCAGGCCATGGCCAATTTTATTCCAAATTCTGGTGTTGTGTTTTTTATTATTATAATCTATGCAAGATTGCTGGTCCTTGCATGATGCCTGCGATCCCATTACACTTTCCTGACTCTTGCCTTCTGTTACAAACTCCTGATCACTGCATACCTGCTGCTTCAAAGTGGAATCCCCCCAGGTCTGCTAGGTCTTGTATGTGGCATGTGTGCCATATGAGATCTGGCACTGTTTGCATAGGATATTAACAAACCATACAGGTCTCTTATGGCGCATGTGTGAAATCTCCCTGGAAAGCACTGCTGGCTGTGTCTTCCCGGGGGCAGCTGTTAGACCATGGCTATGTCACCAGTGCCAACTGAAAGCTAGGAAAGGTGGGGAAATGCTTCAGATATACTGTACAAATTAATTTATGATGTTTTGGGATGAGCATGCAGAGCTGAAATTGTTTCTAAAGATAGACATTTTCTACCTTATTGCATTCTATGCATTAAGGTAAACAACTTTCTGTGTCCAGCTCCCCCCCAGTCCCCCTAAATACTAACCTGAGCCTAATCTCAATCCAGGGCTTTGCCTGAGAGCAGTGGCTTTCTCCTATCTCTTTCTTTCCTCACTGGACATGGAGACAGCAGCGGGAGCCATTGGCTCCTATTGCTGTCAATCACAGCCTGTGAGGAAAGAACATAGGGTGGGGGCCAAACTGTGCTCTCTGTTTCACTGAATACACAGAATGCGGCTCAGAATTGAGCCTGCATGGCTGCCCCTATAGCAAGGGACTTGCGGAGCAGCAAGGAGTACCAGCGGCAGAACCCAGAAGAGGATCGGGTCTACTCTGTGAAAAACCATTGCACAGAGCAGGTAAGTATGACATGTTTTGTTATTTTAAAAAAAAAAATTGCAATTACAATCACTTGGATGCAACATGTAATTTTGTGTTTGGGGGTTGTAAAGGTCTGCTTTAAACCCCTTCCAACATTTGTGCAATTTGGCCTAAGCCACTATTTTCTCTGGTACGTGTAGGGTCCCCCAGGTTTTTCACAATCTACATTCCATCTTCTGGTCTATTGTCTATTTTATATAATCATACTGACGAAGAAAGGACCTTTTTCAGGTTGCCTAAAATGAATCACATGTATAAGGAAGCTGCTTGTGCTGTGCACTGGTGGACCTTCAGTTGCGACCCCGCCCATCCTGCAGGGGGCCAGTGTGGGCACCTCTATCTCTGCAACCAGGACCAGCCATAGGGATCTACAAGCTGCCTCTGGCTTTCTCTCCCGGATGCAGTGCAGTACAGCTTTTGTGCCTGACATGCAGCCACCTGTGGCTGGCAGCTCCCATGGTCTCTCTCCCGGCCAGCAGCCTCGCTACAGGCTGATGGTGGGTGCTTAGTGCGGCCAACTTCATGTACATGCACAGGTGGCTGCTCTAGCAAAAAATGGTAGAGGACTGTAAGGAGGAGCATAGATGGCGACCCAGGGAGTCTTCATCTACAGCCATATGGTGAGTGACTCCTGCAGCAATTCCTTCCATCTGTAATGCTTCAGCTCCCTACTCTGGTTGGTGCACTTTATGCTGCTAACTGCGGCACCCCCTACCCACTGTATACTGTCCACTGCACCGCTCCCCCCCCACTGTATACTGCTCACTGCTCCCTCCTACATTGTATACTGCTCACTACTCCCCCCACAGTGTATAATGCTTACTGCCCCCTTACACTGTATACTGCTCACTGCCCCCCCAAACTGTATATTGCTCACTGCTCCCCCCACTGTATACTGCTCACTGCACCCCCCCCCCCCCCACTGAATACTACTCACTGCCCCCCCCCCACACTGTATACTGCTCACTGCCCTTCCCCCCGTATACTGCTCACTGCTCCTCCCACACTGTATACTACTCACTGTTCCCCCAATGTATACTGCCCACTGCTCCCCCTCACCGTATACTGCTCACTGCTCCTCCCATCCACTGTATACTACTCACTGCTCCCTCCCCCACTGTATAATGCTCATTGGTGCCCCCCACTGTATACTGATAACTGCCCCCCCACTGTAAACTTCTCACCCCCCCACTGCAGGGGGCCCGTGTGGCCCCTCTGTCACCAGAGGCGGCGCCAGGTGGGTGCTACAGCACCCCCTAAATTATTGCTAGCACCCAATAGCAGAATTACCAGGGTCACAAACGTCGCACATGCGACTGGGCTTCAGTGTTCGCCAACGCGGGGGTCCCAAGATGACAGAAAGGGGTCCCGCTGCAGAACATGTAAGACGGTTCTGCTGTGAGGCCATAATAAAGTGCCCTGCAATGGGAGTAAAAGGTCCCAGGATCAGTGGGAAGGACCCTGGAGGGAAGGACCGTGGGACCAGAGATCAGGGGGGCCCTTCATAGTATTTTGCACCAGGACCCTGAAGGTTCTAGTTATGTCTCTGGTGCTGTGTACTTTTTTCTGTATAATCATTTCATTTTTGGCTATGCTGTGGGGCGACACATGTCTAAAGCAAACCTGTAGTTCTAGTACACAACTTAGTTATATGTCACCATATACTTACCTTACCTTACTCTGCCACCATACACTTCTCCAGTGCTAATAAATCTGCTGATGCCTGACCTGAAACTGACACTTCCAACCTGGGCCCCACACAGCTCTCACTGGTTCCTTCACTCATTACAGGAAATTATAGTAATGTAGAGGTCAGGAGGAGGAGCCAGCGAGATATATCAAGGGCCTAGGTGATTAATACTACTAGAACTGTCTGTTTCAGCATGGACTTCTGAGGGCAGCAAGAAAGCTAAATATTAATGCACTTTTTTTAAAGGTATGCCTTAAAATAAAACGTATATTGTATACTATATTGACAGCATTAATATTGTTGGACTTTAAATCCACTTGAAAGACAGTCTCACTGATGAGGCGTGTAGCCTTCTAGAACAATCATTAATGTTTAGGTTTATGAAGCTCACTTACTTTCTATCCACTTCAAGAGGTCAACAACCATAGGGAGTGATGTGTAGTGAGGGTAAAGCAGAGATAGAAGGACAAGCCTACCATCCTTTGGCCTATTTAAATCGATTATATTATACTTTATGGAGGAGGACGTGATGTCGCTTCCTGTGCATATTGTAATCACATATTCTTATTACAGCACACTCCGAGACTTTCTCTATGTATATAACAACAAATCATACAAGTCTACTCGGTTCTTCCTGCACTTTCCACTGTGCTGTGTTGGCTGTGATTGCATAAGGACTATGTTCTCTATTGCCATTACTGTATAGATGCCTGAATTTAGATGTGTACCGCCTCATATGTGTCCAATTTTAAGTTATGTCATATTGCTTCTGTTTGACAAAGACATCTGATATACATTTCCTTATTAGTTAAAAAACAAAAAACAATGACTTCTAAAATAACAGGGACCCAGGTATTATAAACTGTGCTATGATTAGATACTTCATAGCACTCCCTAAACTGTTGCGGAAGTATTGCAATTGTTGCTGAGCTCCAAAGGTCACATAGTCTGCTTGTAAGCAGGTTGAAGTAGTCAGTGGAGTTAAAGTTTTGCCTGCTCTCCTTTTGGCATGTTTTTCTGTCTGGGTCTGGCCCACTTGCCCTGTGCGATGTAAATTGTGACAGTGGTCAAGTTTAGAAAATTCTCCCCTGAGGGGGCCCAGAGAGTCGTCCTTGGCCCCCTCAAGATAAATTGAGTAAGCACGGTTCAGCCTTGAGTGTGAGACCTGGAGGGGATGGAGATGGAAGAAGAGACCCGCAAGAGTAATGCTGTTTACACACGAGCGTAATTTCCGTCCAAAAAATCTTGGATGGTTTTTCCGATGAAATTCTGCTCAAGCTTGTCTTGCATACACACGGTCACACAACAGTTCTCGGAACTTTCGACCGTCAAGAACGTGGTGGTACAACACTACGACGAGCTGAGAAAATGAATTTCAATGCTTCCGAGCATGCGTCAAATTGTTTCCGAGCATGCGTGATTTTTTGCGCGTCCGAATTGCTACAGACGATCGCATTTTTGGATAGAAACTGAAAAATAGAAAACATGCTCTCAATCTTTTGCTGGCTGGAATTCCGCCAGCAAAAGACCGATGGAGCATACACACGATTGCATTTTCCGACAAAAAGCTCTCATCTGAGTTTTGCCGGCGGCATTTCCGATCGTGTGTACGTGGCATAAGTAAATGTCATCTGTTATGGCTTGCAACAGAGACTTTTAAATTGAGGTTGGCCCTGAAGATGCCAACACTGGATTATAGGGGCCTACACTTGCGTGAGAACAGCCTGTAAAGGACCATGGACACTGGAATGCACTTTCGCAGGTAAGCTGGGGCAGCACATCAGCCTGTAGTTGTGGTTAGGGAACTAGGGAAGTGGCATGTCTTGTCTGTTTGTTGGACCGTGAAATGTCTGCTTTTGCACATTTTAAAATAAAGGGTTTGAAACTTTGTCCCTGCCTGGTCTGAAGTTTCAGTATTAAAGAGGTGTATCCTAAGTAACCAGCGCACACACAGTCAACCTGTAGATCTTAACACATTGGGGTATGAAAACATCAATGTAGAATGAAGTAACGTAAAGTCAGAAATAATTGCCAAGAGTATCAGAAGCAGCTTGTCAATAGCGTGTACCTGTTACAGTTGGCACGGCCTCGAGAGAAATATTGTCGGTACTCTTTCCACCAGAAGTCTGTATCCCTTAGCAATGGGAGCATATTGCACCGTAGAGGTTCCCCATCTTGTACAGAGGTGCAGAGGTTCAAGACTTAAGTGTGTGTATGTGTGGAGCACCTACAGAGTGCATGGCGGGGGTAGTAGTGGAAAACGCTGAACAGGTGGTTGTGGACATTGGCTCAGCTTGTCCCTCCAGAATGCAAGTTACTGTGAAAGTTGTGCATTGACATGAGAAACGAGCGTTAACTGGAGAACCGTTGCATTGCAGTGTGCATAGTGTATGTTCATCACTAAGAGTAGAGGCCCGCCTGAAGGTTTAGTAATCTCCCACGGCACCCTCAGCCTTGTCACAAGGTATCAAAAGATGACACAAAGTAAAGGAACAAGTATGTCTGTGTGTAAAGTGACCCTGTAATTAAGTGCCTAACGTATCCCAGATGAACCCACCTCATGTGACCCTTGCTTGGCACCCAACGAGGAGGGAAACCTGAGGGATGTGACTGGCATCCATAAGCGTGTCCTTACATGCTAATGCTATGGTTAATAAAAAGTAATATAGTATGTATGCATTATCATTTAATATTAAAATAAATATTGTGACATTTTGGGATACAAAGACACATTGGTCAAGCCTAAAGATAGATTTATTTATTATTTATTTATTCTAAAGTCTTGTAATTTATTTGTGGAATTAGTACCCAGTACTTTTATATATTTACCTTTCTATGTTCCTTTTAAGAAACTGATTTTTCATTAACAAGCACCACTTTCTACCAGTGTTTATAACCCTTGTTTTCTTTTAGATCATTCTGTATCTAAATGATGTTGGTAATCCGTAGCTTTCCTTAAACATAAAAAAAGGGTCAGTCTAAATAGGTAAGGGGCTCACAAATTTAGCATCCTGATATTTTTCTAATTAATGACTCAGGGGCAACTGCACTGTGTCATAGAAAATACAACCTTTCAGGTTGTCCTTCCTGACCCCACTAAGTTCCCATCCCCACTTTGCATTGACACTAATGGCTCTGCTCTCTATTAGAACAGAAAAAAGAAACCCATTGTAGAACATATGATACTGTGTAACCATGATTGATATACAGAGTGTATGCTTTTAGTTCATATTGCCTACTGAATGGTTGAGATATTCATATTTAGAACCTTGTGCCAAGGGCAAAATGATGAGAAATACACTGGTTATGACATCTAATTGGGACTTGCCCAAATACAAATGTACTTTAAAATCTTTGATGTGAAAGGGATCCGTGACAAGACTTCAATGGGGTATTGTGGAGTGTAAGCAACTTGGGGCTCTAATTTAACTCTAAACGCTACACTTAACCTGTTGTATCAATTATTACCAAGAAGATATACAGTGCCTTGAAAAAGTATTCATACCCCTTGAAATTTCCACATTTTGTCATGTTACAACCAAAAACGTAAATGTATTTTATTGGGATTTTATGTGATAGACCAACACAAAGTGGCACATAATTGTGAAGTGGAAGGAAAATGATAAATGGTTTTCACATTCTTTTAGAAATAAATATGTGAAAAGTGTGGGTGTGCGTTTATATTCAGCCCCCCTAAGTTAATACTTTGTAGAACCACCTTTCCCTGCAATTACAGCTGCAAGTCTTTTCAGATATTTCTCTCCCAGCTTTGCACATCTAGAGAGTGAAATTTTTTCCCATTCTTCTTTGCAAAATAGCTCAAGCTATGTCGGATTGGATGAAGAGCAGCAATTTTTAAGTCTTTCCACAGATTCTCAATTGGATTTAGGTCTGGGCTTTGGCTGGTCCATTCTAACATATGAATATGCTTTGATCCAAACCATTCCATTGTAGCTCTAGCTGTATATTTAGGGTTGTTGTCCTGCTGGAAGGTGAACTAGAACTAGAAAAAAAAAGCCTTTGAAAATTAGTTTGCAATAACTCCATCAGTATCACCAGCAAAGCAGCTTCATTATTATCCCATTAAAGAAGAAGAGAATGTGCGCTGCATTTCGAGATTTCATAATAAGCTGCATCACGAATGTTAATTCTCCATTACGAACGCTAGGTTACAAGACCGACCGCTTCTGGCTCATCCTTGCTTCTGAGCATGCGTGTTTGTACTTTGGACTTTTGTCTGACGGACTTGTATACACACGCTCGGAAAATCCGAAGACAAACATTTGTCAGCGTAAAATTTTAAAGCCTGCCTTACAACATTTGTATGTGGAAAATCCGACAACAATTGTCCGATGGAGCGTACAAACTATCGAATTCTCCGCCAACAGCCTGTCATCACACATCGGAAAATCCAATTGTGTGTACTAGGCTTAAGTCTGAAGAGAAATAAACTGCAGTATTGAGTATAGCACAGGGATTGGATGTCAGTAGGAGAGGTGTAGTGATCAGCCTTCAATCTTGACTTTCTGATAGTCATTACTCTGCAGCTCACAGCTTTGCTGTGCACACCTGCCCTCACCTGCACTTATTACTGCACTTTAAATTGAGGCCACAGCTGTGCCTGAACAAATGTTCTAGAGTAGAGAGTAGAGAGTAGAGAGTAGAGTAGAGTAGTAGAGTATAGCTGGCCATACACAGCTAGAATGTGGGCTAATTCCTGATGAAACTGGAGCTGTGGGTGTCCCTGTCAGCACCTCCCAGCTTGCCAAACTTCGATTGAAAAAACAATAATTATCAACCAAACAGTGTCTGCTTTTAATGAGATGAAGTCACTGTTTGGGTACTTTGACAGCTGCAGAGGCAGTCAGAATACTGTAGCCAGCAAGGACGATTCAATTTATTCAACCCAAAGGGGCTGAACAAGAGAAATCTTATTGTGTATGGCTAGCCTATGGTACCCCTATCTGATTTGCCAGGAGCAATGATGCTAGTGCTATGTAAAACTTTAGACAGATGACAGTAATTACACTAATTTCTGATTGCTGTCATCTGTCCAAAGGTTTCCTTAAAGATAGTAGCAGAGTCAGCAGACTGATAAGACAGACATACAGTGCCCTGGTTCCAGACAGGCTAATGCAGCAATGACACACAATAAATGTGGTAACAGGCTGATAAGTAAAATAACTATAGACAAGCTGAGTACAAACAGTCTAAACTGTACACAAGAAAAAATACAAAGCATGGACTGACAGACAGAAGTCAGAGGCAGCCAGACTTTTATCAAGGACCTGATC
Source organism: Lithobates sylvaticus (assembly GCA_028564925.1). Lineage (NCBI taxonomy): Eukaryota > Metazoa > Chordata > Amphibia > Anura > Ranidae > Lithobates > Lithobates sylvaticus. Next base: position 334,047,241 of record CM053027.1, read on the forward strand.
AACAGGTTTTTGTCTGTTTGCTTATGCCACAGAGGGTCTACCAAATTCATCATCACGAATCAGCAAAACATTCCCAGTAAACAGTTAAAAAAAACAGCACATTTTAGTTGTCCTGAGCTTTTGTTGGTATTGGAAGCCCCAGCAGACGAGCTTAGTAATATGACCAGTTTAGCTTAAAGCGGAAGTAAACCCATCGATTTAACAGTCTAAAAAAAAAGGCATGCCGTGAATGCTAACTGCACATTGCTGTGCTCTCAACCAAACAGTCAAACCATCCAATGGCTGGTGTCATAACGGATCACATGTGCAGCACTGTGGCAGTTGAAGAGAGGCAAAGATGGCAGCTTCCTTGGCTGAAAACGATAGGAGGGTTTACTTCCACTTTACGCTGGAGCTAACAAAATTGTATGTAATGAGATTAAATGTGAACTTGTAATATTGCTAGTGTTTAGAAAAGTTTCTGAACGCTTCAACAACCAGTGGGATTGTGGAATAGGCTAGGATAGAGTGTCTAGGACAACCCCTTGATGTTCAAACCCACTAACAGTAAGACCCTACAGCAAGCACCTCTGGATTTCTGAAATAGGTGGAGTGACTATTTCTATTAGTCCCAGTCCCATCAACCAAACAGACAAGTGCACCAAGCCCTATGTTGGGTAGAAAACAGTTAGCCCACTAATTTGCTTTGGGTTGCAGAAAGAAATTGAGTCCATGGAGGAAACCCATACAAACATGGGGACAACATAAGGCACTATTCTGCCCTGTCATAATGGAACTCAAACCTCAGTGCTGCAAGGTAAAAATGCTAACCTATTAGGCAAAATACTTCTCAGTATTTCTCAATACCCCCCATTCCCTCTTTTTACAATGATTTTTTTAACACCCATGAAATCAAAGACATGTCTAGAGGTAGACTAACCCTTTAAAGATTATTGCTGCCCAGTTGCTATTAATATTCTATTCAACATCAAAATTGGGTTGTGTGAGGTTAATTTGCTAAATAAGAACATTTAATATAAGACCAAATAATTTTCATTTGTTAATTCTGTTTTAAAATATATTTAACAAAAAAAATAACTTTTGTAACTTTTGTACAGTAAGAATAAAATAAGTCACAAAAACAAAAACTGAAATGTAAGGCTTTGCCATTTTATGTTTTACATTTGGTTACAGGCATCGTACTGCAGTTTTTTTTCTATTTTGGCAATGCTGTTTATAAAGGTCAATGGGACTGTCACTTGCTTGTAGAAGAATGGCTAATAAGACATTTAATAAATTCTCTTAGGGACTGTGAGAAATGCGCCACTTTAAAGTAGAAGAGAAAATGCCCCATGCTGCATGCATTAGTAGAAACTTTCCATCACACATACAGATATATAGAAGCTCTGAGCCTCAACATACTGATGCTGTAAAACAACCATTTAATAAGCCATTAAAATGCCATTGAGTTAGACACACACACAAAAAAAAAAAAAAAAACGAATGAAAAGAAAGACATTTCAAATAATTAAGATCTTATGTCTTAGACCGACAAACAGTCTTTTAGCATATCATTTCCCCTGCAGATATCAGGCTGCATATAAATCTGATAATCCAGAGATATAACAAGGGTATAAATTTAACAATGCTATCACTTTGTTTAGCATTCAGTTTTTTTCAACAGTTATCAATTCTAGTGATCAGTGTTTGTAGATCAGTGACTTAAGACACTGAAAATCAGATATGTACAAACTGAATAAAAAAAATAATGCATACGATACCATTTGCACTGTTATGATGTAAAAATGATCTACCTTTTTTATTCTAATTGTACAAATGTTATAGTGCAAAATATTTTTGTAGTCTTTGTGAACTAGACAATTTAAGGGCGTTGTCTGTAGTTTATTATGTATTACAGTGTGTATTATATAAACATAATGGTCTCAGCTATAGAGACTTAAATGTCTAGAGTCTGACTTTATATTGATAAATAGATTTCCTATCTGCTTATATTGTTGAATATTACTTTCCAGCTTTGATGGAAGATGGCATTGTGTAAGTTTTATTTCAGATTGCATTTTTATGCATTTATTATAATTAGTCCAATTTCACACCAACTTATTTTGCTGTTTTTCAAAGTAAGTTTATACAGAAAGCCACCTATTAGAAAAAGTCAGTGTTCATGGTGTAACTATGCAGTCACAATGTTATTCTATCAGTGTCAGACTTTGTCACATACAGTACATATCCTGTGACCTGTCTCCCCTCTGACCCACTTTTGCTATATGATCTTGGTGTTTCATTAAAAATAGGGTCTGGAAGCAGATTTGGTGACCAGCTCCATCAATGCTAAAGTGGTTAAAGTTTATTATTAATATTTCTGGCAATGGTAATTAATTCCCACTAGGGTCTTTAGATTTATCTATTCGCTAAATATGTGGAGTTAAGCGTCTTTAATAACATATGGTGACACTGTGCTAATATAAGACAAATTTCTAGAAGTTCAAAAAGATATGAAATGATCTACTCTGTATTAAAATAATTATGAAAGTATCATTATGGGTACTAGTAAACAAAGCACTTGCTGATTTAAAAACAAAAACACTACATTTTAAATTCCCTCCATTAATGCCACCCCCCTCCAATACTGTCTCCTAATTCAACACTTTTTGGTCTGAACAAAGACCAATGTAAAATCTACATTCATTTTATTTATTCGCTAAATTCTAGCATGGGCAATGTGGATTGAACATCATTTGCTGTTACAATTTGTGCATTTGATTTTCTACAATTTTTTGAAGCTGGGATACATTTTTTTTATAGGAAGCTTCTTCCCGTTACAGACACATTCTCTTTTTTGGTTTTACCCTAATTTTAATTCTCCATGAATCTTAAAGTTGAACTCTAGGCAGAATTAAATGACACAACTTAAAGTGGTTGTAAGCCTAGTTACACCACTTGTACTTATAGATAAGCCTCTGATAAGGCTTACCTCTAGGTACTGTAAATATCTCCTAAACCTGCATGGTTTAGGAGATATTTACCATATACGCTTGCGCCAATGTCATCGGCACATTCGCACTGAAGAAGCGGCTCAATTATGTTGTTCCTAAAGGGCCTGAGCAGAGTGATGTCATCGCAACTCCGGCCAATCACAGCGCCAGAGCCTGCAAACTTGCAAATAACTCTGGGAGACATGTCGCCGGTCACAGCGGTGTACGGGGACCGCTGAGGGGGCTTCGAACTAAGGTAAGTATTTCCTAATGAGCTAGTATGCGATCCGATATTGTCTATACAGATGGCTCTACACATGGACCTAAAGTCATCTGGTTCCTGCTGAACTGGTTGGTTTTCAGCCCATGTGTACTGATCTTAAGGAGCATGCTGATGGAGTATGCCTGGAATTCAGCTTTAAAGTGTATTTCCACTTTTGCACTCAAATCTGAGAATACCCCCCCCCCCCCCCCCCATTACATGTTTGTTATGTGTTTCCATTCACACAGCATAGCTAAAATAATTTCCCACTTTTCTATTTTTTTGTTGGAACAGAATTATACAAAGAACTCTATAGGCAGCTCCCATTGTGCTTTAGAAAACAAATAAAGAAAACAGACTGATGTTGAATTAACACTGACTTGTGATAAAATGCAGGGAGATGGATGTACATTTCCATGCGTTTTATGCCCATTTAAATGCACGATGACTTGCAATGATCTGCATTTTAGCACACTTGTAACATGCAGGTCAATGCATAGACACATAAAAAACAATTCTTTTTTATGTGTCCTGCTCACACTAGAATGCTGTGTTGACCTGTGTTGCGTTAAAATGCATACAGTATATGTTGCATTTTACTGCAAGGCAGGTCAATGCAGTGTTGTAGTGTGAACAGGATACATATATTTTTTTTTTTATGTCTATGCGTTGACCTGCATTTTTCAAGTGCATTAAAACGGAGATCAACGCAAGTCAATGCACGTTAAAACACACATGAAATGGATGGAAATGTACTTCCATTTTCTCTGCATTTTATCACAAGTCAGTGTGAATTCAGCCATTGAGGGACAGTGTTTATTTAAAGTGGTGGGCCACCCTGAAAAAAAAAACTTTAAAAAAATGTTAATAACAATTTAAAATGAAAAAAAAAAAAAAATTATTGTTTTTTTACTTACTTGGCTGTTGCTAGGCAGATCGTCGATGACTTTTAAAAAAAATTTTTTTTAGGTGAAACACCGCTTTAAAGTGTATTAACATACAGTTTACACCACCCAAGAGTTGAGATTAAAGATCCCTTTGTTAGGGCAGACAGTAAGCACATCTAATTTACAACTGATAATAAGGCTTTCCAGCACAGTACAGACAGGGTTAATTCTGATAAACTTCCCAGTCCCTTACATAGAAGGGGACATCTAGGTAGGGTTTTTTAAAGCAAGTAAAAAGGTAAGCAGCAATATGTATTCATTTTTTAAAGTTATACTACGTGAATGGAAATATGTAACAAATATAAAGTAGGAGTTATCCTGATTTGGCTGCAAAAGTGGAAGTACATTTAATGCCGCGTACACACGTTCGGACTTTTCCCGCCGGACCTAGTCCAGCGGACAATCCGCTGGACTTTCCAGCGGGGCTTCGCCGGACTTTCCGAGCGTGTGACTTGCCCACACACGCCCGGACTTCTCCGGCAGACAATCCGCGGGAAAAAGTTTTGAAAATGAACGGACTTGCCCACACACGGAGCAGTCCGTTCATTTAGAACGTAACTTCAGGTACGTAGCTAGCGTAGGCAGTAAATGCCGGCGCGCTAGCTCCGTCACCTGGCATGGATTTAAAGGGACTCCCCACGCCGAAAAACGGCGTGGGGGTCCCCCCCCAAATCCATCTCAGACCCTTATCCGAGCACGCAGCCCGGCAGGCCAGGCCTCCTGAGCCGTACCAGGCCACGTGCCCTCAACATGGGGGGTGCCCTGGGGAAAGGGGGGCCGTGCGGCCCCCCCACCCCAAAGCACCTTGTCCTCATGTTGATGAGGACAAGGGCCTCTTCCCGACAATCCTGGCCATTGGTTGTCGGGGTCTGTGGGCGGGGGGCTTATCGGAATCTGGGAGCCCCCTTTTATAAGGGGGCCCCCAGATCCTGGCCCCCCACCCTATGTGGATGAGTATGGGGTACGATGTACCCGTACCCATTCACCTAAGGTGTAAAATGTAAAATAAAAAAACACACTTTTGAAAAAAATATTTTATTGCACTGCTCCGGGGGTCTTCTTCCGTCTTGGGGGTCTTCTTGCCGGACTCCTCCGCCATTTACCTAGCTCTTTTACTGAGCGGAGAAGTCCGGCTACCTTCTTCGTCGTCGCCGCCGTCGTCTGGGGGTCTCGATCCGCCTTCGGGGGTCTTCCGGGGTCTCTTCTGTTCTTGCCGCTGTCGTCGCTTTCTGCGCCGCCTTCTTCTTCTTCTTCCGCCTTCTTCTTCTTCCGATGTTGACACGTCGCTCTCTCTGGCCGGAATGCCAGAGCCGCGCTGTGCTGGGACTTATATAGGGACAAGGGGACAGGGTCACATGCTCATGTCACATGGTGACCCCGCCCCCTTGTGATGTCACAGTCCCGGAGGATGCTGGGAATGTGACATCACAGGGGGCGGGGTCATCATGTGACATGAGCATGTGACCCTGTCCCCTTGTCCCTATATAAGTCCCAGCACAGCGCGGCTCTGGCATTCCGGCCAGAGAGAGCGACGTGTCAACATCGGAAGAAGAAGAAGGCGGAAGAAGAAGAAGAAGGCGGCGCAGAAAGCGACGACAGCGGCAAGAACAGAAGAGACCCCGGAAGACCCCCGAAGGCGGATCGAGACCCCCAGACGACGGCGGCGACGACGAAGAAGGTAGCCGGACTTCTCCGCTCAGTAAAAGAGCTAGGTAAATGGCGGAGGAGTCCGGCAAGAAGACCCCCAAGACGGAAGAAGACCCCCGGAGCAGTGCAATAAAATATTTTTTCAAAAGTGTGTTTTTTTATTTTACATTTTACACCTTAGGTGAATGGGTACGGGTACATCGTACCCCATACTCATCCACATAGGGTGGGGGGCCAGGATCTGGGGGCCCCCTTATAAAAGGGGGCTCCCAGATTCCGATAAGCCCCCCGTCCGCAGACCCGACAACCAATGGCCAGGGTTGTCGGGAAGAGGCCCTTGTCCTCATCAACATGGGGACAAGGTGCTTTGGGGTGGGGGGGCCGCACGGCCCCCCTTTCCCCAGGGCACCCCCCATGTTGAGGGCACGCGGCCTGGTACAGCTCAGGAGGGGGGGGGGGGGCTCGCTCGTCCCCACCCCTTTCCTGGCCTGCCGGGCTGCGTGCTCGGATAAGGGTCTGAGATGGATTTGGGGGGGACCCCCACGCCGTTTTTCGGCGTGGAGAGTCCCTTTAAATCCATGCCAGGTGACGGAGCTAGCGCGCCGGCATTTACTGCCTACGCTAGCTACGTACCTGAAGTCACGTGCTAAATGAACGGACTTTCCGATGAGCGGCAAGTCCGTTCATTTCAAAAGTCCGGCGGACTAGCCTACTAACGGCGGGATTGTCCGCTGGACTGCCAAGTCCAGCGGATAGTTTTAAAACAAAACTTAAAACTTTAGTAAGCCCGGTTTTTTGAAAAAAAAGCCGGCGGAGGCCCACACACGAGGGGATTATCCCCTGGACTTGAGTCCAGGGGATAATCCCGCGGGATAGTCCCTTCGTGTGTACGCAGCATAAGTCTTACTTCCTGCAATATGTTACATGGATACATCTACACCATGTTTAAATGTATTAATAAAAAGATGATTATTTTTTACATACTGCCACATTCTGTCAGACAGCTGCTTGTAATATCTCATATATCAACGTGCATCTGGGATTTTTCTGCTGATAATACTCATTGGGGGTTATTTACTAAAGGAAAATCCACTTTGCACTGCAAGTGCACTTGGAAGTGCAGTCGCTGTAGATCCGAGGGGGACATGCAAGGAAAATATAAAACAGCATTTTAGCTTACACATGATTGGATGATAAAATCAGCAGAGCTTCCACTCATTTCAGATCTACCCCTCAGATTTACAGCGACTGCACTTCCAAGTGCACTTGCAGTGCAAAGTGGATTTGCCTTTCGTAAAAAAAAAAACATTGTGAACACTGTAATATCTCACCTGGATGTATGTCCTTGATGGATGTTGTAACACATTTTTACTCATTGCTGAAGGATTTAAACAGCCCAACGAGTCTTAAGTTGGCCATAAATGGGTACAATTTCAAATGAAGATTCTTGTGAAAAGAAGGATCCAAGCTTGTTTGTTTATTTTCCTAAACATTAGTGGGCCAATTCAACATTCATTTTGGACCACAGTGATGGGAAAAGGCACAGGATGGAAAATATTTATTGAACAAAAGAATTTCTAAAATTGTATGTGGTTTTTGTTTGGTAAAGTCCATTCATTCTAAAATCAAATGCTAAAAGCAAACAAAATGTTTCAAATGACAAACGAATATTTTGAGAATGTTCGTATTAATTTTCCCAAAACTTTTTTAAGAATATTTGTTTAAAAAAAAAAAACGAGAAAACTAAATTGTTGCTTGATTGAATGATGGAAATCAGCAACGTCTACAGTGTTAAATTTAGTAGAAAACACCTATTTGAAGTCCCAAGGTTGTGAGCGGTTGGTGCACTGGCTCCTCCTAGCATGCAAGCAAACATATAGGTGAAAGAAAGTTGACAGCTCAATCTTCCACAATGAATGAGTTTAATAATCCAAGTGTAGTACAAAATAATACAGGGCTTATACGTTTCAGCGTGTGGCCTTACTCATAGTCAAGGCTAGGATAAGGCTACACACCGAAACATGTAAGCTCTGCATTATTTTGTACTACATCTAGATTACTAAACTCATTTATTGTGGAAGATCGAGTTGCTGGCTTTCTTTCACCTATATAAAAGTATACAGTCTATTTGTCTTTAGTATCCTTTACTTTTGTCTTTAGTATGTATATATATATATATATATATATATATATATATATATATATATATATATGTAGCGCCATCACCCCTTGTGGCGGCTGAGTTTTTCTGGGCTTACCAATTACCTCCACCAGCTCGTACTCATTGTTCTTGTCTAGGGGTTCCCAGGGTTAATACCCAGGATAGGATAAAAATAGGATTTTTATTTGCTTAAAACGTTGAACAGAAACACAGTCTCTCATTTGGGAATAGAGGGTAAGGATATAGAAGCTCATGCACTTTGGAGCTGCTGACACTCAATAAATGTGTCTCTAGAAGATCCAGGGAGTAGCCACTCGCAACTGGATAACTCAACTGTTGGATAAATCCTTGTTTTGTAGATCTAGCAGCCAACAAGTGATTTTAGCTTAGCAAAGTCTCTGCCACAGACTTGGTTGTGAAACTTTAGGTGAACACAAAGTCTCTCACAGGAACGTAGTTGTAACTGAAGGATAGGTTAGGAACTTTTCTTACAGTACCAGTATCTCGCAGCCGGTCCGGCGATACCGTAAGAAATGCGGATTCAATTAGTGTCCATACAGCTCAGCTTCCAGGCTCTTACTGAGCAGCCAGCCTCGTGCGTGGCCCTTCTCTGAAGAGTCCTCCCCTGGTTGCATGTAGAGTTGCTGGGCCTCTCCAATCCTGAGATGGCACCGGAACACTTCAGAATCCTCCCTCCAGTTACTGCACCTCAAACTAGCCAGTTCTGAGGCTTGGAAACGGATGGATCCGCACCCCAGGCTATGAGGGCCTCTGGGAGCTGGTCAGGAGGACCAGGACAATGGAGTCAACAACAACTTCTGGACCGAAACCCCAAATCACGTGACTTCAGCACCTTAAGTACCTTTTCCCGGAATACACAGCGGGACAAACGCGCCCACTGCTCCGAGCAGATATTGGTACCCAATGCGTCCAACCAGACTGCGTTCTAAGGCCTGGTCACAGGTGCACCCCACCTATGAGTAGGCAGAACCTCAATACAGCCCAGCCAACCTGATGCCAAAGCACAATTTAGAATAATTCACCCCAAAACTCAACTACAGTCTTGGGCAAAATCTAAATTTAAATGCATAGCGCGTACTTCTCAAAAGTACCGGCGCTATATATATATATATATATATATATATATATACTATATTAGCAAAAGTATTTTGACACCTGCCTGTACAAGCACTTGAGCTTTAATGGCATCCCAGTCTTAGTCCATAGGGTTGAATATTGAGTTGGTCCACCCTTTGCCGCTATAACAGCTTCTCTTCTGGAAAGGCTGTCAATAAGGTTTAGGAGTGTGCCTATGGGAATATTTGACCATTCTTCCAGAAGTGCATTTGTAAGGTCAGGCACTCATGTAGACGAGAAGGCCTGGCTTGCAGTCTCCACTCTAATTCATCTTAAAGGTGTTCTGTGGGGTTGAGGTTAGATCTCTGTGCAGGCCAGTCAAGTTCCTCCACCCCAAACTTGCTCATCCATGTCTTTATGGACCTTGCTTTGTGCACTAGTCCAAATCATTTGGTGGAGGGAAGATTATGGTGTGGGGTTGTTTTTCAGGGGTTGGGCTTGGCCCCTTAGTTCCAGTAAAGGGAACTCTTAGGGCGTCAGCAAACCAAAACATTTTGGACAATCTCATGCCCACAACTTTGTGGGAACAATTTGGTCCCTTCCTTTTCTAACATGACTGTGCACCAGTGCACAAAGCAAGGTCCATAAAGACATGGATGAGTGAGTTTGGGGTGGAGGAACTTGACTGACCTGCACAGAGTCCTGACCTCAACCTGATAGAACACCTTTGGGATGAATTAGAGCAGAGACTGCGAGCCATACCCACAGTATATATTAGTATATATTATTAATATGCACCAAAGGCTGCTATTATTTTATAGATATACTATAAATATACTATAACATGCTAGATTTTGGCAATATCTGTATACTGTAAACGAATCAAAGACTGGCAAAGAAACTTGTTTCATGCAGGCATTATAAGCTAGATATTTCCTGGCACTGTAACATAGTTTAAAGATTTATTGGAGGCAGAAGTTGCCATTATAAACCTCCTTGTACTAGAGGACTTTAATACTTTTACAAAGTGGCTAGTATTAAAATTTCACTGGGATCAGAGACTAGTACTGTATATATTTATTGAAACCAGTTTTAACATCATATTTACTGGCATCTGAGAGTGACATAGTTTTACTGGCTTAAGAAGCTGGCAATATATTTTCTACATGTTCAAAAAATACAGTATGACAACTGTATGCCCCACTTTCTACATTTTCTTTAGGTCTCACATTTGCTAAAGCCAGTTCTGGAGTAAACTCTAAAGCTAAAGTTTTGGCCAAAAGATGACATTAACTAATATTGAGCCTTGCTATCTGTCAAAGATCATGAAACAGGAGTTTCAGGGCCAAAATCAGAAAACACACAGCAAATTAATCCTCAAAACAAATTAAAAACTTATAGTATTTAGTCCCCATACTGCATGTCAAAAGGAAACTTTCTCCATCTGCTCTCTCTGCAGCCACTGCATTGCCCCCTCCAGTCATTTACATTCCACATGAAGACCTCCTGGGAGGAGAAGAAAAATATTTTCAAATGCCAAGGCACACACATATTCCCCAGCCAGGTAGCCAAAGCTTAAATGAAAAAAAGCCTCTCAAAATACTACAATGGTTTCAATAACATCCTACAAGCAAAAAACAAAATAATTGATAAGGATAATGCTCCTTGACAATATCTAAGGTGTCTCACATATAGAGTTTATTTTTCAGCATACCATATTGCTTTATGCCTCTTGTAAAGTTCTTGCTCACTAAAAATTGTCAGTGGAGAGCTGAAAAAGGATGGGAAGCTTTGATGAAAACCTTTTTTTTTGTATGGAGATTTGGTCAGCTGCTTTCTTCCAGGGCTTCACCCAGTCAAAGCCACAAGTCTCACTTCAGGGATTCCACTTTCTGCAGTTTTCAGGCTTTACTATGGGCCCCCTCCAGGCTTGCCAAGCTGTTGTTCTCCATGGATCTTTCTAGCCCTGCCCATTTCAGTTCAGTAGATAGTAATTATTATCCTCATAAACTGCATTCATTGCAGTGAAGTCAAGGGTAGCTCTGGTAACAAAGATGAACAAGCTGGAGGGATCCAAGAACAACACATCACCCCTTTGGCTCCCCAACAGTGGCAGAGTCTTCTGCTGAAGAGCACTATTAGGTTCTGGACCAACTGCATGCAAATTGGTTCTGACAATGTAGTGCCTCTCACCTGGCTGCAGATCACTTGCCCAGCTACCGATGCCTCATTATGTTGCCTCTCTAAACTCCTGAGAGACCAAAGCTGAGGAGCTCATATTGGCATGTCAAGGAACCCAGGGAGTTGTAGGAAGTTGAGTTAACAGGGACTACACCTGCATCTAAGCATGGAAAGGAACTGGGCACTGTGCACAGGCTCATTGCACAGTAGTGCTGCTGATGGTGAATCAGAATCGTCTGGCTTCCTTCATGGCAGCAGGTCATGGCTAAGCAGTGTCCTCTTTTCAAAGTATGAAACCATCATTAACCCTGTTAAGGGCTGATGTCTTTAGTCTCAGTCCAAGTTCTCCGGGACTAGCCGTTAGATCTTTAAACTTTTTCATGCCTTATCTTATACTGTTTTATGATTTTGCTGTGCTCTCATTCAATGACATATTGTCATGGCTTTCTGTATTACAGATTCATTTTTTTTTCATTTTAAAGCAATAAAAATAACAAGAAACAATCATTAGTGTTGTTGTACTGTATACTGTATGTATTAAGTAACTTAGTGTCTTAGATGTTCAAATTTCCATGTAACTTCAAAAAGTTATATTGTCTTCAGGTTACAGCATTTAGCAAAATGATAGAAAATTGCCAAATTTTGTTTACGCCCTGCAAGCACAATTGCATCAAATTGTGAATGGTTAATCATACTGTTAGTAAGAATGCTGCCTCTGCTTAAAAAATGTTTTCAGATTTGAGAAAACCCCACTATATAAACCCACTAACCTTTTAGATGTTTATCAGGAGAAGGTGTCTTGGCTGACTGCAGGTTTTTTCTTTTTTTAGTAATGTTAGAGTGAGCCTGTCCCAAGTCTGTCCTCATAAACATACTATTATTATTTCAACATTAACATTACAATGATATTACAACATTAACCTGCAAGATGCCTAGCATCCAGGGCTGTTGTAGGGGGCCCAGGTACACAGGGAGGCCTAGACAGCAGGGGGGTCAGTGCTTTCAGCTGCTAGGGGATGAGACACAGACATAGGACAACATTCTGTAATTTCCCCCCCTGCTCTGCAACACCAATCCCCCTCATGGTCCTGCCCACATCTGACCCCCCCTGTGTGCCCAACCCTGCAGCCCTGCCTGCTTTCCTCTCCCACTGGCTGCTGCGGGTACACAAAGGGGACGAATAAGGGGACGAATAAGAATTTATGGTCTAGAGCCCTACGGATGACATGAGTAACGATGACACATAGGAACAACACAAAACTCACCAACATGAAATAGACCTGAAAGTGTGCCTTGGTCTACCGTATGGTACACCAAATAAGGGGGCATACCCTAGATAAAGAATGATAAGAAGTAGTTATGGAATAATGTGGAATGAGTATTCAGTCTGGGGTAAGAATACTTGGAAGAGGCTTTTAAAAGGGGAGGGTGGGTGGGTATCACGCACAGGAAACCGACAAAGACCGGCGGCCTTTGGGCTGCTTAAATACCCTCCGGGCTCCTCCCATAACTTCAGGCCGGTACCCGGCCTTCCAATTTATGGTCTAGAGCCCTACGGATGACATGAGTAACGATGACACATAGGAACAACACAAAAACTCACCAACATGAAATAGACCTGAAAGTGTGCCTTGGTCTACCGTATGGTACACCAAATAAGGGGGCAAAAACCTTCAGGTAGGGGATAATTATTTATTAAAGGCAATGTCACTGAGTAAGTCGAGCAAAGGCCTGAGCCATCTCTAACTGTGGGTTAGGAATGTAGCGAGAGAAGCAGGCCGATTTCCACCGACCCAGCTTCTTGATCACGTGGTCCGGAACCCCCTGTCTTGAGGCCGTCGTGGCCGCCCCGATCCGGAATGAATGACCGGAGTACTGGCTGGGGTCCAACTGAAGATTGCCGAGAAGGACCCGGACATGTTTCACGAACTGCGACGAGTTGAGGGGTTTTACCGGAAAGGGTAGAAGCGGACTGGACCCTGGGCGGTCGGATAGCAGTGCCGTCAGGCGGTTTAACACGGCAACTGGGCACCAGTTGTTGTGAGTCCTGTACAGGTGAATATCTACTCCGGAACCTCGCTGCTGAGTTTTGGATGTCGCCAAGTGAAGGACGTAGTGATCCTGGTGGCGGCAGAGATTACTTCTATGCAAGACTGGACCGGCTGGGTGGCTGCGAGTGAACTCGCTGGGCCGTAGAAACCCATAAAACGCCATGTGTATCGCAGCCTGCAGGACGGTGCTGAGGAGGAGACCGAAAGGGGACCTATCCAGGATGTCAGACATCCCCTTGAAGATCTCCCCCGTGATAGGCAGCCGCTTCGGGCTGACTGGCGGCTGGTGTTTCTGAACTCCACGTAGTAGAGCCCTCACTGCGTGGCAGGAGAACACCGAAGGCCTCGCGGGGTCTTGAAGTGACAAGTAGTGCTGCACCCCGGCCACGTACTGGCGTATCGTGCTGTGTGACAGTGCTAGGTGAGAATGACAATAGGCGATGAACGCCAGGACCTGCTTGAGGCTGGAAGACTCACAAGGGCGATGGGGCAGGAACTTGTTAAACGCCCTCTAGGCCGTCCGGTAGGCCCGACGGGTGTTGCGGGCGAGCGAGGCGTTAATGATGTTGGTAGCTGAGCGTAGATGTGGGGCTAGTCCAAGGTCAGTTGTGACCAATCCGGGATAGTGGCTGAAAGATGGTAGGCTCCTGGCATCTGTTCAAAGAAAGAAACAAAGTTAAAACGGGAGAGTGCGTCCGCTGCTGAGTTAAACTTCCCTGGAATGAATGAGCAGTAAACATTGAACTGATGCTGTAGGGATAGCTGGACCAGTCTGCAGAGGAAGGACATGACGGGCCTGGACTTAGACCTGCCCTTGCTGATGATCTCGGCTGTGGCTTGATTGTCTGTCGTGAAAGCCACCGTCTGTCCAGACCAATGGTGACCCCATAGGTGAGCGGCTGCTACGATGGGGAAGAGCTCAAAGAGGGCTGACGTGGTAGTGAAGCCCGGTGTGGCTAGTGCTTGAGGAGGCCAAGGGGTGGCGAACCACAAATGGCCAAAAATGGCGGCTCATCCTGTGGATGCCGCCGCATCGGTCACCACCTGAGGTGACTGCGTGGACACGACTGGGATGAACAGCGACACACCGTTCCAATTACTAAGAAAGTGTTCCCACATGGCCAGATCTGCCCTGGCTGCAGAATCCAGCCTGATGACCTGGTCTGGGTCCTGGTTGTAGGACAGGAAGACCAATAACCGGGACACGAAGGAGCGGCCCTGGGGGATGATCCTCACAGCGAAGTTCAGCATCCCGAGGAGAGACTGAAGTTGCTTCTGAGTACATCCCCCCACCCGGGTGAACTCTCGCAGAACCATCCTGATACGGTCCAACTTATCCGCGGGAAGGCTGGCCTGCATGGCAAGCGTGTCAAGGTCGATGCCCAAGAACGTGATCTTGTGTGCCGGCCATCAACCTTGTGCTCCGCTATGGGGACGTTCAGATTGTCGAAAACTGTCCTCAACTTTCCCAGGTCCCCTGGGGGAGCCCCGGGCGGTTCTATCAGAAGGAAGTCATCCGAATAATGGATGACCTCGTGGCACTGTGCTTCATGGAGAAGGATCCACGCCAAGGTCTCGGCGAACTTGTCAAAAAGCCAAGGACTACTCTTAGACCCGAAGGTCAGTTTGGTCGCGAAATAATATCGCTCCCTCCACTTGATGCCGTGCCAGCACCACAGGGAAGGATGAATGGGCAGCAGCTTGAAGGCGTCGGATATGTCCGCCTTCGAGAGCCAAGCACCCACCCCCGCCCTGAGAATGGCCTGGATAGCCATGTCTACCGAAGTATACTTCAGTGAGAACTCCTCGGAGGGGATGAGCGAGTTGAGACTGGGAACGACGGAAGAATGAGGCGCTGACAGATCATACACCAGACGTTTTTTATTTGAAAATTTCCCCTGTACAAGCCCGATAGGGCTAACCCTCCAGATGCTAAAGGGAGACTGACTGAACGGGCCTATCATGAAGTCCCGATCCAACTCCGTCTGCAGAAGGACGTCAATCGCTGGCTCATCTGTTGCTGCTGAGCGTAGGTTCGGACATTCGTGGGTGGAGTGGGGCAGGGTGATGAGCCCGGTATGAAACCCATCGGTGAAACCCCTGATGAGGTAGCTGGCAAGTGACGGAGTGGGGTGTGAGGTCAAGTAAACATCGAGCCAAAGGACATTGACCCGGCTTAGTCATGGTTTCTTCTGTTTGACCTCACATAAGATCCTGAGGTGCGCCCTCTGGCATAGGGTGCAAACGTGCAAGAGCCGGCACTGGCTGAAATTGCAGGAGCCGTAATTGAAATTGTTGCAAATGGCGGCTCCCCCAACCATCCGCACCGGACGTCCCAACTTGTCCACCTTCTGCCCTTGCGCCGGGGCCTGCTGAGCCTGGCTCGTGCTGGTAGAGGCCGTGCTAGCTATCGGATGGACAGAGGCTATGTTGGCACACCAGACCGTGGTGTGGGACGCTGACTGACAGACAGCACATAGCGGGGAGCGTAGACCCGCGAAGTGGCGGCAGAACAACTCCGTGTCCACTACGCTCCAGTCCGTTGTCAAATGAAACTGTAAGAATCTGGCCGCGGCTTTGGCCGAGAAGGACCGATGATAATCGTAGAACGCTGAGCCACCGTATTTGTGGCCCAGGTCTACGATCAAATGGAGGTAGAGGTCCAGTTCCTCCCGTCTGCCGGGGGAGGCTGAGCACAGCACGTCCCTGAACATGCCGAAGGCGAGCGTGAACTCGGGCACCGTGAGCTTTTTGTTGAGCCTCGGATCCTTTGCTTTTAAAACCACCGAGACGTCCCCCCAGGTGTAGGCCTTGTTCTCGGCCAAGTCATGGACCGAGATCATGAGTGAGGCCAGGTTAACGTCTCTGCCCTCTAGAATGTCCTTCCTTACGCTGGGTGGCACCAGGTGGGAAGGGTGAACGGTAGTCGTGGCAAGCTCACTACCTGCGGCCGGTGCACTGATGGCTGGGACCACCGCAGGGTCCGGAACCGTGGCAGCCGGGCTGGTCTCTAGACGAGACACCCTGTCCTGGACCTCAACGATTGAGGAAGACAGGGAAGACACGAGGGTGTGTAGCTGAGCGACGGCGGCTGAAATCGATTCCAGAGACGCCTGCTGGCTGCTGGGGCTTGCTGCGGCCGGTGGTGGGAAGAGGAGCCTGAATAGCTCCGCCTTCCTGGCCGCGGACGAGAAGGGTTTCCCTCTGCGCCTCAGCTCGGCGGACAGCCTGGGAATTGTCCATGCCCTAAGAGACTGGACACTGCCAGCCTCGGAGGCTGACGCCGGGGATAGCGGGGTGGTGAGGTCATCGCTGCCGACTGATGACATGGCGGCTGCCAAGACCCGTTACTTAGTAGACTGGTCACGTGTCTGCAGGCTGGGCCTATAAAGAGGTGCCAAGAAATGAGTTTGGACGTGTCACCTATGGTATACGTACCTGTCATGAGAAAGCAGGAGCCCCCCCGTGCCCCTGCGTTTTTGTTTTTTTTTACCTGCTGGAACCCTGATCAAGCTGGGGCAGGTGGACCTACTGAATCCGACTGACCTGAGAAAGTGTGAGAGAAAGTACCTATTTAAGAGCCTGAAACTGCTGCCGTCCAGAGCGACGGAACCCAACGTAGATGATAACAACAGGCGATAGTGACTTAAGTCGACTGCCGAGACCGCTGTGGAACCAAATGACAGATAACAACACGAATGACTGACATGACATGTTGCCTTAACTGAAATGAACTTCCCGTGACAGGGCCCGGCCCATTCGTACCGTATGGGGGTGACTGTGAGCCGGACTCTGGAGCACGTACAGAAATGAGGCAACCGTGAAATGAGGCCAACTGCCTGGGTACGCTGAGGCCGAACTGTGACATCCAGCTGCCACCGGGTCCGACTCCAAGCTTTTTTTTTTTTTTTTTTCATAGAAATGCGGCCAGCCTAGGGCACGCCGGCGCAAATTCGTACAGGCAGGTGACCAATTAACGCCGGGGCGTGGTAAGGTGACACAGAAATGATATAACATGACAAGGACAAGAATCAAAGTCTCCCTTTTTTTTTTTTTTTTTTTTTGCGATTCCGCCCCTGGCGCATGTATTGAAATGAGGCCGGGCCTAGGGCACGCCGTCACGAATTAGTGCGAGGAAGTGACTGCATTCATGCCGGGCGTGGTAAGGTGACAGAAATGACATACCATGACAGGGGCAAGAATCAGGAATGTACGCAACCAGTGATGCGATTCCGCCCTTGGCGCATGTATTGAAATGAGGCCGGGCCTAGGGCACGCCGTCACGAATTAGTGCGAGGAAGTGACTGCATTCATGCCGGGCGTGGTAAGGTGACAGAAATGAGATACCATGACAGGGGCAAGAATCAGGAATGTACGCAACCAGTGATGCGATTCCGCCCTTGGCGCATGTATTGAAATGAGGCCGGGCCTAGGGCACGCCGACACGAATTAGTGCAGGGAAGTGACTGCATTCATGCCGGGCGTGGTAAGGTGACAGAAATGAGATACCATGACAGGGGCAAGAATCAGGAATGTACGCAACCAGTGATGCGATTCCGCCCTTGGCGCATGTATTGAAATGAGGCCGGCCTAGGGCACGCCGACACGAATTAGTGCAGGGAAGTGACTGCATTCATGCCGGGCGTGGTAAGGTGACAGAAATGATATACCATGACAGGGGCAAGAATCAAGAATGTACGCAACCAGTGATGCGATTCCGCCCTTGGCGCATGTATCGAAATGAGGCCGGGTAGTCGTGCATCTGGATCGCCCCGATCGGAGCATCTATGGATGCGACCGGACCAGGATCGAAACGATGGCATGAACGCCCTGTTTAACTGATGCGAAATGATTTAGCATGACCGAATGGCCTGATACGTTAGCCATGTTTGAAATGATGAAATGATTGTCATGCTAATACGTGAAATGTTTCGACACGGTCGAAGTGATTCGTACAATTAACATGCCAACAGCGATTCGGAATGCAAATAGCGATTCGGCACGCTCGCTGGCGCAAACGATTTGAATAACGGCAGGACATGAACGATGCGTGTGAGTGCGAACGGCACCCGTGCGTGAGTCATGTTTGAACGATTCGAAGACTGCGTAGCACGACCGCGAAAGGGGAACCCTTGAGTGCCGGATGCGGCATCGGTCGGAGTGTTGTGGCGGGCGGCCCTGAATGTGCGTGCCGCTAGATGGCTCCCGATCGTGTACAACCAAAAACGTGCGAGTAAGTGTTTAGTTTTCGAGACAAGCAGCGCGTGGTTCGTGAGCTACGCAGACCACAGTTTAGTGACATGATAAGCAGTGCATGAGAACCTAAAACATGGGAGCCGAAGCCCTACCTGCGACAGCCGAACCAGACTCTTTATACGAAACTGCGACTCGGCGACACCAGTGCGACACGAAGGGATAACACAACTTACGAACACGGGACGCGGGACTGCAACAAGAGTAGACGGACAGACGAAAACAGAGCTCACGAAACGGCACCAACAGCGCTTGTCTCGAACGAGTCGGTCCTAGATGTCTGACGTATCAGATATCACGCACAGGAAACCGACAAAGACCGGCGGCCTTTGGGCTGCTTAAATACCCTCCGGGCTCCTCCCATAACTTCAGGCCGGTACCCGGCCTTCCAATATGTCCTTCCTGTTCTGAATGGACACAGTGAGTGAACGACACAGATTGCTCCTGTGTCCATTTATAGCAGAAGCATAGTAAACTGTTATTTGTTTTACATACAGTGACCGGAGCATTACATTACCATAGTATCACTGTACTACTCTGGGAGGTGATCACAATTTTTTTGTTTTTTTACACATATGATTCATTATAACAGTTATAAGCAACCATTTTATTCTGAAAGAAAACCATTCATTCAGTGTTTACTATTGTATTGAATAGCTTTTTACACACTATGATTGCTTATAACTGTGAATTTTATAGTTATAAGCAACCATTTCTTGTTTGCTTTTGTGATTAGCTGTGATTGGCCCCAGCTAATTACATGGTACAGATGGGTTGTGATTGGCCATGTCTGTACCATGCGATCACTGTGACCAATCACAGAGCCCATCACAATAGTGCACAATGATTTGAATGGCACGAATCAAAGCCTTTCATTGTAATACAATTGCCATATGATCTGCTGTGATTGGCCACAGTGATCACATGGTACCAGCAGCGGGCCGGTACAGTTATCTGTCATCAGCTGTGTCCGGTTTACACAGTCAGTGACAGATGGCACCAAAGCACAGCATGTGGGGGCACGCGCAAGGCGCGATCCTGGGTGAATGTCATATGACGTCCTCCTAGTATAACAGGGATCCGCTCGGCTGTCATATTATAATAAGACAGGCAGCTTTCTTTTACAGATTCGGCATTCAAAGTGAACAAAGCTCTAACATTAGGTTAAGGGAGATGCGCCAATCAAAAAAAGATGTGTGTATCCTTAAGCACCTTAAAAAACTCTGTTTGAAGGAACTTGTTGTATGTTACTGCTTATCAACTGTGGATCCCTTTAGGGACAAGTCAGTCCTATAGTGGGTGTGGTGAGATAAAATGACGATTAGCATCAATTACTATGCTGTGGTGCTAAATACTCCTATACAGACGGGTAGATATTTTTAAACACTCCTTTCCCTTACAAAAGAGTCTTTATAACACAATCCTAATTCCGTGGAGGAAAACCAAATCCTCTTGGTCATATAAAACCCAATCCTGTAAGGAAAAAGATTTTTACAAAATATATATAAATTTTTTTTGCAAGGTATACATATATGTGTGTCTATGATCCTGTGAAAAAAAGAAACTGTGTAAACAAACCACTATGCGTGTGTATCTATACTCCTGTGAAGGAAAATTTGGTACAACCAAACCGCACTCTTACCCAAAAAAACAAAAAACAAACCAGCACGCCAAATGATGTGTTTTGTGTATGACGTGATACAATTCCCCCCTCCCCTCCTGTGATCCCACTCCTGTAAAGGAAAATTCAGAGAATGTCCAAATTCTCAAATTACATGTGCCATAAAAAATTAATATGCAACATAAAAAGGAAAACGATCTATTGTATATAAAGAAAGTCCATATGCTGACACCACTGTTATTTAAATCGGTCCGTGACCCATCAGTTCCACTCAAATGCACCACTGGTGATTGACTCCTTCGCAGATAATGTATATCACCCTTGTGTAAATCCACCACCACTATAACAATGGCCACTCACCAGATTTAGGTGAGTTTTTGGCGTTTGGTTAATGTGTCTGGATAACCACTCCTTTGCTCAGATTTGTCCTCTCTCAGGAATCCAAATTGCGTTTATTGCAGGGAATGGCCTCCGTGCTCCAGGGAAATAATAATAAGAAATGCTCCCATAGCGTAATACGTTCAACAAAAATGTATTCAAACAAAGAAGGTTTAAAAGACAAGCAAGCTGTTCACTCACATTCTCCTGTGCCCTCAAAGCTGGTACTGAGCCTCTCTAGACGTGTAAAGGGGGACCTCCAATCACAGAAAAAAACGCAATTGTTACTCCATGGCCGACAGGAGATATCCGGTCGGGCGGCACACCCACAGAATGATGAGCAACACGCACTTCCGGCGGAATGACGCAGGGTACACCAATATGACGTCTTGCAAACTTCCGGCGGGAGAGGGGGGAAGCAAGATGGCGGCCGCAAAACTTCCGGTGCAGCGGAAAAAACGAAAAGTAAGTGCAAACAGGTGTAACCACCAAAACAATAGGAAAAGGGGTATAAATAGGAGTGGGGGGCTATATCCAGCAGCTTCCTGATGACGCATATCTTCATGCGAAACGCGTAGAGGCTGCTGGGTAATTCTACTACAGGTCAGTTGGCGGGTGAACGAGGGGACAGGTGACACAACATTGCGTTTTTTTCTGTGATTGGAGGTCCCCCTTTACACGGCTAGAGAGGCTCAGTGCCAGCTTTGAGGGCACAGGAGAATGTGAGTGAACAGCTTGCTTGTCTTTTAAACCTTCTTTGTTTGAATACATTTTTGTTGAACGTATTACGCTATGGGAGCATTTCTTATTATTATTTCCCTGGAGCACATAGGCCATTCCCTGCAATAAATGCAATTTGGATTCCTGAGAGAGGACACATCTGAGCAAAGGAGTGGTTATCCAGACACATTAACCAAACGCCAAAAACGCACCTAAATCTGGTGAGTGGCCATTTTTATAGTGGTGGTGGATTTACACAAGGGTGATATACATTATCTGCGAAGGAGTCAATCACCAGTGGTGCATTTGAGTGGAACTGATGGGTCACGGACCGATTTAAATAACAGTGGTGTCAGCATATGGACTTTCTTTATATACAATAGATTGTTTTCCTTTTTATGTTGCATATTAATTTTTTATGGCACATGTAATTTGAGAATTTGGACATTCTCTGAATTTTCCTTTACAGGAGTGGGATCACAGGAGGGGAGGGGGGAATTGTATCACGTCATACACAAAACACATCATTTGGCGTGCTGGTTTGTTTTTGTTTTTTGTTTTTTTGGGTAAGAGTGCGGTTTGGTTGTACCAAATTTTCCTTCACAGGAGTATAGATACACACGCATAGTGGTTTGTTTACACAGTTTCTTTTTTTCACAGGATCATAGACACACATATACAGTGGTGTGAAAAAGTGTTTGCCCCCTTCCTCATTTCCTGTTCCTTTGCATGTTTGTCACACTTAAGTGTTTCGGAACATCAAACCAATTTAAACAATAGTCAAGGACAACACAAGTAAACACAAAATGCAATTTGTAAATGAAGGTGTTTATTATTAAAGGTGAAAAAAAATCCAAACCATCATGGCCCTGTGTGAAAAAGTGATTGCCCCCTAAACCTAATAACTGGTTGGGCCACCCTTAGCAGCAACAACTGCAACCAATCGTTTGCGATAACGTGCAATGAGGCTTTTACAGCGTCCTGGAGGAATTTTGGCCCACTCATCTTTGCAGAATTGTCCTAATTCAGTTACATTAGAGGGTTTTCGAGCATGAACGGCCTTTTTAAGGTCATACCACAACATCTCAATAGGATTCAGGTCAGGACTTTGGCTAGGCCACTCCAAAGTCTTCATTTTGTTTTTCTTCAGCCATTCGGTGGTGGACTTGCTGGTGTGTTTAGGATCATTGTCCTGCTGCAGAACCCAAGTTCGTTTCAGCTTGAGTACACGAACAGATGGTCGGACATTCTCCTTCAGGATCTCTTGGTAGACAGCAGAATTCATAGTTCCTTTTATCACGGCAAGTCTTCCAGGTCCTGAAGCAGCAAAACAGCCCCAGACCATCACACTACCACCACCATATTTTACTGTTGGTATAATGTTCTTTTTCTGAAATGCAGTGTTCCTTCTACGCCAGATATACTTGGACACACACCTTCCAAAGAGTTCCACTTTTGTCTCATCGGTCCACAGAATGTTGTCCCAAAAGTCTTGGGGATCATCAAGATGTGTTGTGGAGAAATTGAGACGAGCTTTGATGTTCTTTTTGCTCAGCAGTGGTTTTCTCCTTGGAACTCTGCCATGCAGGCCATTTTTGCCCAGTCTTTTCCTGATGGTGGAGGCATGAACGCTGACCTTAACTGAGGCAAGTGAGGCTTGCAGTTCCTTGGACGTTGTTGTGGGGTCTTTTGTGACCTCTTGGATGAGTTGTCGCTGCGCTCTTGGGGTAATTTTGGGCGGCCGGCCACTCCTGGGAAGGTTCACCACTGTTCCATGTCTTCGCCATTTGTGGATAATGGCTCTCACTGTGGTTCGCTGGATTCCCAAAGCTTTGGAAATGGCTTTATAACCCTTTCCAGACTGATAGATCTCAATTACTTTCTTTCTCAATTGTTCCTGAATTTCTTTGGGTCTCGGCATGATGTGTAGCTTTTAAGGATCTTCTGGTGGACCTTACTGTGTCAAGCAGCTCCTATTTAAGGGATGCCTTGATTGGGAACAGGTGTGGCAATAATCAGGCCTGGGTGTGGCTAGAGAAATTGAACTCAGGTGTGGACAACCACAGTTATAGTATGTTTTAACAAGGGGGGCAATCCCTTTTTCACACAGGGCCATGATGGTTTGGATTTTTTTTCACCTTTAATAATAAACACCTTCATTTACAAATTGCATTTTGTGTTTACTTGTGTTGTCCTTGACTATTGTTTAAATTGGTTTGATGTTCTGAAACACTTAAGTGTGACAAACATGCAAAGGAACAGGAAATGAGGAAGGGGGCAAACACTTTTTCACACCACTGTATGTATACCTTGCAAAAAAAATTTTATATATATTTTGTAAAAATCTTTTTCCTCACAGGATTGGGTTTTATATGACCAAGAGGATTTGGTTTTCCTCCACGGAATTAGGATTGTGTTGTAAAGACTCTTTTGTAAGGGAAAGGAGTGTTTAAAAATATCTACCCGTCTGTATAGGAGTATTTAGCACCACAGCATAGTAATTGATGCTAATCGTCATTTTATCTCACCACACCCACTATAGGACTGAGTTGTCCCTAAAGGGATCCACAATTGATAAGCAGTAACATACAACAAGTTCCTTCAAACTGAGTTTTTTAAGGTGCTTAAGGATACACACCTTTTTTTGATTGGCGCATCTCCCTTAACCTAATCTCAATAAGTAAACGGACATCTGGTCTCTTCTTACTTTCTAGAGTGCAGCCTTCATAAAACGCATATCAGTATAACAGTTGGCGCCGGTACCCCCTTTTTCTGTGTTTTATAAAGCTCTAACATTGCTTCTTTGAAAAATGACATTGCAAAGTTATCATTCTCCTCTTTTGAGTACATTAAACTCATATATTGAATTAAATGCATTTCAATGGCAGTGTGTGTTTCCCATATCTATGCTTCTTCAAATTAATGTATAATAACAAGATATTAGGGAAATTTACATGCATTAATACCTCTCCTTCCATCAAATTCATCCATTGTTCTCCTTCAAATGCCACTTCATGAATTGACATACATATTTAGACCCAGTCTGTAGTGGACAGTATGCTCACCTGCTCACTTGTCACCATCTACAGGCAGCCTAATGCCGCGTACACACAATCGGCATTTCCGACAACAAATGTTCAAAGGGAGCTTGTTGTCGGAAATTCCGACCGTGTGTAGGCTCCATCGGACATTTTTTGTCTGGATTTCCAATTCGGCAATACGCTGGGGCTGGGGGAACATGACTGACCATATGTTTTCTGTAGGCTCATGTTACTCTCTTTCTCTATCTCAGAACCAACATCATAATCAAGTAATGTCTGTGCATTGTCAAGAAGCAATTGGCTGGCGCTGTGTTCAAATAATTCAGCTGACTCCTCCATGCATAATGCTGGGGCTATGGCAGGAGTAGCTGTGAACAAGGAGGCAGAATAAGCTGCTCTCGCAGCTGCGGTAGACTGTGCACTAGTGTCAGCTTGGGTCATAGAGGATGAGGAGGATTTAGTAAGCCAGTCCACCACCTCATCTGCATGCTGTGGCTGAATAGCATGGGCAACATCACTAAACAGAGACTAATGTGCCCTGCCTGGGGACGGACCATGTCCACCTTTGCCTGTGCTGACCCACTTATAATGGCATGGGAACATCTGCTTTCCTGCTCGATCTATCTTCAATCCAACAACACACTGCTAAAGCTTCCTATAGGAAGGAACCTTTTATAGTGTGGGGTGGAACTATGAGCACTGAGCCATGATTGGACAAAGTCATCATCACTTTGTCCAAATAGGGCTCTGAGGAAGGACCATGTCCACCTTTGCCTGTGGACACAGTCGCTGCTGGCCCCCTCATAATGGCATGGGAACATCTGCTTCTCCTTGTTGGCCTCCCAGACATGATGGGGGGGGGGGGGGCATTACCAAACTTTTATAGAAACTAGGAAATGTGTAATTGGATGCAATTTATTGAATAGAAAGTGGTGTTTGGTACACATTAAATTGAGGACTGATAGAAATGTAAAAAAAAACTATAACAAAATAAAAAGGGAAACACCAGCATTGCAGTCGGAAAAACTGTGCTTGACAATTTAAAAAAAAAGGGGCAGGCAGGGGACAAAATAAAAAAAATATAAACACACAGCAACCAAAAAAAAGGGGTATACAGCACTGTATACAGCAATAAATGTTATGTCATGCTGTGTTAAATACTGCATTACACAAGCACACTGCACTGACAATACACTATACTCACACTATACTCACACTATACCCACACTATACTAACACTACACTAATACTCTACACTCAGAGTGATAATAAATCAAAAAGAGGAGAGAGAAGTGCCAAGCCAATCCTTTAAACAGCTTAGGAATTTATTCACTAAATAAGTATAAAACTGCTTGCCTACAGTCATCTAGATAACTATCTTTTACTTTTTACAACCTTACCTTATTCTGTTTTATACTTATATACTGAATAAATTCCTAAGCTGTTTAAAGGATTGGCTTGGTGCTTCTCTCTCCTCCTTTTGCTTTCCTGTTGTTCACAGTGATTGGGTTCCCCAGCCCGTGCCTGAAGCAGCCTCGCTCCCTTTACAGCCTCCATTTAGAGACTTTTTTTAGAGACTAATTTTTAGGGGTTCATCCCCCAGAACTTTCAATCCACTCACCATTCACATGGTTGCACCTTGCAGATGCATGCCTTTTCATTAAAATTTTAAACTTTAATCTTTTTCATCAGATGGTTTAGCGCTGAACATTATACCAATATTGTGTATGTGTTTCCTCCTAATGTCACAATAAATCAACACACTAACTTGCTAGTAGCAAACAGAGCCCTGCTATATCTATCTCCAATCCAACAAAACACACTGCTAAAGCATCCTGTGGGAAGGAACCTTTTATAGTGTGGGGTGGGACTATGAGCACTGAGCCATGATTGGACAAAGTCATCAATACTTTGTCCAATCAGGGCTCTGACAGTGCTCTGTGCCCTAATTGGTCCGGTGCAAGGCTTTATCCAATTGGGGCCCTAGAATGCACTGTGCAGGGTGAACAGGCAATGTCCCGGGCTGAACCTTTGCTTGGCCCGAACCCTTCGCCCAACTCGTAAACAAGTTATAGTGGCCCAAAACTTCCACTAAATGTCAGCATACTACAAAGCAATAACATCCTAATGAAGTTCAATAGAACACAGAAAGAATACATGAATGTGGGGCAGAACATCCACAGTGCCTAGGATGCGTAAAGTGGGAGAAAACTTGCTTAGCACATTCAATCTTTATACTATTAGTACTACCAGCTCCTAAACTGTCACTAAAGGCAAAGCTTTTTTTTTTTTTTTTACGAAAAGGAAGAGCAACTGTGACTTTATATTTCAATAATTTTAATATGTCAGCCTTGGATATGCATGTATTTTTGATTTATTACATTGGCTTTAAAGGCTTACACGCTGTAACTTGTTCTTACGATATATTTTTGCGAAATGTGAAATATTGCTCATGCTAAGTATTGTTTATGATAAGACATGACTTAGAATCATCAACTTCTTAATCATAATCATCATCAGCAATTCTGCATCGTCAGCTCTTGATGAGTGTAATTTCCTGTGTGCTTGGCTGCAGTCTGGAACAATCCTGTCTCAGTGTTCTTCCGTGTTGTTGATCCTTTCATTTCCTCAAGCCAGTTCCTAAAAAGTTTTATACCTCTCATACATGCTGCTTATTAAAGACAGTATAGAAAAAAAAAAGAAAAATCTCCCTTAGCGTACCACTTAGTATCTAGCCAGAGCTTAATAATTAAGGGAACCCATACATATTTGCAAATTAAGCAACCAAACAAACAAAAAAACAAGCAAAAAAAAAAGCAAGTGGTTCTTTGCAGATAACCTGTTAATCAAAATAAAAGCAAACAGCAGTAACAGTTAGCTGATAACATAATCTGTTCATACCCCTTCCCATACCCCTATAGCAGCTTGCTCTAGATTAATTGTTAGTTGAATATACTATTTAACCACTTCAGGTTCACCCCTTCATGACCATGCCATTTTTTGCGATACGACGCTGCCTTACTTTAACTGACAATTGCGCGGTCTTATGACGCTGTACCCAAAAAAAGTATGTCCTTTTTTTTCCCCACAAATAGAGCTTTCTTTTGGTGGTATTTGATCACCTCTGTGTTTTTAATTTTTTGCGCTATATACAAAAAAATATACAAACAATTAAAAAAAACAAAAACAATATTTTTTACTTTCTGCTATAAAACATTCCCAATAAAAAAAAATTTAAAAATCTAATTTCATCATCAATTTAGGCCAATATGTTTTCTACTACATATTTTTGGTAAAAAAAAAAAAAAATACCAATATGTATATAATGATTGGTTTGCGCTAAAGTTACAGCGTCTACAAACTATGGTATATTGGTATATATATTTATATATATTTTTTTTATTTTCCTTTTTTAATAGTGATGGCGGCGATCAGCAACTTATAGCGGGACTGTGATATTGCGGTGGAAAAATCAGACACCTAGCTGACACTTTGGCACTTTTTGGGGACCAGTGACACTAATACAGTGATTAGTGCTAAAAAATATGCACTGTTACTGTACTGATAACACTGGCAGGGAAGGGGCTAACACCAGGGGTGATCAAGGGGTTAAATGTGTTCCCTAGGAGTCATTTCTAACTGTGGGGGGACTGCTTTGACTACAGGAATGTAAAGATCTGTGTTCCTGCTTAGCAAAATCATCACTTGTAGTGCAAAGTGGATTTACCTTTAGTAAAAAAAACTAACTGTCACTAGGTAGGAACTGAATAACTGACACTGGCATCACTAGTAACACTAATACAGCGATCAGTGTTAATACTATACACTGTCACTGTACTAATGACACTGGCTGAGAAGGGTTAACATCTAGGTGTAATGAAAGGGTTAACTGTGTGCCTAACAAGTGTAATATGTGCTGCTTCCACAAGTAGATGTGGCTAATCTTTCTCCCTGCCTGTGTACAGAGCCCTATGTTGTTAGGAAACACAGGACTTTGTACTGTGATTCGCTAAGCCAATCAGCAGGTCCCAGGCATAAGTCATTGTCCGGGACTTGCTGACCATGCTATACTGAATCACAGCACAGATGGGGCGTCCCTAGAGATGCAGAGTGGTCGCCCTGTTGCTGTATATGTGCTGTATATGTGAAGATTTCCCGCTGAACTATCACAGTCCAACTATAAGTCCCTGATCTCCCCCATTACTAGTATAAAAAATAAAAATAATTTCCAGTATATATACCATCACAAACCAATCAATATACACATATTGGGATTGGAAATTTAATTATTTTTTTTAATTGGATAAATATTGTTTTCTTTTAAAAATTATTGGTCTTTTTTAATTTATATAATAAAAGAATAAAAATAAAATGGTGGTGATCAAATGACCCCAAAATAAAGATTTATTTGTGTGAAAAAAATTACATAAATTTAATTTGTTCTCAGTGTTGCATGACCGCGCAATTGCCGGTTAAAATAGGGCGGTGCTGAATGTGAAAAAAAACCCTGGTCATAGTTACATCAGTGGCGGCTGGTGCTCAAAATTTTTAGGGGGGGCGCAAACAAATTGAAAAATTCAGAAAAATACTGAAACAAAAACATCAACTGCAGCCACTGTGCCCATCATATTCAGCCACTGTGCCCATCAAATACAGCCTCTGTGCCATCATATGCAGCCAACTGTGCCCAGAAAATGCAGCCTCTCTGTCCATCATATGCAGCCACACTGCCCAATGTGCCCATCATATGCAGCCAACTGTGCCCATCATATGCAGCCACTGTGCCCATTATATGCAGCCCCTGTGCCCAGCAAATGCAGTCAACTGTGCCCCATCAATTGCAGACATCTGTGCCCATATTATGCAGCCACTGTGCCCCGCAAATGCAGCCAACTGTGCCATCAATGAGGCCTTTGTGCCCATAATATGCAGCCACTGTGCCCCCCCGCCCGCTGTCTGTCCCGCAATTTACACCTTCCTGGTGGCTGGTCAGGCATCGGGTCAGGAGGTGAGCTGTGGGAAGGGTTGCGTGGTGATGGATGCTGTGTCCTTCATGCGTCCTCCGTGCTTGTCTTCTTCCTGTTTTGCTAGGCGGCCAATGGGATTGCCTCTACCTTCAGCCAATCAGGTGCCCGGTATTACAGAGGCTGAGAGGCGGTTCTGTGTTAGCAAAGCAAATATTAATTTGCTTTGCTAACACAGCTGAGTATACTGCGAGTGAAATGGTTTGCGCTCGCAGTGCACCTTTTTTGACGCCTAATAGAGCCGCTGTAATTCAGGCGCCCGGCACCCGAAAAGGGGTCGGGGGCCTGAATAGGGGGTGGCTACAGCGTCTGTGGATAGATTCATGCAATGCATGAATCTATCCATAGTACACAGAGGGGGTGGCTGGAGAGAGGGGGTGGCACCAGCGCGCCCTTAATGGATGCACCGCCACTGAGTTACATAGTTACATAGTTGGCGAGGTTGAAAAAAGACACAAGTCAATCAAGTCCAACCTATGTGTGTGATTTTTTGTCAGTATTACATTGTATATCCCTGTATGTTGTGGTCATTTAGGTGCTTATCTAATAGTTTTTTTTTAATTACTGATGCTCCCCGCTGCAACCACTGCCTGTGGAAGAGGATTCCACATCCTTACCGCTCTTACAGTAAAGAACCCTCTACGCAGTTTAAGGTTAAACCACTTTTCTACTAATTTTAGTGAATGGCCGCGTGTCTTATTTAATTCCCTTATGCAGAAAAGTCTTATCCCTATTGTGGGGTCACCAGTACAGTATTTGTACACTGAAATCATATCCCCTCTCAAGCGTCTCTTCTCCAGAGAGAACAAGTTTAGTGCTCGTAACCTTTCCTCGTAACTAATGTCCTCCAGACCCTTTAATAGTTTTGTTGCCCTTCTCTGGACTCTCTCCAGTTCCAGTACATCCTTCCTGAGGACTGGTGCCCAGAACTGGACAGCATACTCCAGGTGCCGTCGGACTAGAGTCTTGTAGATTGGGCGAATTATCGTTTTATCTTCCGGAGTTAATCCCCTTTTTAATGCATGCCAATATTGTGTTTGCTTTGCTTGCAGCAGCTTGGCATTGCATGCCATTTCTGAGCCTGTCATCTATTAGGACCCCCAGGTCTTTTTCCATCCTAGATTCCCACAGAGGTTCTCCCCCAGTGAAGGGGGAAAAACCTTCTGGAGGTCATCTGGTTAACATGTTAACAAAAATTTCAGGTATGGCATGGTCAAGCCTGGACCATGTAACTATGCATATACTATATATGTGGGTTTCCTCTAGAAGCTGTAAATTACTGAAGTCGTCACTGCTACTCCAATGATCTCCACTAGCTTCTGGGTCCCATGCTGAGTAGATGCCCTGCTGCATTGTGAACACAGGGGAACACTACCAGTGTGCTACTGCTGCCTGTTTGCCTACTGCTGCTAATGGCACTAAATTTCCTTCCATGTTACATTTTTATACATTGGTTAGGTAAGGCATTGGCACAGAATTGTTTTTTTTGGTTACTGACATTTGGAAAGTCATTGACTGCCCTTTAAACTATTGTAGAAATGCTCACCTTTCTTGAGCCCAATTAAAAGACACTTGGTAAACATGATCAATGCATTTGGAAAACAAACTACAAACATCACTTACAAATCTAAATATGGGGGGAAAACAAACTGAAGTCTGCATTTTAACACCGAGTGGTATATATGGAACCTAACAACCTAAAAACAGTGCAGGACATTGGCAGTTTGTCTGAGCATATTTTTCTATGCAAAAACAAGGCATTTAAATGCTATCGATGAAGAAGCCAAGGGACAAACTTAGCTGTTGGTGTTAATTCATATAATATCTTTTCCACAAATGATACCCCTAAAAACGGGCAAAGTGTTTATATTTGTATCGAATCAACTATTTTATTTTCCCAAGAATATGGGTGTCTGTTTTTGTGTGTGGTTTTATGAGACCACCAGATGGCTTGACTGTATGTTAGAAAAAGTTATTAATAAAAGTTTGTTTCTGGAAAAAAGCTGTAACATCAAATGCAGCATGTTAAAAACTCTGGAGGATAATGGCAGCTACTGGCAGCACATCCTTCTATAACAAAAACATGATTTCTGCCGGGGTTTCTCCATGTTTTTTTTTTTTTTTATAAATTCCAGTTATCAGCAGGAAAACACTATGGGGCTGATTTACTAAAACTGAGAGTGCAAAATCTGGTTCAACTCTGCATATAAACCAATCAGCTTCCAGGATTTTTTGTCAAAGCTCAATTAAACCAAATTAAGTTGACCCTATGACCCTTCAAAAAATGAATGTTGGACTTGAGAGTGGGGTTGTCTGTAAGACCAACAAAGCATTTTGTCACAAAGTTACACCTAATTTAGTTGGAAATGTCCATCAAAGGCATCGAAGTGAAACAGAACACAAGGTTGCAACAGGAAATGCATTGTGCAAATACGAAAGGTGTAGTTTTTGAAACAACACTTGCAAATGCGTACACAGTAGTGTGGTTTGTAATAGTTTAGGCATACCATCCTGTTAAGTACAGCAATAAGACACTACTCTCCGTCCTTCCCCTATACAATTTGAAGAGTAACACCGTTAACAAGACATAACAATGCAAAGGAACTACTGCCACTGGCAAACAAGCTCAGCAAAAAGACACGAAGACAGTTCAATTATTTGCATCCACGTATTACATATTTTAATATGTAATGCTGTAAGAGCTAGATATCAATAATAAAATACAGATAAATATATTACATTTTCTCTTTCAGGTGCAGCATGGGTCACTGCAAGCAACTGGTTTAAAGAACATGCACTGATAAAACATGTGGACATGGAGGCTAGGAGAATGAAACACCTGTTAGCATGCAAGCAGCAAGGTTTGATGGACTGTGTGTATAAGGTGTCAAATATGCTTTCTCTCACTAAGTTTCCAGTACGGACCAAAGGGCAAACTCTTTGTAAAATGACTTGGTAGCTTTTCAGCCTACTAATATAAACACGGAGCAGAGTGATCAAAGCTGCTGAGAGAAGGGCTTGAAAAACTTGCCCTTCTGCTGTAAATGTTGAGCATAAATTGCTCCATAGTGCCTGCAGCTGCAAAGTCAGTGAGGGCTTGTTTTAGAGCTCATTTATTGCTTGTTAAGAATGTACCTTAATGCTTAAATAGATTGATGACAAATTGTTTGAAACCGTTTTAAAAATATAATAGCACTAGTTTTGCACCAACAATTTTGAAATTATATCTGCCTTTTTTCTGCTACCCATCAATTTTCTGCTTAAAAAATACAGACGTCCATGAAAAAAACGTATGCATCACGATTCAAAAAACAAAAGTGATTATGCTTAAAGCTCAACTCCAAGCAATAATTACATTTAAATAATGCATTGTGCATTAGTTACTTTACTCCTCAGTCTTGACTCCAAACATCTCTTCCTAAACCATCCTGCAGTTTAATGGATCAAAGTCACAGTTATCGCTCAGAGCCAAGCTAATTTCCTGCCATGGGGATTGGGCATTTTACCTAGTTCTTTATCTTCTTGGGTACTGGTCCTTTCACTGTCTATCTATCTATCTATCTATCTATCTATCTATCTATCTATCTATCTATCTATCTATCTATCTATCTATCTATCTATCTATCTATCTATCTATCTATCACACCTTAACCACTTGCTTACTGGGCACTTAAAGCCCCCTCCTGTCCAGACCAATTTTTTAGCTTTCAGTGCTGTCACACTTTGAATGACAATTGCGCGGTCATGCTACACTGTACTCAAATTACATTTTTCTCACAAATGGAGCTTTATTTTGGTGGTATTTACTCACCACTTGGGTTTTTATTTTTTGCTAAACAAACAAAAAAAAAATACAGAAATAAAAAAAAAAAAAAAAAAAGTTTCATAGTTTGTTATAAAATTTTGCAAACGGGTAATTTTTCTACTTCATTGATATTTGCTAGTGAGGCTGCACTGATGGACTGCACTGATGGGCACTGATAGGCACAGATAAGACAACACTGATAGGCACAGATAAGGCGACACTGATAGGCACTGATAAGACGTCACTGATGGGCACTGATAAGACGGCACTGTTGGGTGGCACTTATGGGTGGCACTGATGAGTGGCACTGATGGGTGGCACTGATGGGCACTGATAGATGTCACTGATGGGCACTGGTAGGTGACACTGATGGGCACTGGTAGGTGGTATTGATAGTCAGCACTGGTGATGAGGCACTGATTGGTGACATTTATAGGTGCCACTGTGGGCACTGATGGGTGGTACTTTGGGCACTGCTAGGGGGCGCTGGTGGGCACTGTTAGGTGGCACTTTTGTGCATTAGTAGGTGGTACAGGTGGGCACAGAAGCCTCTGCAGAGGATCTCCATGATCGAGACTGATGTCCCTCTCACAGCCGCCGGTGATCGGCTTTTTTTTTTTTCTCCTACCAGCGTGAGGAGAAAAAATAGCCGATTACCGGCTCTGTTTACATCATTGGCTGACAGCTGATCATGTAGTAAGGGGTCGGGACCAACCCCTTACCCCGATCTGTGATCAGCCGAGTCTCATAGACTCGCTGATCACTGAGCACGCCGTGCGCGCCCTGCAGTGGGTGCGCAGGCCACTCGAGCACGGGAGGACGTCTATGGACGCCCTCCCGGCAAAGTAGGTCCACGCTGTAGCTGTCTTTCAGCTATAGTGCAGACGGGAAGAGGTTAATTGAGTAATGTGAAATATGGATCAGTTTTTTCCTATCACTGTACACTACTATATTTTAAGCTCTTTGAGCAGGGCCCTCTTAACCCTCTTGTATTTTATTGTAATGTAACTGTATTGTTTCCCTTTTATATTGTAAAGCAATACGAAAACTGTTGGTGCTATATAAATCCTGTATAATAATAACTTTAAGTAGTACTGACTGTATACAATGCTTACTGACATGAATGTTAAAACTACCTGTAACCTTCTTCTCTACATGCTGTTTCTGTGAAATGAGAGGAAACTTTAGATGCCAATGCTTTTCTGACTCTGCAGCTCAGCTGCCAAAAAGTTTACCAAACTTGCTGATTTTTTTTTTTTTTAATTTGTTCAAAGGGAGCTTAGAAAATGATGTGCCAACAGATCTGGTTACATGTTTTAGTGCACAGGAATAAAATGCAGGAAGTAATGGAGATGTGTTCGTCTGCCTATTTGATTAATGACAAATCTCCCTGAATATTTTTCTAGCCTGTGTTGTGAAATGTATTTTGCAGCTTGGGAAAGTCATTTATCCACTCAGTGGCACCTGAATTCGATAGCATTGTTTATAAATGCAAATAGCCAGACAGTAAAATGTGTGACTGCGGTTTAATAAAACAAAGCATGCAACATAGTCAGGAAATCTTAGTTATAATCCAACCAAACATTAGATTGGAAAAGATGGACAATCCAGAGATGGGTATACCCATACCAAAATTCAGCCATTCAGGAGGATCCAGCTAGAACTTCGATCTGTGTATACTCCTCTCTATTTAATAGAAGCCGATCGTTAGACCAGCTTCTGACTTATGGTCCTGCTGGGAAAACCAGCATTCAATCAGTGGTGTGTCCCCGCAGTTAGAATATAATAAAGCAGCAAGGGAGATCCCTGCATTCACTTGTGTGGATGCAGGGATCTTTGAATTGTTTGGGGTCTCGTAGAGGAAGTTAACACCAGAGAAAAGTTGGTAAAGAAAATAATTATTAGAGCAAAACTTGTTGGTACTAGTGTGAGCCTGTAGTTCTCAATATAATCAATATATAAAATAATAAAATAAAGGTCTATTAAACAGTTTATAATATCCATCAAAGTCCCATAAGTCGTCTCACTTACTAAGGCCATACTAAGTGTAGCATATATGGAATTTATTGTAGATGAAAGGACTGTTACTCACAAGGGAAAAATCATCATAAGCATTGAGCACTGTGGACACGGCTGATCACATGGTAAAGAGCCTCTGCCGGAGGCTCTTTACCGAGATCAGTGTAGCGGTGTGTCAGACTGACACACCGCTCCAGCGATTGCCGTGATGCGTGCCCCCACGGGCGCGCGCGGCTGTTATCCTGAAGGAAGTCATATGACGCCCAGTCAGGATAGCGAAACCACTTCCCGGACGTCAATCTGCTATTGACCGGGCGGGAAGTGGTTAAATACCTATTACACTTTTGAAGGCCCTGGAGCACCAGGACAATGACACGTGACACTGACGTGGCACTGATGACATGTGACACTAATGTGGCACTGATGAGAGATGGCACTAATACGTGACACTGATGACAAGTGACATTGATGACAGATGGCACTAATATGTGGTATAATTTGCTGTAATTTTGAAAGTGTAAATGATGTAAATAAAATCTAACTTTTTTTGACATATTATAAGAATGTCTAATCTGTAATTTGATGCCATTTGGAGATTTTTCCATCTTTCCTTGGCTTTGTTATGCACATTAATACACATTTTTACCTGGGACGCCCAAACTTTCGATCCCCACTGTACAGTTTCAACATATGATCTCCACTACCATATATCCAAAAATACATAGTGGGTAATTTTTTATATCATAGAATTCAAAAAATGTCCATAAATATATAAATTAAAATATAATGAAAAGTAAAAGTATGTCTCATGCCTCGTACACACGTACGGACTTTTGCCGGCGGACCTAAGTCCAGCGGACAATCCGCTGGACTTTCCGGCTAGGTCCGCTGGACTTTCCGAGGGTGTGGACTTGCCCACACACGCACGGACTTGTCCAGCGGATAATCCGCCGGCCAAAAGTCCGCGGGACTTTTGAAAATGAACGGACTTGCCCACACACGGAGCAGTCCGTTCATTTCGAACGTAACTTCAGGTTACGTAGCTAGCGTATGCAGTAAATGCCGCCGCGCTAGCTCCGTGACCTGGCATGGATTTAAAGGGAATCCCCACGCCGAAAAAACGGCGTGAGGGTTCCCCCCAAATCCATGTCAGACCCTCATCCGAGCACGCAGCCTGGCAGGCCAGGAAAGGGGTGGGGACGAACGAGCGCCCCCCCCCCTCCTGAGCCGTACCAGGCCGCGTGCCCTCAACATGGGGGGTGCCCTGGGGAAAGGGGGGCCGTGCGGCCCCCCCACCCCAAAGCACCTTGTCCCCATGTTGATGAGGACAAGAGCCTCTTCCCGACAACCCTGGCCGTTGGTTGTCGGGGTCTGCGGGCGGGGCTTATCGGAATCTGGGAACCCCCTTTAATAAGGGGGCCCCCAGATCCCGGCCCCCCACCCTATGTGAATGAGTATGGGGTACGATGTACCCCTACCCATTCACCTAAGGTGTAAAATGTAAAGTAAAAAAAAAACACCCACACTTTTGAAAAAATAGTTTATTGCACTGCTCCGGGGGTCTTCTTCCGTCTTGGGGGTCTTCTCGCCGGACTCCCCCCGCCATTTACCAAGCTCTTTTACCGAGCGAGGGAGTCCGGCTACCTTCTTCGTCGTCGCCGCCGTCTGGGGGTCTCGATCCGCCTTCGGGGGTCTTCTTCCGTCTTGGGGGTCTTCTCGCCGGACTCCTCCCCTCTCTTCTGCTCTTTTACCTAGCTCTTTCACGAGGGGAGGTGTCCGGCTACCTTCTTCGTCGTCGCCGCCGTCGTCTGGGGGTCTCGATCCGCCTTCGGGGGTCTTCCGGGGGTCTCTTCTGTTCTTGCGGCGGTCGTCGTCTTCCGCGCCGCCGGCGCCTTGTCCTTCTTCTTGTCCTTCTTGTTCTTCTTCTTCTTCCGATGTTGACCCGACGCTCTCTCTGCCCGGAATGCCTGTGCCGCTCTGAGCTCGGACTTATATAGGGACATGGGCGACAGGGTCACATGTTCATGTCACATGGTGACCCCGCCCCCTTGCGATGTCACAGTCCCAGCATCCTCCGGGACTGTGACAACACAAGGGGGCGGGGTCACCATGTGACATGTGCATGTGACCCTGTCGCCCATGTCCCTATATAAGTCCGAGCTCAGAGCGGCACAGGCATTCCGGGCAGAGAGAGCGTCGGGTCAACATCGGAAGAAGAAGAAGAACAAGAAGGACAAGAAGGAGGACAAGAAGAAGAAGAAGGCGCCGGCGGCGCGGAAGACGACGACCGCCGCAAGAACAGAAGAGACCCCCGGAAGACCCCCGAAGGCGGATCGAGACCCCCAGACGACGGCGGCGACGACGAAGAAGGTAGCCGGACACCTCCCCTCGTGAAAGAGCTAGGTAAAAGAGCAGAAGAGAGGGGAGGAGTCCGGCGAGAAGACCCCCAAGACGGAAGAAGACCCCCGAAGGCGGATCGAGACCCCCAGACGGCGGCGACGACGAAGAAGGTAGCCGGACTCCCCTCGCTCGGTAAAAGAGCTTGGTAAATGGCGGGGGAGTCCGGCGAGAAGACCCCCAAGACGGAAGAAGACCCCCGGAGCAGTGCAATAAACTATTTTTTCAAAAGTGTGGGTGTTTTTTTTTTACTTTACATTTTACACCTTAGGTGAATGGGTAGGGGTACATCGTACCCCATACTCATTCACATAGGGTGGGGGGCCGGGATCTGGGGGCCCCCTTATTAAAGGGGGTTCCCAGATTCCGATAAGCCCCCGCCCGCAGACCCCGACAACCAACGGCCAGGGTTGTCGGGAAGAGGCCCTTGTCCTCATCAACATGGGGACAAGGTGCTTTGGGGTGGGGGGGCCGCACGGCCCCCCTTTCCCCAGGGCACCCCCCATGTTGAGGGCACGCGGCCTGGTACGGCTCAGGAGGGGGGGGGGCGCTCGTTCGTCCCCACCCCTTTCCTGGCCTGCCAGGCTGCGTGCTCGGATGAGGGTCTGACATGGATTTGGGGGGAACCCTCACGCCGTTTTTTCGGCGTGGGGATTCCCTTTAAATCCATGCCAGGTCACGGAGCTAGCGCGGCGGCAGTAACTGCCTACGCTAGCTACGTAACCTGAAGTCACCTGCTAAATGAACGGACTTGCCGATGAGCGGCAAGTCCGTTCATTTCAAAAGTCCCGCGGACTTGCCCACTAACGGCGGGATTGTCCGCTGGACTTCCAAGTCCAGCGGATAATTTGAGAACAAAACCTGAAACTTTAGTCCGCCGTACTTTGGCGCCAAAAAGTCCGCCGGCGCCCACACACGAGGGGATTATCCTCTGGACTTCAGTCCAGAGGATAATCCCGCGGGATTGTCCCTTCGTGTGTACGCGGCCTCAGTCTTATCTCCTAAAAAGTTCCTATAAACACTAAAGAGCACCGAACACTGCTTGGAAGGCATTAAAGTGGTTTTAAGGTCTGATGGTTTTTCACCTTAACGCATTCTATGCATTAAGATGAAAAACCTTCTTTTGCTGAAGAGGCCCCAGAGCCCCCCTTCTTCTTTTCTGAGCCCGAGCCGATCCAGCGATGTGCACAAGCTCAGCAGCTCCAGCCGCTGTCTCTGTCCTCATTGGACAGATTGATAGCAGCAGGGGGAGCCAATGGCCCCTGCTGCTATCAATCTGTCCAATGAGGATCCAGTGGCACAGGAACGGGAGGCGGGACTAAGTCAATGGACTCAGCAGCAGGATTTGGGAGCGAGCCTGAACGGGTGCCCCCATGAAAAGCAGATTTCCATGAGGGAACCCAATGAAGAAGAGGAGCCAGGAGCATGGGCTTTGCACAGAGCAGATA
Organism: Lithobates sylvaticus; assembly: GCA_028564925.1. Lineage (NCBI taxonomy): Eukaryota > Metazoa > Chordata > Amphibia > Anura > Ranidae > Lithobates > Lithobates sylvaticus. Next base: position 334,086,245 of record CM053027.1, read on the forward strand.
AGTATAACATGTTTATTATTTTTATTTAAAAAAAAATAACCTTTACAACCCCTTTAAGCATGCAATTTTCAATCCACTAATACTTTCACTTCAGTAGCGTTCCTAAGGCGAGCCTCAGTCCTGGGTGAGTGACAGCAGCCCATGTAAAGTTCCTCAGCATGGTAAACCTAAAAGAAGTTGGCAGTGTAAGTGATTAGCAGAGTAATTTGGGCAGAATTGAATTCACTATGAAATTACTAATTTTGTCATTGATTAAATTTGTAGACCCTAATTTTTATTCATTGAGCATTTGTGCGTTGTCACTTTAAATATTTTATTAAACTTTTTTCACTGTCTGCTTTTCTTTCTGTGAAAAAATATGTAAAATGCTTGTTAACAAGTGGTATTTTTTTGGTACAAGAACAGGTTCAGGAATATCGAAAGGAGCTTCTTTGAAGTTCATACGCTTTTGAAGTGGTTGTAAACCCTCACAAATACCCAGTGAAGTGAATAGCCTCAGGTGATACACAGAGATGAAACAAATACTCCTTCATAAGTTTTACTTGTATATCTGCTGTCTTCCCCTCTCTAGACCCTTTGAAAAGTGCAGATGGTGTTAAAAATCTTTCTTCATTATTCAGCAGTACTTGGGGGTGGGTGGGGAGTCTGGACTTGCATTGTGTGAGAGCTGATTGGAGGTAAGGCACACCCCCCAACCCCTCCACATAGGCAGAGGAACAAAGGAACATGCAGATCTATAATCTGAAGACAATCTCCCTGCTTATCTCCCTCTAAGCTCCCTCCATGACACAAATTTTCAGCTACTGTTTTCTCACGTGTCAGGGAAGTTGTCAGAAGTTACTCATGCTGATAACAGAGGAATGAAGCATCAGAGAGAAACAGCACTTAGAGCTTTGGAAAGAGATAAGTAAAGAATACATATTTATGGGCTCAGATCAAATCTCAGAAATGGGGTTTACAACCACTATAAAGTCCAGTACACCCTTAAAAGGCAAATTAATCTTTCCTTTGATTTCAATGTATTTCACTGAATGAAAAAGTGCACTTGTCACTGTTAGTTACATGTTGTGCCTGAACATACTTGCAATGGATAACTCCAACATGTACAACCTTGTTCGCAAAAACATTGCTATGCTTAGCTCTCCCTAAGACAGATCTTACAGCCCTGAATAATTCATCTTCTCTCATCACCCATGATTAGCGCAAATCCCTGTATTAAGCACTATCTATTAAAACCCATTATTCTCCTTTTAACTGAAGCCTTTCAGATTAAAAAATGCCCAGCGTCACTCAACAACTTCTATCAAACACATACTGTGAGTGGCCCCATGCCCTCAGAAGGCATTACGATAGTACCTTTTATTTATACTGGTGCAGTGAGTGCCCACATTAGTGCCTCTGTCTTTATCAGTGAGGACTCCCCTGCCCAGAGAAGAGGCAAAAAGGAAGAGGACGAGCCTGATATTTTGAAAGAAAGGTAGGTATTAGAACATAACAAGTATAAAATACTGCCAGTAGGGGCCACAAGGGGGAGGAGAAGAGGGGCCGTTTTTGGGGGGAAGCCTGGGCTTTAACTGTAGCTGTTTTTGATGATATGCACACCAGGTAGACATGTGGATTGTGCTTAATGCATTGTTTCCTTGGTGTTCATACAAGAAGGGATGTCTGGGGACTAGGAGGCAAAGTAAAGACCTTACCCTAATTCTTCTTAGCATACCATATAAGGAAAAAACTGTAATGACCATGCTCTCCACCACCAATAACATTTGAAATAACATGAGCACATACACTATAGATAATAAAGCCAATATATGCTTTTGTCATTTCCAACATTTCTACTTTTCAAAATTTGTACTCATGAATTCTAAAGGACACTAGTTCACATAATGTGTGATCTCTAAACAAACATCTCCCAAGCCTGGAATGAGGTGCTACAAACAATATCCAGTGTAACATAGTATATTAAAGTTACATGAGGGTTCAAGTACACAAAATGAAAACATAACATGACTTTGACTGAAGCGCATTAGTGGCTGAAGTGATACTGGGCTCTCTCAAGGCTAGAGGGATTTCTCCCCAGTTTATGGTAACATTAAATTACTTCTTTCTTTTTACCCTTGATTTATCACTAAAGAAATAGTAAAATTCTGACTGCACAAATACAGATACAAGCAATGCTATAAAGGGTCTACACAACTATTACATTAGAAACTAGGGATGGGTCCGGTGTTCGATTCGAACCCATGTTCGAATCAAACATCGGGCGTTCGCCTGCTCGGCGAGCCCAGAACTACTTGGGCCGCTCGCATCAAATTCGTGTGATGCGAGCGGCCCGCAATGCATTGCGCTAGTCACAGTGCAATGCTGGCTGATGATTGGCCAAGCATGCACTGTGACCCCCGCATGCTTGGCCAATCACAGCGCCGGCAGCGAGGAGAGCCATAATTGGCTACAGGCAGGATGCCTGTAGCCAATTATAGCTCAGGGGCTTTAGTACACGCCCCACGGTATAAGAGGCCGCTGCGGCGGCGGCCACGCATATTATGTTTCAGTGTCAGCGTGTCAGTGTGTTGCTGACTGCTGACAATATGTGCTTTATTTCTGGGGATTTGTGTGTGCGTGCTGTTAGTACAGCATTGCAGTATCACATCTGGGGGGTGTCTATAGGTGGCCTGTGAAGGGGGGCAGGTTTCCTGTGCTTAGAACTTTCCCTGCAAAAAGTGTCATTTTTGCAGGAAAAAAGCTATTTAAAAGCACTCGCGGCTAATGAATTGATGGCTCCTGTAACACAGAGAACTGTCATTCATTGATAAAAAACAAAAAAAAAAAGCGTGGGGTCCCCCCCAAATTCAATAACCAGGCCCTTGAGGTCTGGGATGGATTTTAAGGGGAACCCTAGCCAAAAAAAATGGCGTGGGGTCCCCCTCAAAATCCATACCAGACCCTTATCCGAGCACGCAACCTGGCAGGCCGCAGGAAAAGAGGGGGGGATGAGAGCGGCCCCCCCTCCCGTCTGAACCGTACCAGGCCACATGCCCTCTACATTGGGAGGATGCTTTAGGGGTCTAAGACCCCCAAAGCACCTTGTCCCCATGTTGATGAGGACAAGGGCCTCTTCCCCACAACCCTGGCCGGTGGTTGTGGGGGTCTGTGGGCGGGGGGCTTATCGGAATCCGGAAGCCCCCTTTAACAAGGGGACCCCCAGATCCCGCCCCCCCCCGTGTAAAATGGTAAGGGGGTACAAAAGTACCCCTACCATTTCACCAAAAAAGTGTCAAAAATTTTAAAAATGACAGGAGACGGTCTTTGACAATTGCTTTATTAAAATCTTCTTTCTTCTTTCTTCATCCTTAGGTTTCTTCATCTTCTCCTTCCATCATCTTCTTCCATCTTCTTCTTCCATTTTCTTCTTCCTCCGATCCGCTTCTTCTTGCGCTGGTCTTCTCGTCCTTCTCGTCCGGCCGTTTATAAAAAAAAAATTTGCATTGATACATGTCCCCTGGGGCAGGACCCAGGTCCCCAAACACTTTTTATGACATTAACACGCATATTAGCCTTTAAAATTAGCACTTTTGATTTCGAACGTTCGCATCCATTAAAACTAATAGGGTTCTAAAGCTCGCACGGACGGGGGGGTGTTCGGCTCATCCCTATTAGAAACCATCAGAAATTTCTGAAGCAAGACAGTGGTGTCCAATTGGTGTTAGTAGCTTATATTTATATGAAGCCGATCCATTGTAGCTACTAAAAAAATTCAAGAGCTCATTTGTGAAATATACAAATCTACAGCCAAATACAATACACTACAGTAATCAGGACCTATGTAAATTTTTCAGTGGTGTCCTCAAATTTTAGTAATGAACGTATTTGTTAACCACTTCTGGACCAGCCACCGCAGGTTTACTGCGGCAGGTTGGCTCGGCTGGGCACATCCACATTACCTTACGTCGCTTTGCCGTTTGGCCACTAGGGGCGCACGCGCCCACAGCCTTTGCCAGGAGTCGATACGAGTGCCTGGCGGGTGTGATGACCGCCGGGCACCCACAATCGCTCGTGACAGAGCGAGAACAAACAACAAACACGCAAATCCTGGTTCTGTTCACACTAAGTATGCACACCGATCTCTCTCTCCTCTAGACAGTCCCACCCCCCCCCCCACCGTTACAACACACACTAGGGAACATAGTTAACCCCTTGATCGCCCCCTAGTGTTAACCCCTTCCCTGCCAGTGATAATCAAGTATCAATTAATTAGTGTCAATGGTCCCAAAAATGTGTCAAAAGTGTCCAATTTGTCCGCCGCAATATCGCAGTTAAAATCGCAGTTAAAATCGCAGTCAAAATTGCAGATCGCCGCCATTACTAGTAAAAATAAAAATAATAATAAAAATGCCATAAATCTATCCCCTATTATGTAGATGCTATAACTTTTGCACAAACCAATCAATATACGCTTATGGCAATTTTTTTAAACAAAATATATGTAGAAGAATACATATCGGCCTAAACTGAGGAAAAAAATATATTTTTTTAAATAAAATGTGGAATATTTATTATAGCAAAAAGTAAAAGATATTAGGGGTTATTTACGAAAGGCAAATCCACTTTGCACTACAAGTGCGCTTGAAAGTGCAGTCGCTGTAAATCTAAGGGGTAGATCTGACATGAGGGGAAGCTCTGCTGATTTTATCATCCAATCCTGTGCAAGCTAAAATGCTGTTTTTTATTTTCTTGCATGTCCCCCTCGGATCTACAGCGACTGCACTTCCAAGTCCATTTCAGTGCACTTTCAAGTGCAAAGTGTATTTTCCTTTAGTAAATGACCCCCATTGTGTTTTTTCAAAATTGACGCTCTTCTTTTGTTTATAGCGCAAACAATAAAAACCGCAGAGCTGATCAATTACCACCAAAAGAAAGCACTATTTGTGGGGAAAAAAAGGACGTCAATTGTTTGGGTACAGCATCGCACGAACACGCAATTGTCAGTTAAAACGATGCAGTGCCGAATCTCAAAAAATGGCCTGGTCATTGAGCAGAGAAATCTTCCGGGACTGAAGTGGTTAAACAACACTTTGCTATGCTAATAAATTACGATCCTATATGTTTACTGCCAGGATCTTCGGTTAGAGACTGAAATGGCTGAGACCAAACATATCTTAGAGGAGCACATCAATCCCCTCTCTGATTTTCTTCTGCTAGTGTAGTCTGACCTTTCAATACTGCATTCAGACTATATAATCATTTACTGTACTTGTCTACAGTCACACTCTGGTCCTGTACAAACTATGTAGTTTCCCTTCATAAACTTCCTGGTGGCAGTTGCCAGTTCAGTTCTGTTCAGGTTTCTAGTGATTCATATTAGATTGCTATGCTTGGGAGTATACTTTTTGCTGGATCTAATCCTGCTTGTGGTTTCCCATGACCAAGCTTATGTCTATTTATTTGATCTTGATTCCACTACTACATAGCTAATTCTGCTTCTAATTCAATAACTTGCCTTCATCCTATCAAACTGCCTTTTTTCTTTAACCTAAACTTGACTTAGAACCATTGCTGACATATTTTTCCATGTGTTTTAAAAAAATGCTTGATATTTATTTTTAACCTAATGTGATATTTTGTGCTTATGCATTCCTAGGCATAGATAATACTCCCAAGCCAAGACTGCATACAGTGCCTTGAAAAAGTATTCATACCCCTTGACGTTTTCTCCATTTTGCCATGTTACAACCAAAAATGTAAACGTATTTTATTGGGATTTTATGTGATTGACCAACACAAAGTGGCACATAATAGTGAAGTGGAAGGAAAATGATAATTGATTTTCAACATTTTTTACAAATAAATATCTGAAAAGTGTGGCGTGCATTTATATTCAGCCCCATTTATTCTCATACCCCTAACTAAAATCTAGTGACAACAATTGCCTTCAGAAGTCACCTAATGAGTAAATAAAATCCACCTGTGTGTAATTTAATCTCAGTATAAATACAGCTGTTCTGTGAAGCCCTCAGAGGTTTGTTAAAGAACCTTAGTGAACAAACAGCATCATGAAAGCCAAGGAACACCCCAGACAGGTCAGGGAGAATTTTAAAGCAGGGTTGAGTCATAAAAAAATCCCAAGCTTTGAACATCTCACGGAGCACTGTTCAATCCATCATCCAGAAAATGTAAAGAGTATGGCACAACTGAAAACCTACCAAGACATGGCTGTCCAAGAAGAGCATTAATCAGAGAAGCAGTCAAGAGGCCAATGTTAACTCTGGAGGAGCTGCAGAGATCCACAGCTCAGGTGGAAGGATCTGTCCACAGGACTACTATTAGTCGTGAACGCCACAAATCTGGCCTTTATGTAAGAGTGGCAAGAAGAAAGCCATAAGAAGTCCCATTTGCAGTCTTTAAGCAATGCGGGCGACACTGCAAACATGTGAGGGTGCTCTGGTAGGATGAGACCAAAATTTTACTTTTTGGCCTAAAAGCTAAAGGCTATGTGTGGCGGAAAACTAACACTGCACATCACCCTGAACACAATATCCCCACCCTGAAACATGGTGGTGGCAGCATCATGTTGTGGGAATGCTTTTCTTCACCAGGGACAGGGAAGCTGGTGAGAGTTGATGGGAAGATGGATGGAGCCAAATACAGGGCAATCTTAGAAGAAAACCTGTCAGAGTCTCCAAAAGACTTGAGACTGGGGCAGAGGTTCACCTTCCAGCAGGATAACAATGTATATCTTTAACTGACTGCATATATCTAACTATAGCTAAACCTTGTTTGAGGAATTCACCAATTACCAGAGTTTTTTGCCACACTAGTTTTAAATGTTATGTCTGTATCCTTTTCCTTGAATTTGCACTAGATGCATTTTCATTTTCAATATTACTCATCCTTCTTTTAAAAGGATATTTACAAAAATAGAGGAAGTGAGTGTGCACTTATCTGGGTATCAGGTGAATTTTTTGTGCATTAAAGTATAGTTCACCCCCCAATAATATTACATTAAAGTTCAACTCCTGGCAATTTTCTTTTTTTGAATAATAAATAAATAAATATAGGTGTGGCTCCAAACTTATCTTAAACCTGAAGCTGCCTCCTGTGATACCTGTTCTGTTACTTATTTTCCCTGATAAAATCTCACCTGTGTAGTAAACAACAGTCTTCTTTGACTCATCCAATCAGACTGTGCCCAATATACATTTACTAGGTACAGTGACCAATTAGGGAGAATTATATTAGCCACAGTACAGAAAGGAGTGGGGGATATAATGCTTTGTGACCAAGCTAAGCCCCTCTTTGGTGTGGGGACAGAGAGCAGTCACCATGGGCCGATCTGAAGTTAACAGGTAGTCTAACGCTATACTTGCATCTTATATTGTATTGTAAATATGGTTGTTGTGGGTAATTTGTAAATATCATGTAAGCCAGGAGACCCACACTGTACATTGTGTGTAAATACAGTCTGGTGTGTAATTTGTATATATTATGTAACCCTATCAATAAATGTGTATTGCGGATAGAGCTACCTCTTTTGTGTAAGATCTCTCAGATCTAGATATGTATATGTCCATACTACTACAATGATTGAGGTATATGCACATAATCACAGAAACTAGGCAACAGTACAAAGCATTGAAAAGTTATTTAAAAATGAAATAAATGAAAATAAATGTGTTCACGGATATAGAATGCCCGTAACGGGCCCGAATGGGTAATTATGAGGGAGGGATAAAGTGGATGGGTATGGAGTATGGTAAGGGAAGGTAAGCGTTGAATTGGAAAGTTGTAAGTTTCTGCCACCTAAAGTATCACAAATGTTTTTTTCTTCTTTCTTTAGTTTTATGGCACAGGTATTTTTTTTTTCGACCATCCGGCTGTGTCACAAACATAGGAAGTAAGGGGTGATTGGGGGTTATAAAGGGGGGAGAATAAGGGGATGGAGGGTGGGGGACATGGGGAGCTGGGGAGCAAGGATTAGGTAGAGAAGCTTGGCTACCCCTAGGTTTTTCTTGGAGCAAGACTGGTCTTAGTTGTTGTATTTAGATGTGGGGGCCCCTACCCCTCAGATTTACAGCGACTGCACTTCCAAGTGCACTTTCATTGCAATTTCAAGTGCACTTTGCACTTGTAGTTTGCACTTGTAGTGCAAAGTGGATTCGCCTTTCGTAAATAACCCCCAATGTCTTTTTATCCTTCTGTTTTAGCGGCTGAGCAATGTTGTTGATAAACATTGTCAGGCTGCTTTTTTTTTGTTGACATCTCCTATTGCAGGGACTTTGTTTACACTTCAGCTGTCAAAGGGGAACCCCACTGACAGCTGAATGAGTCATCAGTTGTTAAGGATGCACATTAACAACTGGTAATTGCCGGCGTTTTTTTTTACATTTCAGCTCTCAGTGGGGGAATTTCACTGACAGCTGAAAGAACTGAGCCTGAAAGTATCGGTTTCCGGTATCAGGGCATTTGCTTGAGTACTGATACTGGTGCAAATGCTTAGTATCGGCACCAATCCCTGTATCAGTATCGGTGCAACCTTAATTGAAACCATTGATTATGCTTCTCCAAATACTGTACAACGGTCAGTATCAAAATTGTGTTACTGTGACTCTCTCTAGTGCAAAGGATCCAATAGGTTTGTATGTACAGTACTTTTGGTGGGGGTAGTGACCGATTGGTGTGCCTTATATTAACGGCTGTACAGAAAGGAGAGGATAAACAGTATAATATATTGTTACTAAGCCATTTTCTCTCTTTTTCCTGAGTCACAAAAGCAAGCAATTTGACCATGCAGGAACCCTATCAATAAATTACATTGCTACTATTTTTGTCCAAGAATCCTCAGATTTAGGTGTGTTTATGTAAGTACTCCTGATTGGATTATATTTACGTATACACTTAATCTAGTTAAACCTGGCAGTCAACCCTGGAATACAGAATTGTCTCCAGACCTCTTAGTGGTGTTGTAGGTTCTGTGGTGGCAGTTCTTTTACTGCTTTCATATTGGGTTTTTTTTTTTCTAGCCATATGGTCCTTATTCAGTATGAAACCTATGGTTTGATGAACAGGCAGTCGTTGAATGACTGAAGGTTGATTCTTCTTTCAAGTTTCTTGCCATATACAAGTAATGAAATGTTTTGGACATTCTGTAAATGCAGACAAATGACTGACACATAGTAGAGTTAAATAAAATTAAGAATAAAAAGCAGAAAAAAATCACATTAACAGCCTAGTGTCACTTGCCAAATCCTGACTGCACACTTGGATTGCAGACCTGTAAACCATAAATTGTTCAGAGAAGGCTGGCAGCAGTAGACTAGTTGAATGTTGTTATAGCGTCATTTTGACAAATGAAACTGTGCAGTTCATCAGAAATAAAGAGCACAGCCCATGTCACACTTACCAGTCTACTCAAGTATTGTTTTTATCTTCCAAGATATCCTTTTTAATCACAGCAGTTATGTCAACATATATCACTAGGATGTGTTTGTGTTGCTTGTAATACTTACCAGATCTTATCTACTGTATGTGATTTTTTTTTGTGCTTAGACAGTCAGCAAACGTCTATTTTAAACTTTTTCCGAGCATTACTTTTTCCAGTGATTTTCTTTAAATTACCTTTTTATAGCTTTCTAGTTTGGAGACTGTTCTAGAATTTTCTCTGGGCCTAAAATAAAGCAATGTACGTGACTTCACTACACTTCACACTGTACCTCCCTAGATTGTTCCACATAACAAAGGACACTGAAATGGCACACACAGCTGTTCTCATAATAAGAATGAAACAAACTAATGTTTTGCATATGTACTCAAAGCATATACTCATGATGCCATTAAAATTTAATAAGAACTCAAAGTACTAACAGAAATGCAGCAGTGTTTGTAATATAATTATTCTTGTTATATACAGGAAATGGTGTGCAACTGACTTATTCACAGTCTTTTAGGTTATTCTGGAGGAGCTCTCTGGCCTTTATATGAAAACTTGTTTAATACAAATTTGATTTGCATGAAAATGAAAAACAAAGTGCCACCTGCAAAGAAGAGAGTTCATAATTACCTCTCTCACCACAAGGGCTGCTATTGCTGGCAGGTCTGGCGCTACCACTAGTCAAACTAGGCAACCGCCTAGGGTGCACTGCCGCCTAGGTTTCCCGGCCGCTGGTGATCATACTCCCTCTCTCTGCAGCCAGCAACTAACTCAGTCTCAACAGGCATCCACTCTCAAGTCCCCCTGCATATAGTATTAGTGTCAGAGTGTCATTAGTATTAGTGTAGTATTAGTGTCAGAGGCGCAGGCAGCGGCGGCGGAGGACTGTGTCTGTGTCCCCATGGACTGAATGCAGGAAGGTAAGGAAATATCCTTACCTGCGCACCTCTGATCGTCAGTGGCGGTCATCACCTGTCTGTCTGTCTCTCACCACATTGTCACCACCACTAGTCTCTGATGTTTACCGTTACAGTCAGCCGGCCAGCTCTGCCTCTGCCACTCTACCCAGTGCTTATGCCCATACACCATGCCATTCCCTCCCTCCCATTGTTGGAGCTGATCTCCCTCCTGGCCTGTCCTCCTGGACCTGAACAATGGCAGCGTTAGTGGAGTCAGTAATGTCGCTCCAGCCAGGCTTGCTGACAGGTTGAGCCTGCCTGGATCACGGAGGAGGCACCGAGGCAGGATTTAAGATTGTTCGTTCCTCGCACTGGCAGCAGCAGGGTCACGTTGTTGGATACAGAGTATACAGATACAGTCTGCATCACCTGTTACAGTAAAACACCTGCCACCGAAAGTGCAATATTGCATGTATGTAAAGGTATATACAGATATAGTGTACAAAGAATGATCTGCCAATCACATTTATGTGTGTGTACTGAGGGGTACCCCCCCCCCCCCCCCGGTGAGGCTGCATTTATGGGTGCTGGTGACTGAGGATGCATTTATGGGCGCTGGTGAGCCTTCATTGCTGGTAGGCTGCATTTATGGGTGCTGGTGACTGAGGCTGCATTTATGGGTGCTGGTGACTGAGGCTGCATTTATGGGTGCTGGTGAGGGCAAAGGGGGTGGGGTCAGGGGTGGAGCCAATGGGGGCGGCAAAATTAGGTTTCGCCTAGGGTGTCAAAAATCCTTGCACCAGCCCTGATTGCTGGAAGAATCTTCAACGTTTGACATGCCTGGTTTTGTGCTGCACCCTCAAACAGCCAGCCCCCACATCATTACTGTGTCCTGTAGTGACACAGGGGCATATGGAGGTAAGCAAAAAATACTTTTGGGTACAGGCATCAAATACTCCCTGAAGTGTCAGATTCAACTGTATCTCTGCAAATTTTCTGCAGGCTGGCAGGGCAGGTGGTAGGGGAGGTAAGAAAAATGCGCTTTGCTGGATGTTTTATATTTATATTCTAGACAGAGTCTGGTTGAGATAGTGTCAGCAAAATAGGCAGCTGGTATCCATGAGGTTTATTAGTGAATGTAGTAAAATCTCACAACCAATTAGAACCCTGGAAGGTTGTCAGCAAAACAAAATATGTTAGAGCATTTTTTTTTCTTGCATGTTATGATTTAGGTTTTGCAGAATACAACTGCAAAGCTAATATATGAATACTGGATGGTACTGGTGCAGATCCACAGCCAACCATCACCCCAGAGAAAATTCAAATACCTGAAAGTGTGAAACAAATCCTGAAGAATTACTTTTTTTTTTAAAAATACCAGTGCAGAGAAGTTTGTAAAATATATGACTTCACACTATGTTCATTGGTTCTGCATCATAGACCACATTATTGCCATTGGCTGCTTTATTTGATTTTAAATACTAAGACATGTTTGAGGTAGAAAGATCAAATTCAACATCCGATGAAAACAAGCATATAGCTTCAGTCAAGTACAATATAATCCTCTTGTCACAATAAAGTAGAATTATCAATTTCAACATCCATTCAATACACACATGTAGTTACATAGTTTATAGAGTTGAAGAAAGACACAAGTGCACCCAAGTTTAACTTATTTGAATCTGAATATACAGTATTTCCAGGAAATATAAATATAAGCCTCTTGTCAAAATAATGCTCATAGACTGTGGCTAGGTTTGGTGCATTCAGGTTGTATATGGTAAACTGCAATGATACTGTAAATTCTGGCTATTGTGAGATTGTTCAATTAATGTTATAGGAGCCTCCTGTGTTTTAAGTAATAGTATGAGTCTGTTGGTCTGGTCACTTTTTCAAAATGTGCATGAAAATATGTGGAACATTTTCTATCCATTCCAGCTGTGTCCAAATACCTACAAATCTAGATCACATACAGTATGTATAGCTGATGATACAAAAGTGCCTGATCCCCTGCGCTACTATGTGCACAATAAACCAACATAAAAAATAACAATTGATTACAGATACTAGGGTCTGCTGCTATACATCTAATTGTGTTCCTACTAAAACTCAATTTGTGATATGACTAAAAATTATTGCATTTAACATAGGGGAGTGCTTTGCCATTTTCATTCATGTATGTTTAATGCCATAGATGAATTGGATATTTTATTTAGCTCCAAGATTTATCAGTTTGTTAGTGGATGTAGTCGGTCCTCGTATACAGTAGCTGCTTAGTAAGTTGAAATCCAATAGCTATCCAATCCAAACAAAAAAAAAATACTTATAATAATTACATTTAATTTGAAAAAACTCTACAGTATCATGTTACACACTAAGGCAAGCTTACCAATTGTAGATCACCAATGTGGTCATTCTTCTTAAAACACAATACAAAATATACACTAAACTGAACCTTGCATCTCAGTTGAACTTTGGGTACATCTGGCTGTTAATGCAAATAGACAAATAATGAATAATGTGCTTACATATTGTCCATAGATCAGTAAATATCTTGCTGAATTTTTGGTGAAATAATACATTCTACTGTTGATGTTTTGATTAAAAACTTAGTGTCTCCCCTAATTGAAATGCAGCCAGGCAATTATTTACTGTGTGTGCAGGACAATATAATATTTAGCAGTCTTTTTGTTCTGTAAAATAAATTCACTCTAAATAGATTTTTTTAATTAAAAGCTGACAGTTGTCCCTCCTTTTCAAAATGCATCCTAACAAAAATGTTTTAATTCAGTCTGTCAAGTCAGCATAATATTTAGCAGATTTTTTACAGTGCGATAAATGTAGTTTAAGGTTTTTTTTTTTTTTTACCTGACTGTTGTCCCTCTTGTTCAAGATGCAGCATACCAAAGTGCCTAAATACTGACTATGGAGTTACTGAAATATTTCTTCATTTTTTTTAATATTAATATATATACTTAACTGTGAAACATCATTTTTGCTGTAACACATGCAGTGTGTACCATTTGTCTACCTTTTTAATGTGGAATATATAAACTTTTATTTTTTTGTTCGAGCAAAGCTAAATGGAGATGTTGATTAGCTGATAAGACATACAAGTAATACAAGTAATTGTAGAAATACTATGGGGGGATTTACTAAAACCAGAGTGTGCAAAATCTGGTGCAGCATAGAAACCACTTGGCTTACAGGTTTTATTGTCAAAGCTCAATTGAACAAGCTGAAGTTAGAAGCTGATTGACTACCATGCACAGCTGCACCAGATTCGGAATGCTCCAGTTTTAGTAAATCTCCCCCTTTGTATGTGTGTATGTTTTACTTTTCATATTACTTCTATCTTAGTCCCCATAGCTAAATGGAGATGTGGTTTAGCCAATGAGGGTTGTAACCCCTGTCAGATTTTTTTTCACCATCTGTCTCATTGTGGAGATTTACCTTAACTTCCTGCCCATAGCCAAACAAGTTAGAGGGAATCCCTGCAAATTAAGGGAATTCCTTGGGGATCCCCAGGCCACCAGAACTAGTGTCCCCATTGGAATATCTCCCCTCTATTACCTTTCTGGGGACAACCCAAAATCTGGGATTTTCCTTTACTTTCACTTTCAATGATAATAGTAAACAGGACAAATGGAGAGTGTGAATCTCCCTAACGGGGGCACAGACAACAATAGAAGCTGACAGGCATTCTAATCCCTCTCCATTCTATTAAAAAAAAAGGGTTTTGCCTTTAGTTATGCTTTAAATTAGATTTTTGCTGAACACCTTTTTTTTGAGATGTAGCCTACTCCAATGACTATAGAGTCTGTGAAATATTTCTGGCCTTTGTTTCTGAAATAATATACTTGTATTTCATGATAAAACCTGCCTTGTCTCTCTCTCTCTTACATCGTGGCCTAGTAAAAACTATTTACATGATGTGCAGAGAGTCTGTGCAATAGTTCTGCCTGTTGTCTCTGACATAATAGAATCTGATTGTCCCTAAAATATGGCGCTGTCATTTTTATTTCTGCATAACAACTGACTTGGCATCTGGAATGTGGGGTTGTGGTTTTGAAGTGTTTTTGTGCACTCTATGTTGACATTTTATTTAACTACCTCAAGCAATTCTGTTAAACTAATTTGCCACTGTTTGGCAACAGTGCATAAAACAAAAATACCAATCAGCAGCTGTTCTTAAGAATAAAACACCATTTTATTGAGAAAACTAACAGCATAATAGATCTATTTAGACTGACAAGTTATCCACAACTGTTCCAATAACTACTATTTTAATGTAATAATTGATATATTGTAATCACTATAATGTACAGAATGCTACCTTTGAGAGTGCAACACACTGAACTTTGAACCTTGATAATTTGGGGTTCCATCCTGGTTTCCACACAAGGTTCCAAACTTTTCCTTATCCCCAGGCCACAGTAGGCTTGGGATCTACAAAGTTTAACAATTAACTATTGGAAAATATCTAGCTTGATGAATATAGATTTCTTCTGTGATTCGTAGGATGAGGTACAGATTCACAGTGAATTTACACCAAACTCCCAGTATTTCCAGCAACATACTGAATCCGATTAGTTAAAATGTCACTAAATATAGCTAGCTTACTGTATAAAATTGTCACTATAACATAGTATTACAACATGGGGATTGTATTAATACTATCTATACTATACTATTAGTATATGTATTTTCTCATGAAAAATATGCATTTTTTGTTTAATACATTTTTTATTAATTTGTAGTTTTGTCAAGTTTACAAACAAACTCAGGAAAATACAGTGCACATGTATGAGTAACATTGGAGGAGGGGAACATTGTTAGTAGCTCTCATTCAACAAGGTACAACAACAAAGGTCTAAAGTATATCATGAATGATGAAAAATTCACTGGGGATGTAGGCCCAGGGAGACAACAGTGATGTTGGTGAAAGTGGTCATGGGCCCTGAATTGAACAATTGAAGACATGAGGAGGTGGAATCCTTATGGTTAGAGCTCCAAAGGGATGAAACTAAGGGCAAAGTAATACTGGTAGTATGCTATAGGCCCCCTAACCTGAGGGAGGAGGGGGAGACATACCTCCTATCACAAATTGGATTAGCGGCAAGGATAGGAGGTGTCATCATAATGGGGGATTTTAATTATCCAGACATAGACTGGGCGGAAGGAACCGCACATTCGACTAAGGCTCACCAGTTCCTAAATGTCTTCCAGGACAATTGCATGGGTCAGATGGTAGATGCATCAACTAGAAACAAAGCGTTACTAGACCTACTGATTACCAACAATACAGACCTGATCACGGATGTGGAAATAATAGGCAATTTAAGAAACAGCGATCACAGGTCAATTAGCTTCAGTATAAATCACACAAATAGGAACCATAAGGGGAATACAAAGACACTGAATTTCAAAAAAAACAACTTCCCTAAACTCTGAACCTTGCAAGAAGATATAAGTTGGGATAAACTCTTAGGAAGAAGAAACACGGAGGAGAGATGGGTTTGCTTTAAGAGCATATTAAATAAGGGCATTAGCCAGTGCTTCCTATTGGGAAATAATTTTAAAAGAATGAACAAAAGTCCTGGATGGCTTAACTCCAATGTAAAAATGCATATAAAAGCAAAGGAGAAGGCCTTCACAAAATACAAGGCTGAGGGATCATCATCAGCATTCAGACTTTACAAAGAATGCAACAAGTAATGTAAGGGTGCAATTAGAGTGGCTAAGATAGAACACGAAAGACACATTTTGAAGGAGAGCAAAAAAAAAAAACAAGAAATCCTTTAAGTATATAAACAGTAAAAGATGGAGGACAGACCATATTGGCCCCATAAAGAATGAGGAAGGGAATCTGGTTACAAAGGATGGTGAGATGGCGAAGGTATTGAATTTATTCTTCTCCTCAGTCCTCACAAGGGAACCAGGGGGCTTCAGTAACCAAAACTGCAGTGTTTATCCTTATGACACAGCACAGGAAGAACCCTCATGGCTAACAGAGGAAAGAATTAGAAATAGACTTGGAAAACTTAACACTAATAAGTCACCGGGACCAGATGGCTTGCACCTGAGGGTCCTTAGGGAACACAGTCAATTCCTAATTTTTACTAACAGTCTACTGACTGGAATGGTACCAACTGATTGGAGAAAAGCCAATGTAGCACTAATATTTAAAAAAAGGGCCAAAATACATCCCTGGGAATTACAGACCAGTTAGCCTAACATCAATAGTATGCAAGCTCTTGGAGGGGATGATAAGGGACTATATACAAGACTTTAGTAATGAAAATGGTATCATTAGCAGTAATCAGCATGGATTCATGAAGAATCGTTCTTGCCAAACAATCTATTAACCTTCTATGAGGAGGTGAGCTGCCATCTAGATAAAGAAAGGCCTGTAGACGTGGTGTATCTGGATTTTGCAAAAGCATTTGACACAGTTCCCCATAAACTTTTACTGTACAAAGTAAGGTCCGTTGGCATGAACCGTAGGGTTGGTACATGGATTGGGAACTGGCTACAAGGGCCAGATCAGAGGGTAGTGATAAATGGGGAGGACTTGGAATGGTCAGGGGTGGAAAGTGGGGTCCCCCAGGGTTCTGTCCTGGGACCAATCCTTTGAAGAAGTAAATTTATCCCCGTATCACCGCGTAATGGTGTTGCGGATACGGTACAGTGTATAAAAATGCTTGCCACGTCCCGAAAATTATAGTCTGAATGTTAGGTATTTTGTCAACAAATTGATGTTGGAGAATGATGGACTTTTTAGGCGTAAGATAGATATAACAAGTTTTTTATTAAAAACATATAAAAAGAAAGAATATAAGAATAAATTATAAATTTAAAACAGATTGTTTGGAAATAAACAACCTGGCACACTATAGAAATATTTAACAGGCTGATGTATAGGTACGCTCAGGTAGTAACAAAGTGGTTCCAATGGGGTCACTATATTTAAATATAATCATTCAAGTTTCCTTAGAAGGATTGTGACATTAAAATAAACAAAAACACGAAACCATCAGTGAGCGATACAATCATACAGAAAAACAGCTTGTTTGCAGTTGCTCTACATGTTACGCGTCCTAAGACGCTTCCTCAGGAGCTTTCTATATTGGGAATAAAAAAGAGAAACAAATATACAATAAGAGAACAATACATATAATATGACATAATCAAGTATAATATTGGATCGAGGGCAGCCAGGAGCGTGGGGGTGTCAACCGCCAACAAAAAAGGAAAGGGGGGAAAAAATAGCAGAGCAGAAAAAGGAGTAAGGGAAAGGGGGGGATTGGGTTTTTTGGGGGTGAATGGATAGGGAGTGAGATTGAGTAAGACAGGAATGAGAACGGGGAGGAGGAAAGGTAAGAAAGAATTATTATTTAGTGGAGTGAAAAGGTGTGCATTATGGGAACGAATGCAACACAATCGAATGCATAATGGGTGTGGTATTGAATGTATACTTACAATCCCTATAGAGGGGAAGAAATTTAGTGGAACGGGGAACTAAGATACGTTTATCAGCACCGGTACTTTGGACATGTATGTATGTCAATAGGCCGAGGAATTCTGTATTAATATTTTATTAGTAGGTTATTTTTTGTTATTATTTGTTGTTAGTATATTTATTCATTTTTTTATATATATATATAGAAGAATTATTCATGTTAGTATAGATATGCCAGTAGTCTATGCTCAATCATCAATGTGTGCCAGTGGCTAGGATAGCTGTTAAATAGTGCACAAATATTGTGCAGTATATATATAGATTAGATAGGTGGGGTAATATATCATATTATATGTATAAATAGAACTATAAATATATAACCATCTTTTAAGGGTGCAAGTGCACCTCCGCAATCATCCATCCATATAGGAGGGGAAAGTTAACTTATTAATTGTTGATGCATCAGTGTGCACATTGATGGTAACATAGTAAAGGAATCATTTATAATATAAAGAGAAAGAGGTATTGAGAGTTTCTACTTACCCTGTGGTGAAGAAATGGCCTAGTAATTATTATTGTGAGCCCGTACATTGGGGTCAATTGTAAGAGGTAAGTAGGGGAAAAACAGGTAATGCGGGACACGTTGGCCTATAGGGCCTCCGACTGGCCAACGCTAGTATGGGAGGGTGGAGAGGGGTTCAGCCCGCTTGTCCACAGGTGTCCTACAGGGGGAACATAACAGAGCGTGAAGTATTAAAATGAGTTTGACTGGTTCCAGGTAGGCCAAGACCGTATCTTGACCGAGTAGGAGTGTCAGTGTCTTACCTAGTGGAGGTATGGTTCCGTTATGGTTCCCCGTTCTGGCAGCTGTGCGGCTGTGTGGAGAGGCTGCTCTGTCTGACGGCAGCCTGAGCCGTCTTTATAGTGCAGCCGTCCCGGTAGTGACGTCACCGCGTAAACGCGGAGCGTCATACTACCCGGCCGAGTCCTATCGCGCATGCGTCAGAGAACGTAGAGCCGCGGCGTCGGTTAAAGTAACCAGCGCCGCAGTCTCAGCTCATGCGCATGCGCGGGACACGGCTCCAGGAAGAGGAGCGATGATCGCAAACCCCCCTGAGGCCGAAAGCGTCACTAAAGCTGCAGCAGGTGCAGCCAGCGACGCTTTGTGGCCGCATAATACACTACAGCAGAACGCTCCATCTAATAATCGGAAAAAGAAAAAAAGAGAAAAGGATAAATGATTGAGGAAAGGAAGCTCAGCTGAGAAAAAAAAAAAAAAAAAGGGGGAGGAGGGGGGGATAAATAAAAACATAGAAAAGTGACATAGTGGGAAAATGTAGCGGGCAACGATCCATATAGCCAGAGGGTGCCCTCCATCCAATGCATGGAACTTTGGAATGGTGTCAATTGACAGGTATTTCTAAATATCATGGATAGACATCCAAGGGCAAGAGCCTTGAAATGTACATTATAATAATATGGTGTACAGAAAGATGAAAACAATATAAATTAGTATAATAAGCATAAACAGAAAAATGGAAAAAGGTATGTATTATATACAGGTAAATAAGGTGTTATCTTTTTGAAGTGTTTGATCGAACAGTAACAATGGTTCAGATCATTTGCCTTATTATGATAGCGACCGCATGAAATATATATGCGGGATCTAACACACTAAAGGCCTATTTGGTGTAAAGGTTTAAAGGTATTTTCAGTAGACCTAAGAAGGTGTATGTACCTTGAAAATTACCAACTTATCCAAAGAGGAAATTTAATAACAAGGATAAATGGCATTAATTTTGAAATATGTATGGAGGGGGGTTGATGAAGAAAGGGGGAAGTGAAAAAGGGCAATTTGTAGGTTAGAATAATTGTTCTAGAAATTACTTGAAAAGGGTGGGAGTATTTATGTGGCATATATATAAAGGAATAGTTGAAGCTAAAAGAAATTAGTAATTCAGTTGTAAGTTCAATAACTACAAAAAGGATTTATAAGAGTGTGATTCATTGAGGCCGGGGGCGTGCATGGCGTCCAACCGTTCTATCCATAGTGTTTCCTTTTGTAGGATAAGTCTATCCCAGTTTCAACCTCGTGGGTTTTTGGGCACAACTGCTAGTACACTAAAAGAGACGCAGGAGGTGTCAAACCTATGATATAGGTCGATGTGCCTACTAACTGTGGTGAGCATTTTTCCATTGGAGGACACATATACATGATCTTTGATACGCTGCCATAGGCAGCGAACTGTCTTGCCTACATAGAAGGCCCCGCAGGTACACAGCATAAGATAGACGACTCCTTGGGTGGTGCAGTCTGCTCTTGTTTTTAAAGCAAAAGTGTCTCCTTTGGGGAGTGTAATGGTTTTGCTTTGGCATACCCAAGGACAAAAATCACAGTTGCCACAACGAAATGTACCATTTGGTTTATGACCAATCTGTGGTACGTTGGAATAGTGACTTGAGACCAGACGGTCACGAAGCGACGTGGTGCGTCGAAAGGTAAGCTCTGGTCTCAGGCCAATATGTTTCCTCACAGTTGGATCCTGATAAAGTAAATGCCAATGGTTAGTAATGATACTACGGATTTCTTGATGCTGGGAAGAATATCGTGTAATAATTCTAGATTTGGCTGTTTTTTCAGGATTGAGTTCTTTCTTAGAGTATAGGAGTGTATTTCGCGACTGTTTAAGTGCCTTATTATATGCTTTTCGCAAGGTGGATTTAGTATATCCTCTTGCTCGCAGACGTGATTGGAGTGATTTTGCTTCCACTATGAAGTCTTGAAGGTGTGTACAATTTCGCCTTAACCTTATGTATTGTGCATAAGGAATGCTTTTTAGTAAGGCTGCAGGGTGGGCGCTGTCTGCGTGTAGGATTGTATTCCCGGCAGTTTCCTTTCTATAGAGGGTTGTAGCTAGACAGTTTGCTTGATCTTTGAATATGGTCAGATCCAAGAAATTAATCCTGGATTGATTCACATTCACAGTAAATTTTAGGTTAAAGGAATTGATGTTGAGTGCTTCAACGAAATTTGACAGTGTGGTGGAGGTACCAGTCCAGATCAAGAAGATATCGTCTATGTACCTCCACCAAGACATAATCTGGTCGGTGTACATAGATAGGTCCTCCATGGAAAAGATATGATGTTCCCACCCCCCCAGGTACAGGTTTGCATAGGCTGGCGCACAACATGTGCCCATAGCAACCCCCTGTACCTGGAGGAAGTGGGACTCCTTGAAGCTAAAGTAATTGTGTGTTAACACAAATTGTAAAAGAGTTAGAATGAATTCGTTATAGTTCCATTGGGTGTGGGGTTCTTCGTAGAGGAAGGTGTGAACCATCTCAATGCCCTGCTCGTGAGGGATGCTGGAGTACAGTGACTCCACATCTAGAGTCACGAGGAGGGCATTGGGAGGGACCACCAAGCCTTCAACCTTCTTTAAAAAGCCTCAAATTTTCAAGGTACATACACCTTCTTAGGTCTACTGAAAATACCTTTAAACCTTTACACCAAATAGGCCTTTAGTGTGTTAGATCCCGCATATATATTTCATGCGGTCGCTATCATAATAAGGCAAATGATCTGAACCGTTGTTACTGTTCGATCAAACACTTCAAAAAGATAACACCTTATTTACCTGTATATAATACATACCTTTTTCCATTTTTCTGTTTATGCTTATTATACTAATTTATATTGTTTTCATCTTTCTGTACACCATATTATTATAATGTACATTTCAAGGCTCTTGCCCTTGGATGTCTATCCATGATATTTAGAAATACCTGTCAATTGACACCATTCCAAAGTTCCATGCATTGGATGGAGGGCACCCTCTGGCTATATGGATCGTTGCCCGCTACATTTTCCCACTATGTCACTTTTCTATGTTTTTATTTATCCCCTCCTCCCCTTTTTTTTTTTTTTTTTCTCAGCTGAGCTTCCTTTCCTCAATCATTTATCCTTTTCTCTTTTTTTCTTTTTCCGATTATTAGATGGAGCGTTCTGCTGTAGTGTATTATGCGGCCACAAAGCGTCGCTGGCTGCACCTGCTGCAGCTTTAGTGACGCTTTCGGCCTCAGGGGGGTTTGCGATCATCGCTCCTCTTCCTGGAGCCGTGTCCCGCGCATGCGCATGAGCTGAGACTGCGGCGCTGGTTACTTTAACCGACGCCGCGGCTCTACGTTCTCTGACGCATGCGCGATAGGACTCGGCCGGGTAGTATGACGCTCCGCGTTTACGCGGTGACGTCACTACCGGGACGGCTGCACTATAAAGACGGCTCAGGCTGCCGTCAGACAGAGCAGCCTCTCCACACAGCCGCACAGCTGCCAGAACGGGGAACCATAACGGAACCATACCTCCACTAGGTAAGACACTGACACTCCTACTCGGTCAAGATACGGTCTTGGCCTACCTGGAACCAGTCAAACTCATTTTAATACTTCACGCTCTGTTATGTTCCCCCTGTAGGACACCTGTGGACAAGCGGGCTGAACCCCTCTCCACCCTCCCATACTAGCGTTGGCCAGTCGGAGGCCCTATAGGCCAACGTGTCCCGCATTACCTGTTTTTCCCCTACTTACCTCTTACAATTGACCCCAATGTACGGGCTCACAATAATAATTACTAGGCCATTTCTTCACCACAGGGTAAGTAGAAACTCTCAATACCTCTTTCTCTTTATATTATAAATGATTCCTTTACTATGCTACCATCAATGTGCACACTGATGCACCAACAATTAATAAGTTAACTTTCCCCTCCTATATGGATGGATGATTGCGGAGGTGCACTTGCACCCTTAAAAGATGGTTATATATTTATAGTTCTATTTATACATATAATATGATATATTACCCCACCTATCTAATCTATATATATACTGCACAATATTTGTGCACTATTTAACAGCTATCCTAGCCACTGGCACACATTGATGATTGAGCATAGACTACTGGCATATCTATACTAACATGAATAATTCTTCTATATATATATATAAAAAATGAATAAATATACTAACAACAAATAATAACAAAAAATAACCTACTAATAAAATATTAATACAGAATTCCTCGGCCTATTGACATACATACATGTCCAAAGTACCGGTGCTGATAAACGTATCTTGGTTCCCCGTTCCACTAAATATCTTCCCCTCTATAGGGATTGTAAGTATACATTCAATACCACACCCATTATGCATTCGATTGTGTTGCATTCGTTCCCATAATGCACACCTTTTCACTCCACTAAATAATAATTCTTTCTTACCTTTCCTCCTCCCCGTTCTCATTCCTGTCTTACTCAATCTCACTCCCTATCCATTCACCCCCAAAAAACCCAATCCCCCCCTTTCCCTTACTCCTTTTTCTGCTCTGCTATTTTTTCCCCCCTTTCCTTTTTTGTTGGCGGTTGACACCCCCACGCTCCTGGCTGCCCTCGATCCAATATTATACTTGATTATGTCATATTATATGTATTGTTCTCTTATTGTATATTTGTTTCTCTTTTTTATTCCCAATATAGAAAGCTCCTGAGGAAGCGTCTTAGGACGCGTAACATGTAGAGCAACTGCAAACAAGCTGTTTTTCTGTATGATTGTATCGCTCACTGATGGTTTCGTGTTTTTGTTTATTTTAATGTCACAATCCTTCAAAGGAAACTTGAATGATTATATTTAAATATAGTGACCCCATTGGAACCACTTTGTTACTACCTGAGCGTACCTATACATCAGCCTGTTAAATATTTCTATAGTGTGCCAGGTTGTTTATTTCCAAACAATCTGTTTTAAATTTATAATTTATTCTTATATTCTTTCTTTTTATATGTTTTTAATAAAAAACTTGTTATATCTATCTTACGCCTAAAAAGTCCATCATTCTCCAACATCAATTTGTTGACAAAATACCTAACACTGGGACCAATCCTATTTAATTTATTCATAAATGACCTGGAGGAGGGGGTGAACAGCTCAATCTGTATTTGTGGACGATACTAAGCTAAGCAGGACGATAACTTCAACGCATGATGTGGAAACCTTGCAAGTAGATCTGAACATATTAATGGGGTGAGTAACTACATGGCAAATGAGGTTCAATGTGGAAACATTTTAAATAATGCATTTGGGTGGCAAAAATATGAATGCAATCTACTCACTGGGGGGAGAACCACTGGGGGAATCAAGGATGGAAAAGGACCTGGGGGTCTTAGTAGATAATAGGCTTAGCAATGGCATGCAATACCAAGCTGCTGCTAACAAAGCAAGCAAGATATTGGCATGCATTAAAAAGGGGATTAACATAAGAGATAAAGCGGTAATTCTCCCACTCTACAAGACTCTGGTCTGGCTGCACTTGGAGTATGCTGTCCAGTTCTGGGCACCAGTCCTCAGGAGGGATGTGCTGGAAATGGAGCGAGTACAGAGAAGGGCAACAAAACTAATAAAGGGACTGGAGGATATTAGTTACGAGCACTGAACTTATTCTCTCTGAAGAAGAGACGCTTGAGAGGGGATATGATTTCAATTTACAAATACCATACTGGTGACCCCACAATAGGGATAAAATATTTCCACTCATTCAATATAGAAGAAAAGAGGTTTACCTTAAACTGAGTAGAGGGTTCTTTACTGTAAGATTGGCAAGCATGTGGAATTCCCTTCCACAGACAGTGGTTTCAGTGGGGAGCATCAGTAGTTTCAAGAAACTATTAGATAAGCACCTGAACGACCACAACATTCAGGGATATACAATGTAATACTGACATAAAATCACACGCATAGGTTGGACTTGATGGACTCGATGTGTCTTTCTTCAAGCTCACCTACTATGTAAGTATGTAACTATGTATGAGGCAAAGCTGATCAGGTTCAAGCTGTTTGAAAAGTGGGTGGTGGGGTAAAGGTGACAGGATGGGTTGTTGGAAGCAGGTATGGAATGTAGGGTAGATAGGAGATGGAAGGGGACGAGTGGGAGGTGAGTGGGGTAGGTGTGGAACAGTGGTGCTCCCTTTGGTGTAAGTGGGTGATGTAGAGGAAAAGTATATTCACAGCATCATGGAGTCCCCATCAAAGGTGGGCGAGAGGAAATGATACGTTCATGGGGTTCATATGTTTCTTAATTTGCCCATGGAGAAATTTTGTTTTGGGTATACTCCAGTGGCTTTTTGTTCAAAGAGGCTTTAAATGGTTCTTAACAGGGTATAGAGCCCTCTACCAGTGTGAAACCTTTGGCTCATCCTGTACAAATATGCATTCTTCAAAGATACACGCATTTTTTTTTTTTTTTAATATACAAAAATACATAAATTAATAAAAAAATTAAGAGACACGCCATTTCATATTGAAAGGTAAGAAACATCCAATTTGATATTTAAGACTGAACTCCAGACAAACAGACACATACACAGATGAAATACATATATGGTAACTGTTTTAAGGATTTGTTTTGTATTTAAGGATTTGTATTTATATCCATCACAGTGCTGAGATTTACACAGTTTTGTCACACAGCATAGTTCTGCCTGGTAAGACAGGAGACCTGGTTTTTCTCTGCTGCATTTAAATATCACTTACAGGTCTTTTTTCTTCCCCAACCTGTGACTGGACAGTGAAGGGAGAAAGAGATTGATGAACTTGTGTCTCTGTCACTCTGCTCTCTCCCCCTGTTAGGATGTTTTGTATTAGCACACATAGACACTGCAGGATAACGTGTTGGTTTCTCATGTAGCTTGTCCCTCTTCCTGCCTGAGCCTTTCTGTTCAGTGGACTACATGAGGCTAATACCAGGTTATTTTTTTATCTGTTTTAATTGCTTGGATTTTAGCTTTAATTGGAATGGGTGTCTAGTTTGAATAAAGTTTAAGAATAAAATGCATAATCTAAGGTATTTTTCTTGTCTGGTTAAATTTGTTATGTAATAATGATATAAAAATATGACTGGTTAAATCATCAGGCAATCCTTCCAACATAATGGACACCACACCCATTGTACATGATCAAAAAAAATGACATGCAGTTATACAATTAGTATACTGTAAGAATTGTAAATATTTTATTGAGTTAACTGGAATGGCTATCCTTAGTAACACTTAAATGGGGGACAACACAAACACTGAATCCACATTCCTTCCCTATTAGTTAAAAAAGCAAGGAGATTATTAAAGTAGGTGCCATTCTAATGGCTATACCAGCTTCAGGTTCTCCCCACAATTCCTGAAGCCCCTTATATGTTTTCTTTTTTTTTTAAACTTTTTATTACATAAGTTTGCAACAAAGCATGTACATATGATTTCAATACAACAATGCCATATTAATTCCTCTTACATACACCTTTCACTGCAAGCTTACTACAGTTCCTATGTCATTACCTTTTAGTTCATCCACAGGTTAACGTCACATTCCAACAATTTATTTTACATTTATTTTACATTTTCTTCTAAAAATTCAGTTTAACATTTATTTTCTATCTAGAGTTATAGGGGAATTATGCCACATATCCCCTATTTTATAGTACTTCTTAGGTCCCCCTCTATGTTTATACATAATCTTCTAATGTGGTATTATCTGATTGACTACTCTAATCTACTAGGTTATAATTGGGGCTAATGGTTGCATCCATCTTAGTAATATTTGTATACGTACTGTAAATAATGTTTCTTGTAGCATAATCCTATTATACTCCGACCACTCTTCCACCTCCAATAGTCCTAATACACATGCTCCCAATGTATATAGTACTTGTCTACAAATAATAATGGATAATTTGTCTATCACTTGTTACCAATGATCAGCCATTTCAGAACATGACCACATTAAATGTATACAATCTTCCTCTGGGTGATGGCATCTTACACAATCAGATGAGGTCATTCCTCCCATTCTATACAATCTTTGAGGAGTAAGATATATTTGATGGGTGATATATAATTGGATTAATTTATTATTCATTGCTTGAGAAACTCCCATATGTGAGGAGCAGATCCTAGTCCATTTATCCTCCGTCACATCAGGGAGGACATCCCGCCACTTATCTATTATTTTAAGTGGAGTACCACATAACTTAGCCCTCAGCAACTGAGAGTACAGTACAGATATTAGGCTTTGGTCCCTGTGATCGTAAAATTCCTATTAATGGATACTTGGATACTTTGGGGTCTTGGCGCCCAAACTGGGCCTAGACCATATATCTTAACTGTAAGTATTTATAAATAAACTTATGGGGTATATCATACTGTTGACTCAAATATTCAAATGTCTGCAATGTTCTGTGATTGTATATCTGTTTTAATGTAACTATTCCTCTCCTTCTCCAAAATTCGCTATCAGAAAATGCCCTCAAATGTTCTAAGGAGGGGTTGTTCCACATAGGGATCTCTAAGGGAGTATCCATACAACTCGTTAATTTTTTAACTTCTCTCCATACTGCTCTAGCCAGTGTCACTATAGGTATCTTCACTCTAGTTAAACAGGTAGCTTTAACTTCCAGTCCTATCATTAGGTCCTCAACCTGTAATATCTCTAGTAAGTGTCCTTTCCACCCCATCTTTTTGTTCTTATGTCCTTAAATGTTTCAATTGTTCTGCTAAGTAATATAAATAAATATCTTGGAGTGCCAATCCATCATCCATTTTTGACCTTTGTAATGCCATTTATTGCTGTTTACATCTACCTTTAGCCCAAACGAATATTGTAAAATGGGAATGTAGCTTTTGAAATAAGAGCTGGGGGATAATAACTGGGGAATGTGAAGACACATTTAAGCATTTTGGCAATAGGATCATATTAATTACACCAATTCTTCCCGCTACTGATATAGGTAATCTCTTCCATACTGACAGATTTTCTTAATATTTTCCATTAAGGGGTTAACATTAGCTACTATAAAAAAAAACAAAAAAAACAAACATTAGCTACTATAAATGCCTTTGGTTGGAGAGTGATATATATTCCTAAATACTTGAATAAGTCTACCACTTTAAGCGGTGAGTGAGACCAGTCTACTTCTACATTTTGGTATAAAGGCATTAACACAGATTTTTGCCAATTGATTCTAAGACCCGCATAGTTCCCGAAGGTATATATTGTATTATTCTCTTTGCTTCTCTGAGTGTATTCTGTATATCTCTGATATACTGTATAAAATAATGTCGTCTGCATATAACCTCCTATAATGATACCCCTAAAAAGCCTAGACTGTCTACATTTTAGGGCAAGAACTTATATTACTATGGCAAATAAGTGTAGGGACTGGTGACACCCCTGCCTTGTTCCTCTATATAGTCCAATGGGACAGACAATAAATAATTAACCAAAATACTTGAGCATGGGGATCTATACAATATCCTAATCCATTTCCTAAAGACTTCAGCAAATCCAAACTTTTTCAAAGAGCTCTGCAAAACCAACCACTCTACTGAGTGAAATGCCCTGGCCACATCCAATGATGCCAGGGCACCGACTGTGGAGCAAACTTCCTCAATTGGACCATTAATTGTGTTCTTCTAATGTTTATCGATGTTGATTTCCCCAGCACAAAACCTGTCTGGTCACCGTGAATAATGGATAGGATCATTGTATTCAATCTCCCTGTTAAAATCTTTGCCACAATGTTATAGTCGTTATTTAAAAATGAAATTGGCCTATGTGATGAACACTCGCTCCCATCTTTTCCTGGTTTCAAAATTAAAACTATTGTTGCTTCATCCATTGATTATGGCAACTGCCCTCTTACAATATATCAATATATTTTTTATAGACTTCCAGTGGCATTCCATCTGGGCCAGGGGACTTGCCAACCGCCATAGACAATATTGCATTTCTGACCTCAACCTATGTTATTTCTCCATCAATCATCCTTCCTCACTTGCTCATCTGTGATTATTGGACATTCTAAATCTCATAAATATTCCTCCACTTCTATCTCTGTGCCATTAAACAAGGAGGCATAAATTGTTACATAGTATTTATAAAAGCAGGTCATTATCCCCTCTATACTACTTACCATTTCCCCCTTCTCATTTCTCACTTTAAAAATTGTTGAAGTAGTTGTTTGGTAAGAAAGGCCAACAACACACCTGGTTGGTTACCCTGTTCAAAATGCTGTTGACTGCGAAAAAAGTTTTTACAATTCACATTTGCAGTTGACTGGTCTTTATATTGACACAGAAGGCATTCCCATGCTCTCTGTTTATTACTTGTGGGATTTAACCACTTCCCGCCCGCTGGCCGTCATATGACGTCCTTGACTTTGAACAGGGATATCTACAGTAAATGATGATGCAGCTATAGGCATCATTCAGATATTGTCTTTTAGAGCCAGCAATTTCCTACACCAAAAGAATGATCCCAGCGGCTTGATCCTAGCCGCTTGATCAATCTTACAGGTGGCGAGAGGGGACATACCTCCTTCCGCCACCCTCCTGTGCTTCTACCAACTCACCCCTGTCATCGGTGAGTCGGAGAACGGATCCACTGGCCCGAATGCTGACGATAGAGATTTCTGGTGGACCAGATGGTACCCGAAGTCGCTATGATAGTTCAGAGGTCGGGCGCGATGTTATAAAGTCACGCCCATCCTCTGCATTCAAACAAATGGCGCTACCTCGGCTTCCCAGCCTAGAGGTGAGATGTGGTCTTATTGACCCCATATCTCACTGTAAAGAGGACCTGTCATGCTTATTCCTATTACAAGGGATGTTTACATTCCTTGTAATAGGAATAAAAACTAGAAAAATAAAATTAACAATAAAAAAAAATGTGCCTCTGTCTCCGTGTGCTCGCATGCAAAAGCGAACGCATACGTAAGTTGCGCCAACATATGTAAACGATGTTCAAATCACACATGTGAGGTATTGCGGCGAACGTTAGAGCAAGAGCAATAATTCTAGCCCTAGACCTCCTCTGTAACTCAAAACATGTAACTTGTAAAAAAATTTAAAACGTCCCCTATGATGATTTTAAAGTACCCAAGTTTGGCGCCATTCCACAAGCGTTTGCAATTTTGGAGCATGAGACGATAGGTATCTATTTACTTGGCGTAACATCATCTTTCACATTGCGCAAAAAAATTGGGCTAACTTTACTGTTTTTTTTTTTTTTAAAGCATTAAACAATTTTTTCCCAAAAAACTTTTGAAAAATTGCTGCGCAAATACCGTGCGAGATAAAAAGTTGCAATGACTGCCATCTTATTCTCTAGGGTGTCTGCTAAAAAAAACATATATAATGCTTGGGGGTTCTATGTAATTTTCTAGCAAAAAAAATGATGATTTTTACACGTAGGAGAGAAAAGTCAGAATTGGCAAGTGGTTAATATATATCCCCTCTCTGTCTGAGTGCATTTTCCAGCTAGTTCCTCCTCTTGTCTTGTAATGTACTTTAATTATGAGATTGTTGATTGTTGATTTCAAAACTCCCCTTAGATATGCCTTAAATGCATCCCAAAAGAGAGCATCCCTTTGGCAACTCTCATGTGTCTCCAAAAACATTTTCTGTTGATGAGGAATACGATCATTGGAGCCAATCTGAGGTAGTCCATGTTCCCATAGGACATTTTGTAAGTTTAGCAAGTAGTGATAAATGGTAAGAGATTACACATACTAGGTATTTTACTGAATGAATCATTGGCAGGACTTTATCATTCCTCAACAGAAGATCTATACGATGTGATGTCCGGTGTTTGCTGGTGTGTTTGCTGGCGGTTTACTTGCCGCCATCTGATGGAGGTCTCAGCTCCCACCACCCCCACTGCTCATAGTGCGCAGAGCACTTGTCCCTGTGTTCATGCCATCCGGGTCAGGTAGGAAGGTGGGCTATGAACAGGATGATGCCGGGGTCTGCAATGCGGAGCACGGAGCTCTCGCTAGTCAAGTCCGTCCATGACAGCGGAAACCACGCCCCCCTTATAAGTTTTCTAAGTGTATTTATACTTACCAAAAGCCATGATCATGTGACACCTGTTCTCAAATCTTCTTATTCCTTTGTTTACATCAGAAGAGTAATTTTTCGGGTATTCACATCACTGCCTGAGTGGTGGGGTCTTTGCAAGATCCTGAAGAAGAGTGACATTAGCATAGGGGACTGTGGGGAACCAGTCAGCTTGGGCACATTTGCAGTGCTGGATTAACAGTCCTGGCACCCAGAAACAGCAGCAGCAAGGGACCTGGACAGTGGACTTAGGTGAGTATATCTTGCTTCACCCGGTAAGAAAAACAAAAAGTCCTACAGTTTGAATACAAAAACAAAAGGAGTGGGAGTTTATTCATATTTTGCCCATATTTTAAACAAAACCCTTTATATACCTTTTTCCTGCAGTCTTTAGGCTGATTTCTTTGCAGGTCCTTCTGCTTACCCTTTGGTGGTGGCAGTGGGCAGTCATCCTCCTGGATTGTGAAGTGCTCTGTTAATGTTGTGTAAGCTCTGCTCTGCCCAGAAGTACCGTGAGGCCAGGCTACATGATGATGCCCCCAAATGGGGTGGGTCCATGACCCCTTCAGCTGACAGAAAGTGGTTTGCATAAAGCTAATCGTCTTTGACCCAAAAGACTGAGGATTGCTAATGATGGGAATTAATTACTGCAAAGGACATTTCCAGATTAAGCTGGGGTGTTGCAGCAAATGCCGGTTTATTTCTTTTAACAGGTGCAGGGCAGCAAAACAAAAATTAAAACAAAAAATAGGCTTGGTAAAGAAAAAAAATCAGGAGATGCCTTTTATTGGTTGTTGAAATGTTATTAATTCTTAAGCATATTTAAAAAGGAATACATATTAATTTTTATAAACACATACATTTATTCGTCAATAAATAATGTTGATTGCCTGAAGTAAGATTTCACAACAGCTATTTTACAGACTGTTTTCAGCAGGGCCGGGACAAGGGGTGGGCAGGAGGGGCGGTTGCCCTGGGCACTGTGGTATCCTGTGAGGTGGGGGTGGCACCAAAAGGAGATTAGGGGGAGGGAATTTGTGTTAAAAAGGGGAATTTGGGGGGCTTCGGGGGTAAGAATTGTTTTAGGAGGGCAAATTTAAGGAGGGTGTGCTAGGAGTTGTGATTTGGGGGGGATTTGTGTTGGGAGTGGGGATGGGACACATAATGCCCATACATCTTGGGGGGGGGGGCGGCAATTTGGCATGTTCGCCCTGGGCTCTAAACTACCTTGTCCCGCCACTGGTTTTCAGCATCCCCTAGGGACCTAATCAACTTGAATTTGAGTGAGAATTTTTCTGTCAGATAAAGTGGTCAACAGGTATGTTTTTTATGTTTTGAATGACATGACCAGGCATACAATAAAGAATGTCCTTTGTGGATTTCAGGAAGACTGTAGTATAAGCTTTGATTTAGAAGAGACCTTATTAATAAAAGTCTGAGAAACTGATCTTCTTTATCATACCTGAAAAAAGTGTAAATTATGATTATTGTCGTGCTTAGGATATTGCAAATACTGTATGTGTAAAGGATCATGTGAAATGAGAAAATAATCATATCCTTATCTACTGCAACCTTTCTCAACTTTTCTACCTTGCACAAAAAAAATCTGAGGTCTTGGGGCACCACTAAAATAATTTTCTGTTCTACAGCTTATCACACATTAGCATAATCAATAATTTGTGTATATAACATTAATTAAAATAATAAATTATAAAAATGTTCTCTTTGATACTTGAACTCATTACTTTGTGTTGTTGCCCAGTGATAATTCCATTCTGTGGGTGTACTAACTTTGAAGTTGGTGGTCAGTAACAACACTAACCAGCACTCAATTTGCATTGGTTTCAATGACAACACTAATTTGTGACAATGCTAAATTTGCATCTGTGTTCAGGGAAAACAATAACTTTGCAATTGTATGCTCATATCTTACTGATCAGTCTTTAATGCCTTAATGGCTGAAGTACACATGGGCTGAATGTCGACCGGGGCTTAAGTCTATCAAGACTTGTAATTGGCACTATGGGGATTCAACTGTTGTTTATAGGTACACAATGGGAGAAGGAGAAATATCCCACTGATGGTGAGTTTTCTAGGGGACCATGTCCAATGCTGATTTTCTTTTCAGTTTTTACTTACCATAAAGATGAGCCATTCAACTTGTCCTGTGTTGCTAACTCACAACAGTGTTGTCAGGTACCAGGACTTAAAGGGTACCCTTGGGTTGATATAAATCCACCAGTTGGTGATCAGTGCTGTAGTCTGTAGGGGGAACATTGGAATAAAGTTGCTGATATGTCACTTCCCACAGACCAGCAGGCATTCTAGTACATGTAGTTCCTTTGCTCTAGCATGCAAGGTTCTACTGTTACCTATTATCCCACAAGACATGTGTTCATGACTGGTAATTCTTCTTCTGTTGATTAGGTCAGCTGCATGCCCAGCCAGGCTATACCTATTTATATTTCAACTGGGATTTATTCCAGCAGGTGTTACCTGGGCAAGAGCTGGTGTTCCTAACCCCAGGCCTCCCAGCCAGACCCCAGTGTTCCAAGAGTCATCACCCAGTGCCTTTTAGTTTTATCTCTGTGCTTCCAGTGTTGCCTGTATTATCCAGCCTATTCCTAGTGACTCTTTGTGTTCCCAGTCTTATCTAGCCTATTCCTAGTGAATCTTTGTGCCTTCCTACCTGCAGCCTAAAACCCAGCACCTGTAAAATCCCCGGAGCACTCAAGCATTTCAGCCTGCTTGAGCCTCTGTCTTCCTCAGCCAACTCCCAACCCTCTATGCTTCTGTGACCCCGTGTGTGCTCCAGCCTAACATTCAGTTCCAGCACTTGTGCCCTCCTAGTCAGAAGCTTGCTTCTGTGTTTCTCTCTTCCAGTTTGCTTCCTACTATATATCCTCATACACTCCAACCTTCTTCTAGTGCCTCCTGTATCTTTGTGCACTCTTACCTGCTCTTAGCACCTCTTTGTGTTTCTGTGCTCTCCTGACAGCTTTTCAGTACACCCTACTGACCAGTGATCCCAGCATCTCAGCACTGCAAGAAACTGTTACCTGCAAATCAGCACTCAGTTCCCAATGGCTGCCTGCTTGGGTGAGTCAGAGGGCTGCAACCTGCGTCTGCAGAAAAAGTCATCTCCGCCTTCAGGAGCTCTGGGGAAGACAAGGTGGCTCCTTAGAATCTGCACCTCAATCCTTCCAAAGGCTCTCACTTAAGTGTGAGCTTGCTAGGTTCCCCACCTGTGCCAACAGATATGCTGGTCATCCAACTTAGCACCCTCTAGGAACCTTGTGCACCTCCTTGTTGCTTGAAGATACCCCAGCACTTCAGCCTCCCTGTGAGTTCAGTACCCTTGTGATGCAAGTGACTTCTTCTAGCACCCCTGCCCTTCTGTAAGCTCAACATCTGAGTGCTACAAGATACCCCTGCACTTCCTTGGCCTTCATGATGCTATTTGTTCACTAAGGTTCTCTAAAAAACCTCTGAGGGCTTCACAAAACAGCTGTATTTGTTCTGATATTAAATTACACACAGGTGGACTCTATTTACTAATTAGGTGACTTCCAAAGGCAATTGGTTCCACTAGATTTAGTTCAAGCTTACATGAACATAAATGTACAGTTTGAATATTCCTATTTCATTGTGTAAACTCTGAGGCAATGCTTTTATTTTGTTTCTTTAACAAAGTGGCTGTGCACTAAGGAAGTTGTGCATGTAATGTGGTTTACAGATTAATACCAAGTGCTGGATGGGGAGACAACTTACTTTTCTATTCACCTCATCTGAAGAAGTTGCTATGTGCCTGGGCTCACTGTCTGGATAACAAGTATCATAATGTCTTAATTCTTAAGTAGTTATCCCTCTCTGTTTTAAGATGACAACATTCCATCTTTTTTTTTTTAACCAGTGACCCTGCAACTGGAGAACTTTAAATGTGGGGTTTATTCTAACACAGTGGAATGGACACTAATATCTATGATATCTGTGCCACTTAAATTCCAGTTATAGCCAATCCTAGGAAATGTTTCAAGCCTGAGGATTTTAGACATTTTAATCACAGAATTTTCTAGTTCTGGCTTCAAGATTCCGAACTTCTATGTTCCAACAGTTTATATCTGGATCTTAATAGTGATATTTATTAATTACAGTTTTTGCAACTTTAGGTTTATTACATCACATACTGATCCTAAGATCTCAAATATGTAAACTTGTGATTTGTTATTGGATGTTGGTAATTTTCAACCTGTGAATTCAGTTGCAGGAATTTACTAGGTTTTTGCTGCAGCCATGTTAATGAGGCCTAAAAATAAAAGTGTACTGTCCCAGAGACACAAAAAAATTGCCAGTATCAAGGTAGTAACTTAACGTATCCAGGTAGAATAATCCACAATTAAAAAAAATACAATTTAGTATATGAAATACAATTACAAACAAATTAGGCAGGGCAATACTTAAGCAAGTGTAGAAAAACTCTGGAAAACAGTGCCAATGCTGCCACTGCCACAGCTGCTTCTCCTATTAGGAAGGGGAGGATTTCAGACATGGTAGTTTTCACAGGGGATCCTTCCACCTTCAAGAAATGCAGCACAATGGATTTTAAGCAATACGTCCTCAAAGTTATGCATCTTGACCTTCCTCTGAGATGGTGGCATTAAATTTGCCATTTTTTCCTTGTATTGGGCATATAATAGGAAGACCACTCAATAGTTGTTGCTCTATTTGATGACCTAAATCCCAAGGTCTTTGCACAGGCATTTTAGAATAAAAGATCCCATTGGTCACATATTGCAGCAAAGATCTGTGAGTTCTCAGTGTTGAGGAGGACACTTCTTAATAATCTTACCCCACCAGGGTAAGGGCAAGGAGGGCTTTCTGGGCAAAAAAAATGGTGGTAGGATAACTGCCATTGTGGTGTAGCACAGGTCCTAAACCCAAAGAAGTGGGCTGATTTCATGAGCTTGAATGTTAGTACTGTAAAGCCAGGAGTTTTGTCAAGCTGGCATTAGGACGTTGGGCTTGGGGGTGAATTGGGAATTTTTTTTTCTTCTGCTGCAGCAGCTGAGAAAGAGACACCTGCCTTGGGAATGTTGCTGTTGGAAATTTCAGGGTGGGTATACGAGAATTCTGCAGAGGTTCTAGCCTTTGATTGACCCTTAATCACCCTCTTTCCCACTTGCTGTGGTGGTATCCTAAGCTCCTGAAATCCCTTTTGAGACTTCACTCCCTGTCACTAGAGGCTGTAGCTGTTGTGGCAGATGCTGCAGAATGTTGTGAAGAAGATAAGGGCATTTAGAAAGAAAAAATATATACCTTTCCCATTATTAAACCTGAAGCCTTTTTTTTAGTCTACCAAAAAACAAACAAAAAAAATAGCTATAAGTAGTCCTAAAATAGACTGTTAGGCCTTCAAAAGGCTGTGCCACTGACCTACTGTATATGTACAAAGTTGAGGGCTTTAGTTTTATTAGTAAAAGAACAAACTCTACTATTGCTTTTTAAATTGTTGTGGCCTCTCCTTCCACCAATCAATTCAAGCTTATTGCCACTTGATAAAAAGCTGTAGCAGCCAAAGCTACATAAAATAGACTTTTTCAAGTTGAAATTAATCAGATTGGGTGTTACTGCTGTATTTAAGCCAAGCTAAATGTATAAGTTAAACAAATCAAATATACAAGCATATCATTTAAAAGATTTGTGTTTTTTTCAATGTTGCTCTCGAAGTTGAATTAAAAATGACTCTCTCACTGCTGTATGGTATATAATTGTTTGGGTTTTTTTTGCTTGTTAAATTTCCCTCATGACAGTGCCCAGTTCCCTATGCCCCTTTTTAGCCTTGAAAATTACCAGAATTTAGTATCAAGATTCACCCCCACAGACAAATTCCAAACATGATTTGATAGAGAATTGAAAGAATTCCTTAGAGATTTGCCCATCCTTACTATGAAAAGTTTTACATTATAATATATCTTCATCTTTTGGTATACCTTCCCATTTGAAAAACGAACGATCTGAGTACAGACTTGGTTTATACCTGTAGTATATTTCCAGGCAGCATTCAAATAACCAGTTTCAGGTCTACTACATAAGAAATTACCTCAGATAATTAGCGTCAATTATGTTTGTGTATTATTTTTACCACAAAATATCACTTGAGTTCTTGGTATACACTTGAAAATGTTTTCAATTTTATTAAATATGCTTTAAAAAACATCATCCTTAAAACTATCTAAAACTATTTGGATGCAAATATGAACTACAGTTGTTAGATATAATGCATTTACCAGTCGATCAGACTTTTTTTTATTCCTTATACAAACAATAATCCTTTCAAATTCAAAGGTTGCTATTGAGTAACAACTGTTTCTATTTTTCTGAATTTCAAACACCTTGACCTATGGTTAGATAGTGAACAAGAAAGTTTCATATGCTACCTTAAGGATACATTATACTCTAATTCCTAATTGCCTTCTCTTGAACTAGTAAAGGACTAAACTCAAAGGTAAAACATTTCCCTGTACTTAAAATAATTCAGCACATATGTTCTATCTACCAGGGATGCATCTAACTGGTAGGGAAATATTAGCCCTTAAATAGCTGTGGGTGGATCACTTCAAATACTTTTGCCAAAGTGTACAAAAGTTAATTGCAAACACACAGTACATCTATGTCTTATACCAGCACCCAATCCAATCCAAATAGAAATGAAGATATAGAGGGCACTCTTGAGGAAGGTGGGCTGTGACCTGATGAAATGTGTGTGTATTAAACCAACCATTTCATTACTATATGTGGAGTATTTGTTAAGTTCTCTGTATTGTTCTTTTAAGAAAAAGTTATGACATTTGTGCTTTAAAAGCTTAAAAAAGATAGTGGAAGGAGCTAGAGCAGGAAGTTTGTGTGATTGATATAGATGGTGACCTGTCTGCACTGAAACACAACGCTACTTTTGTGGAAGAACTATGAGAGCTTTTTAAACCTTCTTCCAAAAGTATAGTAATATAGTGGCTGCTTTGATAATTCAACATTTCTGCAGGTGCCATAAAGTTGAGTTGCAAAAGTTGAGTTACGAAAAACTAAATTTCAAATACTCTTAAAACCTAAAATGGCACCCTCCCCCTTATCCCATATCTGCATAACAATGTTAATTTGCTTTCTTCTGCAGAAAGAATATCTTGCTTCACTGGGACCCACCCACTGGCTAAAGCAACTAAATTATAGAGTAAAGAATGGATTGGTGACTCATGGCAACATATTTATAGATAATCAGCAGCATGTAACATATGATCATATCACCTCTACTGGCTATAACAGGGCCGGCTAGGGTGTGGTGCTCAGCTGCACCTCTCCTCTGATTCCAAACATTGTTGTCTGATGGCCAGCACACTGCAACACTTGAACTTAACCCATCTTTGTTCAATACATAAGATGATAAATCATTTGTAACCACTCTCACACATTTCAGCCAATCCTGGCCTTCATCATAGCTATGGTAAAGTTGAAAAAACGGAAAGTGCTTGCCATTTGTCACATTCACAGATAGCTTTGTCTTCCCTTTATTTCAGTAATCTGAGCACCAAAGATCACATAGATTTCATTAGTTTTTTTTTTGTTTTTTTTTAAAGGTGATGACATTAGTAAGCATAATTTTAACAATGAACTTACAAATACTGCCATGTTTTATTCTTTTCTGACAGATCTTTTAACCCAAAGCAAAATATAACATGTTTAGGTTGCAGCAAAGAAACAGTGTAACTTTCAATTTGATATACTACATTAGCTTCAATTTAGACATTAGCTTTGTTGTGGAGTAACGCATGCAGTCCCTGAGCTTTCATTGACACAAATCAGACTTTAAAAACCACGTTATAACTCTTTTAGAGTCACCCTTAAGCAATTAAGCTGGCCATAGATGCTTCTTATCTCGGCCAGTTCAACTGGACCAGTCAAGATTCGATCCATGTCTGCTTTGAACAGGCTGATTGTACCCCAATCTATTTCTAAATTTGATTTGGGTTTAACCAGCATGTCGGATTTCTAACATGTGATTATTGTCAGTGGCTATGGCTGCTAGCAATAATAACTGTGTTCTCCCGACAGGGACAGCTCCCCACACCCCCCTTCCGGGAGAACACAATAGCTCTGCGGGAGGGATTCTCCCCACCAACACTGACTGTGTTGATGGGGGAATCAATCGATTTTCCACAGGTTGCAAGAAAGAAAATCGCGTCATCTATGACCTGCCTCAGACATGCACAATCTCAAAAGCAAGCTAACAAAATATATATAATTACAGTACGTTAGTGCAACACTTCCTGTGTTGTCTTTTTTTTTATTCTTCTAATACAAGGTAAACCTTTTCTTTTCCTGGTGCATTGAGCTTTCGTGACAAAGAAAAATATAATTCTTAGTCATTAAAATGCATCCCATCTATATTGCACACCTTAGTAAAATAGAATGTAAAAAAATTTATAAAAAAATTTTGGGTAACAAATAATGTCTGCAATGTACTTTTTTCTCTAAAAGTTATTCTAACACAAACTAAAAGTTTTCTATTTCACACATATCACAGATATACACAATCTTCCACACTTCCCTTAGTAAAATACCACTGGATTGAACATTTTCTTTCTCTGAAAACTACTAAACTACTAGTAACATTTATACACATGAAAACAGATAAACTTGCAGGTAATTTATAAAATATAGATCCAATATGAGCGTGGATTATCCTCAATAATGAGTTGTCATAGCTACGTCTCCCCTATGCAAGATCCTTGAATGTCATGTTATTGCTTACCTGTATTTGCATTCTTTGTACGAAGCAAGTTTGTTTGTATTGTTTGTTTGTTATTGTCAAAAAACAAATAAAAACTTTTCTGTTAAAAAAAAATATAGATCCAGTGTAGTACATTATATTTTTTCAAAAGTTTTTCTGTGCAAAGCAATCTGTTTTACACGCAATTGGTCTAAAACAAAATTAGGGCAAAGAGGGGAAAAAATAGGGCAAATAAATTACAAAAAATGTATGTGGCTATAACTCTTGAACATCAGCTACCTCCTGTGTTGTATTTTATTTTTTCAGAAAGGTCAATGTAAAGCCAATCCCAGTCTGTATACATTAGACTGCAATGAAAAAAAAAACTCTACCGATGCTTCTGTCAAACATTCAGCAATCTCTTATGTGGGCAGTTAAAATAAAAAAATGTGTTAATAAACAAACAACTAAACATTTGTAGAGCAGCTGATCATTTAAAAAATGTTGTAATAATCTAGTAAGAAGTGTGGCATGAGCTGTATTAAAACTGCTAACATTTTCAATGTGGCGACAAATTAGGTTTTTAAGAGGATGCAATGAAGAAACAGAGGACGTTGAAATTCAAACAGTTGTTCCTACAGGATGTTCCTTCAATGGATGAGAAATGTAATGAAAAAGAAAACAACACTAGATATTAATGCATCTGTCTCGATGACTAGATGATGATGTAGTGATGGGTAAGATGTGGGAATTGATTAAGGTAGCAACAAAGAGACTTTAGAGGACAAGGGTGGTATTAAAAATGAGTTATTTGTTGAGTATCACCATAAAGATGAATTAATATGAAAGGAGAGAAACTCGTAAATGGGCAGCTCTGAAGTTGATGATGCTCCTAAAGTCAATCTTTGTTGGGGATGGGCAAAATTGTTAAATTTCTCTTCAGGTTCCAGAGGTTTTGAGTCATACATCAAACAATGAGGTTTCTTTCCACCTCTTTTACTGCAGGAAAAAGAAAAACAATAACAGCACCAACACCAGTTAATTTGATGTGATGGATTTTTTTTTCACGCTGTCATGCCACGCTGAACACTTACTATGATACATATGTGGTGTCTTGAATATACCTGAATAACAGAAATCATGATACCGTAGACATAATGATTTGTGAACAGAAACAGGATATAAGAGGAAATCCCTGCAAATTAAAGGAATACCTTGGCCCCCCCCCAGGTTACCAAAGTTAGTGTCCCCTCTGGAAGATTTCCCCTCTATTACTTTTCTGGGGACAACCCAAAATTGGGGATTTCCATTTCACTTTTACGTTTGGTAAACAGAACAAATATGGAGGTTGAATCTCCCTAACAGTTGCTCTAATCCTTCTCCAAAACTAAAAAAATAGCTTTGCCTTTAGTTATACTTTAACTGTAATTTTGGAAAAACTAAAAGACTATGGAAGGTGACATGATCAACCTAAGGCATACTTAACTGTCCACAACAAGTATTGAGAGATTAACCTTTGCAAAATTAACCAAGGGTCTTTGGCCACTTTCTCCTGATATGGATGGACAGGGCAATCATTACTATAAAAATAAAAACAACAAGATGTGCAGCGCTTCACTGTTATAACTAAGACAAAGTTCTATTGTGTAAACAATTACATTTTTGATGTATTTTTTCTATTTTCTGGTGAGCGGTTAGACATATCACACATATTGGAATAGCTCTGATATACACAGAAGATCTCTTTCAAAAAAAGTCTTGGATTTAATATTGGGACTTTGTTTACACAATAGAACTTTGACTTATTTATCACAGTGAAGCGCTGCACACCTTGTTGTTTTTATTTTTATTAGGAGGTTGTATGTTCGCCTTTTGTGTGCCAGCAGCAAATACTTATACAGCGCTCACTTTCCCTTTTCTGTTTTTTTACATTATTACTATGCCTATCCGTCTGCTGCAGGACCCTGTCCTGCGCAGCTGTGCCTAAATGTACTGTAATACTTCAGTATTATGGTTTGCAGTAGTTTCAGTTGATATTAACTCAAGGTTTCTCCACCCCTTTAAAAATAAAAAATATGAATTTTTAGTTCTTCATTGATGACTTCCATGCTGGTTCAAGCCCAGAACATGTCCCTGTTATAACATCCAAAAAAAGAAATTGCCAAAAATGTTTCTGTTTATTTTTTTAATTTACATTTTTTATTTACAGCAAAACAGACCTTCCCTATATTTTAATCAGGACACTTACCTAGATGTGTGTTCAGATCAAATATGGCTGGTTCTTGCAAATAAGGTAGCATTTTTATTATTTTTATTTATTAAAAGGATAAGTCCACCATTCCGAACACGTTACATATTACACCTGTATTTAGGGTATTTAGGGTTTAACATTTAACATGTTCAGCAACCTCCTCCCACACCCTGATTTCCCTATGACAGCAGGTGGGGGATCCTCTCCCTGCAATCACTCTTAGATTTCAAAAGCACCTGTGTGGTGCTCTGCCTAAACAGCTGTGTCATTCATTCACAGGAATCTGTAAATTAATGAACTACAAGGTGGTGAGCGCTTTCGTGGTTCATTGACATTTCCTGCAGCTTTCAAACAGAAAGCCCATGCTAAGGTAAGGGCACAAAGCTGTAGGCAGTGTCTGTGATAGGCTAACATTGCACCCATGATCTGCTGATTGTGGATGCAATGCTCTGCAGGAAAAAAATAATAAATGCACATTTTTATACCTGAAAAAACATGTGCATTTATTATTTCTTGTAAAAGATGATTTTAGCCTTTAGGCTTATAGTGAGAAACGTGAATCCATCCTGAGGTTTTATGATATGGAATGGATACATTTGGTTGCCATTCGTGCCATTTTTGGTCTTCTTCTGTTGTTTCACTCTTTGGGGTTTACTTCCTAAAGAGCAATAGACTGTTCATTTTGCAAGGGAATTTTCACGCAGCAAGGGAATTTTCACTTAGCTTGGTGAATGAGGTGAAACTCTGCTGACTTCCATCATCCAATCATTTGTAACTGTTTTTTTTTATTTCCTTTGCATGTGATTAGGGATTCTTTGCAAAGTAAATTTTTACCCTATCCGCTAAGCTAAGGAAAATTGCCTATTTGCTTTTAGTAAATCACCCCCTATAACTAAGTGCCCCTACCAGAAAAAAATCTTTAGATGTTTGGCTTACACTAAAGCTGGCCATACATGGTTCAGTTTTTACATTCAACCAGGGGGCTGAATAAAAAAACTGAACTGAATCCTCCCCACTGCACTTTTGTATTATGACAGTGGGGAGACTCCCCCACTGTAAGAATACACAGATCAGTGCTGCAGCTATTGGTTGCAGGCTCTCTGAGCTTTTATCTGACAGCAATGGAGTCCCTAGGGGGGGCAGAGGGGGCCCTGACCCCCCCAAAATTATGCTGTGCCCCCCCCCAAAAAAAATGTATTTATTTATTTAATTTTTACAAAAAGGCAATGTCTTTTTGTTTGCATTCGTAGCGGATGTGCCACATCTTACTCAGGCCACCGCTGGAGTAACACAGTCTCTATTGAGAGGGGGAGTATTCTTCTAGCCTGGACGCGTGGGGAAGTGTGTGCACTGCAGTACACTGTAATCACTGAACTGCATATCTCCATCTCTTCTCTCCCCCATCTGTCCCTCCCCTCTCCTGTTCTTTCAAGACCTTCACAACTTACTTTCACTTTCAGTTAGGCAGGCAATAGACTATGAAGAATTGTAGACGGCCACTCACATTGGCTTGTCTAGCTCCGCGCTTAGGATAATTCAAAAAGGTCTATACTAATATTAATAATGTAAACCCAGTACAGCTGCTCCCTATGAAATCTAGATGATTTAATTGGTAGTTTAATTAAATGAGGGGCGCTAGTACCAACAAGAGATACTAAATTAATTAATAGGTTAATTAATTGTATATTCTGAACTGTATAGTAGAGACTAAGAGCTTATTGAAAAAAGGTGTGCAGACACAATATAGATCTACCATGAACTAAGCTAATTAATAACTATTTAAAGTGATAATAGTGAACCACATTTGGTTACTCATACATTACAACCATTATAATGTGAATAATAAAAATTGGTTAGAGTGTGTTTATACAAACAATAATAACACCAGACACCTAGCGTGACCCAGTGAGGTATAAATTAATTATTACCCCAAAGATAATTAACACACAAAATAGAGCTGACCGAGCTCTATTTAAATTAAATATAAATATAACAGACCCTGTACCTTGTATCACAATGTGTACAACGAAAGTTAATGATCAAGCACTTATGCCCAATCTAATATATAAAAAGTGCAAACCAACAAATTTGGCAAATATCCCAATATCTTGGGTACATCCAAAAAACGTGAAAAATATTAATATAAATTAGACAGTGTTAATTGATATAACGCAAAGTTCATGTAATATATAAAAAGTGCAAGCCAACAAAATTGGCAAATAATCCCAATATCTTGGGTGCATCCAAAAAACGTGAAAAATATTAATATAAATTAGACAGTGTTAATGGATATAACGCAAAGTTCATATAGTAATCCTTGCTGCAAAACGCCACAATCACTCCTGTAGATATAGCTTGTGCACCATCACCAAACAAATTCTCGATCCACCCAATGTGAGAACCAGCAGTATTAAATGGCTCACTTACATTTTCCAGTGCCTACCCGGCACTGAGGCTACTTGCGATATGTTAAAAGATTCGATGGAGCAGCGGATCCTTCCCTCCTGGCGTGCGTCTCTAGCGTGCGTTCCACTCACCAGACAGCCGGAGCCAATATCACAGGAAGTCCAGCAATAGTGCATCCAAAGATACAAAGTGGGTACCTGATCACTTTGTATCTTTGGATGCACTATTGCTGGACTTCCTGTGATATTGGCTCCGGCTGTCTGGTGAGTGGAACGCACGCTAGAGACGCACGCCAGGAGGGAAGGATCCGCTGCTCCATCGAATCTTTTAACATATCGCAAGTAGCCTCAGTGCCGGGTAGGCACTGGAAAATGTAAGTGAGCAATTGGCTGCTGTGTTTTTTTATGCTATTTTTTAAATAAAACGTTATTACGCTATGAGGTGCGCCTCTCTTTATATTCCCACATATGTTTCCA
Source organism: Lithobates sylvaticus (assembly GCA_028564925.1). NCBI lineage: Eukaryota > Metazoa > Chordata > Amphibia > Anura > Ranidae > Lithobates > Lithobates sylvaticus. The sequence goes on from CM053027.1 coordinate 334,130,858, forward strand.
ATCCATTCCATCTGAGCTGGTCTGATAGAGGGAAGAGAGCCCTTGAGTGAGGGTGTGTCACTCAGTGTACAGGCACAATCCTGTGAAAGCGCATTTGATTGCTTCTAAACAAAGTAATCAACTCCATTTGGTAAGAGGCCATTTAATACTGCTGGTTCTCACATTGGGTGGATCGAGAATTTGTTTGGTGATGGTGCACAAGCTATATCTACAGGAGTGATTGTGGCGTTTTGCAGCAAGGATTACTATATGAACTTTGCGTTATATCCATTAACACTGTCTAATTTATATTAATATTTTTCACGTTTTTTGGATGCACCCAAGATATTGGGATTATTTGCCAATTTTGTTGGCTTGCACTTTTTATATATTACATGAACTTTGCGTTATATCAATTAACACTGTCTAATTTATATTAATATTTTTCACGTTTTTTGGATGTACCCAAGATATTGGGATATTTGCCAAATTTGTTGGTTTGCACTTTTTATATATTAGATTGGGCATAAGTGCTTGATCATTAACTTTCGTTGTACACATTGTGATACAAGGTACAGGGTCTGTTATATTTATATTTAATTTAAATAGAGCTCGGTCAGCTCTATTTTGTGTGTTAATTATCTTTGGGGTAATAATTAATTTATACCTCACTGGGTCACGCTAGGTGTCTGGTGTTATTATTGTTTGTATAAACACACTCTAACCAATTTTTATTATTCACATTATAATGGTTGTAATGTATGAGTAACCAAATGTGGTTCACTATTATCACTTTAAATAGTTATTAATTAGCTTAGTTCATGGTAGATCTATATTGTGTCTGCACACCTTTTTTCAATAAGCTCTTAGTCTCTACTATACAGTTCAGAATATACAATTAATTAACCTATTAATTAATTTAGTATCTCTTGTTGGTACTAGCGCCCCTCAGGCAATAGACTATGCAAATTTCTTTCCTGCATCCACAGAGTGCAAGAAAGAAACTTGCATGATTCCCCCATCAACACAGACAGTGGTGACAGGGGAATATCCTTCCTGCCCAGCAATTGTATTCTCCCAACAAACAGTCATTATCACTAGTGGCTATAGCAACCACTAGTGATAATCATAAGAGTATCTGGCAGGCTGGTTGTTCCTAATTTGATCGATCAACTTGGTACATTCAGCCTGCTCATTAATGGTTCAAACCTCAGCCAGTTCCTGATGAACCAACTAAGATTTAAACTGCCTATGGCTGGTCTTAGCACTTAGGCAGCCCCACTTTTTTAATTTAACTAGTAGGTTGCATTAAAAAAAAAAAGAAATTATCCAATTCTCCCATCTACACATTATAGGTGGATGGGGGAATCCTCCCAGTGTGGACCAGTGGTGGAACTACCAGGGTTGCGGTCCTGTCCTGGCTATTTATAGTGCTGGTCTCTGTCTCCATGGCAGCGGCGGCACATTGGAACCCAGTGCTGGTTACTTTATGGGGCTGATGTACAGGAGAGCCAGCACAATTTGTTGTTAGAGATGGGCAGGGCATGTTCAAAATCCCACATGCCGAGTCCGCCAGGAAGCCCACACTGCACAGCGCTAATCACAGGCAGTGAGACATTTCCCGGTCCGCAGCTGCACAGATCAGGAATGTCTCACTGCCTGTGATTAGCCTTGTGCAGTGTCGGCTTCCTGGTGGGATCGGGCATGTGGGATTTCAAACACACCCGAGCCCATCTCTAATGGTTGTAGAATAGACAGTTGACCTCCCTGCAGGTTGCTTAGCAGCAGTGCAGCCTTCTCTGACATGCTGATCGTGATGCAATCCAGGTGATGCTCCTAGTCAAATCCTAGTGTTAAATATCATAGTTATTTTATTGATCAAAGCCCACACCTTACAGGCATAGAACCCACATGGCTGCTGAACATACGGTTGATGTGGTTGTACTCTTGATGCTAATAAATACTGTGTTTATTAGGTCTGACTGGGAGCATCACCTGGATCACATCCCGATCAGCATGTCAACAGAAAAGGTTATACAGCATTACTGCTGCTAGGTGACCAGCTGGGGGCTCGGCTCTCTACAACCAATAGTGCCAGCCTTCCCCTACATGCACCCATAATGTCACCAGCCCTAGGTCCTAATAGACTGCTGCCACTGCCAAGGAGACAGATGCCAGACCAGCGCTGTCAATAGCAGGGGCAGGACAGCAAGAGGAGGCTGGGGAACACCACAGTGGCAGAACACCAAGGCCCGGTGGCAAGACAACCTTTGCAACCCTGATAGTTCTCCCACTGCTTTGGACCCTTATATTTTATTGGTATGCTGGTGACATATATCTCTTGTTTTCTGCCACCCTGGGGATCGTAGTTGGACTTGATGGACTTGTGTCTTTTTTCAACCTCACCTACTATGTAACTATGTAACAGACGTTAATTGGTAGATCGACTTCTGTTCAACTGTAGTGGCCACAAATGAATAGAAATGTGTCCAGTCCCTGCTGAACCGGCTGAATTTCAGTCCATCTATGGCCACCATTTGGTTTCAGAGGCAGCAGGTTACAAATTTGTAAACTATTTTTTTTTTTTTAAAGGATTCTGACACTATTCGGCCTGATCTTATGAATAACACTGTGGGGCCATATGAAATACACTTCATTGGTATTACCTTCTGAAGTGCATATAGCTCTGTCTACTTCATGCAATTACTGATGCAGACAGTCTTCCCAATGCTCTGTTGGCAGATAATTGCATGCATTGGTGGCTAAATGTTGTGGTGGCTTTCCCTATGGGTACAGCATTGATAGATCTAAAATAATTGTCTATCTGTCACCCCTAAGGATATCAGCAAATGTATGAAAACTTCTCAGCTACAGGACATATTTTAACAAGGCATGAGTAAGTATCATAACAACAAAAAATGATAGACAACACAAACATTTGTATGTGTAATTTTAACCCTTTTTTACGTGTTTGAAATATATGTTGCTTATTCTTACCCTTATCAGTCTATCTTCTCTTATGGATGGAATTCAAATGAAAAAAACAATCATTACGCAAACACTTAAAATCAAATCACAACATCATTTTAATGTTTTTCACTATTCCAGAGGAAATAAAAATGACCAATAAAGAAACACAAATTCTATATTATGTCTGAAAGTGTGGCTACTTTTCTGAAACAAATATTTATGATTTATGGATGCAATAGATTGAAGAATATAGTCTTGAAATTTAGACTTGACATCAGCTTCAGATATAATTTATAGCTTCAAACACTGATAAACGTTATTGAAAACAACTGGAGCTGCTGCATCATCAGAAAATTTGATTTTATCCCCCTTTATTCATTATAGGCAAAATATCTATGATATATCTTAAAAATTACATTTCCAATGTGTTTGGATGAAGCTGGATTTCTCATAGATGGTATAGATTATTGTCTGATAGATATAAATGCTATTTCACTTACTTCCATTAGCCATCTTTACTTTAGTTTTTTTCTACATCAACATAAAAAATCTTAAATAGATGTCTTCAAAAACCCTGGTAACATTCACAATTTTATTAAGCATATCATCTGTAAAAGCAAAGCTTCAACGCGGCCTCATTTTTGATAGATATATATATATACTTTTATATATATATACACATATGTATAGATATAAATAGCTATTCAGCATGCAAACATTTTAGTGATTTCATCATTGTATTTTTTTTCTTAATCCTACAAATATCTGCTATGGCACCTGTTTTGATAAACTCAATGTTGCATACATGGTAGACACAAGCCATCTTGATGGATAATTTTACCCTGTATAGTATTCCTTTGGAATCATGGAAGAAGAGTTTACGTAAGTGCAGAATACTCACAGGTGTTAACACAACATAGAACAGATTGTCTTGGTCAATAGAACATGACTGGAGTTTGAGTATTCAGTCTGTTGTAGCTGCAGTCATCCATCGGTCCAGTTTTCCACAGTCCCCATGCCTGAATGATACTGTAGGGATGATTCTCTAGATAAAGAAAAGCTTTGAGAATATAAAAACTCATTGGCTGTGTTTATGTGAGGAGATGGAGGTTTTCTTTCACACAGAGAAGGGTGAACTCTCTCTCTAGGAAAAGATGAAGGGGGAACTCTTTCCCGTACCTGAGACTGTGAAAGCTGATTGTAGACACTAAAGTGAGATTCACTTGAAGGCTGCGATCCTTGGCTTGCAATTGTTGGAAGGCGAGGCATCATGGCGGTGGTGGAAAAATGAGTCGGAAAAGGCTGGTATGGTACAGTTTCCATTGTTTGGACACTATAACTTGTGTAAGGTGCAACAGAAGTCCACATATTACAGCTTAACGGTGGGGGTGGTGGAGGTAAATCATCAACTCCCGACACTCCGCCAATTTCTGGTCCTGAAGTAGAGTACATGCATGCATCTCTGGGTGTCACATCATTGCGATAAGGTGGGCTCAACATCTGTTGGTCGTACGGTGGAGGGGATCGAAAGTAGTGATCGTCTGTCATAGAAGAAGAGGGATCTAGGTAAGATCTCTTGCAAGGAAGCTCAAGGTGGCGTGCACCCTCTGTAAAAGAAAGAACTAAGCATTTAGAGAAGTGCTTAATGCGTGCCACGAAACTTCCTGATTAATTTGGAAAGTTATATATGACTTGTCAACGCCATATTGGGAGGTGGTAGTACTACTTCAACATAATGATTCTGTATGTGTCAATGTGAGACATTTATCAAAACTGCCTTGTTCTCTGCAGTTGCTAATATGCTGCCTTTTTTATTTTTAATGCAAGTTAGGGGCAGATTTAATTTATGTACATAATTTACGTATTTAATTAGCCACTTTTAAAAAAAGAGCACATCAGCACGCTTTTAAAAAGTGATTCTTAGCACTTCTAGGTTGTACGTTAGTTCTGAGGTTAAGTTAGTTTTGCTAAATATATGCTCACAGTTGCTGCACAACTGGGAAAATAGGTTTACAATTGCTTTTTGGCACTAGTACACAAAGCTAAATCTGTCATTTTGGTCCCAAAACAGGCCCTAATATTAAAGCGGTAGTAAACTCGGTGCATACCAGCACATTATGTGAAACTTACCTTAAAGCAAAGCCCTTCAGAGGCACGCTGCTACCTCTGACAGGGCTTTTATCTTCATCCGATGTTCCTTTCGAGTTGGCGGGCTCCGGCATTTTGAATATTTGAGCCCCGATGACGTCACTCCCACGCATGCACGTGGGAGCTGCTGCTCACAGCACAGGGCTCTGAAGGAATGGCACAGGTATGCTGTTCCTTCAGAATGCATACACCGGTGACATCATCAGTGGCTTCACAAGTAAATATCTCCTAAACTGTGCACGTTTATGAAATATTTATTGTACTTATAGGTAAGCCTTATTATAGGCTTATAGGCTTACCTGTAGGTAAAAAGTTTACTCCCACTTTAATGCAAATATTTTTAAACGGAAATTACATGTTGTTGGATACACAACCATGTTAAGAAAATGTCCACTGATGTATTTTAATACTAAACATGATGCAAAGAGAATTGTAGTGATTCATCATGACTTGTCAAATCTGGCTCCTATTATTCTAATATTAGACTAATTAAAGCCAACGCTTGATTGGTTAAGTAGTTGCACCCTACATGTTATAATATTATCTTTTAAAATAAGCCCAATATTATTATTTACTAACGCTCTGCACTTAGTCATTTTATGGTATATAGTGATGGAAGGACTTTACTGTCAAACAAGTTGCCTATTTTCACACTACAATATGTACAGTACCAAATAGAAATAATTTGCTTATCCATTTGCTTTTGCTTTTCTACAGTGGTTGCTTAATTCTTAAATCACTTTCAAAAGTAAAAAAAGTAAATCATACTAGGATTCAGGGTAGATCAATCATTAAAAAAAAGAAAACTGGAAGGCTAATATCTAAAATAAATGTTCAGTTGTATTCTATTATTCAAAATAGGTGGCTGGAGTAGAGATGACTTATAGTGAGCTATGATAATGAATTATGCAGGGTTTTCAGATAAGCTGAAATCTCAGTTTATCTTTACTGTAGACAGCAGTGTAGGCTTTCCACTGCCATTAATTTTGGGGCCAGTTAGAAGTGATGATTATTTTCTTTAATAAATCCCGTGATGTCTTTGTTTGCTCTTGTGGTTCTGTAACAGCCCACTCATTCATTTCTGTACAATTATTAATAGTACTAACAGACATAAATACATACTATCAAATCCATTTTATCATTAATATTATTATTACATGCAGCAAATAATATTTACCTTAACCTGTAGTAATTAAACAGACTTTTGTTGTTAGTTCTCTCTAAAGCAGGACTATTTTGATAAGTTGTACTGTTTTTTATTATGCATCTTACTAGTAAAAAGGCTCAAATGTAATATCAATGCAATTTATATAAAATAGTTCCAATAATATTACATTATCCAATTTTGCCAACATCATGAGAGGTACTATTAACCAAAAATCAGGCTCTAACAAATATTATGAAGAACGTGTTTCTGTGCCCCTGGTCAGATCTGCACAAACTATCCTGCTGAAAGATATTCCCTAAACAATGAAAAACATAAATATTCTGTTAACCTAAGTGTGCATGTTTATACCTGTGAGGGAAGGAAAGAAAATAGTTACTAGACACTTGTGGTGCCAGCTCATTTTGGGAGAAAACAACAAAATTATCTCAGCTGATCAATTTGACTATAAGAACAGTCAGTCAGAGTGTATCTAGGGAAGTTGTAGAGTGCCCCTAGATATTTGATCATTTTTCAATCTGACTGTAATGGGTCATATTGGGCGATGATCATCTAATGTAGTCAGTACAGTTACAATATAATTTATTACAAGAGGTACCAGAAGGCCCTGGTCATTAGCACTTACAATCTAAGTGGGAGTGATACAAAAGGTAATTACTATGGGGGAACAGCTGATGGAGACCGTAAAAGCATAGTTTATTAGTTGGAAGCAAGATAGGCTTCTCTAAAGAGATGGGTTTTCAGGGATTGCCTAAAGGTGGATAAAGTAGGAGATAGTCACATAGATTGGGGTAAGGAGTTTCAGAGGATGGGAGAGGTTCTGGAAAGTCCTCAGAGAAAGTATGGGAGGAGGTGATGGGGTAGCTAGAGATCAACAGGTCTTGTGAGGACTGAAGAGAACTGTTTGGTTGGTATATAAAGACAAGTTTAGTGATGTAGATGGCTTAGTAAGTTAATGTTAGTGTCTTGAATTTTATTCAAAGGGTGAGCAGAAGCCAGTGGAGGGATCAGCGGAGAGGGGTAGAAGACACTGAATGATTGGTAAGGCTGATAAGTCTGGCAGCTGCATTTATGATTGGCTGAAGGGGGGATTGCCTATGTTAAGGTAAGCCAATGAGAAGGGAGTGGCAATAGATACAACCAGAGAGTGAATGGAAAGCTTTGAGTTGTCATTTTTTCAATAAATCATTATTTAGACAATTTTCCAGACATAACAGACCCTCGTTCTCCCATAATGGGAGAAAGGAGCAAAAAACTTCCTAAATCGCTAAAAATCCATCCCTAGTCGAACATTACGAAAATAAGCTGTATGAAATAAAGGTCTGCTTATCAGTAATCAAAGAAATACCAGCAACAATTGTTTATACGTGTCATGTGGTAACATCTGTCCACAATGACCAGGCATTATAAAATTGTAAATAATTGTCGTTACATGGATATCTCCACTCTTCTGCCTGTTGTATTTCTTGCACCTTCAATAGTCAGTCCTTTAACAACCACCGATGACTCCAGTGCAAAAGTATGAATCTAAGGAAGTAAGGTAGCTGAATATAGATCACAGGTGGTTGGCAGGTAACATTATACTGAAATACATAATCAGGTCGGTTTGCCACTGAAAGGTTAATGAGTGTTCCATAGTGCACCGGCTCTCTTGTGAAACATTAAGGGGCATAATTACAGATTTTCCTAAATTAATCTGAAATTAGAAAGTTTGTGGGGGGCGTGGCCGTATGGGGCATGTGAGCAGACAAACCTCACAGAGCTCCCACAATACATCCTACAATACATCCTGCCAGAGATCCTCTCCCCAGCCGTTTTGGGCTTTAAAAACAAATACCTTCGCTTGCGCCCAGGAATCCAGAGGTGCCCCGTGCTCCACAATCTCCTGCCACTATGACCCCCAAGAACATAGAAGAAGCGGTGGCTCAGGACAGCCAACATGGCGCAGCTTCAGCCCTGCCTCAATAAACACAGCGGGGAGCTGACAAGACTCTGGAAACTGGGGCCTTACAAACCACCTTATAAACCACTCAGCGTCTGCTACCCCTCTCTGCCAAACCCTCCATTGGCTGCCACTTGCCTTTTGACCACTAGGGGCATGATTGCTCCACGCAGAGATATAACAGAGATCTGTCAATGTAAACAGACAGATCTCCATGCTGTCAGGGGTGAGAAGAGTGAGCTGTTGTTCATACTTAGTATGAACAACAGCTCGCTCTTCTCACCTAGTCAGGCCCCTCCCCCCACAGTTAGAATCACTCCCTAGGGAACACAGTTAACCCCTTGATTGCCCCCTAGTGTTAATCCCTTCTCTGCCAGTGACATTTACTCTGTAATCTGTGCATTTTTATAGATCAAAATTGTGTCAAAAGTGTCCGATCTGTCTGCCATAATGTCGCAGTCCCGATAAAAATCACTGATCACCGCCATTACTAGTAAAAAAAAATATATATTAAAATGCCATAAATCTTTTCCCTATTTTGTACATGCTATAACTTTTGCGCAAACCAATAAATATACGCTTATTGCGATTTTTATTACCAAAAATATGTAGAAGATTATATATCGGCCTAAACTGAGGAAAAAATGTGCTTTTATAAAAAAAAATAGGGATAGTTATTATAGCAAAAATTACAAAATATTGTGTTTTTTTCAAAATTGTTGCTCTTTTTTTGTTTATAGCGCAAAAAAAAAAAAACACAGAGATGATCAAATACCACCAAAAGAAAGCTCTACCTGTGGGAAAAAAAGGACATCAATTTTGTTTGGGTACAACGTTGCACGACCGCGCTATTGTCAGATAAAGCGACGCAGTGCTGTATTGAAAAAAGTGGCCTGGTCATTGAGCAGCCAAATCTTCCGGGGCTGAAGTGGTTAATTTTCTTCATCAACTCATCCCTAACAGTTATTACCTTTTGTATCATTTGACCCTCCCTCTTAGATTGTAAGTTCTAACAAGCAGGGCCCTCTTGTCCTTGAATTGTATTGTAACTGTACAGTTTGCCCTAACGTAAAGTGCTGCGCAAACTGTTGGCGCTATATAAATTCTGTATTATAATAATAATCTAAAATAAAGTAAAAATGCTAAAGAAAATAAGATCTGGTTGAAAGAACAATGCTGACCATTTACACTGCAATTCATGGAATCTCAGCAATTTTAAATCAAGTTTTAGTCAGTTTATCAATCAAAGGTTAAAAGTTAAAAGTGACTTAAACTTTCAGAAAGTAGCCATGCATCTGACCAGGATAAGGCTTGCAGGTTATTATCCTTTATAATTTCCCCTGTACTATAACTTGCCAATGAGTGAAGACATAAAGCTGACAAGAGAAGTAATTAAATAAATTGTAGTCAAATATAGTTTAACAGTACCTCTTCTTTTTAAACAGTGATAGAACAACCCAGAATCTCTTTGCGCTGTGAAAGTGTTGATTGGCAGATCCTGAGCATCAGATGCAGTAAACTGTATATGTGCCCCATTCTCATATTGATAATGCTGAAGGCCTTGGTGGCTATGTAGTGCATTAAGGTCTGATTTGCTCGGCAGCTGTCCTGGATGACTTGATACCAATCGTTGTCTCATGATGCTTTTTGAAATTACAGGATATTCTTTGCTGTGAAAAAAATAATAGCAATTCTAAGATATTAAAGGTTAGTCCAATCGTATAAGCAGAACTTTAACTGTGATTACCAGGACAAATGAAAGATAATAAACATAAAACAGGCTGATTCATGAAAACATAAGTTAACTTTTTTGGGGATTGTAATATAGCAATTTACCATAGGAAATCTGTGTGTCTGGGACTTAGCTACTCATAAAGCACGCGGATATATTGGGCTTGATTGAATAAAGAAGTAAAGGATGTTCACTGAGCAAAGTGTGTGTTCACTTTGCAAAATGAACGTTGATAAATTAGGTGAATCTGTGTTCACTTTGAATACTCAATCACTAATTAATAAAATTATTAAAACTGGACTATTGTTAGCACCTGATCGGATAGTTCAAATAGGGACACGTTCACCCTATTTATTAACATACACTTTGCAAACGCAAACATACACATCACAAAGTGAACAGCCGCTATTCTTTTAGTAGTTCAATAACATTGTGTACATTGGTGACAGCATTGCCAAAACACCAGGGTTTTTGGCAGAGAGTATAGCAGAAGGGGCTTCCTTTTCAATCATTCTGAAGGCTGATTTACTCACTCAATAAATTGTAGCTATGTTCACTTTGAATACCTGGATAATTGAAAATATACAAATTTTATACTGAGTGAAGATCCCCAACTCCCTTAATAAATCAGCCTTTCTGTCTCTAACTACTTAACTCTAGGTGGACATCATATGATGAAGTCCTGGACTTTAAGTGGTTAAATCTGAATGCAGCTACAGGCATCATTCAGATATCATTTTTTTTCCCGATGATTTCCTCACATGTAAAAAACAAGCCACCCTCCAATGCTTCTCCCAGCTTGCCCGTGCAATAGGGGGGATGGAAAATGAATCGGCCGGTGGCTGCAGTTTACAATACAGCTGACAGAGGACCAGATGGTCACCAGCCATCTCTATGACCTTCGGAGGCCGGAGTGACGTCATGACGTCCGGTGTCGTCCTGCATCGTCAGATGTAAACACTGCTATTTTTATAACTGGAAAGGCAGAGATCTTTATTTTTTATCTTAGGCTTTCCAGCCAAGAGGAGTTTACATTTTTTTAGGTATGGCTATAATAAATAAATAAAATATATGCAAAACCACTACCTACCCTTTATTTAATGCACACATTACAATAGTCGTAACATCCTAATTCTGAGTGTAAATTCTTACTGAAGCAAGTAAGCAGGAATTTTAGCATTCAAAAAAAGTTGAAATATTTAATGCAATAGTCATATTATATAGTTTTCTGCCCACACAAAAACAGTAGAAACATGTGTTTCGTTTCGGATTCTTTTGTTACGTAAAGTAACTTAGTTATAATCATTATGTTAAAATGATTCATTTTTGGAATTAGTTTTGTATCTTCAGATTCATTGTTTCAAATCCATTTGTAGATTTTCATTATGTTGTTTTGAATAATGAAAAAAAAAAAAAAACGAAATAGCTGATTTTTAAGGAGCAGACGGCTGCCACAACCTTAACAACTACAACTCATATGCTGTTAGTGGGGAACAATGGAAAGACTGACATTGGAAAATGAAAGAAAAAAACAGCATGTGGGGTCCCCCCAATTCCAAACCTGGAATCTATAACAAGTGGATTTTAAGAGGAACTCCACACCCAAAAAAATGGTATTGGTTCCACCCAAAATCCATACCAGACTCTTATCCAAGCATTCAGCCCGGAAAACCAGGAAAAGAGGCGGATGAGTGAGCACTGTCCCCCCCCCCCGAACCATGGCAGGTCACATGCCCTCAACATGGGGGAGTGGCTTGAGGGAGGGGGCTCCCCCCAAAGCACCTTGTCCCCATGTGGATGAGGACAAGGGCCTTTTTCACAAAACCCAGGCCCGGGGGTTGAGGGGTCTGTGGGTGGGGGCTTATCTGGAAGCCCCCTTTAAAAAAGGGGCCCCCAGATTCTGGCCTCTCCTATGTGAAGGAATATGGGGTACATAGTACCCCTACTCATTCACCAAAAAAAGGGTCAAATTAAATCAACAAACCCATAGACAAATTACATTTTGACAAGTCCTCTATTAAAAAATCAAAACAAAAAAAAGTATCCCCTGAAGTAGATCCAACGTCAATCACAATAATTGCTTCCACCTCCCATTCCTGGTCTGCCGGGCTGCAGGCTCAATTTTCTAATGCCAGCTCTTCTTTTGTTTGCATTCTGTTGTCAGTGGGGAACCCTGCTGTCAGCAGATAAGTTATATCTGTTAACCACTTCAGCCTGGAGCCTCTTTTTTACACTTGTTGTTTACAATTTTTTTTGCTAGGAAATTACTTAGAACCCCCAAACATTATATATTTTTTTCTAACACCCTAGAGAATAAAATGGCGGTCATTGCAATACTTTCTGTCACACCGTATTTGCGCAGCGATCTTACAAGCTCACTTTTTTGGATAAAATACACTTTTTTGAATTAAAAAATAAGACAACAGTAAAGTTAGCCCAATTTTTTTTATAATGTGAAAGATAATGTTAAGCTGAGTAAATTGATACCCAACATGTCCCACTTCAAAATTATGCCCGCTCGTGGAATGGCGACAAACTTTTACCCTTAAAAATATCCAAATGCAGATGTTTAAAAATGTCTACAGGTTACTAGTTTTGAGTTACAGAGGAGGTCTAGGGCAAGAATTATTGCTCTCGCTCTAATGATCGCGGTGATACCTCACGTGTGGTTTGAACACCGTTTGCATATGCGGGCACTACTACTACTGTATGCGTTCGCTTCTGTGCGCAAGCTCATCAGGACGGGGCGCTTTAAAAAATAAATGTATTATTCATTTTTCTTTTAATTTTTTATTTTGACACAGTTTAAAAAAAAAAAATTTGGTTCACTTTTATACCTATTACAAGGAATGTAAACATCCCTTGTAATAGAAAAAAAGCATGACAGGACCTCTGGGGTCAAAAAGACCTCAGATCTCATATTTACACAAAAACGCAATAAAAAAAAAAATTGAAAAAATAAATAAAATTTCTCCTTTAAGAGCTATGGGCGGAAGTGACGTTTGACGTCGCTTCTGCCCTCCCATGCCGTGGAGCCGAGCGGGGGGCCAACTTCCTCTCAGTCGGCAGCCAGGCATCCACAGGAGAGGACACGATCGTCTCTGCCGCCGCCAATAAAAGTGATCTTGCTGCGATTCCACCGCGGAGACCACTTTTATCGTAATGATAAACGTACACCGTTCCCGAAAATACCGGGATTATGGCAGCTAGCTGCTGCCACAACCCTGGCTTTTAGCGTCAAAGTACCGACGTACGGGTACGACGATTTGCGTGAAGTGATTAAAGATGCGTCGGCCACCCACTCCTTAACAACAAGCTATTGGATTAATAAGCCAATTTGGATCATTTGTTACTTCGGACTCTTTAAACATCTATATGAGACAAATTAATTTCCTTATAATTTATTTTGGATTCATTGAAATTCATTACTATTGCTATTTGGATATTTGGATACATCCGTATCTCCGAATAACGAAAATTTCCGACTTTTTCGAATTTCAAATCTTGATTTGTAACAAAACGAACCGCACAGTACACTATATGACATTGCCTGCAGGACATAGCTATATTCACCCATGTGAATGCACGTGTTTAGGAATGTACAACCAAGAAAATCAAATTTTGCTGAAGAGGAATTTAAATATCGCTATCTATCTCTAAACCTTGTTACAACCTTAGAAAATCAGAACCAGGATGTGCAATAATAGTATATTTCTTGGGTCTGGGGAAAGTATGGGACATTTTCAGTGTATGTAATTCGGTTTTGTAAAATGCCACATTGAAAAGAAACCATGTCGTTTACCATAAACCACAGTTTAACAACTTTATAGTTCTGCATTAGATCATAAATACATTGAGGCTAAATCACTAAAGGAGTTTAGTATTATCATTTAATAAATTGAATGAATATTCTCTTCAATTAACCAATCATATGAAAAGCTAATTCCTATTCATATATATTTTTTTATACATGACTGGGTATTTAAAATGAACACAGCTATGGTTTACTGAGTACATATTCCAAATTAATTTAGTTAATAAGTCACACTATCTATGTTTTTGAACATCATTAAATTATAAGTATGACTTATACATTTTTTTAAATGATTCATTATTGACTTATTGAACTTCTTATATTTGTTCCCTTTTAAGCTGTCAAACTGTCCCTTGAAAGCAGAGGCGGCTCTAGGCTTTGTGAGGCCTTAGGCAAAATTTAGACATGAGGCCCCACTCACACCCTTTGCCGGGGTTAAGGAAGAACCCCGAGGCCAAGCATCTTATTACTGCTGCTGCTTGTGTGGGTGGGATGTGTACTGCGCCAATCACATGGGATGAATAGGAGAGGAGGATCAGCAAGGATTGGCGCAGTACACATCCCACCCATACAAGCAGCAGCAGTAGTTAGATGCTCTGCCTCAAGGTGAATAGGGGTGGGTGGTATGTGCAGGAGGGGGGCACGGGGTGAATAGGGGTGGGTGGTACATGCAGGAGGGGGTACAGGGTGAATAGGGGTGGGTGGTATGTGCAGGAGGGGGGCACGGCATGAATAGGGGTGGGTGGTATGTGCAGGAGGGGGGCATGGAGTGAATAGGGGTGGGTGGTATGAGCAGGAGGGGGGCACGGGGTGAATAGGGGTGGGTGGTATGTGCAGGAGGGGGTACAGGGTGAATAGGGGTGGGTGGTATGTGCAGGAGGGGGGCACGGCATGAATAGGGGTGGGTGGTATGTTGATAGGGGTGGGTGGTATGTGCAGGAGGGGGGCACGGGGTGAATAGGGGTGGGTGGTATTGCAGGAGGGGGGCACGGGGTGAATAGGGGTGGGTGGTATGTGCAGGAAGGTGGCACGGGGGGGATTTCCAATCTTGGGCAATAAGCACTCAGCGTCACTCTATGAGCATTCACTTCCATCTCAGCAAGCTGCAGCTCCACCTCCTCCCTTGTAAGATTTTTGCAGACAGCATTGAAGCACACTGAGCGAAAGCGCCAGAAAGAGCTGAGAGAGAGGGACGATAATCCATGCCCGCGTGCGTCTGTGTCTTTTATAAATGTGACAGGAGCCAGAGAGTAACAGGCGCGGCTTTGTCTCATCCATGGGTGCCCTGTAGGACAGCCTCAGGGATGGCTCTTAGGCAAATTAGGCAGTTGCGAGGCCCCTGTGAGTGCGAGGCCCTAGGCGACCGCCTAATTTGCCTAATTAGAGAGCCGCCTCTGCTTGAAAGTGTTTTATTATATCTGTTTGATAATTGCAGAAAATAGTGGTTGATCCTGCCAGAAATCCAGCGAGCTGATGCTCTCTCCTCTGCTGATTTATCAGTTAGCATTGTTTCCAGTTCTCTCTGTAGACTTCAGAGCACCTCCATCCTATGTTATGGAGAAGAGGTTAAAAGGTTATCTACTAGAAATGGGTGATGGGGAATTTGGGAAAATCGTTATGCTAAATATCAAATTTTTGGATGTGTAATTGATTTTCTAACTTTAAGCTTTTACATTTAGCTGGGCTTAAATAACAGCATCAGCTCCCTAATTTGAATAATTTAAACTTTAAAGGAAGGCTTTTTAGGTAGCTTTGGCTGTGATGCAATTATAATTTTTTTATCATTGTAGTAATAGGCTCGAATTGAAAACCTGAAAGTAAAACAGTGAAAGTAGTAGCTATAACAGATCTAAAAGCTATAGGAAGGTTTATTCTAAAACACAACACAAACCTAAAGCACACAAATTGGCAAGTGGTACAACAGCTCAGAGACCCCATGATCTTTTTTAGGACTTTCTTTGTATGTGTGTCAGCAACATCTATAGTTGCTGTTTAGCTGCTGTGCCACCCTTTACAATCTTTTTTTGTTGTTGATTTATTGGTATCTTTTTATTTAATTTTTTTTCTCCTTTATCCATATTTTTAATTTTTTTTGCTAGGTTAAAAAATGGATTGGGATTTAGTATTTGTGGGTTTATTTTTTTTTAAAGGAGGGATATTTTGTTTCGCTAGCGACCTTTTTTTTTATTTTATTTCTTGTCTGTTTTTCCAATTTTTAGCTTATTCTAGCTGTTCACATTCACATACTGTCATAGTGCTGGTTATGTTTTACAAAACCATGGCAAATGGCTATAGCTCTGATATTTCTGAAAAATGGGGATACAACAGGGGGTTATAGTGAATCTAGGGCGAGGATGTGTGTTGTTTTGGGTGTACAGCTGTCTTTAAATTTTTTTCAAAGGATTCTGTGAGTGGAGATAAGCCTCAAATTGTGGTCGACTTTGAGTTTGATATGAATTCTAGCTGTTCAGGAAAATGGCAAATTCACAGGTTTGTTAAATGCCATAGCAACAAATTGCCAATCGCATATTTCCAGACCTTTGAACTGAAGTAAGGTGGAATAGAAGGGCCAACAATGGGGGTTTTTCCCATATGCCACCCCCTCAAGAGTCAGGTTTCACATAAGCCTTCTGTCAGGGTGTATTGGATGGACAGCTGAGGGAGTGTTTTCATGGAAAGATAGTTACCGCTCTACAGTGCTTTTTAGTGCTATATACTCTCCTATATTGTGCTGCATAATGTGCTACATAGCTACTGTAGTGTACCCACCTCTAATCTAATATATTCCTTCACAGTATTGTGCTTCATTACTGCGAAATGCATTGTGGTCAGTTATACATTATTTCGTACCACCCTTTCTATTTACAGTGAATAGACCCAACGGTCCTTTTTAGAATGTATCTTATCTAGATAAGATACTTATCTTTTGTCAGCAACAACTTTTATTGCTGTTTAGCTTCTGCCAACCCTTTGCATTTTTTTGGTGTTTTATTGGGGTTTTATTTTATTTGCGTTAAAGTATAGTGTTTTAGGGTTGGTTTACTAGTGCAGTATAGTTTAGTGCATCAAAGAATGACATTGTGAAGAATGCAAAGGCACCACATCTTCAATCCCCCTATTGCCCAAGTTTCTAATAAAGTTAGACAATCCCCATCATGTCTGGGAGTCCTAAAGAGAGAGGCAGAGGTTCTTCACATGCAACTAGTAGGATACAGGTTCTGCATCTGCAGGACATATAAGCGGTCTGACTCCAAAGTAGCGTTTGCTGCAAGCTAAATCATGCTCTCTGTTGCCTAGCTTTCAGCCTATTCCAGTGCTCCATCAATTAAGAATACCCGTGGCTATTGTCTCTCTCTAATAGTATAGTCTAACTGTGATTCCTTCATTAAAAAAGCACCAGGTCTCTCCCCATTAAACTGCAGCCTTGAACAAGTGATTTCATAATGTCAATCCTTTCAACCATCCTGGATTTCATGGGACTGTCCCTAAATTTCAACAAAGGCTTGGTGTCCTGAGCTGCTGCCTGTGTGCTTACATCAATGCTTGAACTATCCAGTTCTTCACTGGGCTCAGGGACACAGCCCAGATCTGTGGACACTGGTATTTTGTTGAAATACAAGGACAGACCTGCAATATCCAGCACAGGAAAGAGGTAAGTACAAGTGTGAATTGCTGTCTCCCATATGTATGTGAGTTGTATGGGGCTGGCTGAAATATTGAACTGCATTGTATAGGTATCATCCATACATTCTATAGTCACTGCATACAAATTTACAAACGTCAAGGCTGTTTAGATTACATAGTTACATAGTTAGTAAGGTTGAATAAAGACACCAGTCCATCCAGTTCCACCTGAGTGAGTGTGGGTGTGTTTCTACAATTGTCCCTATCCCTGTACATTGTGTCTCATTAAGATGCTCATCTATTATTATTATTTATTTAAGGTACCCATATAGTGCTGTCAATTTTTACGCCACGCACACTCAAATTGGTCCCTACCTTCAAGGAGCCCACAATCCAAGGTCCCCAACTCACATTCATATACTAGTGCCAATTTTTTGGACAGAAGCCAATGAACCTACCAGCATATCTTTGGATTAATAGGAGCAGGTTATAAATATTTTAAATACAATCTAAAAATGAATATATGATTTAAAATTTTGACCACAGATACTGTATGTTTTAACCACATGCCGACCGGCGCACGACGATATACGTCGACAGAATGGCACGTACAGGCAGGAGGGCGTATATATACGTCCCTCCTTTCGCCTGTCCGTGCCATCGGGAGCGGCGCGCTCCCGCGCCGGTCGGGACCCCTGTGAGTCCGGCCGCGGTCCCCGCGGACTCGATCGCCGCGGGGACTCCCGCGATCGTCTCACGGAGCGGCTGAACGGGGAGATGCCGAGATAAACAGCATCTCCCTGTTCTGCCTAGCAACTAGTGACGCCGATCTCTGCTCCCTGTGATTGGAGCAGAGATCAGCATTCACTAGCTGACAGCCACGCCCCCCCACAGTAAAAAACACACCCCTAGGCCTACTTAACCCCTACACTGCCACCTTGTGGTTAACCCCTAAACTGCTAGTGTCATTTATACAGAAATCAATGCATTTAAATGCATTAATTGCTGTAAAAATGACAATGGTCCCAAAAATGTGTCAAAAATGTCCGATGTGTCCGCCATAATGTCGCAGTCACAAAAAAATCGCAGATCTCCGCCATTAATAATAAAAAAAAAATTATTAATAAAAATGCTATAAAACTATCCCCTATCTTGTAAACGCTATAACTTCTGCGCAAACCGATCAATAATCGCTTATTGCGATTTTTTTTACCAAAAATATGTAGAAGAATACGTATCGGCCTAAACTGAGGAAAAAAAATGTTTTTTTATATATTTTTTTGGGGATATTTATTATAGCAAAAAATAAAAAATAATGCATTTTTTTCAAAATTGTCGCTCTATTTTTGTTTATAGCGCAAAAAATAAAAACCGCAGGGGCGATCAAATACCACCAAAAGAAAGCTCTATTTGTGGGAAAAAAAGGACGTCAATTTTGTTTGGGAGCCACGTCGCACGACCGCGCAATTGTCAGTTAAAGCGACGCAGTGCCGAATCGCAAAAAGGGGCCTGGTCCTTTGGCTGCAAATTGGTCCGGTCTGAAAGTGGTTAAGGTAAGATTAGACAAAGGTTTAGTTGTCTGACTGTATTCTGTGTGGAGAAGCATGTGTAATGAAAGAGTTCCACTTGAAAAAATGATTATTTGTGCTGAGGGATACATATGTAAGACTCATTTATGCCAATGTACAGTATTTAAAGTGTAATAAAACCCGGAAACCCTGAATTCACTATATCGGTTCTCTCAAAGTACACAGAACATGGAAATGCAATTATTTTAGTAAATATAAATGGCTAAATACGTTTTCTCATCAGCAGTATATATCAGTGTCTGGTTAAAGCTTGTAGGAGGAATTTTCATTCTACTCTGACTGTCCTATGAGGCTGCAGAACCCCAAACCTCTGTCTGGACAGTGCTGATTGGCCCTGTGCTGATCACATGCACCCTCCCAAGAAAAAAATAACTCTCTTGCAATACATACCAAAATGAGCATGTGCAGAGTGACTCCAAGGGTTCTGTCCTATAAGGAGATGGATTGGGGACAGTGGAAGAAGGGGAGGATCAGAGAGAACAGGATCAAACAGCCTTTGTACACAATGTGCAGGATTAACCCCTTAGGTTCCAACGTGAGTATAACAAGCATGCTTTACTGCATATGCAAACTGATTTTACTATTGTGGGTTTAGTAACACTTTAAGGGGTGTTTTTTAGTACAAGTAATGCTGCATACGTTTGTCCAACCCCTGTACATGTGCTGTATACTGTGGGTAGGCTAAGACTCTGTTAAGCCACTTTCAATATTCAGCATCATTTAACCATGTCCACTTTAAACCCAGAGGTCCCCTCAAGTTCTAATGTTGGGAGCTATCACTCTGTGCTTGTAGTTAGTAGAATATTTTGCTGACTTCTTTTTTTTTAATGAAATAATACACTCTAACTGCCTATTGTCCCTCCTGTTCAAATTGAAGCTTACCAAAATGCTCAAATGCTGTTTATGGATTTACTGAAATGTATCTTTCTTTTGACTATGTTAAATATACTGTATATACACTTAAGTGTGGATATTTTGTGGCTGTAAAAGTGCACGTGGCTCATTTTCAAAATGTAATCTACAAAAAATGGCAATATTTCTGTCTGCTATCCCTAAAACAATGAAATAATTAGAAAAATTGTGTTTTTACCATGCCTCCCTCTAACTCACATGAAAGAGTTCCCTCTCCCTGCTAAATAATATTTCCTAATTTTTTTTTGCATTGGTACATGTTCGCCATTGTAGATGGCAGTGCACAGCTCCCTGTGCCCTGTGTTTGAAAATCCCTTACATATTAGCCTTAAAAATGGACAGATTTGATGTTCAAGATTCTAACCCTCCTCCAATAATTTTTGCATTTTTGTGTTTTTCCATGCCTTTTATATGCATTTGTTTTTCATTTACAATACAAAGGCAGGGAATCATTTTACATGGTGCAGATACATTACAAAGGCATAAAAACTGCTTGATACATATGTTTTTGTGAGTTTGTAATCCATTTTAAGGAGCCTGCTTAAAGTGGTTCTAAAGGCTAAAGGCTTTTATACCTTCACGCATTCTATGCATGAAGGTAAAAAACCTTCAGTATGCAGCTTTCCCCGCAGCCCCCCCAATACCTAACTGAGCCCCAGCGTGATCCAGCGCTGTGCATGAGAGCAGCAGCTCTCCTGTGTTTCTGCCTCCTTATTGGCACATGCTGTCAATAACAGGCAGTGAGTAGGGAGTGAAGGCATGGCTGAGCCCCTTGGGAATGAGCATGTACTAGTGCCCCCTGGCAAGTGGCTTGCTATGGGGGCACTCGAAAAAGAGGTGGAGCCAGGAGCGCCAGCTGGGGAACCTGAGAAGAGCAGGATTGGGGCTGCTCTGTGCAAAAGTATAATATGTTTGTTATTTTTTTATTTAAACATTACCTTTAATATCACTTTAACGCACATAAAATATGCAGCCTATCCTATGTTTTAATAATATATCATGCAGCATCACACAGATGTTAACTAGTCACATAATGCTTGAACTTTCTACTTGAAATGCATTTTCTTGGAGTTACATACACACATGGAAATGTTTTCTTTTACTTAAGGCATGCTTTTGAATCTGTTTTAAAACTCAAACAAAACAAATTGGACATTATTATTATTTTTTTTAAATAGTGTAGTTTTACCAAAAAAACTGAGAGTGCCACACTAGTATGTATAGTCCATAAAAGATTTTATTTTGTAAAAAAAGCCAAAGAGTTTTCAGGGAGAGGTTGAGTAATCACCCTAGGATGAAGGATAACATCCTGGCTGTTAAAGGGAAGTGAGAAGTACACACTTACTTGGGTTCCAACTTACAGTCCAGGACAGTATCCCTCATTTTATGGTTCTTAGTCTACAAGCCCTGATGAAGGGAGAGTGTTGACCCCATGAATTGCATTGGGTTTGTTGCAGAATAAATTATTTTATGATCTATGCAAACCAGTGTGGTGCTCCCAATGCTTTCATTTTAATAATCTCTAAAGGACTGCACACCGCATATATTATTATAGAAAATCACCACAAGGCTCCTTGCTCCTATACCACAAAAAATGACATATTAAAATTGGCATTTATTTATATATATTATATTATTATATATTTATTTATATAGGAGCAGAATCCATTAATACAGCAAATAAGTTCTCATTTTGTGCAGTACTAAAGCTTAAAGGGGTTGTAAACTCTCGTATTTTTTCACCTTAATTCATCCTATGCATTAAGGTGAAAAAACACCTGGCGGTCACCTGCCCCCCAGCCCCCCAGCCCCCCCGTTTTGCTTACCTGAGCCCCTTCATCTCCTTGGCGGGAATGCACTGTCCCTCTTACCACGGGGTCCCGGCTCTTGATTGGATAGATTGATAGCAGTGCAGCCATTGGCTCCTGCTGCTGTCAATCAAATCCAATGATGCGGACGCTGGGGGGGGCGGGGCCAAGTCCGGCATTCGTGTCTGTGGACGCAAATGCTGGACTCGGAGTGCCCCCGCAAGGTAACCCCCCCGGGAGAGCGCTTCTCCTAGGGGGTTATCTAATGCGGGGAGGAGCCGCGAAAGCCACCGGAGGACCCCAGAAGAGGATGTTTGGGGCCACTCTGTGCAAAACGAGCTGCACAGTGGAGGTAAGTATGAAATATTTGTTATTTAAAAAAAAACAATCCTTTTCAATCACTTTAAGTCTTATCAGACTTTATTTTCTGATATCACTAAATTTTTAGATTTATTTCTGATGAGGAATGATATTCTGCATAGAGCTTCTATGTTCTATCCATATTTACTCTTGAGTTTCCTCTTGAATATCATACATGCAAAATAAATGGTTATTTTTTATTTACACTAGAGAGTTTGATGTCCGTTTATGAAGCAGTGAAGAATATTCACTGCACCGTTCTCCGGCATTCACAGAGGAGACCGTTCTCCTCTGAGTGCCAGTTTATGAAGCGGTTTAGATCTCTTCTCCTTTGGAGGAGTGAAGTGATCTACAAATGCTTACAACAGTGGAGAACGCCTCCTGATACTGTAATCTCATGAGACATAACTAGATTACAGTAACAGAGAAACACTCGGACAGTCCCAGAGGAGACTGCCCACCTAGTTAATAAAATATCTGTCCCCCTACACTATATATATATATACACAATAGACATGGCAGGGGGACATGGTTGCCGTCTTGGGGTGTCTAATCGAGGAAGGAGGAAGTAAAAAATCTTCCTCCTTCCCCGGGATTCTCTCTTCACTCCCCAATTCACCACCTCTGAGCTGGTGAATCGGGGAGGGTGATTTCTGACACAGATCACCAGTGAAGTGCTGAGATCGCAGCTTCAAAAACTGACCGTTTCTGTGTCAGTCAATCACCGCTTCTCTGTGTGCAGAGATCAACGGTGGAAAACATGTTCTCCCCCCAATCATCTCTTTTTCATAAACGGTTAATGGACTGAGATCAGGGGTGATCCTAGGGATCACCGCTGGTCACAGTTTCATAAACGGACACCATTGTGTGTACAGTTCTGGTAGAAGTAAAATGACTGGATCTGTTCTTTCTGTAAAGGATGAAGTTATATGACTGCAATCAATAAATTAGTAAAAACGTTTCTCAGGTAACAAATACAATTTTTTTTTTTTTTACCTTTGCAGGCGAGCCACACGGAGGTCACTGTCATCACTTCCCCTGAAGCCTTTGGCAAATGGATTATTTTCAATTTTCAACTGGGTAATCTAAAAACAATAAGTGAAATAAATAACAGTGTATAAAATGCATACAAATGAAAATGAGAAGAACCCAAACAATACAAACTCAATGAACAGTTCTGCTGATTTTAGGTTCTTGAGTTTATAATACCAATGCATATAGATGGTTATCTTCTAGTGAACTAAACACTAGATGCGGAAACTGTATTGTTCTGATGAGAGGAGGACGCATTTGCAATTACTTCAGCTTTCGTTCAAACTATTTACACAAATTTTTGTTTGATTATATGTTGTTAAAATCTGCTATCAGCTATAAAATGTTAACAGCCATAAAATATGAATTTTCAACAAACTAATGAGAGTTTCTACATTCATCTACAAAGTAAAAAACCTGTTGGCAACCTCCCGGCTGCTGACTAGTGCTCATACCTCTGCCAGTGAGGCTAGAATAATTTTGAAGCTGACACTGCTCACCACAGGATTTTACAAGACAGTCCAGCCACATAAACTTATTGGAAGCAAATGGGTTTCCAGAATCAAGCAATTCCATGCTGATAAAAGCATGGTACTGGCCTCTAATGTGCTTTGCAGTGTCTTTATTAGCTGAAGGGTGAGGTATGAGTGGTACAACATCTGCTGGTTAGCAGTGTAAGATTCCAATGAGTTTTTCACATTCTAAGTAGAAGTTGTAAACCTCTTTAATCCCTTCCTGCTCAGAATCAGTAGACTAACATTCTCCTGGAAAGTTCCCCATGTCAGGAGAATGTCAATTAACATTTCTGCTACTGTGAACTGCAAAAGAGATCGAAAATCATTCGGAGTGGTTCCTAAACATTTGATCACCGTGATTGGCCAAATAAGATGATCATGGTGAAATTTACAGCTCCAGGTCCTGGAGGACTAGAAACCAATGTGTGTGGCTCTTGATCATGTGATCACCATAATTAGCAAATATACTTTGGCAGGCTGCATATTTATGTAATAAAAAAATTGTGTCTTATCAACTTTCACTGAGCAATTCTGAGAGTGGATAATTATCCTACCATGTGGCAGGATGACAGCAAACCCCATTTGTGTCTATGATGATATGATACCAATCAGCATAAAGGGGTATGCTGCACTTTTATTTGCTAATAAAATCTAAAACTGGTTATACACCAATAGAATATTCTTTACAATTTTTGTTTTCAGAATGCTTCTTTTTTCTAATACAGTAGTTAATGGGATCAAATCATTGATTACTTTGGACTATAGTCATAAAAGAAAATCAAAGAAATAGGATGGGAAATTTTTTCAAGCAAACTAGATTCTAATGCTGCGTACACACGAGCTGAATTTCCGTCCGAAAAATCTTGGATGTTTCTTCCGACGGAATTCCACTCAAGCTTGTCTTGCATGCACACGGTCACACAAAAGTTCTCGGAACTTTCGACCTTCAAGAACGCGGGGACGTACAACACTACGACGAGCCGAGTAAATTAAGTTTAATGCTGCCGAGCATGTGTTGAATTGTTTCCGAGCATTCGTGATTTTTTGCGTGTCAGAATTGCATACAGACGATCGCATTTTCTGATAGGAACTTTTCCTGACCGAAAAATAGAGAACATGCTCTCAATCTTTTGCTGGCTGGAATTCCGCCAGCAAAAGACAGATGGAGCATACACACGGTCGCATTTTCCAACAAAAAGCTCTCATCTGAGTTTTGCTGGCAGCATTTCCGATCGTGTGTACGCAGAATAAGAGTGATTGTAGTTTTCATATGGAAAATTCTACTTATTTCAGAATGGAATGTTATAAGCAAATTACATTTTCAAGTACTTTGTCAAGTCTCTGCTGGCGTTATCGAATGTACTGATGAGATTCTTTGTACAAACATTCATACAAAAATCTACCAGTGTATGATCAACTTTAGATTCTATTTTCTCAGCCTATCAATCACTTGAGGATGTGTGTGTGGAGCATACTTATGTTATGTTGCAGTTTATTCTGTGGTAGTGCCCTAGCTCACATCTCTGCTTGGATTTGATACAGCTGTAAACCACTATGTTTTATGGTCACTGTGTTCATAATGTCTCAGCAAATACACATGCGGTAATAAGTTTTCACCTTAGATTTATGAGCAAGATTTTCTCGTCATTATTAGATTTGCTGTTCTGTTTGAATGACATCTCAAGGTTTATGAGTTAGCAGATTCATTAAGCAATATCCCAAAGGGTATTATTTTTGAAATGTTTCAATTTAATATTGCATGGGGTAATTGTGGAATTTAGAAAACACATCTTATTTAAGATCAGCCTACAGCATAAATGTGTGCTACTTACCATAGTAAGTGCTTAGTGTTAGCTAAGTTGAGAATTTTCTTCTTCATGAATTTGATTTGTGGAAAGGTAAGAATAGTGCAGTACATATGGTATTATGAGATACAATTTTTATTGAATACAAGTATAAATACACATAAAACACAAACTTAGATAAGGATACATATTTTATTGTAAAATAAGAAAATGTAAAATAGATATCCAAAGCCAAAACTTTTAAAAAAAAATTGTACATGATAGGGTTAAAATTGCTCTTTTTTTTCCCTAATTGTACATCACAGGACACTTCATATTTATGACTACTTGTGTTATGTGCCCACCTGTAGGTGAAGGGACACTGGGCACAAAAAGACAGGAATATCCTAACCAGGCATAACCTCTCCCAGCTCAGCTAAACCTCAGTTTCTGACAAGTGTCCTGGATGGTGATGGATGTGCCTACAGGTGTCTCTCTAAGGGTATCTTTTTTGTGGGCTTAGTCTCCTATTTATGGCCTGTTCTAAATACCTCAACTGGAGCAGAAATGGGCTTCATCTATATCAACCACCTACAGCCTGCAGGACAAGAGGCCTTGTAGACAGGAAGCAAAAATATATTTTTTCCAATGTGAAGGAAATCCCCTCTACAACAGTTGTCATATGAATCGATGCCCCCCATCTGAAGATTTCCCCTCTATTCTTGTTCTGGTTACAACTCAAAAATCTGAATTTGCCCTCACTTTCTTTTACATTGTTTACATTCACAGTAAAGAGTCTCTCATGCATGAGAGTATGTAGGGTCAATGTAAACTGTTACATAGTATACAGTCAATATAATGACAATAGTAACATCTATATGACTGTTACAATGTTAGTTAAAAAGATAGGGCACAAGTTATGGCAATATCAGTATAGTGCATGCTTGGTAATGGATTTACCCCCATTTTCATTCCCAGTGAAACTGGTGATCAGGACAATTACAGAGCTTAATCTCCCTGACATGTACACAGACAGTAATAAAAAACTCACAGTGGTTCTAGCCACTTATGACTTTAGCCAAATCTATAAAAATGTAGTAACAATTTAGCTTAATGTAAAACTATAGACAAAACATTTTTTTTAATTTTGGAGCAGATTTTTTTCCGCCATCTGTGTCCCATTGCAGAGATTTCTCCTCACTTCCTGTCCCATAGCCAAACTACCATTCCAAATTAAAGGAATTCCTTGGGGACCCCCAGGTCACCAGAACTAGTGTCCCTCTATTACTTTTCTGATGACAACCCAAAATGTAGGATTTTCTTTTACT
The DNA here is from genome assembly GCA_028564925.1 of Lithobates sylvaticus. NCBI lineage: Eukaryota > Metazoa > Chordata > Amphibia > Anura > Ranidae > Lithobates > Lithobates sylvaticus. The sequence continues at coordinate 334,157,560 of CM053027.1, forward strand.
TTTACTTTCAATGATAATGGTAAACAGGACAAATAGAGAGGGTAAATCTCCTTAATGGGGGCACAGGCAGCAATAAAAACTGACAGGTGTTCTAACCCCTCTCTACTCCAAATCCAAAAAAAAAAGTTTTGCCTTTAGTTATACTTTAAGGTTTTAAAGTCAATGAAAACAGATTTAAAGGGTTAAACTCACCTTGTGATTCTGATAAGACGTCACAGATATAAATGCTGTCTCTGAAAATACATGTGTACAGAATGCTGTGTTTTTGGATCCAAAGGCATTGTTTTCATCTGCTTTGACAATGTGTAACCTGGGCTGGTATTTGTGCATGGAGTTTAAAATAATCTGGAAAAAAATTAATTAACACCAGTTCTTATACATGAAACTTAAATACATAATAAATATTAAATAATATATTTCAAAGTTTCCTAAACCTAAGAATGAATTTAAATATACTATAGATTTTCCAACCCACCAGAATGTGTCAGGTTATGTCATGTACCCCCAAAACCCTGCACACTAAAAAATGAACAGGTATTGAGGATCTCTTATAAATATTATGTAACTATATGCAGGTTTTACATGAATTTATTTGTAGGACAATATATTTTTGGTGTTACATTTCCTTACTTTATGATCAGTTTCTTACTTCAATTAATGCTATACGTTCCTGAGCATAGATATTTAGGCAATAATTTCTACCCCTACAATATTTTTTCTTGTTTATTTAAAAAACTGAGATTCTGAAACAAGTGAGGTCAGTGTTTAATGTCGAATAATTTGTTTACTCACAGCAGCAGTTAGCATCTGGTAAAATTTTGGAATACAACACAATAGCAGGTGCACAGTGTGACTTGTCAGGCCAGCCAATTCTTAGGTGGCCCTTGAGGTATGCCACCAGACTTGAGGTTTCAATAATTTCCACAATTATTTTTGCTTCTGAATTCCAGAGACCCATTCTGTCTAGGAGGTCAGTACTTCAAATGCCTTGAGCACACTTCAAGATCTCACTGGCACTATCAGTGCTGCTCCATTTGAAGGACTCTTGGGGTCGAGTCAACCCCTCTCACTCAAATTCACCATCTAGAGCAAAAGGATACCTAGCTTATATGGCTATATCTCCTAAGCTGTTGTGCAACTTTATGATAGGATACCCTTGCCAACTGCCCCATATCAATAGTTTTAACATGATGCCATTAATACATTTGTGCCAAACCTCATTTTCTGCTTTAGTATTCACACATTTGGATGAAATATTATGTTTTCAATATAATTCATAAATGAAAAGTACTCTAAAGTTAAGACTGTCTTATTGCAGAAATCAAGAAAACTTTTCTTCAGAACAATGTTTGTACATGAAGCCCTTTGTGACAATGATTCTTAAAAACCCTTCGCCTCCTGATAAGGCATTTTGCATGAGGTAGGTTATGTGTTATTTTTCTATATTGTTGTTTTTACTGAAAAAAACTGTGATATCCTTTTTCAATATACTGTCGTGTGTGGACAAATACTAGTTGCTTGGTTTTCACGCAAATCTACCTCAATGCTGTAATAAACATGCAGACCAAGAACTGTGACTTCATTTTCTGAGTTCAAGCTTGCCCAGTAAGGGCAAAAATATGTAATATAATGAACCTAACTTCCCTGCAATAATGACTAGTACAATCGCACATTGCTATTAAAAAAAGAATAACAATGAAAAACCAGGTATTATTAAGAATATGTACTGTATGCAGAATAAGCCTTCTATCCCCTCCCTAAGCTATATACAATTACAAATTCCAGAATTTATATGCACATTTCCCAAAACATACTATTTACATATACTGTACAGTGGAATCAGTGTATTTCCTACTGTGGGTTAAGGGACTAATATAGACTCCGGTCTTTAAAATATATATATATATATATATATATATATATATATATATATATATATATATATACTGTATATATATATATACTGTATATGAATATATATATATATATATATATATTTATATAAAATAGACGGCAATAAGAAATATAATAGATCGAACCAATTCATTTTATTGTAAAGACAATATCGCAAGCTCACAGTTATCCAAACATGTTCTAGATCCTACAAAAGCACAACCCTATACATAATTAAACTGCTTAACGCATTATCCAGAAAAATAAATATTGCAAAATCATGAATTTATTCAAAAGAATGACATAATAATGAAAAATATAATCAAAAGCAAATAATTCATAAATAATTCCAGAAGGGTAGTAGACAATAAATAGGTAAAAGAGGCCAACATACAGTATATCATTTCTATTATTCTGAGACCCAAATCAGAGAAATCGATTATCTCAACAATTGCACTTTCAACAGGAAAACAAAGATGCAGAGAAAAAAAAGGAGTAGGGAAAAAAATTATCAAACAAAATAATATTGGCTGGGAATATGGATAAAAGCAGCGAATGAGTGGTAGACCACATGCTTCACATGTATTGCAAATGCAGAGAACTTCTTGAGTCAACGCAAAATGAGGAGGCTCCCAAAATTGAGATCGTGGACATTTACTGATCTGAAATTTCAAATCATTTCATGTCATTGGTGTGTGGGTAGGTGCTGTCTTCCAGACACTGTGGTAAAGAACATACCTGTACATACAGCTGCCTGCACACAGCTCTGCCAGGGCTGCAGAGTCTGAGATTTCCTTTTAAAGGTAATTAAACACAGTTTATATAATATAGATGGCTCTTAGGCCCCTTTCACATGGGCTGGATCTGGTCTTTCTCAGCAGGGGACCTGTCCACGGATCCCCTGCTGAGCTAAGCAGAGCTGCTGGGTGACAATTCTGTGTTCATTCTGCTCTTTGGACAGTCGCATGTAAATGGCCGGCTGCCTGTTTGCATCCGACTGCCCTCAGTTCTGATCTGGCCAGACTGGTAAGTTTGGGATATTTTTCACAGAAACTCGTCACAGAAGAATTTATGGACTTTTCAAAATGAATATATCCACATATGTTTACTGTTATATATGAAATGCAATTATGGTTTTGCACAGAGCACTTTCATTTATACCTGGTTGCATATGGTATAATCATACTTTGTACGATTTTCTTTAGGTAATCAATTTATAAACTTGTGCCCCCTACCACGTTCACTGATAATCAAGTTAGCATTTTCTAAACTTTTAGGGGAGCAGCTTATTTAATTTTTCACAAACAATCGCTCACTTCACATTTTTCCTCAGCGCGAGGTCTACTTAATATACACTGGTCAATGAATAGCTGCGTGCTTGTTTTACTCATTTACATTTTGTGAACCACACAGGGCAAAGCAACAGGTTTATTTTTACTCTCCCTCCCCTAGCATGCACAGAATTATGTACAGACCTTAAAGCGGAGTTCCACCCTAAAGTGGAACTTCCGCTTATCGGATTCCCCCCCCCCCTCTGGTGCCACAATTGGCACCTTTCAGGGGGGAGGGGGGTGCAGATACCTGTATAATACAGGTATCTGCCCCGCCCATATCCGAGGATGCCCGCCCATATCCGAGGGTTCCCGTTGTGTCTTGGGAAACACACAGTTCCCAGGACACAACGGGGACCAATAAAGAGGCGCAGCGCGACTCGCACATGCGCAGTAGGGAATCGGGCAGTGAAGCCGCAAGCTTCGCTTCCTGGTTCCCTGACAGAGGATGGCGGCGGGGCAGCCGAGAGACGAGCGGTCGCTCGTCATCTTCTGCATACACTGCTGGAACAGGTAAGTGTCCATTTATTAAAAGTCAGCAGCTGCAGTATTTGTAGCTGCTGACTTTTAATATTTTTGGTGCGGGTGGAACTCCGCTTTAATTTCATAGTACTGACTATGTCTCTTTAGACAAGTTTCTGGTGGGTCAGTACTATACATATTGTGCCTCTGTTTGCATGTTTTTAGTATGTTAAAACAGTACTGATTGTTTCTCTTCAGACATGTTTTGGTTCTGTCAGTATAGTAACGATTGTGTTTCAATGTACATGTTACTGCTTGTTTCAGGATGCTGCTGATTCTGTCACTGCAGACATGTTTTTGCAAGTTCCATAGGGCCGGATTAAGAACATCATGGGTCTGGTGCTGAGTATTTTGGTGGGGCTTTTTATTATAAAAAAAAAAAAATGCTAACAATTTAAACTAAATAGCGAGAGGGAGAATGAGAGAAAGAGAGAAAGAGGGAGAGAGAGAGAGGTGAGGGGTAAGGGAGGGATGATAAAAGAGAGAGAGGGGGGATGAGAGAAAGAGAGGATGCGCATGAGCATGCGTGGGAGTGACATCAACGCAGCCCGGCCAAGGCAAGTGACCAAAGGCACAGGAAGGAAGACCGAGTGAAGATGGAAGTGTCTGACAGGTAAGTGTACCCTAATGTGCTAATATGCTGTGCATACTTGTACATTATAGCAAAACCTACCTCAGGGCCTCTAAAAAGTAGTAATGTTAGCAAAGTTTACGACTGCTTTAATATCACAGGATCCCAGCCTCTCATGGGGCCCCCTATTGACCCGATGGCCCTTGGGCAGTGCCCAAGTGCATAGTTGCCAATATTTCAAAAATATTTTCAGGGACACTTTTTTACCAGTGGTATTTTTAGAGTAGCTGACATCCCCTATGTTCCTCTATACATCACAATAGTAATCACAAAATTAAATGAGTACTAATAATGGGCAGAACAAATATGAGATGTCTTTTGATGACGCCCTGGAGGAGGGGCGAAACGCGTCAACGTAATTTCCGGCCCAGGATCTAACCACTGACGCCACTTCCTGTTCCCGTGGAGCGCACGCTGAATCAGCTGCAACCACGAAAGTGTATCTGAGAAGTTTGCCTTCCCCTTTGCATCCTGTAAGTAGCGCAGAGTGCGCATTTTAATATCCTTCTACAGCATTTACAATTTGCTCTCTTCTTTTACCGGTCCAACACCCCCAAGAAAATTACTGTGCCCTGTGTGCATACATCGCTCCCTGGATCCTCTGGCCTGTTTTCTTCAGCTTTGCTTTTTATGCCTGCTTGCCGTATCACAGCTTGTCTGCATATCTGCCCTCTGCTTTGCTGTCTGTCTACTGGTCCGGTGAGTCCATTCCAAGGAGGAGCTCATATGTACTTTTATCTTGGTTTCTTGGGTTAATTACTGGACATATTTACATTCATTTTATTTCTCATCACATATTTGTTTGTGGTTTATCACTAATTTGATACACATGGAATTAGTTTTATGGTCATTTTTTATCACGTCACTTATTTAACTATTTAGGTCACATATATAATAAGTTTATCATACACAATTTTTGATGCAAGTCAATTTTGTGGGAATTTTTAATTATTTGATCACAATTTTTTTTGCCAGCGCTGTTTTATTGGTTTAAGCAGAACAAATATGAGGACTGAGAAGATTTCCTTTAGTTAAACTAACAAAAGTGTGCCCATTCTAAAGCTGGTAACATTGAGGATATTCAATATAATTTTGAACTGTTTTTGTGTGTAAGAGGCATAGGGGAGGAGTATGTATGGTATAAAAGTGAGAAGTATGTGTAGGTGAGGGAGAGGAATGTGGAGGGTATAACAGCGGGCACTGTGTACAAGCGAGGAGTGTGGAGGGTATGACAGTGGGCACTATGTACAGGAGATGAGTGTGCAGGGTATGACAGTGGACAGTATGCACAGCAGAGGAATGTGGATGGTTGACAGTGGGCACTATGTACAGGAGAGGAGTGTGGAGGGTATGCCAGTGGTCAGTGTGTACAAAAGAGGAGTGTGAAGGGGATGACAGTGGGCAGTATGTACAGGAGAGGAGTGTATAGGGGATGACAGTGGACACTATGTATAGGAGAGGAGTGTGGAGGGTATGATGGGGCAGTACATACAGGAGAGGAGTGTGAAGAGAAAGACAGTATGGCAGTATGTACAGGAGGGGAGTGTTGAGGGTATGATAGGGGCAGTATGTACACGAGAGGAGTGTGGAGGGTATGAAAGTGGGCAGTATGTACAGGATAGAAGTGTGGAGGGTATGACATCCACCACTTTGTACAGTAGAGGAGCTTATGAAAGTGGGCAATATGTACAGCAGAGCAGTGGGGAGGGTATGATACTGAGCAGTATGTACAGGAGACAAGTATGGAGGGTAAGACAGTGGGCAATATGTACAGGAGAGGAGTGTGGAGGGTATGACAGAGGGCAGTATGTGCAGAAGAGGAATGTCTAGGGTATGACAGTGGGCACTATGTACAAGAGAGAAGTGTATGACAGTGGGCAGTATGTACAGGAGGGGAGTGTGGAGGGTATGACAATGAGCAGTATGTACAGGAGAGGAGTGTGGAGGGTATGACGGTGAGCAGTATGTACAGGAGAGGAGTGTGGAGGGTATGACAGTGGGCACTATGTACAGGAGAAAAGTGTGTGACAGTGGGGAGTATGTACAGGAGAGGATTGTGGGGGCTATGACAGTGGGCACTATGTACAGGAGAGAAGTGTATGGCAGTGGGTAGTATGCACAGGAGAGAAATGTGGAGGGTATGACAGTGGGCACTATGTACAGGAGAGAAGTGTATGACAGCGGGCACTATGTATAGGAGAGATGTGTGGAGGGTATGACAGAGGGCGGTAGGTACGGGAGAGGACGGTGGAGGGTATGACAGTGAGCAGTATGTACAGGAGAGGAATGTGGAGGGTATGACAGTGAGCAGTATGTACAGCAGAGGGGTGTGGAGGCAATGACAATGGGCACTATGTACAGGTGAGGAGGATGAAGGAATCTGGGAAGGAAAAATGTAAAGGTTTGTGGAAGGATGTTTAGGGACTGCGTAGTGGTTAAGCGGGCCCTACATGGATTGAAATTAAGCCAATTAAGCAGAGACCAGCCATAGTCGATCTATGTATGGGCTAGCTGGTTGTACACAAGTCAATCTATTAATTGACTTGAGTACAACCAGCCTGTCAGGTTTTTCCCAATCAGTGCTGCCAGCTATAGTTAGCAACACTGATCATTGTATTCTGTGGGTAGGGAAGTTTCCTACTGGCAGAACACAATAACACTGCGGAAGTGATTCCCCCATCCACAAGTCAGCAGGTGAGAGGGTGTTTGGGGTCAGGCTGGGGAGAGAGGTCTGTCAGCAGGGGTGTGTGAGGTGGTCATGGAGGGATATCAATCAGCGCGTGGTGGGAGTAACTGGGAGTGATATCTTATGGAGTAGGGTCTATACGAAATGGTCACCTGTGATATAAGTTGAAGGGAGGTGGCTAACATGGGAAGTGGCTGGGGAGTGACCTGGTTGGTGATGAGTGTGAAATGGATGATGTGTTTCAAGTTTCTTTCACATTTGCGGTAATGCTTACTGCCCTCTGAAAAGTGATCTGTGGTGGATTGCTTTTCAATGAGTGGTATAGCAGTGGTATAGCAGCAGCTAACAGGCATTCATGAGGTGCTATTGCAGCCTCCTCGTTTTTTTTTTACATTGCTAAACTGTATTTTTACATTGTTGGACTATTCTGCTACTGCGAGCGAGTTTGGCTTGCAGTTGCAGAGTGGCCCAGTTAAAATCAATAGGCGAGTTTGACAGGCAGTGCTGCCTGTCAAACTCTGCAGGCTTAGTTATAGATGCTGCAGCTAAAGAAATGACAATATAATAATAATTCTAGTACTAGACCTGCTCTGTAACTCAAAAAGTTTTAAAGCGTCGCCTATGGAAATTTTTAAGTACTGAAGTTTGGTGCCATTCTACAAGTGTGCTCAAATGTAAATTGGGACATGTTAGGTATCTATTTACTCAGTGTAACATCATCTTTCATAGTATACAAAAAAATCATGCTAACTTTAGTGTTTTTTTTTTTTTTTTTATTCATGAAATTCTTTCCAAAAAAACACGTTTGAAAAGATGCTGCGCAAATACCGTGTAACATAAAAAGTTGTAATGACCACCATTTTATTCCTTAGGGTGTTTGCTAAAACAATATATATAATGTTTGCGGTTCTGAGGGTTCTGGTTCTGGGGTTCTTTCTAACAAAAAAATTCTGATTATTACATGTAGGAGAAAAGTGTCAGAATTGGCCTGGGTGTAAGGGGTTAATTACCATAAGTAATATACAAATATTAATTATATATTGTTTTAATGGTAATTTACTATTTTTTCAAAATCTGTACTCAAGCAGGTGGCTTTACGGACAAATTACTGAAGTTTGAAGTTCTAACTTCCAACCAGTAATTTCACAGTAAATAGACAAATAATAAATTATTACCTTATAACATGTAGCATAATAATATATGATTTAGCTTGATTAAAACAGTACCTTTTCAGCAGCAGAAGATTCTCATTCTCCCTCTTAACTGTGTGAGAAAAACATGGGATTATGTATAAACCTTATACCTTAACCACTTCCGGACCGCCCACCGTCGTTTTACGTGATGACTTTAACGGAGGATATCGTTGTTATGGCAGCAGCTAGCTTTGTCTTCAGCGGGCGGTCTTCTACAAGATAAAAGTGGTCTCTGCGGCTGCCGCAAGATGACTTTTATCGTCGGCGGGAGAGGGCCTGCCCTCCCGCCGCGATCCGGTGCCCTCCGCCGCTTACCGGAGCCGTCAGCAGCAGCGGAGGCGATTGCGTCTGGCCCCTTGCTGGGTATGGAGACGAGTGAGGGGAAGATGGCCCCCACCCGTCTCCATATCACTGCAGGGTGGAAGTGATGTCAAAATGTCACTTCCGCCCATATCTCTTAAAGGGTGATTTTTTTTTTCATTTTTTTAAATGACAAACATATTTTTTTTTTTTAATTGCATTTTAATGTAAATATGAGATTTGAGGACTTTTTGACCCCAGATCTCATATTTATGTCATGCTTTTTTCTGTTACAAGGGATGTTTACATTCCATGTGATAGGAATAAAAGTGACACAATTTTTTTTTCAAAACAGTCTAAAAATGTAAAAAAATGATAAAATAAGAATTTTTTTTTTTTTAAACGCGCCCCGTCCCGCCGAGCTCGCGTGCAGTAGCGAACGCATATGTGACTAGCGCCCGCATATGAAAACGGTGTTCAAACCACACATGTGAGCTATCGCCATGATCAGTAGAGCGAGCGCAATAATTCTAGCCCTAGACCTCCTCTGTAACTTAGAACATGCAACCTGTAGAATTTTTTAAACGTCGCCAATGGAGATTTTTAAGGGTAAAAGTTTGTCGCCATTCCACGAGCTGGTGCAAATTTGAAGCGTGACATGTTGGGTATCAATTTACTCAGCGGAACATTATCTTTCACAATATAAAACAATTGGGCTAACTTTACTGTTGTCTTATTTTTTAATTAAAAAAAGTGTATTTTTTCCAAAAAAAGTACGCTTGTAAGACAGGTGCGCAAATATGGTGTGACAGAAAGTATTGCAACGACCGCCATTTTATTCTCTAAGGCAGTGATGGCGAACCTTGGCACCCCAGATGTTTTGGAACTACATTTTCCATGATGCTCAACTACACTGCAGAGTGCATGAGCATAATGTAGTTCCAAAACATCTGGGGTGCCAAGGTTCGCCATCACTGCTCTAGGGTTTTAGAAAAAAAATGTAGAATGTTTGGGGGTTATAAGTAATTTTCGAGCAAAAAAAAAATGTTTTTAACTTGTAAACAACAAATCTCAGAAAAAGGCTTGGTCTTTAAGTGGTTAAGAGGTCTGGGCTGAAAGGGAGCATGTGTATTTTATTGTGTATTTTATTGGACAGCTGGGGCCAATGGTACTTTACCATTGGTCCAAGGCTCCAAGCTGACCATGTGCAAGGAGCCCCATATCTCCAGAACCATGGAATCTAGGAGCCCCTAATTTTGACCAGTGGTGGGGTAGGTCTCCGTCTACCTACCCCCCACCCCCCCACAAATTTGGGGTCGATTTTTTTTCTTTTATATTTTTTTTGGCAAATGGGCCTATCTTAAGGTAAGGAGCCTGGAGCTGCAGCTCCAATAGCCCCTATGTTAATCCGGCCCTGAAGTACCAATATGTACGTACTCTCTCTCTCTGGATATGTGCCAGTATAGTACCTACACTGTATCTTCAGTGGTTTTTACCTGTGTCAATACATTACTGATTCTGTGTCTGTTGAGGTATCTGTGTGTGTCAGCACAATATTTATGCTGTCTCTACACATATGCTAATGGATACTTTACTGTTGATGTCATTATGTTTGGTTTTGTGTGTATGTATAAATGGCCATGATCTTGCTATTGTTATAATAATGCAAAGGACCTTCCACTGTCTCCATGGGTTAGTGGTGACACTCAAAAGCAATACACAGAAAAGACCACTTGTGTCTCTTCCTTCCCCAAAGAGATCAAGATCAAAAGAATGCACTGCTTGCAATCATTGCATACCATGCAGCCAGCACATAGTTTTGGAAATGTACACTATATTACCAAAATTATTGACGTGCATGAACTTTAATGGCATCCCAGTCTTAGTCCATAGGGTTCAATATTGAGTTTGCCCACCCTTTGTAGCTATAAAAGCTTCAACTTTTCTGGGAAGGCTGTCCACAAGGTTTAGGAGTGTGTCTATGGAAGCGCATTTGTGAGGTCAGGCACTGATGTGGACGATGAGGCCTGGCTTGCAGTCTCTGCTCTTATTCACCCCAAAGGTGTTCTATCGAGTTGAGGTCAGGACTCTGTGCAGGCCAATCAAGTTCCTCCACCCCAAACTCACTCATCCCATGTCATTATGGACCTTGCTTTGTGCACTGGTCCAAATCATTTGGTGGAGGGGGATTATGGTGTGGGGTTGTTTTTCAGGGGTTGGGCTTGGCCCCTTCGTTCCAGTGAAGGGAACTCTTAAGGCATTAGCATACCAGGACATTTTGGACAATTTCATACTCCCAACTTTGTGGGAACAGTTTGGGGATGGCCCCTTCCTGTTCCAACATGACTGCGCACCAGTGCACAAAGCAAGGTTCATAAAGATATGGATGATCGAATTTGGGGTGGAGGAACTTGACTGGCCCGCACAGAGTCCTGACCTCAACCCAAAAGAACACTTTTGGAATGAATTAGAGTGGAGACTGCGAGCCAGGCCTTCTCCTTCACATCAGTGCCTGACCTCACAAATTCACTTCTGGAGGAATGGTCAAACATTCCCATAGACACACTCCTAAACCTTGTGGAGAGCCTTCCCAGAAGAGTTGAAGTTGTTATAGCTGCAAAGGGTGGGCCAACTCAATACTGAACCCTACGAACTAAGACTGGGATGCCATCAAAGTTCATGTGCGTGTAAAGGCAGACGTCCCAATACTTTTGGTAATATAGTGTATGGGTCCAAATCTCTACATGCATATGTAGCCTCATAGAAAGCAAATGTGCCAGGAGGTACTATGTGTATTTTGAGTAAAGAAAGATTTGAAACAGAACAAGCTGTGAATATTTGACATCTGGGAAGATGAAAGGAATGGCATTCCTACTATGTAAAGGTTTATCCATGTAGCTCTCCTAGTATAGTTCTCCTATGACCATTTCCCTGTATTGTGGATTCTACTGTCCTTATTACCATCTAGTGCACATGACCATGCTTTCTCTATTTTTAAACTGCACTGATGTACATAACCTTTAATACTTTGCCACTAAGTAATCACGAAACAATAATGAAAACACATTTCAACGGCTTACAATATCTTATTTATTTTTCAGCTTAATTTAAAATGTTCTGGCTTCTTTAGATCTCATATGAATAAGTTTACGAGTATCCAGTGTCACAGGCATCTGTATCCCAGACAAGGCAGAAGCTGATGACCATCTGGCCTAAGGAGTGACAGCCAAAAATACATTTTTCTCCATCCAAGTAGTAGTACTAATGTTATTTTTAGCAGTTTATTCTCATCCAATTGCATAGCACATTCACACTGTGACAAGAATGTGAAAATGTTAACTTGACACCGACATTTAGCACGTCTTTGGTCAGAGTATAAAATTCTCACCTACACCTTACCCATAGAATTGCTTAAAGAAAACCTGTACAGAGACGGAACCCTGGGCTGCCTTTGCTAGCCTCCTTCTGAAAATGCAAATTTCTTGGATGTCTCTAACATAAGAAACTAATGACTTGGAACAAGCATACAACCAGTCAAATCAGGGTGGAATCAGAAATAGTTTTCTGCATATTTGTTCCACGTCAGTGACTCACAAAACATTAATTTGGCGTGACAACCAGTCACTTACTATTTTCAGAAGGAAAGATCACCAATGGCAGCCTCCCTGTTACTATCCTCAGAGTTCTCCTTTAAAGCAGAACTCTAGCTAAGAAACAAGTAATTGACCTGGCTCCGTCCTGGTCAGTGTATTGTACTTTTTGTATTTTTTAGTTCCATATCAGTACTTATTTACAGTATTTATTTAGTATTTATTACATTTAGTATTTAGTACAGTATTTATTTATAAAGTTATGGTGAAGCGAACTTCATGTCCTCAATATTTCCTGTGGCCTTGCTGTGGGTGTGGAGCACCAGCATGCATTGTACTCACACCACTGAACATTATATCACTAAACATTACTCTGCCACTAATAACACCCACTGGTTGTGGGGGCAGTGTCCAAATCACTCCTATAGTCCTGAGAGCTTGACACCATGCGTCCAGTAGTCTGAAAGGAAACATTGCCGGATTGAATATTTCTAAGTATTCCTGCATTAACCAAATGGATGTCTGTTGAACTTAAGTTCTAGACCTGGAGACAGGATGCCTTATACCAATGAAGGTAATTTAAAAGAAAAAAATAGACAATAGGCTAGATGTAACTCAATTACTCAGCAACTTGTCAAAGTAATACTGTAAATTGTAGCCCGGACAGTGACTGCTAGCTTTTGCAAAATGTTCACAAGCAGTTGATTGTGGTCTAATGAAATAGACAAGCAATAGTACTTAAACCGAAAAAAAAATCAAAAAAAAATATAGTTGAAGTATTTTTGAACCCTCCGATACATTTTTTGAATTTACCAAAGCTCTATCATTTAATGATGATCACTGTTCTGTTTTTTTTAGCTTGCTTTTGTTGTCCTTTAATCTTTATCATCATGTATGTCTCATAGCAGTATCTCTCCTCTTCCAGTGTGGGTGTGGGCAGTGCACATGCCTGAAAAGATATGTGTCTGGTTACTTTAGGACTACAAGTTCAATTATTCTTCCTGCTTGTGATAGGCTGCAACTGAGAATAAACATTTTGACACAAAGGGGGTTATTTACGAAAGGCAACTCCACTTTGCACTACAAGTGCCAACTACAAGTGCAAAGTGCACTTGAAATTGCACTGAAATTGTACTGAAAGTGCACTTGGAAGTGCAGTCGCTGTAGATCTGAGGGGGACATACAAGGAAAATAAAAAACAGCATTTTAGCTTGCACGTGATTGGATAATAAAATCAGCAGAGCTTCCCCTCATTTCAGATCTACCCCTCAGATTTACAGCGACTGCACTTCCAAGTGCACTTTCAGTGCAATTTCCAACGCAGTTTGCACTTGTAGTGCAAAGTGGATTTGCCTTTCGTAAATAACCCCCAATGGGTCTCAGCATGTCCTCTCGTCGTCCCAATTGAGAGTGTGCAGCTGAGGATAACAATGCTTCTCCTGCATGAGGACGATGAAAAGGTAAAATGGTCTGTTTATTACACATGGCTGATAAAAAATGTTTGATGCTGATTCAGCACAAGGTGAGGCTTCACTGGGACAGTCATGCAAAAAGTGCATACTTGAAAAATTCAATGAACCAACTACAACATAGTTTTTTGATTATGAACCAAAAAAATATAGAGTCCAAGATGTTATTGGAAAAAGCATGGGAGAGGTTGTGTCCAACAGCTGCCACTAGTAATTCGGTGATACACCAGAAACACTGATAAAAAAAGGAACAGCAAGCAGTTATAGTTTGTAATTTTTATCCAAATGCCTTAAGTTCATCAATATATAATAAAAAAATATATATACTAATACAATGTGCAATTATAACCATTGATGTGCTGAGTTAAAAAAAAAACTGTGATAATAATATAAAGTGCAATGATCTATATGACAATATAAATCAAAAGTGGCATCACTGTAAAAAAAACATCAAACACTGCAATACATATAATATCACAGTTTTAACATCAAACATAAAGTGCCAATACTATAAAAACATAAAGTGCAATTATTGCAAAGAAAGTGCCAAATACTGCAAAAAAATATATGTCCAGTGCTGTAAAAGAAAAAAGTGCAACAAATAAGTCCACTCAGAAAAAAACCTGCAAGTGTTTGGCCCTTTTCACACAGGCTTTCCGATCAGGTGTGCCATTCACCCATATGGAGTGGCGGATGTCAGTGGTGACATGTCCGCTGACACCCGCCGATATCAGATTTGGTTCTGTCTGTGAAATTCAGATGGATGGAGGCCCTATTTTCAATCCGTCTGGAGGATCGGTTTGGATCGGATGACAATGGACAGGCAGTTAATTTTCATCCATTCTCCCCATAGAGAAGAGCGGGGTTCTGACAGATGTCACCTGGCTGCTCAGCGGGGATCAACGGAGCGATCCCCCACTGAGCAAAGCGGAGTCCGTCGGGCAAACCACCCGTGTGATAGAGCCCTTCCAGAAAAAAGAATCCCAGAAAAGAACTTAATGTTAAACCGATCCTTTTAAACTGTGTTTGAATCACTAAAGGTTGCACACGATGTTATCCTTTACCATCCACTCTATAATGATTTATCAGAATTAATGGCTGGTCAAACTATAAACCAGCTACTGTGCTTACATAATGGTTTCCAACGGGTTAATCTCCCAGATACTGATTTCCAATATCGTCTCTTGCACTCAAACACCTCTCATGCAGGTCATGGCCACACATAGCTTTATTAAAACAACATCCACTCACATGTAACAAGTGTCTTCCCGATAGTAGGGTATAAACGTTCTATCGCAGTGCTGATCGCCTCCGGCTGTTACCTGCATGAGAGGTGTTTGAGTGCAAGAGACGATATTGGAAATCAGTACCTGGGAGATTAACCCATAGTGCAGCGATTCTTCTAGTGCAATTTTTTGGGGGAAAAGATAATTTTTTTATGAATTTTAATGCAAAAAAATACAATATATAACCCAATTTTTTTGGTAAAATATAAATGATGATGTCATGCCGAGTAAATAGTTACCTAACATGTCACGCTTTAAAATTGCACACGTTCGTGGAGTGGCGTCAAACTATGCTACTTAAAAATCTCCATAGGCAATGATTTAAAAAATGTTTACAGGTTACCAGTTTAGAATTACAGAGGAGGTCTAGCACATGAATTATTGCTTTCGCTACAATGTCCGCGGCAAAAGCTTTGCATTTGCTTCTGCGCACGAGCTCGAGGGGACAGGGGTGCTTTACATTTTTATAAGACCCCAGATTCCTACCCTGGAAAGCATGAAATAAAAAAAGCCAGCTATTTGGTAACCTGGTGGTACCGCCGGATCGGATCCAGGGCTCCCTGATTGCATGGGACGATCAGGAAGGGGGGGGGTCCAATTCTGCTGCCTATAAAAGCAATCCAGCAGCTAATCAGCCACTAGGATGGCTTTTTCATTGTAGGGAATCGCTGGCAGAAAAAAGATAACAGGATGATGCCTGTAGTTGCAGGCATCATGCCGATGTATCCACTTCAAGTTTAGGACATCGTATGTCATCCAATGGGCCAGAAGTGGTTAAATACAAGGACCAATTTTTGCTCTGCTTTACTCTCCTGTCATGTATTAATTGATGTAGTGTTTTTTTTTTTTTTTTTTTTAAAGCCTCATGTAATTTGAAATAAATAATCCTGGAAGGGCCATCATTCATCTGGCCCTGCTATACTTACTCACTGCTTTTCTATGAAGACAGCATCTGGCAGATTACAAAAACAGAAAGCGTGAGTTTGTCTACACGTGATCAAGGATCTGCAGCTTACAGGTAATAGTTAAAAGATAAATGTGCTTGCAGGAAAATGAAACAAACTATAATGTAACCTAGGCTGTCTATAAGCAGTAGAAATATTATCCACATTTCAGAAAATCTGAAAAGTAGACTTTAAATATTGCAAATTGGATGAACTTTTGCTTTCCCCCTGTAGTTGCTGATTTACTTTTCCAACATCATTTTTATTACTGATGTATTCCAGATAGTGTCCTTTGCTTACCCCTCTGCAGAAGGATGGTGAATTACATAAAGCAGCATTACAGCATTAAGCTGGAATATATTACACTTCTGCTCTTAGGTTTAAAAACACTTTAAGGATGATACCAAGATTTATTTACTGAATTAATAGAGTATGTTCACTTTGTAAAAAGTATGCTCGTTTATCTTAGTGAATGAAATGAAGCTGCATTCACTTTATTCATCCCAAAAAAAAAAAATTATTTCCATTTCACATGACTGGGTATGAAAAAAAATACCCATCTAAACTCTGGACTTACTGCTATTACCATCTATGCAACTTAGAAAGGGTTTGAAGCTGCTAGGTCAATTTGTGTTTCAGAGTTTCATGTTTCTGTCATTTTGGTGATCATGTTATAAAAAAAAAGGCAAGAGCTAGTATTTCCAATCTCCTTCTAAAAACAGTGGCTGTATTACTCTCAAGTAATGGCTTTAATACTTTGAGTTACTCATCTAAAACCTGCATATTGGGAATGTAAGACTAAAGTCGGAAGTACTT
This sequence comes from Lithobates sylvaticus, assembly GCA_028564925.1. NCBI lineage: Eukaryota > Metazoa > Chordata > Amphibia > Anura > Ranidae > Lithobates > Lithobates sylvaticus. The sequence goes on from CM053027.1 coordinate 334,174,221, forward strand.
ATCTACATACCTGTTCTAAGTCAATGACTTAAATATTGAAGCAAAAAGTCATAGCCAGAATATTAGTATTTTCAAAAGGAAAGGTCAAAAATTCCATGTTTCTTTTAAAGAGGAAGTAAACCCCGGCCGAGTTTTCTTTTTTTTTCAATTTAAACATTCAGTAGCTCATTACAAGGGATAATCTATGGAAATCTGCCCTAAACGAGGTCTGTAAATACCTTATTTAGAGTGTTTGGTTTCTCTTCATTTCGGGGTATTAGCCGCACCATTTTTAGAGCTGCTTACTGAATTTGTTATGTAGTCACTTCCGCCCTTACTCTGTAATCTCGCGCATGCGCCGTAGCTCCGGGAGTATCAGGAAGAAGAGAATCAGTGCAGCATCGCGAGACTTCTCCTCTGTGCCGTTCAGAGGGGAAGCTCGTTCACACTAATTTCCTGACATGCAGGGAATACACAAGCGGCATACTTTACATGCCATTAATGAACGATCATACTGCGCAATCGCGCATGACGCCATCTATGAGAAAAAGACGATTTTCGTTGAAAATACAGCAGTAAGTACACTTTCACAGGCAGCGATCAGCTGCCTGTGTTATCTACTATCCGAACAGATTAAGTTGTCTCTGAGGGTTTACAACCACTTTAATAACATCAGCTATCAGTGTAGTATTAAAATTAAGTGCTTAAAGTTAATGTATTATTCAAAAGTTTGTTTTTATCTTAACTTGGGATAGAGAATGGAAGCTTTAAAACTCTCCAATGAGTGGGGAAATCTCATCTTAGAGGGACAAGTGTCCTTATTGGAACTGTCTCCTGTTCTGGGGACAACTGTAAATATTTGGATTTCCCATCATTTTCCATCTCACTGACAATGGTCATCAGGACAAACAGAATGAGTAAATCTACCCATCACGACACAAAAAGGCACTATAAACCGAAAACCTTAAAAGGGTTCCAACACCTCCCTACAGTTTTTAAACTGAAAAAAAGATTTTGGTTATACATACACTTTAAATATATCATTGTGAAGTTTTATTGTATAACATAATGCTGCTTTTGCGCAGCCCACAGCTGATCTGTCTAAGTGTTGTGGTAAGAGATCACATCCTTAGCAGTTTTTTCAGCTAGCCTTCTGCATCATCTGTTTTTAAACTATAGGCCTTTGTTCTCTAAAAGCAAATGTCACTATGATATGACTGTAATAGGTGAGGAGCAGAAGGTTAGAGGGTAGTCCTCTGTGGGTTTATGTAGGCCAGCAGGCAAAAGTCTCTCACATCATGGAGCACAAATCATGTAATAACCTCACCTTATGCATAAAAGCCACATTTACCACATAAATATCTGCAGTGATTTATTAATCATTTCCTTTCCTTAAGACTGCAAGTTGATGAGCCTACCCCCACTCCAACTCCCCCCCTACCTTAGCCTTGCAGATTTACTTTACACAAAGCCAAGAAATGGATTTGAGCAGCTGCATAGAGAGACTGAAGGTTGATGCTCGTGGTCTAGCCAAAAGTCATTAGAAATATAAGAATGGAATTGAGTGAAAAAGAAAAAGATGCATTTTAATGTGAAAACCAGATTTGTAGCCAATGATGTTTTAATGGACCATCAGGAGAGCTCTTTATTCCACCAAGTCAAAATATAAAAAAATCGCAAAATAGCTCAAACAAAACCTGCACTTTGAAAAGTATCTTTTATGTAACGTAAATACTACATGCAATATAAGAATGCAACCTGCCTTCTTCATTATAAAGCCAAATGAATAAGTGATTTTTTAAATATATACTGGTATTAGCAGTCCTGTGATGTACACTATTAGGTCATACAACCAAATTTCTGAGGAGTCCATGAACTATGTGCCCTTACTATAACAACTCCTAGATTCATGATGTTACTGGAAGAAACAGCTCATGCTTAAATTTCTGGTCTTTAAAGGTCAGTCAAAGTGCAGTTGAAGCCACATAAAAGAGGGGGTCAAATACTATCACAAACTAAAGTTGTCAAAGTAGGTTAAAACGTATTAAAATATATACAGTATATGTTTCAGAGAAATGTAAAATAGACACAGAAGATTACATTTATATGAATAGTAATAAACGAATTGCATAATATAATTACAATGATACTTATTGATACCGTGTTATTCCACATTTTTTACCTTCATTATTGTTAAATGTATATTTTTTCACTCTTTCCAGATGAATATACTTTAAACTACAGAACTGGATTGGAAGATACATCTTCAGAAAATGTAGGTGCAGCCATCAACTTTTTGGTAAGCTGGTGTCCATAACACACAAGTCACTAGTTTTCAAAGTAGGGGTCTTTGGGGGGTTTTGCAAATATAGAATAGACTTGTGTGGACAAACCATTACAGTGGAAGTCTGGACATTAAAGCCAAGCTCAACCCAAGTGACCCCAAATTTAGTTACATAAGTACTTGCAGTAATTATGGCACCATCTACTATATACTGTGGTTTATATAATTGGCATAATACTTATTAATAAGAGTTATACGACTTATTATAAGAGTAATACGTAAAGTACCCAGTAGGAGCTTAAGAACATTTGAGGTGAATGCCACAGATTCATTTTAAACATATTTAGAAATTCCTTTAATGTTTAGGATTCATCTACCAATGTAAAATTGAGACAGATCAAACAGAGCATACAGGCAGTCTCCGGGATACATTTTTTAAGTGTAGCTCCAGCCCAAAAAAAATATTTTAAGCTTTTTGGATAGCATATGGAAGGATTAAGACCCCTGTAACATTTGTTTTACTGTCTGCCCCTGCTCATAAGATGTCCCCTCACTTTCTGTCCCTGTAACAATTGGATTTTGAAAATGTGGGGTTGTTGTGGAAACAATGATTGGTGATAAAGCTTCAGTGGAGACACCTTTTCCTCAAGATAACTCTTACAGGAGTGAATTTTCCTTCCTAGAAGTAGATTTCCTCTCACTTCCTGTTGTCTCAGGAACTGCCTGTTGACCCCACAGGTATACAGGTGGAGTGAATGCTCTGTGAATCGATCTCCCCTATTTGGGGATATTTGATGAAAGATGGTGGTTATTTGAATGCATTATCTAAATATTGGGTCTTTTGGATTCCATCTCTTAAAACCCTGCTCATATATAACAACCATGGATACCTTATATTACATTTACCACTACCATCAAAACCTATTAATCTACACATAGGGACATTGAACGTGCCCCATGGGCAGGTAGGCACAATTCCTCTTTGGAGATCTTCCTCCTTCTTTCCCTCAATTTTATACTGGGTTTATACCATTCTTGATTCTTACTACCCACATTTACAGTTAAAGCCACATACTGCCTATGATCCTGAAGCACGTAGACCAATACTACCAAAATCATTGACTGAATGTATTCAAGCCATATACTAGATCTACGCCTATACTCAATACTGTATGGTACATACTATGTGATATTTACATGTCTTTTAATATGTAATTTAATATTTTTTTTGTATTTTTTTTACACAATTTTGAACTGTCTTTAGTTCTCAATAGGCATATTTAAAGTTCAGTTTTCGGTGGTTTTATTATTTGCTTATTACTACCTGTATATTTAAAAAAAAAAAAAAGATTCCTAAACTGTTCTTTTGCTCAAGCGAGGAATAGCCTCTATGGAACTGCACTTACTGCATTGTTTCCTTTATACTTTTATCGTGCTATAAAAAGCAATCAGCTCTAATTTTATTTTTTGGTACCTGAAATGGTGAATACTTATTTTTTATATATCCCTCTAATGCCACAGTGGGCTGACATATTATTTTTAAACTGTAGATTCTTCACCTGTTTCCTTAGGGGGAAACTGCAGAATGAAATTCTTGGCATTCTTGACCTTAATTACTGTACCAGATAAGAGTTTAGAAATGTTAACTGGTTCTTGTACAAATTCTACTAGAGAATTTTTTTTTTTAAATGCACTACAACAAACTGAAATGTACAAAAATCCAGCAAATTTAATTCTAGAAGGCATGTGAAGAACACCTAGGGGTTGATTTACTAAAACGGGAGAGTGCAAAATCTGTTGCAGTTTTGTATGTAAGCCAATCATCTTCCAACTTCAACTTGTTCAATTAAGCGCCTATATGGAAAAAATGTACTTCCAATTGTAATACTTCATTGATCATAAAATCAGGAAAAACACACCATAAATATGTTTTGTGGCCCTTTGGTAGCCAATGTATCAGGACAAGTGTACAACACACATGGGGGCTACTCAGTACTTGGTTTGGACCCCTTTTGTAGCAATTACTGCCTCAATGCAGTGTGGCATGGAAGCTATCAGCCTGTGGCACTGCTGAGGTGTTATGGAAGACCAGGATGCTTCAATAGCGGCCTTCAGCTCTTCTGCATTGTTCAGACTCATGTCTCTCATCTTTCTCTTGGCAATGCCCCATAGATTTTCTATGGGGTTCAGGTCAGGCGAGTTTTCTGGCCAATCAAGCACAGTAATCCCACGGTCATTGAACCGGGTTTTGGTGCCTTTGGCAGTGTTGGCAGGTGCCAAGTCCTGCTGGAAAATGAAGTCAGCATCCCCATAGTGCCTGTCTGTGGAAGGAAGCATAAAGTGCTCCAAAATCTCCTGGTATATGGCTGCGTTGACCCTGGACTTAATGAAGCACATTGGACCAACACCAGAGGATGACATGGCTCCCCAAATCAACACAGACTGTGGAAACTTCACACTGGACTTCAAGCATCTTGCAGTGTGTGCCTCTCCATTCTTCCTCCATACTCCTTGGGTCCTTGGTTTCCAAATGAGATGCAAAATTTGCTCTCATCAGAAAAGAGGACTTTGGACCACTGAGCAACAGACAAGGTCTGTTTTTATTTAGCCCAGGTAATACGCTTCTGACGTTTGTTGTTCAAGAGTGGCTTGACAAGAGGAATACGACATTTGAAGCCCATGTCCAGGATCCGTCTGTGTGTGGTGGCTCTTGATGCACTGACTCCAGCCTCAGTCCACTCCTTGTGAAAGTCCCCAACACTTTTGAATGGCCTTTTCTTGACAATCCTCTCCAGGCTGCGGTCATTCCTGCTGCTTGTGCACCTTTTTTTTCCCACACTAATTATCTATTAATGTGCTTTGATACAGCACTTTGGGAACATCCAAGTTTTTTTGCAATTACCCTTTGAGGCTTTCCCTCCTTATGGAGTCTGTCAATGATGGTTTTCTGCACAACTGTCAGGTAAGCAGTCTTTCCAATGATTGTGATTTCTACTGAACCAGACAGAGAGACCATTTAAAGGCTCGGTAACCCTTTGCAGGTGTTATGGCTTAATTAGCTGATTAGAGTGGGACACTTTGAGCCTAGAATATTGCACCTTTTCACAATATTCTAATTTTCTGAGACATAAACCCGTTTAACTCAATGTATTGGAATGGGTTAGAATAAATGGTGGTTTGAGCACAAATGAGCATACAGAAAGTAGGTTCAGACACAGTCCACTTGACAGTATAGTCACAGTGCCAAAATAACTTAGAATAGACTTCTGTACCATTAGACTGGAATCAACACATCAATCAGCAACGTCAGCAAAAATCAGTGTATGTAAGTATTACCTGCAATGTGAATACTAATACTAGAACTATTCTAGAGTGCACTCCAGGAGAATGACTAGGATATGGTGCAATGTCCCCTGAGAGGTACCTGTTATGCGGCCCTCAACATGGGGGGTGCCCTAAGGAAAGGGGGGCCGTGTGGCCCCCCCCATCCCAAAGCACCTTGTCCCCATGTTGATGAGGACAAGGGCCTGCGGGCGGGGGGCATATCGGAATCCGGGAGCCCCCTTTAATAACCTACCCATTCACCTAAGGTGTAAAAGTGTAAATAAAAAAAAACACAATTTTTTAAAATATTTTATTGCACAGCTCCAGGGGTCTTCTTCCATCTTGGGGGATCTTCTCGCCGGACTCCTCCGCTCTTTTACCTAGCGGAGGAGACCGGCTTTCTTTTTCGTCGCCGCCGTCGTCGTCTGGGGGTCTCGTTCCGCCTTCAGGGTCGACGGGGGTCTCTTCTGTTCTTGCTGCTGTCGCCGCCTTCTGCGCCGCCTTCTGCGCCGCCTTCTGTGCCACCTTCTTCTTCTTCTCCTTCTTCTTCCGATGTTGACTCGTTGCTCTCTCTGGCCAGAATGGCAGAGACACGCAGTGTTGTGACTTATATAGGGACAAGGGGCGGGGTCACATGATCATGTCACATGGTGACCCCGCCCCATATGATGTCACAGTCCCGGAGGATGCTGGGACTGTGACATCATATGGGGGCGGGGTCACCATGTGACATGAGCATGTGACCCTGCCCCTTGTCCCTATATTAGTCACAACACCGCGTGTCGCTGCCATTCCAGCCAGAGAGAGCGACGAGTCAACATCGGAAGAAGAAGAAGAAGAAGAAGGAGAAGAAGACGGCACAGAAGGCGGTGACAGCGACAAGAACAGAAGAGACCCCCGAAGACCCCCGAAGGCAGAACGAGACCCCCAGACAACGACGGCGGCGACGAAGAAGAAAGCCGGGCTCCTCCGCTAGGTAAAGGAGCTAGGTAAAAGAGCGGAGGAGTCCGGCGAGAAGACCCCCTAAGATGGAAGAAGACACCCGGAGCTGTGCAATAAAATATTTTAAAAAATTGTGTGTTTTTTTATTTACACTTTTACACCTTAGGTGAATGGGTAGGGGTACATCATACCCCATACTCATTCACATAGGGTGGGGGGCCGGGATCTGTCGCCCCCTTATTAAAGGTGGCTCCCGGATTCCGATAACCCCCCCGCCCGCAGACCCCGACAACCAATGGCCAGGGTTGTCGGGAAGAGACCCTTGTCCTCATCAACATGGGGACAAGGTGCTTTGGGGTGGGGGGGGCGCACTGCCCCCCTTTACCCAGGGCACCCTCCATGTTGAGGGCACGCGGCCTCGCTCGTCCCCACCCGCTTTCCTGGCCGGCCGGGCTGCGTGCTCGGATAGGGGTCTGAGATGGATTTGGGGGGACCCCATGCCGTTTTTTCGGCGTAGGGATTCCCCTTTAAATCCATACCAGGTGACGGGGCTAGCGCGGCGGCATTCACTGCCTTCACTAGTCCCGTCTACCTGCAGTCACGTTCTAAATGAATGGACTTTCCTCCGTGTGCGAGGCAAGTCTGTTCATTTCAAAAGTCCCGCGGACTAGCACACAGACCGCGGGATTGTCCGCCGTACTGCAGAGTCCAGCGGACAATTTTAAGTAGAATAAGAGGTACATGTCTCTGTGTAGCAGCTGTAAAGGGGCATAATTAAGGTTACTAGATGGCTGTAAGGTCATTACCTAAAGGTCTCGCTCTCTAGCAGATAGTAAATCCCCATAGCATCAGCTCACCAGCCCCAGTGACATTGCATCTCACCATCTGGTTACACACAGCGATTAGTCCACTCTCTGCTCTGCATCCAGGTGACTCTGGCTGTTAGCATACCTGGACTCAGCACTCCAGATCCCAAGAGAGGGTGGCTACGTTCCTATATAGAGTGCGACCATGGAGAACAAACATAGCCACACTCTAACAAAAAGTTGGATCTCCGCAGCAAAAAAAAAATTTTTTTTTGGAGAGCTTAGGACAATAGAAGGTACTTTTTATAATTAAGAATACATACTTGATTCGATTTCTCTTTTTTTAAACTAGGGTTTAATATTACTTTAAAGCCTTTGGATGGGCAAATCAGCAAAGCCGCCAACATTTTTAAAAGTAGGGTTCAGCAATTGCATGGCCTACTCTACATTTTCTTATCCGGGTTTAGTATATCAGGTCTATATATAAAATAAGTTAACCCTTTTTAATCTCCTACACAATAGGGCTAGGACCTTCTGATGCATTAGTCTAGATGCTGGGGGAGTGCCTGAAAGGTGAATATCAGTGGGTTTTATTTTTCGTACATGAGAGCCTGCCACATTGCACATTCTGGTCTCTTTAGTCATGTCACTCAGGGCAGCTTGAACCAAGGGTCTTACCTTCTAACATACAATCTTTTTTTATTTTTAGCTTTTCACAGATATAGTATTTTGACTTTCTACAAGGCCTGCCTTAAAATCTCTTTCAAAAACAAGTAAAAAGGAGGCAATTACTGCATTGAATGCAAATAAATTGTCTTGATCTTCAAAGATCTTTACCCTTTAAGTGGAAGTTGCAGTCAACCTCGGAGCATTTTACAATGTCAACATTTATCCTGGACACATGCCTATCTGTAAGATAAGACTTCCTGATGTAAATCCTGGAGATATGCATGCTCCTACATTGGGGGAGGTGGAAAGGCGTAAAGAAGATTTGTGAAATGTATTTGTTAATTGTTGATGTCTTTTCTGCCTGAATATGAATTATGTAGACTAGAAATATCTGAGTATTTAGTGACTGTGTTAGATAAAATGTTATATTTTGTTGGAATATGTAATTGTTTTGGTTAAGTTCTATATTTTTGAACAGTATGAAGATTGATTCATACCAGTCCCTGCCCCCAATGAAACTTAAGCTGGCCATACACTGAGTGAATTGTGTCCAGTTTGTGATAAACTGACCAAAGTTTGAGCCATAGGTGCCCTGTCGGCATCCTCTCGTCTGACATCTTTTAATCCTAAAATCAATGGAACCAGTTAGAAATGTTTTGGCCAAAGAGTGGCTAGCTATTCAGAAATACAGTTTTGAAAGAGTTTGGTTCATTTTGAATCAGGTTCTATCTTTGTTAGGGATAGATGCTGGTGGCTTAAAGTGATGCTAAATAAAATAAAAAACATTTAATTAAATAACAAACATGGTATACTTACCTGCTCTGTGCAGTAGTTTTGCACACAGCAGCCTGGATCCTCCTCTTCTGGGGTCCCCCGCAGACACTCTGGGCTCCTCCTCTCTGTTAATTGCCCCCATGGCAACATATACTAAACAAAAAAGTGGTCCTGGGATTCCCCATACAATTAGACACATGCAGTGCCTTACCCAATGCTTGTATTGTAGCCATGGTCTCCCACTGAAAGACTCTCCTATTGTGGAATGTAAGGCTGTAGGTGGAGACGCTGCAAACCACAGCTTGAGGGAAGCTGCATGTCACAGTCAAGATGGGATGGCAAAGTCCGGCTGGAATGCACCCCAGCAACCGGGGGGAGGGAGTCCAAGGGGGCCATGACACCTATGCATTCTGCCATGTCCAGACCAGGGCTTCCTAGATGGGAAGGGCTAAGTTAATCCAGTATTTAAACAAAGCTTGGGGCTATTACCATACCCACTAATTTTATTACCATACCCACTCATGTGCCACTAGGCACATACCCATGTCTCAAATACATCCTCCACCGGGATCAATCAAACCTCAGAGAAAACTTCTCATATGATTAATTCCAACCACCGATAATGGCAGTTTTGGAAAAGGAGAGGCTGAACAGGCAAGACCTCAGCAATTAACATGAGCGGAAAAGGAGAATAGAAAAGGGGAGAACAAGAAAGAAACAAAAGAAAAACACCCTTTCACAGAAAGTGAGGGGGAAGAGAACAGGGACATGAAGAGGCAAGATGGAACACACACTGAAACACTGTAAGAACAATTCATTATTTAGTCCCATGGGGCTCATAGTGTTCAGCATAAATATCAATCTTGCCTCCTTCTGCAATTGCACTCTCTCTCTATCCCCCCTTCTCTCAGACATGCACAGTTGAAAAATGGCATTGCACCTCAAACCCTTAGGGGAAGAGTCATGGAAATCTCTAAAATGTATAGCTAAAGAGGATTTATAATCTTTTGTAATTATGCTAGTTAAATGTTACCCCATCATCCTTCTAAACTCCCTTTTGGCCTTGCCTATAGTGCGGATAATATAATCTGTTAGTTTTTTTTCACCCAGCTTACAGACTAAATGAAAGATAGCTAACAGTGTATGGCTAGCTTTAGTCTTCACTCCAAAAAAAAACAGCAATAGGCAAAAGATAAATGAAAATTAAAAATATTCTTATCTTCTCCAATTAGGTGGGAAAACATTCCTTTCAAGGTGGTACAGAACATCACAGCTCAATATGCAGCATGATTTATATCCCATTACTCCTCCTTATTATTCTTCACTTAGCAACACCCACCTACCCTGTTTCCCCGAAAATAAGACCTAGCGTGATTGTCAGTGATGGCTGCAATATAAGCCCTACCCCCCAAATAAGCCCTAGTTAAAGTCCTTGTAGGTCTTATTTTCAGGTTAGGCCTTATTTTTGGGGAAACAGGGTAGGGCTTATTTGGGGGGTAGGGCTTATATTGCAGCCATCACCGACAATCACGCTAGGTCTTATTTTCGGGGAAACAGGGTATCATTATATAACCCTGGACAAGGGACAAAGATAGACAGGCTGGTTGCCATGAATCCAAGTGGCAGGACTTAGCCTTAAGGGTACCTAACACCCTCTTACACACTCCCACTGTTAATCATGGCATGCTCTGTGCCATGTCTAAATACACATTAGGCATCAATAATATAGTACAACAGAATGTAATCACACCATACATAGAATAGGGTAGCAGAAAATGTTGTACAATCCAACTTGGTAAAAGATTGCGACCAAAAACAAAAGAATAATTTATTTTCTGCAATTAACACAAACTGAACATAATACAAAACCAAATGCAGAATGACAGTTATGTAGGCAAAACAAATAACCAGCAATTATTATAGCCTTAAATATAGTACTGAGAATCCTTGAAAAATAGCTAAAGTTTTTCTTCTGGGCACTGACAAACAAACAGTTATATATTATAAATAAATCAGGTATCCCATGTTTAATAAACCCAGGCATAGCCTATGAGTGAAGTCCTTTGCACTCACTTTATCCCCTTCTAGGTCAAAGTGGAGATCAGATTTTACTAGCCCTTACTATACAACAGTCCCCACACCAGTGTGGAACACACCATACACTCTCTTCCCCAGCCCAAAAAAGAAAGTCCAGTTGGCTTTAGATAAAAAAGGAAAAAAAAAAACCTTTACTTAAAGCGGTTCTTCACCCTAGAAAAAATAAATAAAAAGTCAGCAGCTAAAAATACTGTAGCTGCTGATTTTAAATAATAGGACGCTTACCTGTCCAGGGTTCCAGCACTGTCCTTACCCAAGCCGGCTCTTCAGCCCAGCCATCTTTGGGTCCAGCACGTTTACTTTAGGAAGTTGGCTGCGCTTTGTGAATGGTCCCACAGCTTTCTGGGACCTTTGATGTGTCCCAGGAAGCTGTGGGGGACAGAGAGTGGGTCAAAATTCCTGCTTGGATTGCCACTGGCGACTGGAAGTGGGACGGGTACCTGTCAGAACTCCCCTCCAAAAAAAGCAAAATGCCAAAACCTAAAGGGGAAGAGATAGACAAGCAAAACTTCCCCTTTTGGGTGTGGTTCTGCTATAAATAAAAGAATAAATGAATGAAAAATGCTCTTATCTTCTCTAACTAGATGGCAAAACAATCTATTGGAGTTGATGCAGAACATCACTCTTTAGCAGTAGTCCGGTGCTAAATTAGTCCAAAAGTAGTCTATCTTCCTAACTCTCTCATCCTTGAGGGTTGTTCATGTATTCATAGGTACTCACAGCTCATGTCACAGCATAGTTTATAGCCCATTGTGATCTCCAGCCACACACTCCTTGGGTTGCACCTCTCTTTATGACTCCCTGCTTAGTACTACCCATCTATCCTTACATAAACCAAGAAAACAGACCAAGATAGACAGGATGGTTGCCAGGAACACAAGGAACAGAACTTTAGCCTTAAGGGGGCCTAACACATAACCTAATCTGACAGGCAAAGCTATGTCATACTTTTCAGCAGATCTGGACTCCTTTCTGCTGCTGGCAACTAAATACAGCCTTGGCACTAAGTCATATGAACAATGCCAAATATAGTATTGAAATACTATTAAGTCACATCCAACCAATTAGGGGCTCTGATCAAACATAAACCCTGCTCTTTGACAGCAAGTCTGTGTCCTGCCATTGCAGTTGCATTTGGCTGTTTGTAATTGCTTATGTCTTCATAGTTTTAGTAGGCCAGAGTGAGTATGGAATAGTAAAAACATAGTAAGGTTTTTTTTATGCCTTCTGTGTCTAGTTCCAGATATTTTTCCCTTCAAAATTTTAGATTTCCCGCACTCCTTGTCCCCCTAGGGGGACACAGAAACAATAAAAACCTATGAAAAAGCAATGCATTAAATCCCCTTTTTGTAGAGAATCTAAAAATAAAGCTTTTCCCCTGAATTTAATATCCACATTTTTTTCAACTAATGTGAATTTATTGATTCAATTATTGATTTATTGATCATTTATTTTGGTGGGTGGTGGGTGGTGGTTGGCCATTAGAAACATAGCAATTAAACCAAGGTGCTAAACCTATAAAGCCAATGTTCAACTTAATCCCAATAGTCCTGCTACCAGGAACTCCGACATGAGGATAGGACAAACCAAACAAACAACACATATACCCAGTGCAAGGATAGTGGGAATATCCTTATGAATTGCACTGGCTGCATTGAACTTTAAGCCACTGCCACATGATCCAATGTCACATAAGTGCTCATCTGCATGTCTGAGCCATGAGTATACTGTAGCAGTGGTAATATATTGACGTAACAGAATGTCCAGTTGCATGAAATGTCCAAAAATGCACTTATGCACTCAATGCATATTAAATCAGTACATATTGACCAAAATTAAAAAGTCCACAGTCCATAAATAATGACATTGTTAATGCAAATATTAATGCACTTACTATGGTTTCCGTGGTGTGCAGCGAATGGGCAGCATCTCTATCACGGTGGGACTGTAAATAGAAGGTACACCTGTGAATAACTCGACCAGCGGGTATGGCAAGGTCCACAATCCAAAGTGAGAATAAATGTGATGGAAGGAAGTGGCCGCAAACAAGCCAGCAGAAACACCAGAAGGTGCAATATCGGACAAGAAGTGTGTCACCAATAATCAGGAAGTGCATCACCGGTGGACAGGAAGTCCTCCGGTGGCATTTTGCCAGAGTCCTCAATGGCAGTAAGCATAGGGTCTCCAAGAGGACATTGCCTTTTTCTCAAATCTTCAGATACTGCACCTCCGGTCGCTTGTTCGGGGCTACTTCCTTCCATCACATTCATTGCCAAACCCGCTGGTTGAGGCTTCCCTTCTCAGACAACATTTGGAACTTGGTCCAAGCTCTGGGTGTCTGCTCCTACATGCAGCCTCATTGTAGCCTCAGCCTAATGTCTGATATAGCTTACTTGAGATGCAATAGATATGTGTCTACACAACATTTTTAATAATTAGACCCATTTCTGAATATTTTAGTTGCTTGTCTGTCCCTTGCTTTCTACTTTCTTAGTCAATGACCTGTAAGAAGCACACAGCAAGTGTAGTCAGGGAAAAAATAGACTATACTTGTGTCAGGTCAGTGACTCAAAATATATTGAAGCCATCATATCACCATAACAGTTAAACAACTATGATTTTCAAAACAGGAACTTCTCAAATTTACATAGTACTACAAGTGTAAAAAAAAGGGAGTTAAGACTTTCATCTTTTTACTGTATGTAAAAAAATCTTAACTATATTTTCACCTACATAAAAAATTCATCTTTGTAACAAAATAAATTAAACAAAGAGAATTGAGACAGGTTGTCATATAATATTTAAAACAGTACATGGTAAAAACAAAAACTTTACCAAAACATTACTGTTTTGAAGATAAAAATGCACACTGCATGACATGCTTTATAATTTTTAGATGTACATATACCAGAATCTAGTTGGTAAATACTATAATAAATGGTATAGTCTGAGAGTAATTTGTCACTCTACAATGTTTTATCAATCTCATTAAAAAAATTGATTTAATCTTACATGTCCAAAGGGATCAAGATGGTTGTTGGTCAGCTTTAATTTTTGAAATGACACCAGCTGTCGCATCCAATGAGCTCCGGTTGCTGGGGAATCTGGATGCACATATAATCTTCCAGGCATTGCAGGCTCTGCTTTTCCAGCCACCATCCTGTAAACAGAAAAAGGTTGCCTACATTATAAGGATTTAAAAGGCAACTAAACACAAAAACAAGTTTGCCTACATGAAAACTCTATTTTTGAGTGCATTTGAATGAAGTTCATTAGAACTCAGTATGCTTAAATCACAGCTGTGAAAAAATGTTTAATGCTCAGAAGTCCAAGAGGACGACACTTTGGACAGCCTATCCTGAGAAGGGATTGTGTATTATTATATCATAAGAGACCTAGTTTATAAAAATTTGAGATAGCAAATTAACATTAACACCAGCAAATCAGACAGAAAATGTAATTTCCCAAATAACAGGTTTCTGGATAGTTTTCTCATTATATACATTATGTAAGACACTCGCTATATTGCCCTAATGCTTAGGTGGTCATTGAACATATTGCAACAATTGACCAGATGCGCTGGACTTGAACTTATATATGCCCCTATGTTGACAAGCTTTTCAATTATTTAGCTAAAAGAAGGAACTTCTTTAATAGAGCAAACAGTAATGTGCAATTAGCAGTAACTCATACCGGACAACCAGTATTTGCCATTCAATGTTCTCACTGATGAAATAAAATACAATCAGCTGCTAGGGGACATTGCATGTGTTCTTTGAATTATCTTTGCAATCAAATCTGCATATGTATTAAGCTTTTCCAACTGAAACAAAGGTATTATTCATCTTTAGGTTTTGATGATTATCTCAAAGAAATGTTCCAGAAAAGAGCTAAGCTCATTCTACTACTACTATACTCATAGATTAGGTATTGAGTTTATTTACAACCCTCAGCTTGTTATCTATCACATTTAAAAATCCATCATGCTGGTTGTACCCAAGTCAATTGATAGATCAACCTGGGTACAATCAGCATGCCTATAGATGATTCAAACCAAGGCTTATTATTTCTCTTATTCTTCCCAGTAGGCTGTAAGAGAAATCAATAGATTACCCTATTGTATTTTGACAACCACTGTTTCTGTGCCTGTAAGATAACCCAAACAGTGACTGCATCTGATTGGTGGCAGCCACTGTTCTACCAGGATTCTTCAATTTTCAGATCGAGGTAGTGCAGATGGGGCCCGCCACAGTTCAAATGTTAACTGATTAAGCAGGATTTGGTCATAATTCGAGCTGTGTATGGTTAGCTAATACATTCTTTAAAACAAACTCATCCAAGTAAGAGTGAGATATTTAAAAAAATCATTAACTTTAATTTAAAAAGTAAAACTTTCTAGGGGCACTAGAATCGGGGCCAGCTAACCATGTGTGATCCAGCTACCGTAAAAATATTTTACAAGCATGCAACTTTGTAGCTGGTGAACTTGTTTGTTAATATCAGCTGTCTCAAGGGAAACAAAATAAATTAGTCAGAAAAATCAATCCTGGCTTAACTGACTTTCTGCTCAAGCAGGCTTAGTCAGGGTTGTGGAGGGACCTATCAATGTAGTAATGTTCCTGTAAACAATTGGATTGGGCAAACTTTCTGAGGCTGGGTTCACACATGTGCGGTGCAAATTGCAGCTCCGGTTTCCCTGCGAAGATAAAAATGATTCATTCAGCCGTTCCCCTCCATTGTAGCTGTGGATCAGCTGACCAGGGAGAGGGGGGATGTGTAGAAGGAGGGGGAGAGAATTCCTGTTCAGAACGAAACACATCTGCGAATCAGATGCGTTCCCATTGAAGATTATGTGCCTGCAATTAGCACCGCACTGGCTAGAAATTGCACACGTTTTTTGTGCAATGCGGAGTGCGGATGCAACGCACATATGTGAACCAGACCCATTGAAAAGAACATATTTTCAAATGTTCTGCGAATTGGATGCGGTGTAAGCCGCATCCAATTCACATATGTGTGAACCCAGCCTAAAGTGGGTTGTCAGTTTTAATGAGCTGCTGGCTTTAAATCATTAAACAGTCTCCTTTGAGAAAAAGTTTTCATTATAAAGGTTTTATAAAGAATTTACAGAGCATGAGTGGTACACAACTAGCAGTACCATGATTAAACAAGTGTTGGTAAGTCAATGTTAAGCAATATTTAGCTAAACATGTTTGACAAGTACGTCTATGTCAAATTTAAACCATCCATCTTTAATAGCAATTCTTCATATAAAACACATCATGGCTGAATAAATGCATCAACTAAATAGTAATAGACATAAATAAAGATCAGGAAGTACCAAATGATAGGTCTAAACAGCTAGGTCTAAATGTATAGTTGCCTGGTGTGTGTGTGTGTGTGTGTCATTTGCACTTGCAATTGTTTGCTAGCAATTCTGATACTGGAATGGCCATTGTATTCTAAATGTATTTATGCCTGTTTCTTTTGAGAAGCAACATGAATTATGTTTGATTGTAGTTAGAGACTTATTTGCTGTGCTTATTCTAACTATTCACTGTAAATGAATGGCATACACCCTGATCTTATTGTGCAATTCCCTGTATTTATCCAAGCTGAAGCATTTACAGTATATAGCAGTGATGTGTTTGATATGAAGAATTGCTATTACAGATGGAAATTTGATAAAAAGAGTTGCGTAAGAATTGAGTATACTTGGATCATCCCCTTCTTAGTTAGTTGTAGACTGAGCTGTGTACCTGTACTCTGCTAACTTAGCAATTATTTACCTGGTGGAGTTGGGGGGTCAGTAGAGAGTGATAAAGTTATTGCACTTTTTTTATTGATCAATATAGAGAGGAAATAGAGGAAAGAAAGTTTAAAGTGGTTGTAAACCCTTTACTACCACTTTTACCTACTGGTAATCCTATAATAAGGCTTACCTGTAAGTACTGTGAATAGGGATGGGCCCGGTGTTCGATTCGAACCCATGTTCGAATCGAACATCGGCTGTTCGTCCGCTCGTCGAGTTCAGAACTCTGAGGACCGTTCGCATCAAATTTGTGTGATGCGAATGGTCCACAATGCACTGCGCCAGTCGCAGTGCATTGCTGGCTGATGATTGGCCAAGCATGCACTGTGACCCCGCATGCTTGGCCAATCATAGAGCCAGCAGCGAGGAGAGCAATAATTGGCCACAGGCAGGATGCCTGTGGCCAATTATAGCTCATGGGGGTTTAGTACACGCCCCACACTATATAAGGCCGCCACGCCGGCGGCCTTGTATAGTGTGTTCCGGCATTGAGGGATAGAGGATTGATAGGCAGGGACAGTCTAAACTATTTTCAATCATTCCTGAGTGGGGAAAGTGTAGGGAAAGAGGAAAAATAGGCAGGGATAGTGTGTTCTTCTCAGGCATTTGCGTGTGGGGAAAGTGTAGGGAAAGAGGAATAATAGGCAGGGATAGTGTATTCTTCTCAGGCATTTGCGTGTGGGGAAAGTGCTGTTCTCTACCAATACAGCCATCTGCAGGAGTTAGTGTGTGTGCTGTGTGAGTCTAGCACAGCACAGTATACAACCTGCACCTGTATCTGCCCTTCTGCCCTGTTGTCATCAAATCCAGCCATCTGCGACATGACATTAAAGCCGCAAGCAGTTTTAAATGGCTTCTTTTTTTCCTTTACAAATGTCATTTTGTGCAGGGACAGTTCTAAACAGGGGAAACACATGCCACTTCACAGGCATACTTTAGACACCCCCCAGGTACCATATTTAAAGGAATATTTCACTTTTTTTTTTCACTTTATGCATTATTAAAATGACTGCTCCAGAAAAAACGTCAGTTTTTAAAACTTCTTTTTGCATTGATACATGTCCCCTGGGGCAGGATCCGGGTCCCCAAACCTTTTTTATGACAATAACATGCATATTGGCCATTATAATTAGCACTTTAGATTTCAAATGTTCGCGTACATTGTAACTAATAGGGTTCTAACGTTCATGCGAACTTACGGTCCGTTTGCAGGTTCTGGTGCAAACCGAACCCGGGGGTGTTCGGCTACTCCTTAACCATGAATATCTCCTAAACTTGCACCGTTTAGGAGATATTCACTATATCTGCATGAACCAACATCATCGGCATATGCACACTGAAGAACGGCTCGCTCATGCCGTTTCTTCAGTAGCTGTGCCATTACTGGTGGCACCCGCGCGCATGCACAGGAGTGACGCCATCGCAGCTCCGGCCAATCACAGCGCCAGAGCCAGGAACCCGGAAGTAAGATGTCCGCGCTGTACTCAGAGGGCCGACGCCAATCCAGGGCATCGTTCTAAGGTAAGTATTTCATAATGAGCTAGTATGCATGCATACTAGCTCATTATGCCTTTGTCTTGCAGGATTTTATTTTATTTGTTTGTTTTTGTTTTGTTTACAACCTCTTTAAAATTATGTGATGAGTTCCATCCTTTAATGTGTACAAGCAGGGCCATCTTTAATATTGATTTGACCCTAGACAACCACTTTCTTGGGCCCCCCATGCACATTTGCTCTCCACCCCAACATCCCAAGAAACAAACAAAGCTGGCTAAGTGTTGAGGCCTGGTAACTGTTGCCAATAAGTCAATAAGTCAATAAGACTTTCAGGCAGTATTAGATCTATAGGATATAGGATATCTGGTAGGTAGTTTCAAATTTCTCAGTCTATAGTAGTGGTAACAAGTAGTGGCCACAAGGCTCTCTCACCAGACCCAGTGACACAGCAGCAGGGATTCCTCTGTTCAGGTGTTCGCTCATTCTGGTTTGCCCGTGCAAACTCTGGTAGGCAGCACAGCAGGTCCTTATCCTGGCAGCAGCTTCATCCCTCCACACTCAGGTCACACTCTGTACTCTCTGGTAGTGGCAGTGAACTTTCGCTGGCAGTGGCTCTCTCTCTCAGATGGTGTCCCCAGCACAATCCTCTCACATACTCTGCCTGGGTAGCCAATTTGAGCAGCAAACTTTGCCCTGGAAAATCTGGTTCTCTACTCCTTACTGCTGCAAAGCTTGGTGAGGGCTGTAGTTCACCCTCCATTATTTTCAATGGGCAGCCTTTTCTTGCTCACTGATCACACGGCATCCTCTCCTCCTGCTTAGTATCACGTGCCCCAGTCATACTCAATGCTCCAAGTTACTCACTATACTCACATATTCCTAATTACTCCATATTACTCACAGCCCCCCTAATTACTTCAGATTACTCTGACCCCAAAGACCCCAATTAACTAGCAATATTCCAAGATGCTCCAAAATTACTCACAATGCTCCAAGTTGCTCCAAATTACTCACAGCACTCCAGGCTACTCCAGATCACTCACAGCACTCAAAGTTACTCCAGGTCACTCACAGTACTCCAAGTTACTCCAGACCTCTACAGTGCTCTAGTTACAATGCCACAAGTTAGTCACAACACTCCAAAAACACTCACAGTATTCCTAGTTACTACAAGTTACTCCCAGTACTCCAAATTACTCACATGCCACAATAATACTCACTATACTCCATGCTACTCACATTCCCTTAGTTTCTCCACTGATTCAGTACTCACAGTACTGACACAGTACTCACAGAGCCCCCACAGTACCCCAGCTCCCCTGCCATCAGTCCTATCAATGTGTCCAGTGCCCTCACTCACAGAGTGCCTGTAGCTCCTCCTGCCAGTGTATCCCACAGATCCTCTTGACAGTGTGTCTGACTCCTGCACCCTCCCTCACAGTTTTATGGCTGCTCCACCTGTCAGTGTTCCCACAGCGCCTCCTCTCAGTGTGTCCCAGCTCCTGTGCCCTCTCTCTCAGTTTTCCGCCCATTCTACCTGTCAGGGTGCTCACAGCTCCTCCTCTCAGTGTTTCCTGACTTACACACCCTCACTCACAGCTTTTGCAGGCAGCACAGGCTCAGGGGACAGCTGCTTTGGGCATCACAACAATAACAGGGCCCAGGGCAGCGGCTCGTTTTGCCCCACATTAAAGACAGTCCTGTATACAAGATTTCAAATGCAATGGAGTCATGGTAAACATATGCAAGCTTATGCCTGTGTGAGGTGTAAAAATTCCTTGGTTGAAAACACTGGAACATTTCCCCACCATTAAGATGATCCATTTTATATGTATACTTTCTTCTACAGGGTACTTCTATGGAGCACTCTGTAGAATGGTCAGAAGCCCAAGAGCTGATTGATTCTGCCTCAGAACTTATTGCTGGTCCTTGGCTGCCAGCCAGTTGTTCCAAGGCTTAATTTCACTGAGCCCCAATACTGTTTCAAAACAAAAATAGTTTCCTTCCCATCCCTGCTGTAAAATGTCACCTGGAACTCAAGTGGTTGGGCAGTAGCAAAAAGATTTAAAGCAAACTTGCCACATACTTGCAGAGCAAGATTTTGATAGGTGGAGTGTGCAAGCACCCACAATTTGGTGCCCAAAACACCCCTCTGATAGGTTCACCTTATTTACAGAAAAAAAATTATTGGTTCTCACTTGGCTTAGAATATTATGACAGTGTGTAACTAAACCTATATGAGATGACTGCTTCTGCAGATGATGGGGAATTGAATGGCTGATAACTATAAAAGAAGAATCTACCTCATTAGTTCTGCCAACTGCAGGCACTGGCCTACTCTACCTAATGGTAAATAAAAATGAGCATAACTTCTACTTTTTTAATGATATGCTCTAAATGGAACTGTCCAGGATTGTGCCCAGTTTACTTTAACAAGGTTTGAAGGAAAAAACATTTCATATTTTTGGCTGCACATAGGACAGCATATTATAATGTTCTGGAAAATTTCTCCCCAGGGTACAGTATATTAAATTGCATCTTTCTTTGACCAATTCAGAGTGATGCAAACTAAGAGAATTAAAAAGCCTCTGCAACTTTGTATACAACATATAAAAAAGTTATATACTACTGGAAAGATTATCACAACTCTAAATAGGTTTTGGCATTTTTCAAGTCACCTCATCACATGCTCCCTGAAATACTGGGAGCATGTAATGTCAGTTGGTAATGGGGCACATTAGAAAAGAACAGAATAGCCCTTGAGTGTTCACTTGATACAGAGAATAAAAGGGCATATTATCAAGAACAGCATATTTTTCAAGTAGACATCATAAAATAAATTATGTGCAATCATTTTTTCTGCCATTTGCTTGGTTAATTAAAAGATTATTTACAATTTGGGAATGCAGGCAATGGCAGGTAATAAAAGAGAAAGTGATTTACAACCTAGTTGTGACACCAGAGAACAAATGACATCCTTTTAAACACCACTAGAAACAAAGTAATAAAGGGACACCTAATTTACAGCCTACTTTAACCTACTAGATGTCAGGGAACAAACCAATACATGATTTACAAAGTGTTATTAGCCTATTTGATACAAGGTAACAAAAGAGAAAACAATTGTGTCTGTCTATCTATCTATCTATCTATCTATCTATCTATCTATCTATCTATCTATCTATCTATCTATCTCTTATAACTGTAGGAAACCTATCCTAAAGCAGACCTGCAATACATCTGAGCACCACAAACCAAAAATTCTATATAGCCACTTGCCTACTGGGGACTTTTACCCCCTTCCTGCCAGGCCGATTTTCAGCTTTCAGCGCTGTCACATTTTGAATGACAATTGCGCGGTCATGCAACACTGTACCAAAATTACATTTTTTTCCCCCACAGAAATAGAGCTTTCCTCTGGTGGTATTTAATCACAACTTTTTATGTTTTTGCTAAATAAACAAAAAAAGACTGAACATTCTGATAAAAACAATAACTTTTTCATAGTAGTTATAATATTTTGCAAACAGGTAATTTTTCTCCTTCATTGATGTGCGTGCTGATGAGGCTGCACTGATGGGCACTCATAAGGCAGCACTGATGGGCATTGATGAGCAATGATAGGCTGCACTAATGGGCATTGATGAGGCACCACTGGTGGGCACTAATGAAGAGGCACTGATGAGGCTGCAGCAATGGGCACTGATGGGTGGCACTAATGGGCACTGATAGGCGGCATTGATGGGCACTGATAGACAGCGTTGATAGATTTCACTGATGAGGAGGCACTGATGGGCACTGAGTGGCAGCACTGATGGGCACTGATCGACAGCACTAATGGGCACAGATTGGCAGCACTGGTGGGCACTGTTGGGACTGCGCTGATAATCCGGACACTGAGTGCCCTGATTATTAGTGTACATGTGCCTTTTACACAACCCAGTTATCAGCTCTCTTCTCCTCTCCTCATGCTGACAGCATAAGGAAAGCAAGGCCGATAACCAGCTTCTGTTTACATCGCGATCAGCTGTGATTGGACACAGCTGATCATGTGGTAAAGAGCTGCTGATTGGCTCTTTACCTCAATCTGTGATCAGCAATGGAGTCATATGACACCCTCACAGAACTGGCTGACCGTGCTGTAGCCGTCATTCGGCTATAGTGCGGTCTGCAAGTGGTTAATTAATTTTTAATATTCAAACCAAACTCACCCATTCTTCCATCTCTCCATGCATTTTGCTAAGAAATCACTTTGAAAATTGTAGTGAACAAGGCCCACAAGGCTGAAACGCATTTACATCTATTGTCTGACACTGTGTCTTTTATAGAGAACCAATACATTTTGAAGATTTTACCTGTTCCCGACCGGCTCACACAGATTTACTGTGGCAGAATGGCTCTCCTGGGCGAAATCCTGTATATATATGGCTTTGCCCAGAAGAGCCACCAGAGGGCTTGCGAGTGCTGCCGGAGGCATGCGAGCGGGCCCGCTGCACAGCTGGGGACACGATGCACGTGGCCGATGGGCGTGATCACAGCCGGCCACGCTTGATCATGTGCACAAGAACCAGCATGGGGATTTGTGTGTGTAAACACACAAATCGCTGTGCTGTCAGAGGAGTGGAGACAGATCGTGTGTTCCTACAAAGTAGGAACAGCGATTTGTCATCTCTCCTAGTAAGTCCCATCCCCACACAATTAGAACACAGTAACACAATACTGCTAAAAATCACAGATCACCGTCATTATTAGTAAAAAATGTATAATAAAAACACCATTAAAAATGACATATGGTTTGTAGACGCTATAACTTTGGCGCAAACCAATCAATATACGCTTATTGCAGTATTTTTTTTACCAAAAATAGGTAGAAGAATACATATTGGCCTAAACTGATGAAGAAATTTTTTTTTTTTTTTTTAATTTTGGGGATATTTATTATAGCAAAAAGTAAAAAATATATATTTTTTTTTTTTTAAATTGTCACTCTTTTTTGTTTATAGCGCAAAAAATAAAAATCGCAGAGGTGATCAAATACCAACATAAGAAAGATCTATTTGTGGGGAAAAAAGGACGCAAATTTTGTTTGGGTACAGCATTGCATGACCACGCAATTGTCAATTGTCAGTTAAATTGCAAATTTTTATTTTTTGCGCTACAGTGCAATTTAAAAAAAAAAAAAAACAAACTTTTTGCTATAATAAATATCCCCAAAATTGTAAAAAATGTTCTGGTCAGGAAGGGGGTAAAATCTTCTGGGGCTGAAGTGGTTAAAGAGCAAGGAGTTGCTGGCTACATCTTTTCACTAAATGACCCCATAGCATTTCTGACTGTGGCCATCTTGAGTAAGGGTAGATGATTCATTTGGAATTTACTTCCTAAAATCCCTCTGGGGTGAATTACATAATGTGCCTAGGGCTGCAAACCAGGATGCAACTGAATAAATGTAGAAAAAAGTTCCTACAAAGTAAACTCAAAATATCGTCCTAAATATTTACTAATGCTAGCAGTATAAGGATTAAAAATAGTCAATATTAATTGGGAGGGTGAAGTCCTGCTTTAAGCTGGAGTGTCCCTACCCTAATTTAGTGTTTGCAGTCAAGCTGTAGCCAACCTAAACTATCCATTCATACATGGTGTATCAACCAACAATAAGTCAATTGATAAAGATGTTATAGGAACACAATAATACACTAATTGCATTTGTATGTCAGGACTCGCTAGGCAGAATCCAACTAGTATAAAGCAAGTTGTGAAATTCAAGTGATTTTGCAAGGCATAATTTTGATGTTTTATATTTTTTTGTCACATCACATTATGTGATTGCTGGTAATAGGTTTACTACTATTGACCATCTTAAGTAACATAAAGGGTTTCTTTACTGCACTAAACCTGAATCTGAACAGATGTGAAAATACATGATTTAATGTTTGTCCAAATACATCTATATATATATATATATATATATATATATATATATATATATATATATATATATATATATATATATATATAGATATATATATAGATATAGATATAGATATATATATATATATATAGATAGATAGATAGATAGATAGATAGATAGATAGATAGATAGATAGATAGATAGATAGATAGATAGATAGATATAGATATAGATATAGATATATATATATATATACACACACAGCAGGTGAAATAAGTATTGAAGACGTCACCATTTTTCTAGGTAAATGTATTTCTAAAGGTGCAATTGACATGAAATTTTCACCACATGTTAGTAACAACCCATGCAATCCATACATACAAAGAAATCAAAACAAATAAGTACAGAAATGAAGTTATGTGTAATAAAATGGAATGACACAGGGAAAAAGTATTGAACACGCTAACTGAAATTTATTAAATACTTTGTACAAAATCCTTTGTTGGTAATGACAGCTTCAAGACGCCTCCTGTATGGAGAAACTAGTCGCAGGCATTGCCCAGGTGTGATTTTGGCCTATTCTTCCACACAAACAGTCTTCAAATCTTGAAGGTACCTTGGGCCTCTTCTATGAACTCTGATCTTTAGTTCTTACCATAAATTTTCTATTGGATTCAAGTCAGGTTTTTGGCTTGGCCATTCCAGCAGTTTTATTTTCTTTCTTTCAAACCTATTGAGAGCTTCCTTGGCTTTGTGTTTGGGATCATTGTCTTACTGAAATGTCCACTCTCATTTCATCTTCATCATCCTGGTAGATGGCAGCAGATTTTTATCAAGAATGTCTTGATGCATTTTTTCATTCATCCTGCCTTCAATTACTTGAAGTTTGCTAGTACCCTATGCTGAAAAACAGCCCCACGCCATGATGTTCCCACCTCCAAATTTCACTATGGATATGATGTTTTTGGGGTGGTGTGCAGTGCTATTTGACCTCCAAACATGGTGTGTATTATGGCATCCAAAGAGTTCAATTATGGTCTCATCTGTCCAGACTATATTCTCCCAGTATTTCACAGGCTTGTCTGAATGTTGTACAGCAAACTTTAAACAAGCTTCAACATGCTTTTTAATCAGCAATGGAGTCTTGCGTGGTGAGCGTGCATACAAGCCATGGCTGTTGAGTGCATTACTTATTGTTTTCTTTGAAACTTGTTCCTGCTAATTCCAGGTCTTTCTGAAGCTCTCCACAAGTTGTCCTTGGCTCTTGGGCAACTCCTCTGATAATTCTTTTCACTCCTCTGTCAGAAATCTTGCGAGGAGCACCTGGTTGTGACCAGTTTATGGTGAAATTATGTTCTTTCCACTTCCAGATTATGGTCCCAACAGTGCTTACTGAAACATTCAGAAATTAGAAATCTTTCTGTAACCAATGCCATCAGTATGTCTTGCAACAATAAGTATGCAAAGGTTTTGAGAGCTCTTTGCTTTTATCCATCATGAGATGTTTCTTATATGACACCTTGGTAATGTGACACCTTTCTATAGGCCATCAGTTGAGACTGAACCAGCTGATATTAATTTGTACTGACAAGGGGCAGGATTGCTTTTTCTAATTACTGATAGATTTTGACTTTCCATGCCTTTTTACAGCCAATCACCTGTCTTGAGTCCAATAGAAAATCTATTGAAAGAACTAAAGATCAGAGTTCATAGAAGAGACCCACAGAACCTTCAAGATTTGATGACTATTTGTGTGGAAGAATGGGCCAAAATCACACCTGTACAATGCATGTGACTAGTTTTTCCATACACGTTTTTAAACTGTCATTACCAACAAAGAATTTTGTAGCGTGTTCAATACTTTTTCACTGTGTTATTCCATTTTATTACACATAACTTAATTTCTGAACTTTGTTTTGGTTTCTTTGTATGTATGGATTGCATGGGTTGTTACCGACATGTGGTAAACATTTCATGTCAATAGCACCTTTAGAAATATATTTAACTAGAAAAGTAGTGACGTGTTCAATACTTATTTTACCCGCTTTATATACACATACACATACACACATTATCATTTGAAAATGATAGAAAAACTTACCATTTGTTGTCACAGAATTTGTACCGATGATCATCAGCTGGAACAATGTCTATGAGTAGAATGTATTTAGTCTTGGGGTTCATCCCAGTAACTTTAACTTTGTAGCTGGGAAACATTCTCCTGCAAGGGAAAATAAATGCTCATTGTAGGTAAACAGTAGCTAGAATAGCATACAGTTTATAAAATCAATACCTAATTTATAAAGTCTATCATTTATAATGTTGTGACTTGCAAATATAGCCTTCAGAAAATACTTTATGAACTCTTTAGTGTTTTATGGATTTACCTTTGCATGGCCTTCTGACTGTGATCTGAACTAAAAGTCATAATAATTGATGAAAGCACTTTATAACGAACACAAACAGCATTTAAGTTGTATATTTCCACAGCTTTATTGAATAAATTGTTTACTCAATCAATGTCACTGATAAAAAGGTATGTGCATCTGTAGGATAATTATAAACTATCTTTAAAAGAGGGTAACCAAAGTCAAGTAATTCATTATGACCTGCTCTGATGAAAAAAAAAAAAAAAAAAAAGCACAGTTTGAGTTAGTTTTACTTTACAAACAAACTATGTTGAATGTCATTACTGCACAATCCAATAGATTGCAGGGACCTTTAAAGTAATATTTGTTTAAGTTTTACAGTGCTGGTAAACCCTAACAATGAACTACTCTTATTTATTCCATTTTTGTTAGGGAAATGAGGAGAGAGGTTCTGTAGTCCTTAAAAAATTGTTGTCCCAGAGTGATAATGCAACCCCTCTAAAGATACAGTACAATGAGTGAGCTTTGTTACCATAGGTCAAGAGGGTAAGATTCCAGACCATTGTACATTTAGGATTCCAGACCATTGTACATTTATATACATTATGACGGGTGTTGATTGTGGTTTGGGTTTAAGTACATATTCCATAAATACTCTTTATTCAATTTTAGGATCCATAAGATCGCCTCGCTAACTGTTTGTTTAAACTGATTTTCCTTGTATAAATCTTGTTGTCAGGCATGATTTTTCATGGGATCAACAGCGGTTTGAGGCAATAAACTCCCCCCAGCAGTGGACATGCATCTCTCCATTAGGAGGTGGGACCCCATTCTGTGGATTGCCCTTCCCTTCTTCCTTGATGAAAATTGGAGAGTGTGAAATCTGCAGTTGTGCATGGTAACCAATCAGCTTCCATTTTTTTTAATCAAAGCTTAATTGAACAAGCTGAAGTTAGAAGCAGATTGGCTGCCGGACAGCGGAATGCTGCACCAGATTTTGCACTCTCTAGTTTTAGTAAATCAACCCCTTAGGGTGACTGATGACTAAGAATATCCAGGTGTCTCTTAAGCCCCATACACACGGTCGGATTTTCCGATGGATTCTGTCCTATCGGACAATGTTGTCGGAAATTCCGACCGTGTGTAGGCACCATCGGACAGTTTCCATCGGATTGTCCGACGGACAAAGTCCTATCTCCTGCTGGATGGATTTTCCGACAACAAAGTCCGATCATACCAATTCCGATCGTGTGTAGCGAATTCCGACTGGACAAAGTGCTACGCATGTTCAGATCACATTACAAGACCAAAGCTATTGGCTACTAGCCTCTACGTAGTCCCGTCGTAGGCAACAAACGTCACCACGTTCAGAATGATCGGATTTTCCGACAACTTTGTCCGACCGTGTATACGCAAAGCCAACATCGGACAAAGTACGACGGACATGATCCGACGGACCTGGTCCTCGGATAATCCGAGCGTGTGTATGGGGCATTAGTCTTTATTTATAAGTTTACCTGAACCTCTTCGCGCCTGGGCTATAGCCGAAAGACGGCTGCAGCGTGGGCGCTCCCTGCCGGGAGGACGTCCCTGGATGTCCTCCTGTTTACTTCCGCAATGTGCGCTCCTGAGAGCACGCATCGGGGAAGTTTTGTGCTGGCCGGTCCCTCGGACACAGCCAGTCACAGATCGCTGTAAACAGCCAATCATAGCGGCCGTTTACAGTGCGATCGGTGTGACCAATGAGAGATGATCTCATATGTAAACATATGAGATCATCTGTCAGCGCCGCTCTCCCTCCTCACACAGAGACAGCGTGTGAGGGGGGAGAGATGAACGGCTGCAGCAGCCATGAGTAAAAAAAAAAAAAAAAACGAAAAAAAAAATGTTCCACCTGTCCCCGCTGCCATCTGTCCCCGCTGCCATCTGTCCCCACTGCCACCTGTCCCCACTGCCACCTGTCCCCACTGCCACCTGTCCCCTCTGCCACCTGTCAGTGCCACCTGTCTCCAGTGCCATCTGTCAGTGCCACCTGTCCCCAGTGCCATTTGTCCCCAGTGCCACTTGTCCCCAGTGCCATGTATAAGTGCCATCTGTCATCAGTGTCACGTGTCATCAGTGCCACATATTAGTGCCATCTGTCATCAGTGCCACATATTAGTGCCATCTGTCATCAGTGTCACCTGTCAGTGTCACATGCCATCTGTTATCAGTGTCACGTGTCATCAATGCCACGTATCAGTGCCATCTGTCATCAGTGTCACGTGTAATCAATGCCACGTATCAGTGCCATCTGTCATCAGTGTCCCATGTCATCAGTGCCACGTATTAGTGCCATTTCTCATCAATGCCACATATAAGTGCCATCTCTCATCAGTGCCACATATTAGTGCCACATGATATCAGTGCCACGTATAAGTGCCATCTGTCATCAGTGCCACATATTAGTGCCATCTGTCATCAGTGTCACGTGTCATCAGTGCCCCGTATTAGTGGCATCTGTCATCAGTGCCACATCAGTGTCACGTGTCATCAGTGCCACGTATCAGTGCCATCTGTCATCAGTGCCACGTCAGTGTCACGTGTCATTGTCCTGGTGCTCCAGGGCCTTCAAAAGTGTACTAGGTAGTAGGGGTGCAACGGATCAAAAAACTCACGGATCGGATCGATCCTCGGATCAGGAGTCACGGATCGGATCATTTTCGGATCAGCAAATAATAATTGAATTTGCAAAAACCTGTGAAAATTCCGCCACCATATAGTCCCCACTGTAATATCCACGTCATCTCCCCCACTGTAATATCCACGTCATCTCCCCCACTGTAATATCCACGTCATCTCCCCCACTGTAATATCCACGTCATCTCCCCCACTGTAATATCCACGTCATCTCCCCCACTGTAATATCCACGTCATCTCCCCCCCCACTGTAATATTGGCTGGGTATCGCAGAGTATTGGCTGGGTATCGCAGAGTATTGCAGGGTATCGCAGAGTAATGCAGAGTATCGCAGAGTAATGCAGAGTATCGCAGGGTAATGCAGAGTATCGCAGGGTAATGCAGAGTATCGCAGGGTAATGCAGAGTATCGCAGGGTAATGCAGAGTATATGCAGGGTATATGCAGGGTAATGCAGGATATTGGCAGGGTAATGCAGGGTTTACAAGTGATCGCTCCGTCATTTGACGGAGCGATCACATTAAAAACAGTGGCCGGGTGTACCAAGATGGCCGCCGCTCCGGAGCTAGGCCGATGCCGCGGCCTTTCCTAAGGCCGCCGGGTGTACAAAGATGGCCGCCGTCGCTCCGGAGCTAGGCCGAAGCCGCGGCCTTTCCTAAGGCCGAGGCCGCGGAGCGCTCCGCGGATCGCGGGGTGTGCCGATCCGAACGGGGTGGCCCGTTCGGATCACGGATCGGCGACGATCCGTTGCACCCCTACTAGGTAGTCAACAAGTTAGATGTGTAATTTATGCTCCTAGAACACGTGATGTTGCTCCCTGCATGTTGGGCCTCTCTAAGTGGCCAGGCTGTGGAAAAGTCCCACACATGTGGTATCGTAATACTCATGAGGAGTAGCAGAATTTATTTTGCGGTGTCATTTGTGGTGTACACATGCCATGTGAGAGAAATAACCTATTACAATGACAATTTTGTGGGGAAAAAATGTAAAATAAAAAATAAATTTATTTTGTAAAGAATTGTGGGAAAAAATGACAACATCAAAAAGCTCACCATGACTCTTACTAAATACCTTGGAATGTCTACTTTCAAAAAAGGGGTCATTTGGGGGGTATTTGTACTTTCCTGGCTCGGGTCGCAAGAAATTAGATAGACCGCCAGTACATCAGATGTGATCAATTTTGTATAATTCGCACCACAGCTTGTAGACTCTCTAACTTTCACAAAGACCAAATAATATCCACTAATTTGGGTTATTTTTACCAAAGATATGTAGCAGTATAAATTGGTGGCCAAAATTTATGAAGAAAAATTTATAAATTGCTAAATTCTATCACAAAAACCAAGAAAATTTAGTTTTTTTTCAACATTTTCGGTCTTTTTTCATTTATAGCGCAAAAAAAAACCCCAGAGGTGATCAAATACCACCAAAAGAAAGCTCTATTTGTGGGAAAAAAAGGACAAAAAAATAATTTGGGTACAGTGTTGCATGACTGAGTAATTGTCATTCAAAGTGTGAGAGCACCAAAAGCTGAAAATTGGTCTGGGCAGGAAGGGTGTTTAAGTGCCCAGTAAGCAAGTGGTTAAAAAAAAAACACACACACACTAAACAGTATTAGTATTTATCACAGAAGAAATTATTGCTCTGAAAAAAAAAAAATACATAAATGCTTCCCATCTGATTTAGAGATTAAATCAATGTTTCACAGCACTAATGAGACAGGGGAGGTTTATTTTACTAAAGGCAAATCCACTTTGCACTACAAGTGCACTGCAAGTGAACTTGGAAGTGCACTTGAAAGTGCAAGCGCTGTAGATCTGAGGGGGACATGCAAGGAAAATAAAAAAAAACAGCATTTTTGCTTGTACGTGATTGGATGATAAAATCAGCAGAGCTTCCGCTCGTTTCAGATCTTCCCCTCAGATCTACAGTGACTGCACCTCCAAGTGCACTTCCAAGTGTACTTGCAGTGCACTTGTAATGCAAAGTGGACTTGCCTTTAGTAAATCAACCCTAATGCTCTGTGTTTAGTTTATACATGAAATGCACTTAGCAATGTGTTTAAAAAACAAAAACGAGCATTACATACCAGCCCTTAAAGTCACACAAAACAAAATCCTTATTCTCCAAAAACATCCATACAATTCAACTACTTAATGGTCCTGTAACTTATGAAATCTTTTCTTACTATGCTTTTTTGCCTCCTTGTAATGTCCTGTGTAAGCACTGTAAGCTCTCCAAGGTCTCCATTCCCCCTCGCTTCTGTTTGTTTGGAATCGGCAGTGCACATTAATTGCAATCATGCAAGCTACACATCACATATTACATAGTCCATAGACCAGGGATATGCAATTAGCGGACCTCCATCTGTTGCAGAACTACAAGTCCCACGAGGCATAGCAAGACTCTGACAGCCACAAGCATGTCACCCAGAGGCAGAGCATGATGGGACTTGCAATTTTGCAACAGCTGGAGGTCCGCTAATTGCATATCTCTGCCATAGACCATCTTTGGAGCAAGCAAGAGAGGATGTCCCTTCATACAGTGGGACCATGGAGTCAAATCACAGCATCAAAAAAAAGGAATTTGAAGGAGGCTGAGAGCAATAGAAGGTACTTTTTGGATAGAATTTTTTCTTAAAACCATAGTTTAGTGTCACACCCTGGAACAAATGTGAAGCAGGCTGTACATGTAATGAAATTCTTGGGGTTTAGCAGGAACCGCTCAAATTTAAATGTGTGTGTTCCCCTTTCTATTCAGCAGAAGCTGGTCTGACGACCAGCTTTTGTCAAATGGTCCTGCTGGAAAACCAGCATTCGATTTACTATTGCAGCCAATGGCTGCAGTTCTGATCATGGTTGGGGAATATGTCTTCTTTATTCTAATACATTAGCACAGCTTGGGGGGATCCCTGCATCCACATTGCATGTGCATGGATACAAGGATCTGTGTTTGTTTTTTTCTCCTTCAACCCCACTGGTTGAGTGTATGCCCAGCTTTAGAGTCTGGACAACCTGCAGTGTCTGTGTTTTTAAACCTCTTTTGGCATTAAGTAAAATAGAACTTTCAGATGGGACATCCCAAATATATACATTAACTGAAAACTTGGTATACAGGAAGCAGCTAAAATATATCTTAACCAGTGTGCATGGTTGATCAATGGCTGCAGAGAGTATATGATTGAAGTTATTGTCATTTAAAGCGGAAGTAAACCCTTTGATTTAATAGTTTAAAAAAAATGGCATGCCGGAAATTCTAACTGTCACATTGACTATGCTTTCAACCAAACTGTCAAACCATCCAATGGCTGTGGCCATAACTGATCACATGTGCAGCATCATGGCAGCTTCCTTGGCTGAAAACGATGGAGGGTTTACTTCCACTTTAAGGAGGTTCTACCAGTTACTAAGTATATGGGTTCATCTTTTCGGTAAACACATGGCATTGTTTTACTATGCCTTATTATTAATTAGATAAAGATGAGATCATATATTAGGAGTCATGCATGCAAATATCCAGAAAATTGCTACAGATTCACATTTGTTTTTTCTTATTTTGTGTATAAAACATAAAATATATAGTTTGTATAAGCTTTCCTGGAATTGTTTAAGAAGTGCTTAATAGAACATAAAACAGTTGTCTTTAAATGTCAATTCCATTCAAAGCAGATATTTCAGCCAGGCACCAGTGGTTTTAATTACCCATCAAATTCATATATCTCTTTATAATGACTCTGCAGCTAGAATGCTTAAGTAAGAGCTCCCGGTAAGGAAAAGAATACTTTCCTGTCACACCACCTGCACTGTTGATTTTTACTGTGTTGCACAGCTAAACTGCCCAAAAAATCTTCAGCATCCAACATCAGGAATGTTGGCTGTCCTGTCACTCTCTGTGCATTGTGGTTCCTCCCACTGACTGCAACATAACTACAGTACAATAGTGAATTAGGGGAGTGGGCATCCCATACACCAAGCATGTTGGATGCAAAAGATTGTTCAGCCAGCTTACCTATGTAATGATCAATGGCATAGATAGAACTATTCATTTCATTCCATTTCAATTCATTCAGTTACTATTCATCTTTTTCTGTACAGTGAATCCTTATCTAAATCATTTTTATTTATTGACAGAGTACTTTAAAGGCCAGGTTCACCTTTTTTTTTTCTAAAGTACAGCTTCCCTATGTACCAATGTACCATTCATGTACTTCTGTGTTGCATAAAAGAGAAAGCTGTCCCTATATCCTGGAGCAGGCCTCACTTCAGTTTCTGTTTTCTTCTATAGAAAACTCCTCCTTGTCCTGGTATCCATATTGCAGGATGCCAGAGCTGTTAGTAAAATAAGGAAGTTCTGACCTCATTGCTTCTCCAATGCAGTCATTGTCAGTGAGCACTGTTCTCCCTCATTAAATAGTCAGTGTCCTTGGCTAATGGATCATTTTGTACCTCGTTCAGAGAGGGAGGAGAAACAGCAGAGAGTACAGAGAGAGAAGAGAAACAGCAGAGAGTGCAGAGAGAGAAGAGAAACAGCAGAGAGTGCAGAAAGAGAAAGGAGAGACAGCAGAGAGTGGCAGCAGAGAGAGACAGGAGAGACAGCAAAGAGTACAGAGAGAGAGAGAGAGAGAAAGAGAGAGAGAGACAGCAGAGTGTACAGATAGATAGGAGAGATAGCAGAGAACAGATATAGAGAGACACTAATGAGGGAGACAGCAGAGAGGGCAGAGAATACAGAGAGAGAAAAACAACAGAGTGAGAAGAGAGACAGCAGAGACTACAGAGAGAGAGAACCAACAGAGTGAGAGGAGAGACAGCAGAGAGTACAGAGAGAGAAAACCAACAGAGTGAGAGGAGAGAGAGCAGAGAGTACAGAGAGAGAAACAACAGAGTGAGAGAAGAGACAAGAGAGAGAGAGAAACAACGGAGTGAGAGGAAAGACAGCAGAGAGTACAGAGAGAAAAAAACAACAGAGTGAGAGGAGAGAGAGCAGAGAGTACAGAGAGAGAAAAACAATGGAGTGAGAGGAAAGACAGCAGAGAGTACAGAGAGAGAGAAACAACAGAGTGAGAGGAGAGAGAGAGCAGAGAGTACAGAGAGAGAAACAACAGAGTGAGAGAAGAGACAGCAGAGAGAGAGAGAGAGAAACAACAGAGTGAGAGGAGAGAGAGCAGAGAGTACAGAGAGAGAAACAACAGAGTGAGAGAAGAGACAGCAGAGAGAGAGAAACAATGGAGTGAGAGGAAAGACAGCAGAGAGTACAGAGAGAGAAAAACAACAGAGTGAGAGGAGAGAGCGCAGAGAGTACAGAGAGAGAGAACCAATGGAGTGAGAGGAAAGACAGCAGAGAGTACAGAGAGAGAAAAACAACAGAGTGAGAGGAGAGAGAGTACAAAGAGAGAGAACCAACAGAGTGAGAGGAGAGACAGCAGAGAGTACAGAGAGAGAGAGAAACAACAGAGTGAGAGGAGAGACAGCAGAGCGTACAGAGAGAGAGAAACAATGGAGTGAGAGGAGAGACAGCAGAGAGCACAGAGAGAGAAACAACAGAGTGAGAGGAGAGACAGCAGAGAGTACAGAGAGAGAGAGAAATAACGGAGTTAGAGGAGAGACAGAAGAGAGTACAGAGAGAGAGAAATAATGGAGTGCGAGGAGAGACAGTAGAGAGAACAGAGAGAAAGAAGAGAGAGCAGAGAGTACAAATAGAGAAACAACAGAGAGGAGAGACAGTAGGGAGTACAGAGAGGGAGATGAGAGAGCAGAAAGTGTAGAGAGACAGAGAGAGAGAGAGCAGAGAGAAAGAAGAGACAGCAGAGAGTACCGAGAGAGAGATTAGAGAGCAGGGAGTGCAGAGAGAGACGGCAGAGAGAGAGAGATGAGACAGCAGAGAAAGAGAATAGACAGCAGAGTGTACAGAGAGAGGGGAGACAGCAGAGACAGAGGAGAGATATGAGAGTGCAGAGCTAGATAGACAGCACAGAGACAGAGGAAAGACAGCAGAGAGTACAGAGAGAAAGAGAGAGAAGAGGGTACAGAGAGAGAGAAGGAGATTCCCTGATTGCTTTCCCCTGGATTAATGTGTTCCACATTACAATTTCTGCTATGATGACCAACTTTAGGCCCTTTGCACCCATTTAGCTCATGTGCGTTGATTAGCAGATTTGGGAGTCATTCAGATAGGTACAGAGACCCATTCTCTATGCTGAGTCTGTATGCATATGCAGTGGCTCTACAGACACAGTGGCATGTCAATTTTGACAAGCAACTATGTCATTGCACAAAGTAGAAACCAGACTAAGCCCAGCATTAGTTGTATTTGAAATTATGTAAAAAAAACAAGAAAAAGGGCAACTTACATATTGGACAATAAAACAAGCCTGATGAAGGTCTGATGAAGAAGCGGAAGCTTCAAAACCCTTTTTTATGTCAGCACGGCCTCCCGTTGACATCAAGTCTGGTCCGGCACCATCTTGTGTTCCATGCTGGTTTTTGCAGCGGACAAAGACAAATTGTCTTTTATCATAGACTTGTGATTTTTGGATGTTTTTATATCTATATACCTTCTGATTTATTAATTGATTTCTAATTTTTCATCCTTCCAGTGCCATTATTTTTCTTTCTTAACTATGCCATTGCAACAGCTGTGTCTCAATACACTTCCTTGGGCTGCCTGCGTGCAGCTCTGAGGTGGCCACATCAAATGGTGGGCGTGGTCAAAAAACAATGTATGGATCCAAAAGGGGCATTCTTAAATACCAGAATGGTTTTACAATGAGGCTCCATGCACATTTGCAATTTCGAGAAGCACATGAAAAATGCACAACACACTTGTTGTGCCATTAAATGTGAACGCAAATGCACATTTTGCTGCATGCAAAAACACACAGTAAAAATGCACAGTAAAAAATGTGCAGACTGATATGAGCTACAATGCTCCATTTATCACGCATAGGGAAGCATAGTAAATTCAATAGGCTGCCCTATGCGTGTGGTGGGAAAAATGTGCCAAACAACATGTGCTCCCACTATGCTAGGTGTGAATGGAGCATGAAAGTGAAAATTGTGTGTTTACACCCTTCCCCTCCCTGAGCTGGTGCTGGATTACAAGACAATGACAGCTGAGTGTCTCTGCCCACTCCTTCCCATGTACTTGCATTAAGGAGGGAGTAGGAAAGTGGTTGGAGATAAAAATAGGTGGTACAGTGATGAGGGAGATGTGGTCCAGAGAGGTTAAACACACCCAATTGTGTCCAGCAGTAAGAAGGTGCGTAATGGACTATGAAGTTCCCTGGATGGTCACATGATGATGGGGAACAGGAAAACAGGGCTAAGATGCATCTTTTGAAATTTTTCAAGAAGAGAAGTGCAGATTCAAGGCTTCCATGGACGAAGTAAGTGAGAGGTAAGCACATTCAAATAGCTTGTGCAGAAAAAAAAACATTACCAACACAATATTAGCAAACATTAGTATTATAAAAAGTGAAATTCTGCTTGAAAAGGTGAACTTAGCCTTTAAGACTCTAGTCATGACACTTGTTAGTCTATCTTTTTGCCTTTTCATTCATAGCCAAAGAGAAAATAGCAGTCGACAAATTTCCCAATTATTTTTTACTCTCTATATTATAAACAATCCATACAGTGAGCCACAGCTGTAAGAAAGAATTCTCAAAGCGATAACTTTTGACATCTGTTCCTGAGCGATAGTCAGTATTAAACTCAGCTTGCCAGCAATCTCTAAACTGAGAGCAAGTTTTAAGCAGAGTTGCCATTTAGTAAGGCAATGCATAAAACAAGGATGAAGTGCAAAGTGCAACAACCCATAGAAGCAAATTACATTTCAAGTTTAAACATTTTATGGAGAGAGAGAGAGGAGGAAATCCCTGGTGCCGCACATCCACACTGGTGTTCAATGGTGAGGTGACAACCTCAGCCTGGGCTCCCGCCAGGCCAGCGCATTTCGGTCCGCCCCTCTGAGCTTAGTCATGGGGTGGAGCGTAACGCATGGATGTGTGGCACTGGGGATTTCCTCCTCTCTCCCTCCAGCTGCTATAGGAGTCAGGACAAGCTCTACTCCCCTGCTAACACTCCTGCAGCAGCAGATACTTCCATCCTTCATACCACTCCTTGAACCAGCTGAGCCTGAGCGGCACACTATTACATCCAAGGGTCTCATTAAACATTTTATAGCAGTAAAAATTATGAAAGATGGTAGCGTGCTGGTTCCAACACTTGCTATTTGCCTTATTAATTTAAAATGTAAAAAGTTCAGTGGAAAACAGGCACATTACATAAAGTTGAACACAGATGAGATTCTTTCCCTGCCTTTACTTTTCAAATATAAACCATCGTAATATAGTTAACTCTGCCTAATAGGGTAAGCGGGAATGATTTCCAAGATGTACATCTCTGGCAGAAGAACTTAAGGAGAAAGAATAGATGAATATCTATATAAGTAACCATGGCGCTTCCAACTTGTATGCCAAGTAACTTAAACCAGTCCACCCAGCAAACCTGAAGGTTCATAGCTGGTTTGGGATGTGAAGGGCTAAGCGGGAAATCAGAGATTTCTCTTAGTTAATTCCAGAGAAGGTGCTAAACTCATCAATTATGCACAGAGTAGACTGCAAAAAGGGGGAGGTATTTCTGAGCTACAGGAGAGGATCATCAGCATAGCTATAGCTGGCGGCACTGATTATTAAAAAAAAAAAAACATCAGGCTGGTTGCACATAAGTCAATCGATAGATTGACTTGTGCACAACCAGCCTGCCTATACATGGATTAAAAACTGGCCAGTCCCTGCTGAACCATATGAATTTCGATTCATGTATGGCTGGCTTAACATGTACAAGACACGTGATAATAGGCAATAAAAAAAATGGTTGTTGGTGTATTGGTTGAATGATATATTAGTCACCTTGTTCTTGAAACAGCCCTGAATTAACCACAAGCCATTAAGAAAGTTTAAACTAGTGTGTGGTTTCATTAAAGCCACAAATATTCACAAGCTTAAAATATACCTCACAAAAAACACATCAGCTATAAGGACAGAAAGTACTCTGTTTAGTAAAACAAACGTTTAGTGATCAATTTGGCAAAAGGTACCTAAGACAGGTAGTACTCATGTGTATTTTTGCATTTACCTACTTCTAAGTTTTCTACTCTTATAGTGAACATATTTGTTTTTCTCCTGAATAACAGAAGAAACAATATGGCCGCCTGCTTTGCGTCTTAAAAGTCACTTAATGTTTCCATAAATTCCAGATGTTTTGTGTGTAGCTCGACAAGGAAGGGGGAGGGGGGTTTGCTAAATGCTTTTGGTTTACTTACAAGTAAAGAGCAGAACTTTCCCACAATGTGCTATTTATGTAGGTGAGAACTTGCATGATCAACGTATTGTTATCTGTAAATCAAACTTGAAACATGTAGTGGAAAGCGATATATGATGCAGAGACAAGCGACCTTTAGCAAATTCTAAACTCTGCATGGGAATGTGTATTATAAATTGTTCATTTAGAAAAGTGAAGTAATAAAGATTTCAAAGCCAAAATTAGTCTACATGCCTGACAGTAATGAAGAAGATGTATCAATAGCAAATATGGACAAAAATGATTTATGACACATAGCTTCTGGGGCTATTTAGTTTCTTTGCTACACTTCCAAAGCAGACTGCTATAGGAGACGGACACATATAAATGCTAAGTGCTTTTTTAATGGTATTTAAAAGTAAGCTTGAACATATGGAGCTGATGTAGGGTACCTTGAATTGGCTTAAAAAAGTTCTTTGTGTAAGTGTCCCTGAATAAATAGAAACATTGATCTCGACACTGAAGCAAATGAAATTTTAAAATGTTGAGCATACAAAATTACTATAGTTTCAAGCTTATGAATTAAAACAGATTGCAGTTAACATATTTTACCACTTTGAGTATCCATTCTCCAGATAAGTGTTTATTAACAAGAAAGGGTCCAACCACTTGTATCTCCCTCAAAACTCATCACAATATTCTTATTGCCTTGGAAAATGTAGGCTTACTATAAATTAGAAATGATGAGATCTGTTCCTACCTCAAACTGTAGTAGTGCATTACTTACACAACAGTAAATCACAGCTTATTGTGACATAGTTTGACAAATAACCAGCAATTTTTTTTTCTTTTTTCTTATGGATAAATTAATAATCACAGGCAGTTTGCAAGAGGTTGTCCAATAAACTGAAAATGAGTATGGCTGATGATGTGCTCAAAAGTTGTCTTCCTATATCCTACATATGAGTAAACTATCACTAATAATGCTGCATCCTTAGAAAATATCAGCTCATGCATGGTAGGTTTAGGTCTGAACCTTTTTTTTTATATTAGAAGCCCATGTGTCAGTTTTCCATTGGCCACATTCTGTAAAGAATAGTTGCCAACTGGTTGATCAGTTCTATAGTAAATACATAAACTTGCAAATATACTCAAAGTATCACCATTGTGTAAAAATAAAGAAAAGACTATATCAGGTTTTTCATGAAACACCAATGCATAAGTAGTCTAATAATGTGGTCATTGTAGGGAGAAAAAGGTTTGCAGTGCAGTAATTATAGTAAACTTAGGACAAACCCAAAAAAAAACAGGGGAACCAGAAAAAGAAAAACAACCAAACGAAGAACCTAAGAGGCACCTACAGATGGCTGCAGGTCAGGTTGGTTCTTAAATGCAGTGCCCATGGTGCCCCAAACCCCAGAACTCTTTTGTAAACTAATATCTACCCAGCTTCCAGACTTGAGAGCCCAGCTTTACCCCTCCTGAATCCTAAAGCCAGGTACACACTAACAGCTCCGGTCGGAGACCCTGTACTAACCACGCAAGGTTAGTTCAGTGATCTCTCTCGCTGAGCTATTGTGTTCTGACAGGCCGAACAGCCGGCTTCTGTCGGACAGAGCGACATACACACAGGCAGAATGTCATTCGGCCAGTGTGTACAGGGCTTAAGTCTAGCTTACAATCAAAGTAAAAGATTAATAATGAGGCTTATGAGCTGGAAGGAGGCTGGAGCAGGCTCTGGAAACTGGGTTAGTTTGGGGGCAGGTCTGTGGCTTTGCCACTTTGCTTTAAAGTGGTCCTAACGGAAGAAGGTTTTTTTTTACCTCTGCATTAAGATAAAAAAA
Organism: Lithobates sylvaticus; assembly: GCA_028564925.1. Taxonomy (NCBI): domain Eukaryota; kingdom Metazoa; phylum Chordata; class Amphibia; order Anura; family Ranidae; genus Lithobates; species Lithobates sylvaticus. Next base: position 334,214,503 of record CM053027.1, read on the forward strand.
AACTTCGGTATGCAGCCCTCCTAAATACTTACCTGAGCCTGGTCTTGATCCAGTGATGTGCATGAGAAAAGAGGTCTCATGGCTCTCTCTTTCCCATTGTCTCAGCAGCGGGAGCCATCGGTGCTGTCAATCGAAGCCAGTGAGAAAGGAGCGGGGTGCAGGGCTGAGCTGTGCTCTGTGTGTTTTATGGACACACAGAGCTGGCTCAGGAGTGAGTTCATACGAGTGCCCCCATAGCAAATGGCTTGCTATAGTGGAGCCAGAAGCGGAGACGGAGGACCCGAGAAGAGGAGGATCGGGGCTGCACTATGCCAAACCATTACACAGAGCAGGTAAGTATAACATGTTTGTTACTTTAAAAAAATAAAAAGTAAGCCTTTATAATCACTTTAAAGAAACCCCCTTGTTGCTACGTAAAAAGCATTGTTTTTTTTTTAATGATTAAAGTGGAATGTTCCTTTAACTAGGATATTGCAAAAGCTTTGCTTGTTTTCATCTTAGAAAAAAAAAAAACACTAGTATCTGTAGAAATGAAAGGACTTGGCATCCGTTTACCTACATTGACAGTTTGCCTCTGATTTAGTGATTACACAGAACACTGCGCTATCCAGGGGATTTTAGCGTGATTCTCTTAATAAAACAGGGTTTACCGAAGGCTGGCAAAGTGGATATAGTAAACTCTGTGCAATCAGACATAAGCCCAAGTCTCTGCACACTTTACAAAACAACAAAAACATATTAATTCCAAAAGCATTGGATGTCCTCTCCGTGCTACAATGTAAAGTGTAAAACTTTCAGTAATACTTCTGCTGGATGCAATTGGCTATTTTTCTTATTTATACTGTATGTAATATTTATTTTGGCATTTTTCTCTATTAGAGTAATACATGTTTTAATCCTTACACCGAACAGCGACAATAATTATTTAAACAAGAAAAATAAATTCAAACTGTTCCAGGATATGCTATCAAGCAATGAACAGATACCCTTTGTAAGACCAGAGTTGGACACACAGAAGGAGTTACTATGGAAATTCCACAGGGGAGATGGGGGCTAGCGGGACCTATGTGGAGATAGTAGAGATTCAGGGGAACTCTCCAGATGGAACAGCTATTAGGTTAAAGCTTGGGTTACCACATGTTTAACATGGATTTTGATGAATCACATCCTGCAAACTTAAACCATATAAATAGGAGTAGCCTTCATGATATTATATCGTGCACACACATTGTATTTAACTAGAAAGAAACAAATAAACAAGCTATGTATAACATCATGGACCTTTACAATACCACAATCAAATCTATAATTTGTATGGCTTTATTAATTTATTACAGGTACTTATAAACCACTGTCAATTTACACAGCACTTTATATTTTCATTATACAGTCACATCAGTCCCTGCCCTAAAGGAGCTTACAGACCAAGGTCCCTAACTCACATTCATACATACATACATACACATAGGGCCAATTTAGACAGAAGCCAATTAACCTACCAGCATGTCTTTGGAGTGTGGGAGGAAACGGAATGTACCCGGAGGAAACCCACGCAGGCACAGGGAGAACATGCAAACTCCGTGCAGGTAGGCTTGTGGTTGAGATTCAAACTAACAACCCTAGCACTGCTTGGCAGAAATGCCAACCACTTAGTCACTGTGCTGCCTTCTTTAACCATTTGACCTCCGACCCCCTTCATGATCAGCAAATTTTTTGCGATACGGCACTGCAGTACTTTAACTGTCATCTGTGCAGTTATGCAACACTGTACCCAAATAAAATGTATGTAATTTTTTCCCCCATGAATAGAGCTTTCTTTTAGTGTTATTTCATCACCACTGGGTTTTTTTTTTTTTGCACTATTAACAAAAAAATACTGACAATTCTGAAAAAAAACAATATTTTTTACTTTCTGCTATAAAACATATCCAATGAAAAAATGTAAAAAATCTAATTTCTTCATAAATTTAGGTCAATAAGTATTCTGCTACATATTTTTGGTTAAAAAAAATTCCCATAAGCGTATATTGATTCGTTTGGGCAAAAGTTAGAGCGTCTACGAACTATGGCATATATACTGAAATGTATTCCCACTATAATATAAATCCTGTATAATATTCATTTATATTTTATTCTAGTAATGGTGGCGATCAGCAACTTATAGCGGGGCTGCGATAGTGCATCAGATAATTGGACACTAACTGACACCTTTGACACTGTGAGAACCAGAATAATAAGAATATATATGAATACCCAATGATGTGCAAGGAAATACCTCTCTAAGCGAAGGGAAAATTCCACTGCAAAATGAAATTTCCCTTGTGAAGTGAACAGTCTTTATGTCACCCCTGTGAATTTTGCCCCAGTAAATTCATTCATACTTTAGGAGCTGTTCCACCTCCCTATTTTTCTAGAGTAAATAATGCATTTCAAGTAGAAATCTATTTCATTACTGTCTGTAATCACCTTTATGCACTGCAGCTTTGTGCTTTTTTAACAAATAGAACATATAGGTATAATCTTTGTACCTTTACATTACATGTTAAAAAGAATGTTTATGTTTGTAGAGTTCTTTAAAACAAGACCACCTTATTGTTTGTTTAAACAATGCAGTTTTCCCTTTGTTCATGATTATTCCCCCGCACTGTTCACATCCCGTAGACTCTGTATATAATCTTTATGTGGACATATGTGCAGCTGCAAGTAACAGATTTATTGGACATGCCAGTGTAGTGTGCACGGCTGCTGGTGGTCCAATTGTAAGGTGTGCATGAAAAGGTAACAGTATTGCAACTGACTGGAGTTATTGTAGTTAGTATGTCACACATGTGGAAGAGTCACCAGGGCCACTTTAAATAAAGCAGGAATTGATAAAAAAATTACTTTTTGACTTACAAAAACATGTCTAACAACATATTGACAGGTCAGGGATGAAGTTGTGGAGAAGCACTGTTCAATCCATCATCTGAAAATGGAAAAAGTATGGCACAACTGCAAACCTACCAAGACATGGCCGTCCACCTAATCTGACAGGCCGGGCAAGGAGAGCATTAATCAGAGAAGCAGCCAAGAGGCTGCAGAGATCCACAGCTCAGGTGGGAGAATCTGTCCACAGGACAACTATTAGCCGTGCACTCCACAAATCTTGCCTTTATGGAAGAGTGGCAAGAAGGAAGCCATTGTTGAAAGAAAGCCATAAAAAGTCCCGTTTGCAGTTTGCAAGAAGCCATGTGGGGGACACAGCAAACATGTGGAAGAAGGTGCTCTGGTCAGATGAGACCAAAATTGAACTTTTTGGCCTAAAAGCAAAACGCTATGTGTGGTGGAAAAATAACACTGCACATCACCCTGAACACACCTTCCCCACTGTAAAACATGATCGTGGCAGCATCATGTTGTGGCAATGCTTTTCTTCAGCAGGGACAGGGAAGCTGGTCAGAGTTGATTGGAAGATGGATGGAGACAAATACAGGGCAATCTTAGAAAAAAAAACTGTTAGAGTCTGCAAAAGACTTAAGACTGGGGTGGAGGTCCACCAGTAGGACAACAGCCCTAAATATACAGCCAAAGCTACAATGGAATGGTTTTCAAATCAAAGCATTTTCATGTGTTAGAATGGCTCAGTCAAAGTTCAGACCTAAATCCAATTGAGAATCTGTGGCAAGACTTGAAAATTGCTGTTCGTAGACACTGTTTCTACAAAGTATTGACTCAGGGGGGCTGGATATAAATGCACGCCACACTTTTCACATATTTATTTGTAAAAAAAATTGAAAACCATTTATCATTTTCCTTCCACTTCACAATTATGTGCAACTTTGTGTTGGTCTATCGCTTAAAAAACCCAATAAAATACATTTATGTTCTTGGTTGTAACATGACAAAATGTGAAACATTTCAAGGGGTATGAATACTTATTCAAGGTACTGTAAGTGCACTCCTGTGACCCAGAAGGGAAGTATAACCGATGACGTCACGGGGGTCTCTTCCACCAGTTTTGGAGTAAAAGGAAAACTGTTTAAATCTATCCTATTACCTATTACCCACAACGGAGGAGAGCGGCTATCCCATTTGAATTGACCAGGTGGAACATCACAGCTGATAGCTGCTGCTGTTACGAGTGAGTGGAAATCAATATCCTATCTTGGTGTTCCTGATGAGGAAAAGTGGCTGGCTTGTCGTTCCGGAGTGGATCTCGGGTGAAAAGCTGCTACAGTGCAATGCTGATACAGGGTGAGTTTGACCCTTATAATTTGGGGTCCTTCATATTTGGTAAGAAGCCATCTGGCTCCATTTAAATCTATTGTTTCTATCTGGATTTAAAGCATCTGATTAGGGATGAGCCGAACACCCCCCCCCCCCGGTTCGCACCAGAACCTGCAAACAGATCTAAACTTTGTGTGAACTTTAGAACCCTATTAAAGTCTATGGGACTCGAACGTTCAAAATCAAAAGTGCTAATTTTAAAGGCTAATATGCAAGTTATTGTCCTAAAGAGTGTTAGGGGACCCGGGTCCTGCCCCAGGGGACATGTATCAATGCAAAAAAAAAAAATGTTAAAAACGGCAGTTTTTTTCGGGAGCAGTGATTTTAATAATGCTTAAAGTGAAACAATAAAGCACCATGGTGATTTGAGCATCCAAAGCATCCTGCCAATGTTGAAGGCATGTGGCCTGGTATGGTTCAGGAGGGGGGGGCGCTCTCTCGTCCCCCCTCTTTTCCTGCGGCCTGCCAGGTTGCATGCTCGGATAAAGGGTCTGGTATGGATTTTTGGGGGGAACTCCACGCCATTTTTTTTTAAATTTGACGTGGAGTTCCCCTCAAAATCCATGCCAGACCCTTCGGTCTGGTATGGATATTTGGGGGGGAACCCCACGTAATTTTTTTTAAAATTTGACCCAGGGTTCCCCTTAATATCCATACCAGACTGAAGGGCCTGGTAATTGAATTTGGGGGGAACCCCACGCTTTTTTTTGTTATCAATGACTTTCAATGACTGTTCTCTATATTATGGGGAGCTGACAATTCATTATAGCCACGAGTGATTTTAAATGACTTTTTTTCCTGCAGAAATTACACCTTGTGCAGGGACAGTTCTAAGCATGGGAAACATGCGCCCCTTTACAGGCATACTATACACACCCCCCGGTACGAAATTTAAAGCAATATTACACTTTTATTGTTTCACTTTAAGCATTATTAAAATCACTGCTCCCGAAAAAACGGGAGCAGTGGTGGCAGAGCATTGCACAGTGGTGGCAGAGCATTGCACAGTGGTGGCAGAACATTGCACAGTGGTTGCAGAGGACTGCACAGTGGTGGTAGAGAATTGCACAGTGGTTGCAGAGTATTGCACAGTGGGGGCAGAGCATTGCACAGTGGTTGCAGAGTATTGCACAGTGGTGGCAGTGTATTGCACCGTGATTCGTGATGCGCCAGGTCCTCGGGACCCGGCGGTCACGGATGTTCCCGAGTGCGTGCCCCAGGGGGCGCGCGGGAGCAAGTTTCTGGGAGGACATCCGTAGGACGTCCACCCAGAATAAGCTGACTGCACTGTAGCCGTCTTTCGGCTATGGCCCGGTTGGCATGTGGTTAATTGAACAAGCTGAAGTTAGAAGCTGATTGTCTACCGTGCACATCTGCACCAGATTCTGGTTTTAAGAAAACCTCCCCCAAAGTTTATTTTTTTATCTCTGTCTTTGACAAATGTTAACACATACCGGTGAGAATGAAGTACCTTTGTGGTTGTCAGAAAATAAGGTTCAAAGCAGACTTAAAGAGCTAAATATAAACAAAGCATCAAGGTCTGATGGCTTACATCCATGATTCCTTAGTAAGCTGAGTTTGGCAATAGTCAAGCTGTTCTTCCTGATTTTTAAAGACTCCTTAATGACAGGAATGGCACCAACTGATTAGCATAATGCAAATGTGGTTCAAATATTCCATAAAGGTTCCAGGTGTATGTCCGGGAACTACAAACCAGTCAACCTAACATCAATAGTATGCAAGGTGTTTGAGGGCATGCTAATGGAATATGGTATTATAATTTATACTCAAAATGGATTTATGAAAGACCACTGTTGACAGACCAAACCTTTCTTCTACGAAAGAGAGAGCATAGTATGTATATGGATAGAGGGCTGACTCCCAGGAATTCGACACTGGATATAAAACATTACAGGAAGGTCTGGACACAGTAGGGGGATGGGTTAAAACCTGGTAGATGAGGTTCAATGTTGAAAAATGCAAACTTATGCATTTGGGTCCTAAAATTATTTTCAGGTAGGATACTTATTATGATGGGTTACACTGGCAGAATCAGTGATTGAAAAAGATTTGGGGGTCCTAGTGGAACACAAACATAGCAAGCAATGCAATGTCACTGCTAGCAAAGCAACCAGAACACTTTCAAGAATAAAAAAGGGTATATCTTCCATCTTATGCAGCTCAATTAAAACTGAAGAGAGTAAAGCAAAGGGCAACAAAATTAATAAGGGTCTGGATGACCTCAGCTTTAAGGAAATATTAAGTAAATAAAATTATTTATGTTAGAGAGGTGCACTTAAGAGAAGATATGATCAATGTCTGCAAATTAATCAGTTATAAAAGTTGCTAACAAATATTTTAACCCCTTAGAGCTGGCGTCTGCCAGCCCTTTAAGAGCTTTGCCGGGAGAGGGGGCTTATGGTCACGTGACCACCGTGATTGGCTGTCACGATGGTCACATGATTGGAAAGCTTGCAAATGTGAGCTTTCAGCTAGCCGCCGGTATCTGCACAGCTCTATTGGCGCTATTGTACATTCAGCGCTAGGGCCCAGCCGCGAGAGGCCGCATATTTGCGTGCGCTCTGCACCAAGAGGCTAATCCTAGGGTAAGGACTCATGGGGGTTATTTACTAAAGGAAAAGGCACTTTGCACTGAAAGTGCACTTGAAAGTGCACTAAAAGTTCACTTGGAAGTAAAATCACTGTAGATCTGAGGGGTACATGCAAGGAAAATAAAAAATATTTTAAATAAAAAGCATTTTAGCTTGCACATGATTGGATGATAAAATCAGCAGAGCTTCCCCTCATTTCAGATCTACCCCTTAGATTTAGAGCGACTGCACTTCAAAGTGCACTTGCAGTAAAAAGTGGATTTGCCTTTCGTAAATAACCCCCATGGTCACAAATTAAGACTGTAGGAAAGAAGGTTTAACCCTTTTGCTATACACACAAAGGAGATTGCGCAAAAACTATTACAACACAATATGTGAACCATATGTGAAAAAGGTGCAATACATTAATGAAATGAATGAATGAATTGATCACCAATAGATGACTATAGTGATAAAAATCACTAAAAAGTGAAAACTGAAAAAATTGAGACACCACACAAATATTTATACTTGATGTGTCAAAAAATGTCCAAACTGAAACAAATTAGCAAAGTGATGAAGAAGACTTTGAATGCCGCAGGATTGATCAGATGTAGGGATGAGCTTCATGTTCGACTCGAACATTGCCTGTTTGGGGTGTTCGCGACAAATTCGAAAAGCCGCGGAACACCCTGTAAAAGTCTATGGGAGAAATCTAAAGTGCTAATTTTAAAGGCTAATATGCAAGTTATTGTCATAAAAGTGTTTGGGGACCTGGGTTCTGCTCCAGGGGACATGTATCAATGCAAAAAAAAGTTTTAAAAACTGCAGTTTTTTCGGGAGCAGTGATTTTAATACTGCTTAAAGTGAAACAATAAAAGTGTAATATTCCTTTAAATTTCGTACCTGGGGGTGTGTATAGTATGCCTGTAAAGGGGCGCATGTTTCCCATGCTTAGAACTGTCCCTGCACAAAGTGTCATTTCTGCAGGAAAAAAAGTCATTTAAAATCACTCGTGGCTATAATGAATTGTCAGCTCCCCATAATACAGAGAACAGTCATTGAAAGTCATTGATAACAAAAAAAAGCGTGGGATTCCCCCAAAATTCAATTACCAGGCCCTTCAGTCTGGTATGGATATTAAGGGGAACCCTGGGTCAAATTTAAAAAAAAAATTTTTTACCGAATTTTCAGTATTTTTTGATTTATAGCGCAAAAAATAAAAAACCCAGCGGTGATTAAGTACCACCAAAAGAAAGCTCTATTTGTGTGAAAAAAAGGACACAAAATTAATTTGGGTACAGTGTTGCATGACTGAGTAATTGTAATTCAAAGTGTGAGAGCACCGAAAGCTGAAAATTGGTCTGGTTAGGAAGGGGGTTTAAGTGCCCAGTGGGTAAGTGGTTAAGCTTTGACAATAAAACCTGGAAGTTGATTGGTTTCTATGCAGAGCAGTGCCAGATTTTGCTTCCAAATTGAGTTAGCAACATGCATTTCTGCATTCCAGTGTCATTCAGTCTGATTTGCACCCAAGGGATAAAAAGTAATGCACATGGATTGTAATGCACAGCAACACACACACATACAAGATAATGCATTATGGTGTGTTGCATTTGAAAAAGAAAAGGTCATGTGCTTTTGTTAGGCATTGTGTTTGAAGCCTATGCATTCTGAATTTTCATGAGAATGCTTTGCGTAAGGTGCATTAGCACACATGCCTCTATACACTCCAAAAAATGTAATTGATCCTAAAATTAAAATTGACTAGGCCTCCAGTGCCCAGCATGCAATAACATCAAGCATACGTGGCCCCCCAATATTATACTGTGCCCCCCATGTGCCCCCAATTTGTATTTTTTTTATTTAAAAAAAAAAAAGACAGTGGTTTGTTGCCACCACGGCACCACCAGCTGTCAGCTGAAGAGAGAGAGCACTGAATTTAATCAATAGGTGCTGCTACTGCGAAACGCTCCTTTGCGGCGCCTATTAAATCAGGGACAGGGTCAGACCAGCGTAGCGTGGGCGTTCGTGTTGGCAGTGTGCCGGCATGACGTCACGAGACGCAGCAGTGTGAGAGTTCGCACGTCTGCGCTGTGTGTGCAGTGCACCAGCCCAGCAGAGCGGGCAGCAGAGGAGTGGAGCAGAGCCAGAGCCACCCCTGCAAAGGACAATGTGGACATAATTTTACAGCTGAACATAGCAAACATGTATAATACATGTCCAGCTGTAAAATTCTGTCAGTGGTGACTGGTGTGGAGTCAGTACATACATAATGTATGTACTGACTCCACAGCACTGACAGAATTTTACAGCTGGACTTAGCAAACTTACTAACATGTATGTGGTTTAATAGTTTTTTTTTTGTTGTAGGGGATTTTAAATGATTATGTACATTTCATCTATAGACTTAAAGGGGTTGTAAAGGTAAAAGTTATTTCACCTTAATGCATTCTATGCATTAAGGTGAAAAAACATCTGACAATACCGCCCACCCCCAGCCCCCCCGTTATACTTACCTGACCCCTCGAAAGTCCTGCACTCGCCCCCGACATCCTCTTCGCCGCTTACCCTGGCCATTGATTGGCTAGAGTGGATGGATTAAAAGCAGCGCAGCCGTTGGCTCACGCTGCTGTCAATCACATCCAATGACGCGGCCCGGGGGGCGGGCCCGAGTGATACAGCGAGTGATACAGCATGGTACTCCACACCATGCGAGGGAGCTTGCATTTAGGTGAGAAGTACTTGCAGGGGGGAGCCGAGACAGCCGCCGAGGGACCCCAGAAGACCAGGTTCGGGGCCACTCTGTGCAAAACGAGCTGCACAGTGGAGGTAAGTATAACATGTTCGTTATTTAAAAAAAAAAATAATAATTTCCTTTACAAACCCTTTAAATTTGCATTATGAAGGGCCAACACTTCTTGGTAGTTTTTCATGGAAGTAGAGCTAAATCAGCTCTTCTTACAGGACAAGCTAGCTCATTAGAGTTTGGGCTTTACAATGCAAATTTTTGTCTATAGGTCATGTTAAAGGGACTCTCTAGCTTCCTTCTCGGAAGTAAGCCTAGGGACTTTTTAGCATCTTGATAAAAGTCCCTAGTGAGACTTGCACAAATAAAACAATGGTGAATTTGTAACAAGACCTCTGGAGTGCATTCTATTCTTGAAAAAAAAAAAAAACACACACACACATATATATATATATATATATATATATATATATATATATATATATATATATGTGGAAGGCCAACATGGTGGCCTGAATTTATGGGAGGAGCCCGGGAAGGTATTTAACCGGCCCACTCACCTGTGGTCTTCGTCGGTTCCGGTGCGCGATATACTACGTCACTAAGCCGACTACTCGATTTCGCTAGCACCCGTACGTTGCATCCGTACCGCTATCTGCATAACAGTAGCCGGTCGCTTACGCATCACCTGATTCGGAATCAGTCGCAGTAACATTTCATACGGTCACATTTCAGCCATTTCACCATTTCAGTCATTTCGCCATTTCACGGTCCTGCACCGACACGCCGTTCGAATCTAGCCACATCCGATTCGTCCCGGTATGTCCCAGCAGTGGAACCCCATTTCAATACGTGGCCCAGGGAGCGGTCGTTTAGCCGCAATTTTAGGCTCACCGGTCGGCGCCTCTGTCACGAGGAAAACATTTCACCTCACGAGTCACGTTTTGATTCGAAACCGGTCGCACCTTTGCGGATCGGTCTTCGCCTCCAACGTACCCCAGGTTTGTTGGCCCCATTTCAGTAACCACCCCTAGGGACTTTTTAGCATCTTGATAAAAGTCCCTAGTCAGACTAGCACAAATAAAACAATGGTGAATTTGTAACAAGACCTCTGGAGTGCATTCTATTCTTGAAAAAAAAAAAACACACACACACACACACATATATATATATATATATATATATATATATAGATATATATATATATATATATATATATATATATATATATATATATATATATATATATATACACAGTATCTCACAAAAGTGAGTACCCCCCCCCCCCCCCTTACATTTTTGTAAATATTTTTATTATATCTTTTCATGTGACAACACTGAGGAGATTACACTTTGCTACAATGTATAGCTTGTAAATGTCCAAATTAAGCCCCATTAGCCCTTTTCCCTCCCTGGTGTCATGTGACTCATTAGTGTTAAAAGGTCTCAGGTGTAAATGGACAGCAGGTGTGTTAAATTTGGTGTTATCGCTCTCACTCTCTCATACTGGCCACTGGAAGTTCAACATGGCACCTCAAGAACTTTCTGATGATCTGACAAAAAGAATTGTTGTTCTACATAAATATGTCCTAGGCTATAAGAAGATTGCCAAGACCCTGAAACTGAGCTGCAGCACGGTGGCCAAGACCATACAGCGGTTTAACAGGAGAGGTTCCACTCAGAACAGGCCTCGTCATGGTCGACCAAAGTAGTTGAGTGCACGTGGTCAGCGTCAGATCCAGGGGTTGTCTTTGGGAAATAGACATATGAGTGCTGCCAGCATTGCTGCAGAGGTTGAAGGGTGGGGGGGGGGGTCAGCCTGTCAATGCTCAGACCATACGCCGCACACTGTATATGATTGGCTGCAAAGGCATAGTAAACTTTTTGGAAAGACAATCAAATAAACAATGCAAGGAAAACCAAGAAAAAACAACCCAGAGTCTGTAACCAATAATAAAATCTTCAAAATTATTAAGATAGGGTCTTCATAAATAAAACTATACAGCAATTAATTGAGTTTGGACTTTCCCTGAGGAGGATTCTAACTTTTGGCAGCCTAGTGGAAGTCTGAAAGGAAAATCGAAAAGCAATAATTAAACTAAGGCCAAATTATTTTGTTTGTGAAAATTTCCCCTTGCGTCCTGTTCAAGGGACAGAGGCAGCAAAAAAGAAAAAAAAACAACCACACACAGCAAAAAAACACTCCCATTTTTAGTTAGCTAAAGCATATCTAAACCCAGAACCAAAAGTTTTCTGTATTTGTTAAAAATGTTCTTAGCCTTAAAAATGAATACCAATGCTACCAATGCTACCACCACATGTAAGGACTGGTTTGCTGCAAAATGTTACATTTTTTTATTTTGGGCTTAGATATGCTTTAAAGTTTATTTTTAATAAAATGGAGAAGAGTTAGAACTCCTGTTAGTTTTGTATGTCTGTCTTAATGACCCTGTTTTAATTTCTTGCTGTCATATCACAGTGTAGCACTATCCCGGAAAGATCCGATGAAACTCCCCCCAAATACGACCCACAGGCAACAGCCAGGCAGATTTATACCAACCTAGGTGAATGCAGCATCGATCTGATGCTGCATCTTTCCCCCCCCCGCTGGCTCTAACACTGAAAACCGAGTGATCAAACACAGCCGATTGCTCGGTTCTCACAGCTCCGTGGGCAGAGAGCCAATGACTGTCAGTTACCGGCTCTCTGCTTCCCCCCCCCCAAACTCACTGGAGTGCTGGGCTTTGGAGGGGGCAGGGCGGCTGGCTCAGCCTCTCAGCAGCTCCCTGAGAGGCTGAGCCGTGTGACGGTCCAGGCATGTGGGCAGATCCCGACTTCATTGTCACGATCTTGCCTGAGCCTGGCCCAGCACTGTGACATCGGCCAACAGCGGGCTTCAGCCCACTGTCAGTTGAAGATGGGTCACAGTAGTGCAGAACGAACTGCACTCCTGTGATCCACAGGAGATCTATAGCCAAACAAGCTTTGGCTGTACTTCTCCTTTAAATAAAGAATTAGTAAAAAATAAAAAATACGTTTTAAAAGATAAATCTGTCCAATATGAAAATGGAATTGCTATCAACAGGGAGCTTTTTATAAAAATAACTAAATAGTTTGGTCAAACTACTTTTCTGTTGAGCTGAAATGTGGAATTTTAAAATCAGCATCTCTCTGCTTTATAGACTGACTTGACCAGACCACTTGTCTGAAAAAAAGGATTGCCTCTATATTGACATGATTACACGTTTGGCCACTAAAAAAGTACTGAATGTGAAATTACTCAGCCAGGTTGGAAGAGGATAATGTGGATCCTGGAAAAGAAGTAAGAGCTGTCCTGTTCAGATTTTGTTTACATGAAAGCTAAAGGACCCACCACAGCTACAATTTTGAATTGTATAGACAGTAGCTCCTGTCAAGGGAGCTGACTTTTAATGACCATCAACTAGTACAGATATTTAAAAAATGCATCATATGAAGAAATCCAGAATTTTAATTTCTGTTTAAACTGCTGACATAACAAATGACAGCAGTATTAAACCCAGATGCAAACATTTGTTATGTTGCAGCTTACCAATTCTTAGATGTGATGGCTGTATTAGTTTCCTTTTTTAGGCTTTCTTTCTTCTATTTTTATCTGGTGATCCAGCCAGTGAGCCTGTTGTTTTTCAACAGAAAAGCTCTCTTGCAGTTACAGGAACAAGACAGACCATTTAACACTGGCAGGGGTGCTTAAAGTATGGGGTTGTATTTATTTATGTAAAACCTTTATCCCAAAATCACTGCCCCCTTAACTGTTATTTAGTTAATGAATTATGTAGATAAGCTATGGGTGGTACCTCGTCCTAGTGAATATACAAAGAAAAAGGAACAAGAGGGGGTTTAGCCAACCTGACGGACTATCTCGGCACCTGAACAAAAACGGATATTCCGTAATAGATATTTCATTGATTTATTTAGAAAAAATACATAATAATATGCAAATATACATCAAGAAAAAAAAAAAAAGAGAGAATATTATTTAAAATTTATTTAGTTAAATAACTGTCCCTTCAAAATAACTCAACACACAGCCATTAATGTCTAAACCGCTGGCAACACAAGGGAATACACCCTTAAGTGTAAATGTGCAAATTAGGCCCAATTAGTAATTTCCCCTCCCCGGTGTCATGTGATGCGTTAGTGTTACAAGGTCTTGTGAATGGGGAGCAGGTGTGTTAAATTTGGTGTTATCGCTCTCACTCTCTCATACTGGTCACTGGAAGTTCAACATGGCACCTCATGGCAAAGAACTCTCTGAGGATCTGAAAAAAAAGAATTGTTGCTCTACTTAAATATGGCCTAGGCTATAAGAAGATTGGCAAGACCCTGAAACTGAGCTGCAGCATGGTGGCCAAGACCATACAGCGGTTTTACAGGACAGGTTCCACTCAGAACAGGCCTCGCCATGGTCGACCAAAGAAGTTGATTGCACGTGCTCAGCGTCAGATCCAGAGGTTGTCTTTGGGAAATAGACGTATGAGTGTTGCCAGCATTGCTGTAGAGGTTGAAGGGGTGGGGGGTCAGCCTGTCAATGCTCAGACCATACGCCGCACACTGTATCTGATTGGCTGCAAATGCAAAGTAAACTTTTTGGAAAGACAATCAAATAAAACAATAAAAGCAAAACCAAGAAAGAACAGCCCAGAGTCTGTAACCAATAATAAAATCTTCAAAATTATTAAGATAGGGTCTTCATAAATAAAACTATACAGCAATTATAGCTATAAATAAAACTATACAGCTATACAGGGTCTTCATAAATAAAACTATACAGCAATTAATTGTGTTTGGACTTGCCCTGAGGAGGATTCTAACTTTTGGCAGCCTAGTGGAAGTCTGAAAGGAAAATCTAAAGGGAATAATTAAACTAAGGCCAAATTATTTTGTTTGCTAGAGCTGGAAATGCTTAGAACCACTGTCAAGTTTTCATACCAGTCTATGTTCCCACTGAGAAAATTTCCCCTTGCTTCCTGTTCAAATGACAAGGTGTAACAGGGACCTGAAGTAATAAAAAATCTCCTCAAACTGGGACAGAGGCAGCAAAAAAAATAAAAACACACATTGCAAAAAAAATAAAAAAAAAACACTTTTAGTTAAATAATATCTAAATCCAGAACGAAAGTTTTCTGTATTTGTTAAAAATGTTCTTAGCCTTAAAAATGAATACCAATGCTACCACCACATGTAACGACCGGTTTGCTGCAAAATGTTTAATTTTTTTTATTTTGGGCTTAGATATGCTTTAAAGTTTATTTTTAATAAAATTGAGAAGAGTTAGAACCCCTGTTAGTTCTGTATGTCTGTCTTAATGACCCTGTTTTAATTTCTTGCTGTCATATCACAGTGTAGCACTATCCTGGGAAGATCCGCTGAAACTCAGGCCTTTTCCCCGCACACAGCACCCACAAGCCACAGCCAGGCAACAGCCAGGCAACAGGAAATTTCCACACTCTCCAATTGTCTCAATAAAACAGTCTAGAGGTTTCAGCTTAGGTTGTATATTTTAGGAATGTTGAACTTGGACAGGGATTGGGGTATATGCAGGGCTTTTTTCTGGCAGAACTTAGCGGTATGGCATTCTGGCACCTCTGCCAGGGAGCAGAACTTTATTTTCACAGTTTGTTTAATTCTGGCACCGGAGTAAACTGGTGGCCGCATAAGCTGACACAGTCCCTTTAGTGCAAGCTGCAGCCTCAAGGGAGTGGAAGTCGGAGTGATATCAGCTTCACTCTGCCTCTCCTTGTAGCACACTGGATGTTCCTTTTTTGGTGCCAGTGGCAGCTGTGAGTAAGAGTTGCCGTGTGGTGTCCTATCCTGTCCTGAGACTCAAGACTGCTCACTGCCTGACCAAGCACATTCCTTTTGGTAATTGTTTAATTGTCAGTGCTGCTGCTGGGTGGATATGGGCCTGTCTCTTGCTGGATATGGGGACTGTCTTTTGCTGAATATGCAGGCATGACCTAGAGGAGGGGGGGGGGGGGGTGAGTTCCTTCACATTTGCTCTGAGAAAAAAAGCCCTGGGTCCATGGGATGCCAAAAACTGAAGAACTCGTAAACGTTCAAAAA
Organism: Lithobates sylvaticus; assembly: GCA_028564925.1. Taxonomy (NCBI): domain Eukaryota; kingdom Metazoa; phylum Chordata; class Amphibia; order Anura; family Ranidae; genus Lithobates; species Lithobates sylvaticus. The sequence goes on from CM053027.1 coordinate 334,230,211, forward strand.
TGGCTGCGGGACTGCTAAAGTTTCTGGCTGCTAAACTTCAGCTGACTTATTCTGCTCGCTAGTAGGAGTAATGATGCAGCTGCACAAAAATGGCGAAAGATTCTGATAATGTTCAAGAGAACACATGCTGTATCGCACAGCACCTGGCTGCTCTTAGGGTCAAAGTAGAGATTTTGGGGTGCTCTTGGTTGTCTTGCACTGCTCTCAAGATGTCCCCTTAGGTCTTTTCTGTAGCTTTGGGTGTGGTGCAGATTTGTACTTAGTCCCCTTTAGGTAGTTTCTTAGATCTAGAAAGCTTCTGCACTGGCCTCTCTGCTGGACAGGGTTGTCCATGCTTAGCTTGGTGTCTACAGCTAAGCCCAGCTGAGACTGGACTGTGTAAAAAACTGGAGGCTTTCCACATGGGGGTTGCTATGCCGCAATCACTGATAGATAGATAGATATACTTTATTGTCATTGTATACATACAGTGAAAAGTGTGGGTAAATAGCTGCGCCACCCAAAAAAATAAAGCTGCCAACACACAACAATGTGACGGATTGTGAATAGATATATATAGGCAGAAAGTGTGGCGCTAGATAAACATGTGAGAACACTCTTTACAGACGAAAATATAAAATCTCGACCATTATTAGGTGTTCAAATATAATGTGAAAAAAAGTATAAAAACATTAGTCGTATATGCACTACGTGAAATACGTGTATCACTTACACTCAATATTCATCTGGTGCACTTTAGGAAATCAGCCAAGTCAACCGATCTTCATGAACGCAGAGGGTGACGCTCATATGTACGCTAAACAGTAGCGAAAGTGTACTAATCTTAAGGGTACGTGATGGTATAAAACTATAACGTATGAACCATGTAGCTCCAGTAGGGATAAGACGCTCTTAACAGCAGTGAGCAGTGATGGTGATCTTGGTGGGAGTCGCGTGCTCTAGCGAGCAAATGGAGGTGATCACAGCCTAATGGGTATAAAGGTCCACACTAAATAATAAAGTGAAACTGCAAAGAGTTGAAGTCTTACAGGCACAAATTAATAAACATGGTCTATTGTGCTGGTATACAAGTTAAACAGTAATCATACAGTCATACTAGGTGATACCAGAAGAGGCTTATAAATGGGAAGTAGGGACAAAGCACCCCTAAAACAGCATAAATAAGTGGATGGAACCTGTGAACAGACACCCCAAAAAAGGACATATGTGTATACAATATCTCATAGAAAACCAATCAAACATCAATTAGGTTAGTAAAGAAGTCCATAGCATATCTGGATTCAAATAATTTCCCTTAACGAAAGCTTAAAGACTGTATCCTCTTGATATCGGATTCAGTTGAAAACCAGAGGGTGTAAATGAATTCGGTACGCTTACCACATTAGGTGGACCCACTAACCGGTGGTGAGGGGGTCAAACGAGCTCTAGATTTTAAGGCTCACGCCTATACTGGATCGATGCTTGAAGCGAGGCTCAGCCGGAGATGTCACTCTCAACTCACCAAACGGCAATAGATCATCAGAACGCATTCAGTAGGTAAGCTTTCACCGCCGCGCGCAGATCATCTCAGCATGTGGAGGTATATGGATAAAGAAAAAAAGAGAGAGAGGGCCTCCTCATCGTGTAAAAAGTCCAGGAAAGGACTCAATTTATTGTTAAAAAGTTGTATTTGCTTCCGGAATACATTCCAATAAAAATATTTTTAAAAGCAAAACAAAAACATGAAGACGCACTAGAGTCGGTATATATGCAAGGTTCTCCCGACGCGTTTCGTCTGATAAAGACTTCAACTGGGGCTCATTGCAAATAGACTGATAGTGTGCTGTATTTATACCTGTTAGACCACTTGAATATGACTCATTGGGAACAGCCCAACTCATGGTGTTACAACATATTGAGTTAGTCGCGATTAGGTTGGCTGAAACTCAGCCAATGAACGGTGGATTGACCTCAAAAATTATCAAGCCTCCATATGATCATCCAATCCCAAATGATTGCTCAAGCAAACCAGCCAATGTTCGCAGGCTATTCCAATATGAGTGAGTGGGAGAGGGTGACTAGTATAGATCAAGAATTACCCAATAGGAAAAATGTGTAACCTTACCTATCCAGGTCGTGGCTTATGGCGCCAAATGCAAAGGCCTATTGTGATAGGGAGATTAACTCATGTAGCCTCTTAGGGTAATAGCCAATCGTCGCGCGTAGAAACGGCGCCAAACGGCGGCACAGGCAGTACCAGGAAGGACGCCAAAAGAACTACGGACGAAAAACAAAAACAACAGACCGGGCGGCCGCCACTCAATCGACAAAGCTGAGAAGGATCATGTGATACAAAGATGTCACATGGGCAGGACGTCCAATCAAAACTTGTTGTGCGGGTGACGTGGTGAGATCACGTGATACGGAAATGTCACATGTTGGGATCATGTGATGCAAAGATGTCACATGAGCGCGACATCCAATGAAACTTGATTGTGCAGGTGACGTGGGTGGGATAGGTATCAGGTGTGCAAAGCCAACCAATCCGATCGCGTGACAGAGACGGCGATCACGTAGTGGTGCGTCTACCAATAGAAAGAAAAGGGTGATGTGTACAAATGTGCGACATCGTCGAATCAAAGTGTTTTAATCCATTGACTTAATGCCAATGAGGACTTAACGAGTGCGCATGTGCCGTGCGTCATGACGGCTCTGAACATAAGAAACGCCGATACGGCCAATCGTAAACCATATAAAATTATAAGTATAATGAAGGCAACGTGCGTGACTCAAAGGTGCTCAAGTAGACCCCTCAGGTCTACCTCATGAGGACATTTAGTATGTATGTATACATACAGCAAACATTTTCCAAGAACTCTTTACAGCAGCAATAAAAACACTTCTCAACAAAACCACACATATATACTCCTAGCACATGCCCACATATCTATTTAAATATATCAAAATATAAAATGTTATTGAAAAATAAATAAATAAATAAATACATTAAAATGTTTTTTAGAATTCCACATAAAATTCCTAAAACACTGTACCTGATGGGATTATGGACAATACAGCCCTAGGGAAAAAACTATGCTTTAAGCGATTAGTGTTTTAAGTGTCCTATATCTTTTCCCAGATGGCAATGCGACAAACACACTGTAACCTGGGTGGGTTGGATCAATACTAATAGCTTTTGCCCGCTTTTTTAATCGGATGGCATATGCTGTGTCCAAATTCGGTAGCTCTGTTCCTATGATCAGCTGTGCTGTTTTCACCACACGAGACAGGCACTTCTTATCCTCTGCCTTGCAGCTGGCACACCATACTACAGTGCAGTGGAGAAGAATACTCTCAATGGTACACTGATAGAAATTGACCAAAAGCCTTAAGGGCAATCCAGCCTGCTTCAGTCTCCGAAGAAAAAACAATCTATGTTGCGCTTTTTTCACTAGAAAAAAAGTATTTTGAGACCATGACAACTCCCAAAAATGTAATAGTGTCCACCCTTTCCACCTCCTCACCACCTATATAAACCGGGCAATGATTGCTCTTTCTTGATCTCCTATAATCCACTATTATTTCTTTCTTTTTTGCAGTATTCAGTATTAAGTCATTTTCTCTACACCACTCAACCAAATGTTGAATTTCCTGCCTATAAGCTGTCTCATCATTATCTTGTATGAGTCCCACTAAAGTGGTATCATCAGCAAACTTCACTATAGTGTTAGACGCATGTATGGGAGTACAGTCGTGCATGAACAATGTAAACAGGGCCGGACTTATCACACATCCCTGTGGTACCCCTGTATTCAAAATTATAGTGTTAGACACCTGATCTCCTATTCTCACCATTTGTGGCCTGTTTGTTAGAAAATCTATAATCCATGAGCGCAGCAATGGACATAAGCCCAAAGCTTTTAACTTTTTCACTAATTTGGCAGGAACTACTGTGTTAAATGCAGAGCTAAAATCAATGAATAACATCCTAACATATGTGTTTGAGAGCTCAAGATGTGTCAAGGCAGCATGCAATGCAATAGCAATTGCATCATCTGTGCATCTATTTGCACGATAGGCAAACTGATACTTATCCAGATCAACAGGAATGCTTGCCTTAAGATGTGATAATACGAGCCTCTCAAAACATTTCATGATTATAGGAGTTAGGGCAACTGTGCGATAATCATTTAAGCATGTTACTGCTGATTTTGTAGGTATTGGGACAATAGTAGTAGATTTAAAACAGGAAGGTACTGCAGCCTGCTTCAATGACAAATTAAAAATATCAGTAAAAAACACCTGCTAACTAGTCTGCACATCCCCTCAGTATACGGCCTGACACCCCGTCTGGTCCTGCTGCCTTTCTGATGTCAATCTTCCTCAAATTTGACCTGCCTCATGTATTTTTAATACCAGTAAATGGTCGTCCTCCACTATTTCTTTACTATGAGTTTCACATCTCATATTTTGACCCTCAAAGCGAGCAAAAAATTGGTTTAAGGTGTCAGGGAGCACTTTACAAACCTGTGTATTTTTAGATTTAAAATCTACCATTGTTTTAATACCCTTCCACATGCTACAAGAGTTTTGGTTTTCAAAATAAGATTCAATGCGCTGTTTATATCTACGCTTAGCCTCCTTAATGCCTTTCTTTAATTCATTACGAGCTTTCCTATAGGCCATAGGGTTGCCCGATCTAAAGGCCACATCCCTTGTTCTAAGCTGAGCCCTTACTTTACCATCCAGCCAAGGCTTTTGGTTTGGGAATACCTTAATAGTTTTTGTAATTAGGAACATCTCCATACAAAAGCGAATATAAGCTAGAACAGATGAAGCATATTCCTCTAAGTCTGCATCCTGTGCAAATACATTCCAATCAGTTGATTCAAAGCATAGTATACCTGTATAGTTTTAATATCTGGTTTTGTTCTGCAAACAAGAGGCTTATAACATGGGATCATCATTAAAGAGGTATGATCTGATAGACCAAGATGTGGCAACAAAGTAGCTTTATATGCACTGGAAACATTTGTATATACCGGATCCAAAATATTGTTCTCCCTTGTTGGAAAGTGCACATTCTTATAAAATTTAGGAAGAACCTTTTCTAGCTCCACATGGTTGAAATCGCCAGCCACAATCACAACCCCATCTGGATGTGCATTCAGCTGAATGTTAATAGCATTGTATAATTCCTCCAGAGCCAGCTTAGAATTAACCTGTGGAGTTATGTACACAGCCACAATTATAACATTAGTAAATGCTCTTGGTATAAAAAAAGGTCTAAATTTAACCATAAGATATTCCAAATCAGGTGAACAATATGTCCCGACAATATTGATAGTTATACTCCATTTATTGGTAACATATGCACACAGACCACCACTGATCCACAATCTACAGCTCAATTATAAATTTAAGTGGACCTCTATGGTCTTAAAATGTTTGGGCACCTGGATCCCTCCGTACTTGTCCCAAACCTTTGAGATTAACTTCTCTCCCCTCCTCAGTAATATTTGTGCCTTATTGGGTACATGGCATCATGGCTTACATTTATTACATTACATACTGGTTTGGGTGCTGTAATATCATTAAAATTAGTATGTTGTATGTTGCTTACATTTTTGTATCTCTTCCAAGTCTTACCTATCGCTATGCCCCCAATTATTTCAAGCAAGTCCATAATCTATTCACCAATTTTATATGGACACATAAACGGCCCAGAATTCATCTCCGCTTGTTGTCCTCGCCCAAACAATACAGTGGCTTTGCCGTTCCGGATATTCAAAAATATAATTAGGCGGCTCACCTGGGAAGATTTATAGACTGGTGCTATCATTCAGACATCAAGCTTTGGCTGCAGCTCAAACAAACTCAAAGTAGGATACCAATTCGTGGGTCCCCATAGTGCTATAAAGATTTACCGACTTCTCTTAAAACGCACCCACTGATAGGCACCACACTAAGAGAGTGTTATTCGGTCTTTTACATCACTTTTTTGTTCTCTAGCTATTCGCCCCAATCCTGGGTAAGAGAGGCCCTCTGGGCCTTCAGGAGGGCTCTTTCCACACTATACATGATTCCAGATGCTTCCAGGCATCTTACTTTCTAAGCGCAGATGGTTGGCCTACCATTCAGGTGTTGATGGACCAGAATGGACCCTTTGGTTTGGATTTCTAGAGGGCATTGCAATTTAAAAAAAAAAACAGTTCTCTCCCTTTCTCGAGTAATTATGGGCATCCATTGACTACCCTACAACAATATTGTATGGAACAGGAAGTTTTTCCTCATGCTCTCTCTAAAGTGTACTCCCTATTGGTATTACCTCCAGATGTTTTCTTGCTGCCCTATCTTGACGATTGGGAATCAGACTTAGGCAGGACCTACACGCAGATCAAAAGAATAACATCATCCATTTTTGCACTGAAATAATCCCTTTGCATGCGCATTCAGGAAAATGATTTTAAGATTATGACCAGATTGTTCCTCCCCCCATCTGTCCTTCACAAAATCTGCTATGGATCGTTGCTGGAGATGCCAGGAGGAATGGGGAAAGCTGCTGCATATCTTTTGATCTTCCCCCAAACTTAGTCATTTTTGGAAAGATGTCCATAGGATATCACAAAAATTCAATGATATTAAAATCCTGGAGGACCGGGCTTTTTTCCTCCTTCAAATATTCCGGCCAAAATCCTTATTGGGTCATCTTCTTAAAGCTGCCAAATCATGCATCTCACTCTCAGATGGAAAGACTCACAACCTCCATCCATTGGGCTTTGGCTTAATAGAATAGAGAAGCTGAATGAGAAGGACCTTATGCTTTCCTCAAAACAAACATGAGCTGTATTACTGAAAACTGGACTCTTTGGAATATGTTTGTCTAATCTGAGGAGGGTAAGGCTCTCTTTGAGATGGGCCCCACCAGATAATGAGCACTGGGTTTTATTTCCATCCATACCCAACACCATTGTTCCTCTACCTCCCCACTCCCCCCTTCCTGTTGCTCCACCCTTTAAACTAAAGCTTATGCAGTGTCCTATTCAGTTTTGACCATGCTTACGCATACTTGCATATAGCGCTCTACTGTCCAGTACATGCCTGGGAACTGTCACTCCATCATCAAGTTCACCTGTGATGCCTTGCCATTTCTAGGTACCCTCCCTGTTGCACACAGTAGATATTGTGGGTTCCCCTTTAGATACATTTTATTCCTTTGCCATTTTGGGACAGGTTGTACAAGGTTGCTTATATTGTTTTGTATTGTTGGGGACTGTTTTTATTAAAAGAGAAGTATGGACTTTTATAAATTTTTTTGCAGATTCATACCAACCTAGGTGGATGCAGCATCGGTCTGATGCTTAATCTGTCCCCCACTGTCTCTAACACTGAGAACTGAGCGATCAAACACAGTTGATCGCTCGGTTCTTACAGCTCCGTGAGCAGAGAGCCAATGACTGTCAGTCACCGGCTCTCTGCTTTGCCCCCCCCAAACTCACTGGAGTGCTGGGCTGTGGAGGAGGCAGGGCGGCTGACTCAGCCTCTCAGTGGCTCCCTGAGAGGCTGAGCCGTGTGCCGGTCCAGGCATGTGGGCGGATCCCGACATTGTCACGATCTTGCCTGAGCCTGGCCCAGCTCTGTGACATCAGCCAACAGCGGGCTTCAGCCCACTGTCAGCTGAAGACGGGTCACAGTACTGCAGAACGAACTGCACTCCTGTGATCCACAGGAGATCTATAGCCAAACAAGCTTTGGCTGTACTTCTCCTTTAAATAAAGAATTAGTAAAAAATGTAAAACATTTAAAAAAAGATAAATCTGTCCAATATGGAAATGGAAATACTACCAACAGGCAGCTTTTTTAAAAATAACTAAATAGATTGGTCAAACTACTTTTCTGTTGAGCTGAAATGTGGAATTTTAAAATCAGCATCTCTCTGCTTTATAGACTGACTTGACCAGACCACTTGTTGTCTGAAAAAAAGGATTGCCTCTATATTGACATGATTACACGTTTGGCCACTAAAAAAGTACTGAATGTGAAATTGCTCAGCCAGGTTGGAAGAGAATAACGTGGATCCTGGAAAAGAAGAGCCTTTCTGTTCAGATTTTGTTTACATGAAAGCTAAAGGACCCACCACAGCTACAATTTTAAATTGTATAGACAGTAGCTCCTGTCAAGTGAGCTGACTTTTACTGACCATCAACTAGTACAGATATTAAAAAAAATCATCATATGAAGAAAGATAGAATTTTAATTTCTGTTTAAACTGCTGACAAATGACAGCAGTATTAAACCCAAATGAAAACATTTGTTATGTTGCAGCTTACCAATTCTTAGATGTGATGGCTGTATTAGTTTCCTTTTTTAGTCTTTCTATCTTCTATTTTCATCTGGTGATCCAGCCAGTGAGTCTGTTGTTTTTCAACAGAAAAGCTCTCTTGCCGTTACAGGAACGACGCAGAGCATTTAACACTGGCAGGGGTTCTTAACCACTTGCCGACCGCCCCATGTAGATATACGTCGGCAGAATGGCACGTACAGGCAGAACCACGTACCTGTACGTGCCATTCTTTAGGCGGTTGGGGGGTCCGATCGGACCCCCCTCCGCCGGCGGGGACGGTCGGCATCGCTTCAGGAGCGATCCGGGACGAGGGGACGGCCAGTGGTTTCTGGCCACCCCCTCGCGATCGCTCCTGGCGAATGAAAAGCTTCCCCTTCCTGTCTATTGTATAGACAGGAAGGCGGAAGTGATGTCACGCTCGGTGCGCCGGTCTATGTGACCGGAGACGCCGAGCGGCGAACATGTTAAGGTCAGTGCACAACACTACACTGACACCAGTACAGTTAGGCACACAAAACACCCCCCTGTCACCCCCTGATCACCCCCCAGATCACCCCCTCCCCCCCCAGTCACAGTGTCACTAATTGCAGTGATCATTTATTTACTGATCACTGCATTTAGTGTCAGTGTGACTGTAATAACTGTCAGGGCAGTTAGTTTTAGGTCCTAGGTAGCCCCCTACCCCCCCCTAATAAAGGTTTAACCCCTTGATTGCCCCTAGTTAACCCCTTCACCCCCTTTTGCCAGTGTCACTAAGCGATCGTTTTTCTGATCGCTGCATTGTGTCGCTAGGTAACCATTTTTTTTTTATTTTAACCGCCATGTTTTATATAGGTTCATAAATAGTTTTATAGGTCAGGTACCCCCATATTACAACCTAAATAAAGGTTTTAACCCCCTGATTGCCCCTAGAGTTAACCCTTTCACCAGTAATCACCGTATAACTGTCACTGGTGACGCTGGTTAGCCAGTTAGTTATTTCGTTATTTAGGTTCCCCGTCAGGTTTTTATATAGCGTCAGGTACCCCCATATATTACCTAATAAAGGTTTAACCCCCTGATTGCCCCTAGTTAACCCTTTCACCCCCTTTTGCCAGTGTCACTAAGCGATCGTTTTTCTGATCGCTGCATTAGTGTCGCTAGGTAACCAGTTTTTTTTTTAGGTTAACCGCCATGTTTATATAGGTTCATAAATAGGTTTATAGGTCAGGTACCCCCATATTACAACCTAAATAAAGGTTTTAACCCCCTGATTGCCCCTAGAGTTAACCCTTTCACCAGTGATCACCGTATAAAATGTCACTGGTGACGCTGGTTAGCCAGTTAGTTATTTCGTTATTTAGGTTCCCCGTCAGGTTTTTATATAGCGTCAGGTACCCCCATATATTACCTAATAAAGGTTTAACCCCCTGATTGCCCCTAGTTAACCCTTTCACCCCCTTTTGCCAGTGTCACTAAGCGATCGTTTTTCTGATCCCTGCATTAGTGTCGCTAGGTAACCAGTTTTTTTTTGTATTACTGTTACGGGTGACGCTGGTTAGTTAGCTTGTTTTTTATACTGTCAGGGCACCCGCCATTTATTACCCAATAACGGTTTTAACCCCCTGATCGCCCGGCGGGTGATATCAATTAGGTTTTAGGGTCAAATAAGGTCTGCGTCGCCCCAGGTTAGTGCCAGTACCGCAAACACCCACGCGCAAAGCATACACCTCCCTTAGTGGTATAGTATCTGAACAGATCAATATCTGATCTGATCAGATCTATACTAGCGTCCCAGCAGTTTAGGGTTCCAAAAAAACGCATTGTTAGCGGGATCAGCCCAGATACCTGCTAGCACCTGCGTTTTCCCCCTCCGCCCAGCCCAGCCCACCCAAGTGCAGTATCGATCGATCACTGTCACTTACAAAACACTAAGCACACATAACTGCAGCGTTCGCAGAGTCAGGCCTGATCCCTGCGATCGCTAACATTTTTTTTTGTGGTAGCGTTTTGATTCAGTCGCTAACAGTCAGGAGCTTTTTTACCTGTGAATCTCAAAAAAATAAAAAAAACAAAAATAGTTGTCGTTTTATTGTTCTCTCTCTCTCTCTATTGTTGCTCTTTTTTTACTCCATTCTATTCTGCAATGTTTTATTATGTTTTATCATGTTTTATCATGCTTGCTTTTCAGGTATGTAATTTTGTTTACTGTGTTTTAGTGTTAAGCATTTTTTTGTTTTCAGGTGCGCCATTCAGTTGCAGCGCGGATTTATTTATCTTGACAGCAACAGCGTTTGCTCCCACGATACATAAAGCCGCGACTCCAACGCTGTAGGAGGTGATTTCACCACCACAGTTAAAAAAAAGAGCATATGTGCCGAAGCATGGGGGCAGCAGGGGGGGCGGAGGAGCGATTGGCTCCTAATGCCACGTACATACGGTCGAAATTCCGACCGTGTGTACACGGCATAACTTTTGCGGGAGGATGCCCCATGCATCGGCATATATAAATGGTGCATGTATGCCCATCATTAGAAGTGGGTGGATGAAGGGAGGTATTCTAATGGTGGGCATACCCACCAATCAATCTCTTTTTTTCGTTCAGCCAAGAGGCTGCATGAAAAAAAAAAAGATTACAATATATGTCCAGTATGTTGCTGGACTTTGAATGGTTATACCAGAATGATGCCTGCAGGTTTAGGTATCATCTTGGTATCATTCTTTTCAGCCAGTGATCGGCTTTCATGTAAAAGCAATTCTAGCGGGTAATTAGCCTCTAGACTGCTTTTACAAGCAGTAGGAGGGAATGTCCCCCCTCCCGGATATAAACCGCGCCATTGGGAAATTGGGAAAGCATTTTATCACACCAATCTTGGTGTGGTCAGATGCTTTGAGGGCAGAGGAAAGATCTAGGGTCTAATAGACCCCAATTTTTTCAAAAAAAGAGTACCTGTCACTGCCTATTGCTATCATAGGGGATATTTACATTCCCTGAGATAACAATAAAAATCATAACAAAGAAAAAAAATGGAAGGAACAGTTTAAAAATAGAATAAAAAAGCTAAATAAATAAAAAAAAAACTAAAAAAAAAAAAAAAAAAAGCACCCCTGCCCCCCCTTCTCTTGCGCAAAGGCGTACACAAGCGTTGGTCTGGCGTCATATGTAAACAGCAATTGCAGCATGCATGTGAGGTATCACCGCGAAGGTCAGATCGAGGGCAGTAATTTTAGCAGTAGACCTCCTCCGTGAATCTAATGTGGTATCATGTAAAGGCTTTTAAAGGCTTTTAAAAATGTATGTAGTTTGTCGCCACTGCGTGTTTGTGCGCAATTTTAAAGCATGTCGTGTTTGGTATCCATGTACTCGGCCTAAGATCATATTTTTTATTTCATCAAAAATTTGAGCAATATAGTGTGTTTTAGTGCATTAAAATAAAAAAAAGTGTATTTTTTCCACAAAAAAATGCGTTTGAAAAATCGCTGCGCAAATACTGTGTGGAAAAAAAAAAAATGCAACACCCACCATTTTAATCTGTAGGGCCTTTGCTTTAACAATATATATAGTGTTTGGGGGTTCAACGTAATTTTCTTGCAAAAAAAAAATATGTTTTCATGTAAACAAAAAGTGTCAGAAAGGGCTTTGTCTTCAAGTGGTTAGAAGAGTGGGTGACGTGTGACATAGGCTTCTAAATGTTGTGCATAAAATGCCAGGACAGTTCAAACCCCCCCCAAATGACCCCATTTTGGAAAGTAGACACCCCAAGCTATTTGCTGAGAGCAATGTTGAGTCCATTAAATATTTTTTTTTTTTGTCCCAAGAGATTGAATAATGAAAAAAAAAAATATATATATTTTTTTTTACAAAAAGTTGTCACTAAATGATATATTGCTCAAACATGTCATGGGCATATGTGGAAATACACCCCAAAATACATTCTGTTGCTTCTCCTGAGTACGGGGATACCACATGTGTGGGACTTTTTGGGAGCCTAGCTGCGTACGGAACCCCAAAAACCAAGCACCGCCTTCAGGCTTTCTAAGGGAGTAATTTTTTTATTTCACTTCTCACTGCCAATCACAGTTTCGGAGGCCATGGAATGCCCAGATGGCATAAAACCCCCCAAAATGACCCCATTTTGGAAAGTAGACACCCCAAGCTATTTGCTGAGAGGTATTGTGAGTATTTTGCAGATGTCGCTTTTTGTCACAAAGTTTTGAAAATTGAAAAAAGAAAAAAAAAAAATTTTTTTCTTTACTTTCTTCATTTTCAAAAACAAATGAGAGCTGTAAAATACTCACCATGCCTCTCAACAAATAGCTTGGGGTGTCTACTTTCCAAAATGGGGTCATTTGGGGGGGTTTTGTGCTATTTTGGCATTTTATGGCCTTCGAAACTGTGATAGGTAGTGAGGAGTGAAATCAAAAATTTGCACCCTTAGAAATCCTGAAGGCGGTGCTTGGGTTTCGGGGCCCCGTACGCGGCTAGGCTCCCAAAAAGTCCCACACATGTGGTATCCCCATACTCAGGAGAAGCAGCAAAATGTATTTTGGGGTGCAATTCCACATATAACTATGGCATGTGTGAGCAATATATAATTTAGTGACAACTTTTTGAAGAAAAAAAAAATTATTTTTTATTTTTGTCTTTATTCAATCACTTGGGACTAAAAAAAAAAATATTCAATGGGCTCAACATGCCTCTCAGCAAATAGCTTGGGGTGTCTACTTTCCAAAATGGGGTCATTTGGGGGGGTTTTGTACTTCTCTGCCATTTTAGCACCTCAAGAAATGAAATAGGCAGTCATAAATTAAAAGCGGTGTAAATTCCAGAAAATGTACTCTAGTTTGTAGACGCTATAACTTTTGCGCAAACCAATAAATATACGCTTATTGGCATTTTTTTTACTAAAGACATGTGGCTGAATACATTTTGGCCCAAATGTTTGACTAAAATTGAGTTTATTAGATTTTTTTTATAACAAAAAGTAGAAAATCTCTTTTTTTTTCAAAATTTTCGCTCTTTTTCCGTTTATATCGCAAAAAATAAAAATCACAGAGGCAATCAAATACCATCAAAAGAAAGCTCTATTTGTGGGAAGAAAAGGACGCAAATTTCGTTTCGTTACAAAATTGCATGACCGCACAATTACCAGTTAAAGTAGTGCAGTGCGAAATTGAAAAAAGACCTCTGGTCCTTAAGCTGACAATTGGTCCGGGGCTGAAGTGGTTAAAGTATGGGGTTGTATTTATTTATGTAAAACCTTTATCCCAAAAGGAAAAAAAACTGCTTGCTGTAACTAATTATAAAGTATTAGCTGGAGTTCAGCTTCAATTTATTAGTGCATCTAAATCTGCTGGTACTTCCAACACTCCTCTCCCCCCATCCAAAAATCTGCTGGTACTTCCAACACTCCTCTCCCCTGCTATCCAGTGCTGCCCTCTCTGCTCCTTTATTCTCAGTAGTGTCTATATAATACAGGAAAACAAAGGGAAAAAAGCCTATAAAAAGAAAACGAATGCACCTACTACATCTCATGATTGGTAAGCGGCAATATATACATTTTTTTGGTTCTGGGTTTAATACTACTTTAAAAATCTTTTTTTTTTTTTTTGTCATGTTTTGAGCATAAGAGAGTTTCACTTTTCAGTGTCCCAAAAAATAAAATAATGTCATGCACAATTGTTCAATGGTAAACAATTGGTAAGGTAAACAATTGATCTTCATTGGCATTGACTTCCTTCGCTAGTTCCGTCTACCTGGAGTCACGTTCTAAATGAACGGACTTTACTCCGTGTGTGAGGCAAGACCGTTCATTTCAAAAGTCCGGCGGACTTGCGCCAAAACTCTGACGGATTGTCCGCCAGAAAAGTCTGCGCGTGTGTGGGCAAGTCCACACATTCAGAAAGTCCGGCGGACCTGCTGGCATAAAAAAATAAAAATCTACATTTAGCCCAGAGATGGCAAACATGTCCAGTATTAATATTATAAAATGGGTACTTATAAACCCCAAATGATGAGCATAGGTAATCATTATTTGGCTTCATCTGTCTTGCTTTTGCATACCGACCATGACACCTTCTGCCTGGAGTTTGCATGTTCTCCCTGTGCTTGCGTGGGTTTCTTCCGGTTACTCTGGTTTCCTCCCACACTCCAAAGACATGCTGGTAGGTTAATTAGATCCTGTCGATAAAATTGGCCAAATATATGTATGTTGTATGTGTATGTGTTTGTAAGCGTGTCAGGACCCCACAGGGCAAGGACCGCACTATACCACAGATGGACACCAGTGGCAAAAAGCGCCCTGAGGCGATTCAGTTCGCATAGGTTGCGCTATACAAGTCATTCATTCATTCATTCATAAAGAAGCATTGAACAAAGGCCAGCGAAGTGTATATTAACATGGAGACATCATACACTAAAAAAATTTAAAAAGTGTTTATGCTGGCTATACATGGCTTGAAATTTAGCCAAATACTGCTGAACTGGGCAAAATAAAAAATAAAACAAAACTGATAAAACCACTATAATACCCACTCACTTGATGGGGTGCCTCGCTGGCACCCAGTGTATTCAGCGAGGCAACTATAGAGAGATGGGAGTCACTGCTTTTCTGAACCTGGAACCAGCAAGAGCTTCACCTTCCAGAAATGATGTCACCAGAAGTGACGTAAATGTGCTCTAGACCCACCTCAATGTGCTTCACCCTCAAAAGGGTATCTGGGTGGAAAATTCCACTTTTTGGCAAAGAATTTTCCACCCAGCAGGAAGGCAGCTGGGCGGAAAATTCTCTGCCAAAAAGTGACTTCAGCCAATCAGATGCAGTCATTGTTTGGGTATTCTGAGAGCTGCGGGAGTAGTGGCTCTCAAAATGCATTTGTCAGCAGGGAAGATTCCTTCATCAACACTGTTTAGGGGGAACCTAATGTGTATGACTAACCTTATGGTTGGCTAACATGGATTCCTGTACACAATTATTTTTTGCACTTTGTTTCGCTTTAGTACTACCTTACCTGCTTTTAATAAAGGCTACTATACCCATTACAAGCTGAAGTACAAATACATAAAATTATATGGACAAAAACTAAGTTTAAAGCTTTTGTTATAATACCAATCCAGTGATTGTGAATGTATACTTAAGGCACCAGTATCTCTATCTCTTAAAATAGCTTCAATGAGTGTACGCTGGAACTGGATAGGTTTATTCACAATATGAATGCTTTATTATGCTTGCCTGTATTCTTTCACAGCAATTAAGCATATCTAATAAAACATAAATGTAATGAATTTCAGCTTTAAGTCCTACGATGTGCATTTGTTTTCTTTAATCCTTTATTATCATTAGATGATCCTGCCAGCAATCCACTTCCTGTCCTAGAGTGGCAATGCTAACATACTGTACCTATGCAGCATTGCCATCCTGGGACAGGACTACAGAACTTCCCCCCACTCCATGACAAAGGTGGTTCTGTTGTGTGGTTCACACAACAATGGCTGTTGCACAGATAAACAGCACAGTAAGTTATCAGCTCACAATCTTCTTGCATGTATGTTTTTCTTATTGTTTTTGCAATTTTAAGCAGATATAATAAAATGCTCTTTATGGTATATTCAACATATCAAAAAGGAGAAAATGAGAGAAGATCATTGTTGGGGATTAAATACACTTTAAGGTTCTGGGAGCAAATAATACAGTTTCTTCCCACTATTCCCATCATTCAAGAAACAATGAGGTTTCAAACACATCTTCTTCATGTGACTTCTGGAAGCAGACTTGCTGGCCATAGAGGTTAGACTGATCAGACATTTGAACACAGTCTAGTCAATGAACAATGTTATTTTTAACATACTGTAACATGGTGGTAACAGTAATCTGCCCAATGATGAGACAGTGAGTAATTGTAATCTTCAGTTTGCTAAACAGTTGTAAACTTAGAATCAATGATGCAAAACAGGGTCACAATGGCAAAGAACATTTATACACTGCAAAAACTATGAAAATTAAGAAAACACATGTGAAAGCATGAAGAAAAATGTATGAAAAACACACACACACATGAATGTGTCAAAAGAAAAAAAACATATTGGTTTAGATTGGCTTATAACAATTATATATGGGTGTTTATCCTAATGTATAAAGCTCTAGATTGTTTCCATTGCAGCCTTGAAAGGCTAAAGCATGGCAAGTGGCTCTTAAATCTCTTTGCTACTTTGAGATTTGACTACAACTTATATACAATATATCCTTATTTGCAACACATTTAAGTGAATGTAGCATTGCAACAGGATGGGTAATCTACAAAACAATCAGACAGAGATTCACTGTAGCTTGCAGCTTACTAAACAGGTACAAGTTAGAATTAATAATGCTTAAACAGGGTCAGGATGGCAAAGAGCATGTATGCACTGCAGACTAATACAAAACAGATTATGAAAGAAAGCTGCACAAACATGGACTATTCACAGCAATGTTATTGTGGTTTATTCAGGGTAACATTTGGCTGCATAAAATAGTTTATAAGATGCTATAGCAATAGAGAGTCCAACTGAAGGCCAGTACTTAATTTAAACAGTTCACAACATGAACAGCTAGTTGCCTATATCCTCATATACAACCTCTCGTTCTAGGGTAGCTCTGGTAACGTAGATGAACAGCTGTGCACCATGCACCATTTCCACCTCCAAACTCAGGAAGTCAGAGTATGTTCAAATTCTTCTCTGAGCACTGTGGCCTATAGGTTTGTATCCCTCCTGAGAGTGCAGCCAAATATAACATGGCAAGGTGAACGGCCTGTAGAAATGTACTGTATGGTTGTCATTTCAGCACTTTGCAAAGATAATGGATTAATTTCCTCTATTTATCATAAACTATGCCTCTCAGCAATAGTATCAGGGTGCAATTGAACCTCTCAGGTGCCCTTTTTCCTTGTGGATGATACAGGGAAGTGTGCAACCTCTTAAAGCATGCCTATGGTCAAAATTAAAACTTCATATTCATTTTGACATTGTATTTTAATTATTTCTAGCCTTCTCCTAACAATCTGAAAGATTTTGAAGTTTGTAAACTTACTTTGTGAAGATCCCACACATTAATATCCTTGAATTCACCTGAGGCCTTTATCCTTTTAAGTCTGGGCTTTCTATTTCATCAGCTTCTTCAGCCACATCACTGTGAGGCCTGGATACTGGATGCCATGACAACAGTCTATCACCTTGTTGTGCTTTCCAGTATAACTCAGGGTGAACTCAAACGTCCCCATACAGGCTGCCCAACATTGCTCCACATCTCTAGGTGTATCTGTTTGGTGGTGCACTAATGGATTGTTATCCATCCAGCCTTCAAACTTGAGTCCTGGCAGGTACACAACAAAGCAGGGCCAAAAGCTCCAGCTTAAAGAAGCTATAGTTTGCAGGGTTCTTCTCAGTCACACAAAGGCTTTGACTGGAATAGGCAGTGATTCTCTTTATCATGGACACGTTGTACTTGCAAGACAACTATTCCTAGGCCTTGAGTGCTGGAACTGGTTTTTAGCTAGAATGGAAGGGAGACGTTAGTGATGGCAAGCTGCAGCTCGAAGAAGTCAAATGCCTCCTGTTGTTCTGATCCCCATTCCACTTTCATGTAGAAGCTTTGAAATTGGGGCAGAGTAATGACCATAGTGCTTGATGAAATAATAACCTACCACTTACAGAAAGCTCTGATTGTGATCATGGTCAGTGGGGGGCTTCATTCTTGTATGGGCTTTACTTTGTTGAGGTTGGGAAGATGATTTGTTCTAGGAACTCAATCTCACACTTGAAAAGATAGCAGGTCTTGAGTTTGAGCAAGCTGGATCAACACATCATCTAAGTGATGGTCCTTGAATGTGGCAGAAAATCCCATTACATTGCCTAGATTGTTCAAGGTACTATCCCGGTTCATGTCCTCAAGACAGTGTTCCATTGTCCTCTGGAATCTGGTGGGCACATAGTTTAACTTAAAGGGCATCATTTTGAACTGCTACAAACCTAAAGGAGTAATAAAAGCAGTCTTTGGCTGGTCCACCTTGAAGACAGGGATCTGAAAATACCTTCTGGTAAGATAGAGGGTGTATACAAATTTGACCTTTCCTAGGATGGCATGGGATTCTTCAATCCATGGAAGAGGATAGGTGTACCTCGAGTAACAACATTAGGATTCCTATAGTTCACACAAAAGTTGAGACTGACATCCTTCTTCCTGGCCAAGATGATTGGGGTGCCTGTAGGCTCTACTCACTTTAATTGCCCCTTTTTGCATCATCTGTTCTAGCATCTTCTACACTTCCCTGTAGATGTATGTTTCGTTAGCTCCCTAAGATGAGTGGGCCCTGTACTGTGGGTATCTCATTTTCTCATTGCTACAGCTTAGGCCACGGACCCCTCTTTGAGAACACCTCTGACCACTTATCCAATAGTTACTTTACTGTTACTAACTGAGTGTATGTCAGTTCCTTGGTGGAAGGAGTGGTAATATTTCTGCTACAGCCCACTCTTTCTGACCATTGGGTTATATTCACTTTTGTCATATAGAGATGACCAAAAACTCTCATTGCTCTATGTGCACCACCTTGAGGGCATATATGTGGAGGTGAGGGCTATAAAATTAACCTGTTGCTTTGACCTATGCAAAGAACAGCTATTTCACATTATAAACAGTAGTATGAGTTTTTATTATAAAAATGCTTCAGTGAAAACAGCATTTTGTGAAACATTGCATTTGAAAACCCCCAAAAAATTAAGTGACTCAGCTAATCCTCAACCTTTCCCCTTAAAACTTAACTCCCAACACTTAACTAACAACCTAGCTCAATACATAACCATTCACCTAAATCTAAAAATGAATCACTATCCTAAACCCTAAGTCCCTATGCAGCTTTAAATTTAGCTTTTTAAACCTAACACAAACTTAAAAATGTACCAAGGGCATTTCAAAAATAAAACTACTGCGTCAACTGATAAAAAAAAAAGTGATAATTTTTTAGTATGGACTAACCCACACTAATAGCTGGTGATCAAATTCTCTCCTCCTAAGTGCTGGAACCTGCTGCCATGTCCCATCCTCCTCCTGCACAGAATAAAATGTAGATGTGATGGTCTTGGCAAAAAGATGACTGGTTGGAGACTAGCAATAGTGGTGTCATGGGACCAGTCATCACTTTGGAACTGGCAGGGAGGAAGATCTCAGGACCACCAATTAGGATGAGCATTCCTGTGTTTTAGCTACCGTATTTATCGGTGTATAACACGCACAGACGTATAACACACATTCATTTTAAGAGGGAGGTTTCAGGAAAAAAACGTAAATTTTAAATAAGGAACTTTGAAGCAAAATACGTGTCAGTACCCATCTTCAGCCTTACCATTGCCATCAATGCAGCCTGATCAATGCCCATATGCAGCCTCACAAGTGCCATCAATGCAGCCTCATCAGTCCCCATATGCAGCCTCACCCTTGCCATCAATTCAGCAGCCTCACAATTGCCTTCAATGCAGCAGCCTCACCATTGCCATCAGTTCAGCCTGATCGATGCCCATCTACAGCCTAGAGGGGACAGGGAGGGGGGCGGGACGAATGACGACAGATTGCATACAGTGAGAATCTCCTAAGATAGACAGGACAGTGGTCCAATGGCGGCCCAGCAGACGGGACTTCCTATTACAGAGGCCGCCAAGTAAACAGGAGAGTCTCACTGTATGTAATCTGACAGTGCTCATCGCGCCCCCCTCCCTGTCCCCTCCGAGGCAGCTAAAATTGAAGTATTGGCGTATAACACGCACACGCTATTTGCACCCGATTTTCATGGTGAAAAACTGAGTGTTATACGCCAATAAATACAGTAATCATCTGGACAAAACAAGTGCTATAGCCTCCTTTGGTAGGGAAGGCAATTTTGTATATATATTTTTTTAAACTGACCATAGTAAAGATTAAAAAAATTTAAAAAAGATTAAAAAAATTAAGCTGTTAGGAAATATAAGGTACCCACTATACCAAACCCCTGATGCTAACACAAATAATAACCTGAACCCTAGCCCCTAACATTCTCAACTGCTTCCAATTCATGCTAACCTTTTCTTTGTCAAAAGTATTAGGTGTCAAAAGCACCAGCGACCTGCAAGGGAACAAAGCAGCACACCCCCTTGGTAATCAGAGACAGCCCCCATGGTTTTCATATTGGCGGATTTATCTGCTTTTATTAAATAATAGAGAATATGCAATACCCAAGAAAAAAGGCTTCCATTCCACAATTTCTGGTCATAGAACTTTATTATTTTTAAAATTGCATTGCAGATTGCAAAATTCTGACTAAAAACATGGGTTTGGACAGCCACTAGAAAAAGTGGCAAAAATTCAACTTCCAGACCAAGCAGTATAAAAGAAAAAGCAAAGCACAAATAAAGACGAGAGAACTTTTTTTTTGGAAAGCCACATGCTAAACTACAGGCTGGTATAATAAGCCTCTTCCTTTTCCATGCACTTTTCCAAGATCTGAGAGCATATTAAAATATTTTCCCCCCAACCTTCTGGGCCCTATGTAAATGAAATGTATTACCTCAAAGGCAGCTCCTCTTTAAAATAATATTTGGTAAAAAAAAAAAAATCTATTTGTTATTCTTTGCCAGGATTTACATTGCCAGTGAGTAATATAAAATAAGACAAAGACAAATGATATCTTCCTTGCAAAAGAGGAGACGGAGGTATGCAAACAAATTACCGGCACAGTTCATAAAACTAATCTATTCTTTTAGTGTTTATTTAATTTACGCTGTGTATATTTTATATGTTTTATATTCACAAATTGTTTTAAAATTAACTGTGCCATGATAAGCTCTTTTGGAGATGTCAAAGATTTAAAGGCAAGTTTGCTCAAACCGGTATTACCACACACAAATGCATGAAAATTTGCCAACTTTTTAAAGCACTTTATCCATGTTATCTTCTCCCGGTTACTGCTTTTTTTTTAAGAAGAAGAAAAAAAAGATTTCATTACTATATGGTATCTGGAACTGATTAGTTTGCAAGTGAAACTCTCCATTGGGATTTTCCTTGTTCTGGTTTTATTTGGTAAGCCAGGAATATGTAGTATTGGCATTAATACAGACCCACACCCTGTCTATTTTTGTTGAGTGGTTTGGTAGGAAAAAAGTTTTTAGTATTTAGGTAAATGTAAATGGAATGTAAAGGCCAACAAAATTCCACATATGCATGTTAACAACACTGAAACGACACAGACTAATATGTACACAGTGTATATATATATATATATATATATATATATATATATATATATATATATATATCTTTTGTATATATACATTTTGTATATGTATATATATATATATATATATATATATATATATATATATTTAGCTATCTATCTGTCATTTGAGGTTATTGGCTAATTTAAAGCGGAAGTAAACCCATCGATTTAACAGTTTAAAAAGAAAAAGGCATGCCGGGAATGCTAACTGCACATGGCTGTGCTCTCAACCAAACAGTCAAACCATCCAATGGCTGGTGTCAAAAAGGATCACATGTGCAGCACCGTGGCAGTTGAAGATTAAACAGAGGCAAAGATGGCGGCTTCCTTGGCTGAAACCGATAGGGGGGTTTACTTCCACTTTAAAGCATAACTCCAGTACAAAAATATGAATAGCCCTTTAAAAATAACATAAAAAGCAGCTTTTATTGTAATACTTTTCTTACGTTCGGAGCTGTACACAGTTGTACGGTACTTCTTTTCTACCACTGGATGACCCCAGACTTTTGGGTTGAATGATTACCAACATCATGCAACCCACTTTTTCTTAGTCCAGGCTCCTATGGATCCACCTCACCCTTAGACATGACAAGGAGAAGCAGCACAGTGATGGGCTTATATCTCTGATGCTCTGCTTTCTCCCTCTGTCAGAACGCTCCCTGTCAGCACATGAGCTGATTGGATCCTTGGGCTCTATCTTCCTCTCCCACTCTGAGCTGCAAGAGACTTATACCAAGTCGAATTTAGGTACTAACACCGTTTGCAAAAAATAAAGCAATATTAAGCACTCAGCTTTTTGCAATGAGTGAAAAATTACAATACATACATATTTGATCTACTGTATATGTGCCCAATCATTACATGCCACCCACGACCATCATTGCCAGGTCTGCAGAGTGGCTTATGTAAATTTCTGAGTGGATGTCCTAAGGTCTTCACATGCACAGCGCATTAGTGCCCAGGGTCCAGCTGCAATCAGTCACTCACAGAGAGAACAGAGGAGGGCAGAAGGTGGATGGCTTGTTGCCAGGGCTATATTTTTCAGTGAACTCAAGGAGACTAGTTCTAAGTGCTAGCAGGCATGTACATGTGGCTCAATGGGACCCTGCAAGGGAAAAGGAGCCACCCTAAGGATTGGCCAGGGGACAAGCTCATATTGTATGGAAAGCAGGAGAAAGCACAAGAAAAAGCAGCAAAGAATGTACGTTATTTCAATAAAACTGTAAACTTCAATATTACTTTAGTAAACACAACTGCATTGCTCCCTGTCTTTTATATCAGTCTAGAGGTCAGCTTTAAGTTATGAAAGATACAAGCTTTCAAAACACATTCTACTTTTGGCATATTGCAAATTGTCTATACATTATATGAATTGCGTATTGTTTAAGGAAGAAACCTAAAGTGTTCAGAAACCTTGCTGTCAGGGCCTGGTCTTGAACCTTGGACCTCTGCTGTGTCTGGCAATGACTTTTCTTGCTGAGCTACCTGAGATATTGGACAGCACCCTGTCAAATCCATTGGACAACCCTGCTTTGTGCCTTGACTTCTGTTGAACCTCGAACTCCTTGCTCCTCCTATGAACATCCTGATTTAAGCCATCTCTCAGCACTTCCAGTTTGCCAGATTATTGTGCTCTCTCTAGCCATTATCTCGCTCTGTCTTAACTGCTGCCATCCCTATCTTTGCTACCACTCGTTTCCGACCTTTGAATTGTTCCTCAACTATGCTTATGCCTGATCACAACCTGCAATCACTTGTTACTAACCCTTGGCTTGTTTACTGACTATGCTTCTGTTTGATCCTTACCTGCTATATCCTTTACTGGACCCTGGCTTGCTTACCTCCTGGTGGGGTAATCCTGAGGACCGCGACCTGTACTAACACACAGCTAAACCCATCTCCACCATCAGGAGCTCTGGTGAACACCTGTTAGTACTTAGACTCTGCACCTCAGATGAGCCCATGTTATCCGCCAGGGTGACCTGCTTGTATACCTATGCTGCTGGCCAGTGGGAGTCCCCCTACTGCTATAGCTACTGGTCTTTAAGCCTGAACCCTGATTGTGATACTTGCATCTTTAGGGGCTTAAGTTAGCCAATAAATGTTACCACTTAAAGTGTATATAAATCCCAGCAATTAACTCATTTTATTTTCTCCAGTTTGGTCTGCTTAACCTACCGTTGAAAGTATTTTGCTATAACTCAGTGTTTCTCGAACTTTTTTGCCTTGTGGTGCACCACAAAGATGTAAAAATGTTTGCGGCACATCTGAAAAGATTTGCAATGCAGCCTCATTAGTGCCCATCAATGCAGCCTCACCAGTGCCCATAAATGCAGCCTCACAAGTGTCCATAAATGCAGCCTCACCAGTGCCCATAAATGCAGACTCACCAGTGTCCATAAATGCAGCCTCACCAGTGCCCATAAATGCAGCCTCACCAGTGCCCATAAATGCAGACTCACCTGTGCCCATGAATACAGCCTAACCAGTGCCCAGCAATGCAGCCTTACCAGTGCCCAGCAATGCAGCCTTACCAGTGTCCAGCAATGCAGCCTCACCAGTGCCCATAAATGCAGCCTCACCAGTGTCCATCAATGCTGCCTGATCAATGTCCATAAATGCAGCCTCACCAGTGTCCATAAATGCAGCCTCACCTGTGCCCATAAATTCAGCCTCACCAGTGTCCATCCAAAGGAGCCTGATCCACGGGAGCAGAGCAAATGGGGTGTATGAGGAGGTGGGTGTCAGCAGTGGGTGTCAGGGTCTCTCACCTGACAGCTACGCTCAGCAGGCCCTTGCACACTATGGCCTCCTAGGGGGGTGATGCTCCTGGTCCTGTATAAAGTTGCTGCCAGTACCTAGCCCCACAGCCCAAGTCAGTCAGGCGTCCCCACTCCCTTGCGTGCCTTGCCTCCAAGACTCCGGTTTCCGGGAGTTGCAGTTTCCTCTGCGCTTGAGCTCGGACTACAACTCCCAGAATGCAACAGCGGCCAGCAGCCGCGCCCCCAGCCCGACTGTTACAGTGATGGCTCCCAAGCTTCCCGTGGCACACCCGCAAATGTGCCCCTGCAGAGTTTGTTGGGGCACACAGTTTGAGAAACACTGCTATAACTGTTCAATAGTTGCAAAAAATACTAGTTTATTTTGCCAGAAATCTGGTAGGGGTTACTATCAGTAGGGGTTATAGAGTTTGGGGGGCAGGGATGAGGAGACATCTATGTTCTTTGCAATCCATTTTCAATGAATTTTTGCAGAGCTGACACCACATTCTTAGGAATTCAGAGGTGTGTCATGTTAAAAAAAAGTAGAAATATACTATATTTTTGGCACAACAACAGTTATTTTTCTGTATTTGCAGTGTTTTTAAAGGGGTACAGCATGAGTAAATGTGCATGTGTTTCAGAGCTGTACTAAATATGTTTTTTTTTATTTTGCCTTAACATGTGCCTTAAACTACAAACTTTCAACAAAAATCGATGGCTAACATGGTACAGGACTATGCTACAGTTTATGCACCTACAATACCAGGTAAAACATAAAATTCCCAGCAAATCATTTAGGGTGGATTACATACAGTTAAGTGCATTTTTTACACGCTTTATTGCACATGTGATACCTTTTTGTAATTTGATGCACATCTATTTTAATGCATACATTTTACTATATTTATGAGTATACATTTTACCTTTTCTTGTATTAAAAAAATAAATAGTAATTTCTGCCTGCTTGTGTTACACTGCATTAAAAACAATAAACTGTAATACATTAAAAGTAAGGGTTAGCTGAGGCACTAATAGCACAGGAGTAGGGAGTTACATCACAGGTAAACTTAATTTCCTAAAAACATGTCCAAACATTTCTCTCCAAGTTCTGCATCCAAAAACAAAAATACACACACAATCAGAATGTCCTTTCGCATATTTGTTACGGAAGCTTATATTTTGCTTTTGTTCTCTTCTAACTACAGGCTTATGTTCAGGTGAGACTTAGGATACCACTATTATTTTTGTTCTCCTTGGCTACAGTTGCAAACAACTGATTACATACATGATAATTATCTAAAGATTAGGTCATGTATGCGACTTCAGAGCTGGACTTTGTCCTATGCATGCATCTTATGTTTTCTAAAGGAGAATATTTAGCCCTCATATTTCTTAACTTGGCACTATGGAATGATAAGTCCTTATGTTGTAGCAATGAAATAGTAAGAGGGTTTGAATAGCTGGTCAAAATAAAACTATTTAGAACTTACACCACTCAATCCAAAAAAAGGCAACAGGTTTTCTGTACTTGCAGAGTCTTAAATGAGATTACCATAAACAAATAGGCATGTATTGCAGAGATATACTACATATTTTTTGCCCAGACTTACACTTTAACTATCTACCACATCTAGCACATGCCATAGGCAGGATTGTAGGCAGAACAGGCTGGCTGGTACAGCACTGCAGATGTCAGCAGGGCAGAAATAACTGGTGTAAGGATGGAGCAGGTCCGAGCAGGCCAAGAAGTAACAGAGGAGGGTCAGGCAGAAGTGTAGTCCAGATGAGCTGGGTCACACATGAGTAGATGAGTAGAGTCGAAAACCGAAGAACCACAGTGGAGAGAGCAGGGTCAAAAAAAGCCAGGTGATAAATGATAACCCATGGAGCAAGTACAAGCTGGGTCAGGCAAGAGCACACCAGGTATCATCTGCTATCATAACTAGCGGTATGTGTAACAGGTGCTTTAAACATGGGTAGCAAGGAGCTGGCCAATCACTGTTTCCAGGTAAAGTTTGTCTGAAGTGGGTTTTGCTCAGCCTTAAACGCCCAAGTCCTAATACTGACAATGACCTTGATCCTATTTTAAACACATGATAAAGGATACCTCTGCTGAGCGGATCACTTATGGGCTTTTTTGACATCACCTTATCGAACACCCATCAGAAATCCCTGCAGAGGATCCAAGACTGGTACCCCTATGGCATCGCGAGTGACCTATCTTATCTTGCATGAGAACAGAGTATTCTCCACCTGCGCTCATGAAACTTTTCTCCTATGGGTCACATCAACCTCAGCAGATGTAAGTCACTCCCTTTTAAATTTTTTGTTTCTTGAAGAAACCATTTTGAGGTATTATTTATATTTGAGCCATTCATGGAGCTCTCCTGCCTCCCTGGTCTGCAAAGAACCATTTTGCAGCTAAACACTTTTGTTCTCCATGGACCACCACACCCCGAATCCCATCTACTAGTTAATTTAACTTTACCCTCTCCATAGGTTGAAAATGTTGTTGTCCAAGGGTAGCTGTGTTGTTCCTCCATAGATAGAATGGATCACCAGGTAAAAATAAAGAGAAAAAAAAAGCCTAAAAAAGAAAACAAATGTAGCCACCAGAGCTTGGTAAACTGCAATATATTAAAGGTTTTGTTTAGATATGATGTAAGACCCAACACATTGTAGCAGCTTTGCACCCCTGAAATAAGGTTACAAAAAATGGCAGAGAAGCTGCCCCATTTGTATTGCCAATATCGGTATGGTCTGTTCTATCAGACACCACCTGCCGACAAGTGCATCCTCCCTCCTGAAGTGACAGACAGTTACACAAATTTGACCAACTGCTCCATCGTCCTGGTTTACTGCAGGAGCATGAATGCTGCAGATGGACATCCATAGTGCCCTAGACACCAGCCTAGGTTACCTTGTAAGTGATCCATCTCTGAATCTCACTAACTAAGGGACAGGAAGTTAAGAGACATTTTCACCTTTATCTGTGCTATTCAGTAGACCCTAATAGGGTAATCACCTGCCACGAGCAGGGGATAATTTAAGTAAGCATGAGAGTTTCTTAGGATCAAATCATTTGCTTTTGAACAATCAGAGCTCTTTGTGTATGACCAGTTTGATTTTTTTCTGTAGTTTTCATATGACCATACAGAGTTTCTTTCCAGAAATGGACTTGCGTTTTTCAAAAAATTGAACAGACAATTCATTGTCAAAATGAGTCACAGGAATAATGTGAAAATATTTTTTATGAACTATTATTTCTTAAGTCACTCTTGCTTTCACCACATTCTAAAGAGATCAAAGTTTTACCGACAAAATACCATTTTTCCCAGTGTATTCAGAACTTGCCGTCCCTTACTGGTCTTATCACTCACGCCACTCCATAATGACATTCTGTATACAAAGTAATAGCCGTTAGCTTTGAAGTGCTGGATTAGACCTTGCCAGATCCCAGTCACAAAATAACAAACAATACAGGTTCAGCAGGAGTTCTCATCAGTGATTCATTTTTCAAACCCAATTTCACTGCCACTTACATAAAAAACATTGAACTCATAGTCTCTGGTTAGATAGTGGAGATTTATCTGTTGTCCTAATGACTAGAGAGAGACAGTAAGGAAAATTACATTTTTGAGAGATTATATATGACATTTGTTGGACTGCTTTTATCATTTATTTCAAAGACATCATTGGTTCTGTATATAGTAGGCTGTTTTCTGATGGAAGTTTTCTAATATTTCAGGTAACAGTAGCCAAAACCATTATAGCATAAACGTTGTATATTCTGTATGGCTGAAGAAAATATTGTCAGGTATTTGGGTGTTCTTTTTTTTTTAACAGGTAGTATTTATTGAAAATAATGCACATATATGTTACAGGGAGACCAAGGTCGGGGTGTTCTTTTTAATTATTCTATAAATGTGCTATCTTTCAAAAGGAACCTGTTAATATAGGAAAGATAGGAAAGCTCCCATTACTGAATTGTTTTGAAGATACATGTTTCAGGGCCTTTCCTACTTGTGCTGGGACATTTATATGCAAATGCTTGTTTTGAGTAAATGATTCAATAATTATTGAAGTAAGGAGGAGTATAAAAAGCCCAGAAGCAAGCTCTGGTATTTCTAGCACAACGTATTTCCTGTAACGATTCTGCTTCTCTGTGCCAGAACAGGTGATTAACACATGTTCTTATACAAGCTTATCATTGCCTACTTCTGTATACTTTGGGTAAAAGGACAATGATACAGATCACATTCAGATTGCATGTTATTAACAGCAGTTGGTAAGAATATATTTGGGGAACCTTTTATTTAAATAGAGATTTTATCCTGATTATTGGTAGTAAAATATTAAAGCTCAGGTCCATCTGTTATTTTAGTTTTGCATTGTTGCTGATAAGTTGAATCCTATGCTGATTTTTTAAAATTTCCTGGATGGCCATACATGGATCAGTTTTTTTTTGATCAACCAGCGGGTTGATTGAAAAAAAAAATCTGAACAGATTTCCCCATCCACACAAGCAAGGGTGATGGAAGAATTCTCCCTGCAGTGTTATTGTATTCTAACATTGGGGACTGTCAGAATACACTGATTAGCTGAATGGTTGCAGCACTGATTGAGGGAAATTTTTTCAACAAACTCGTACTTGGGAAGTTGATCATTAGATTGGCTTCTTGAGAATGGGAACGGCCATAGATGGATAATGGCTACATCACCTTCCTAGTGTAGGATCAAATAGTCAGATGATTATTCAGTGTGGTCTCCATTCATATTGCCCACTCTAGTGTGGGAGAGATAGTGAAAGCTGTTAACCTGTGGTGCACCAGTTACAGTGCACATTATTATGTGAGTGTATTTTATTGGCGTTTGGGAATAAAATATGTTTTGAAGTGATTGTTATGCCACATACACATGATCGGAAATGCTGCCATCAAAACTCTGATGAGAGCTTTTTTTCGAAAAATGCGACCGTGTGTATGTTCCATCGGTCTTTTGCTGGCGGAAATCCAGCCAGCAAAAGATTGAGAGCATGTTCTCTATTTTTCGGTCGGGAAAAGTTCCTATCCGAAAATGCGATCATCTGTATGCAATTGGGACGCGCAAAAAATCACGCATGCTCGGAAAAAATTCAACGCATGTTCGGAAGCATTGAACTTCCTTTTTTTGGCTTGTCGTAGTGTTGTATGTCCCTGCGTTCTTGACGGTTGAAAGTTCAGAGAAATTTTGTGTGACCGTGTGTATGCAAGACAAGCTTGAGCGGAATTCCGTCAGAAAAACCATACAAGATTTTTTTTTCGGACGGAAATTCTGCTCGTGTGTACACGGCATAAAGCTTCAATTTTTTTTAAAACAACAAACATGTTATACTTACCTGCTCTGTGCAATGATTTTGCACAGATACTCCTCTTCTCGGGTCCCCTGCCGGCTCGTCTGGCTCCTCTCCCTCACGAGTGCCCCTATAGGAAGCTGCTTCCCATGGGGTCACTGTGTGCTTGATCCCGAGCTCAGCTGTTTGCATCTATTCAGACACATGGCCTGCCCACCCTCCGATCTCTGCTCACAGGTTTTGATTGACAGCAGTAGAAGTCAATGGATCCCGCTGCTCTCAGCCAAGCCTCTGAGAGCAAGGAGAGGGGAAAAGAGCTGCTGCAGACATGCACAGCGCTGGACTGAGATCGGGTTCAGGTAAGTATTTAGGGGGGCTGAGTGGGAAGCCACTATTAAAACGTTTTTTTCCTTAATGTAGAGAATGCTTTAAGGTAAAAAAAAAAATATTACATTTAGAACCACTTTAAAGTTACAGAAAACACTATGATGGCTCTATCTTTTTTACCTTTGAATGTGGTTTGAATATGGTTGACTGTTAACAACAGTATGAATTTTGCACATAGGTCATAATATAAGGTGAGCGGATAAAGGTGAAGATGTGTGTATTATGTAGTGGAATCACAGGAGATATCTTCACGGAGCACGGTTGGAGCTGTTGCAATTGAAAGAAACACAGGATTCTTAGTTATTATATTTTAATTTTTGTTTTGTTTTTTATCTTTTTCATACTTTGACACAAAGTGGCACATGATTGTGAAGTGGAAGGAAAATGATAAATGGTTTTCAATTTTTTTACCAATAAATATTTGAAAAATGGGGCATGCATTGTATTCAAGTGCCCCAGGACGACATCAGATTAGTGACAAGATGCATCGGGAGGAGCGATGTGCTGACTTCACCGCGCTGTTTACATCCCGTTTGTATTGTTGCCGGCCGGCTTAATTTTTTATTGAATTTTGTATACGCTTTGTAAGCGATACTGCTTTTATATTTGAATAAACAACCATCTGGTTTTACCCATAGCGATTTTCCCTGCCCTTTCTTTCTGAGTTGACATTGCCTCAATGCCACTTGTACCGTGTATGGGTCTACAAGCTGTACCTCCAACCCCCTTCCTGACCAAATAGCTTACTACGTCATTTGACCAGACCAGACATCCAAATTCTTTGGCGGAAAAGGCCCTGGCTGGGTATTAGCCACAAGTGTCTAAACTTGTGCAGCTGGTAAGCATGCACTCTGTGTGGTGGTGGATTCAATTTGCTCGTTTCATAAATTCACAAGATTTTCACTGAACTTTTGGATGCTGGTCCCTTCTCCATTGGAGGAACCCTTAAAGTTTTCAATTTTTATTGGAGGACTTTACATAAGTCACATGCTTTACTGTTTGGGACTTTTTTACTTTCTATAATGATTCTTTCAATTACCTTTTATCCATTTATTTTGTTTTATGCTTGCATATTTGGTTAACATGTCACTTTAAAAGCGCTGTCCATTTTTTATCTATTTGTATTCAGCTTCCTTTACTCTGATACCCCTAACTAAAATCTAGTGGAACAAAGAGTCCACCTGTGTATAATTTAATCTCAGTATAAACACAGCTGTTCCGTGAAGCCCTCAGAGGTTTGTTAGAGAACCTTGATGAACAAACAGCATCATGAAGGCCAAGGAACACACCAGACAGGTCAGGGATAAAGCTGTAGAGAAGTTTAAAGCAGGTTAGGTTATAAACAAATATCCCAAGCTTTGAACATCTCACAGAGCACTGTTCAATACATCATCTGAAAAAGAAAAGAGTATGGTACAACTGCAAACCTACCAAGACATGGCCATCCACCTAAACTGACACACCGGGCAAGGAGAGCATTAATCAGAGAAGCAGTCAAGAGGTCCATGGTAACTCTGGAGTAGATGCAGAGATCCACAATTCAGGTGGTAGAATCTGTCCATAGGACAACTGTTAGTCCTGCAAATCTGGAATTTATGGAAGAGTGGCAAGAAGAAAGCTATTGTTGAAAGAAAGCCATAAGAAGTCCCGTTTGCAGTTTGCGAGAAGCCTTGTGGGGGACATAGCAAACAAGTGGAAGAATGTGCTCTGATCAGATAAGACCAAAATTAAACTTTATGGCCTAAAAGCAAAATGCTATGTGTGGCGGAAAACTAACACTGCATATCACCCTGAAAACACCATACCCACCCTGAAACATGGTGGTGGCAGCATCATGTAGTGGGGATGCTTTTCTTTAGCAGAGACAGGGAAGCTGGTCAGAGTTGATGGGAAGATGGATGAAGTCAAATACAGGGTAATTTTAGAAGAAAAGTTAGAGTCTGCAAAAGACTTGAGACTGGGGCAGAGGCTCACTTTCCAGTAGAACAACAAACCTAAACATACAGCCAGAGTTACAATGGAATGGTTTAGATCAAAGCATATTCATGTCTTACAATGGCCCAGTCAAAGTCCAGACCTAAATCCAATTCAGAATCTGTGGCAAGACTTGAAAATTGCTGTTCACAGACACTTTCTGTCCAAAGCTTGAGCTATTTTGCAAAGAATAATGGGCAAACATGTAACTCTCTAGATGTGCAAAGCTGGTAGAGACATCCCCAAAAAGACTTGCAGTTATAATTGCAGCGAAAGGTGGCTCTACAAAGTATTGACTCAGGGGGGGGCTGGATACAAATGCACGCCTCACTTTTCTCATATTTATTTGTAAAAAATGGTAAAAAACATTTATCATTTTCCTTCCACTTCATAATTATGTGCCACTTTGTGTTGGTCTATCACAAAAAATCCCAATAAAATACATTTATGTTTTTGGTTGTAACATGACAAAATGTGGAAAATTTCAAGGGGTATGAATACCTTTTCAAGGCACTGTAACGTTGTAAATAGTTGCGCAGGGGTGATATTTCGTTTTTCACATTTGTTTATATGTATAATGATGTGCAGCCAAAACTGGACTGAGTGCATGTAGACATGAAGTGGCTGAAAGAGGCTGAAGGAGATAATTAAAAAAAAAAAAAAGAAGAGAAAGTAGTACTTTACGAAGAAAAAGGATTAACCAAAAATACAGCTACTCAAAAAAGAAAAATATTTTTACACTGTACTCCCTTGAGCTGGCTTCAGATATTAGTGAACAGACAGATGTGGTTTTTGCTTTAGGAATGTAGGAAGAAGCTGGAGCTGATTGCAGACAGTAAAACAGGGGCTTTACATTTGTGAAGTCTGTGGTACTCTTTTGCCACATTTTGCCACACCATAAGCCTTTACAGAATAAGTTAATTTAATACTGGGGGAATTAGAAACTATTCTTGTTTTACCATTAATTCCTTTATGATATAAACTTTGTCTATTAAATGGCACAGCATTTGTTTAGTTTCACAGAGGCCAAGCCAAAAATATTTCCAATTCCTGGCAACCCAAACATTTTGGGGTTCCTTTAAAAAGAATTGGTAAGGTGGTGGTATTAATAGCAGTATTATTAAATGATTTACAGAGCTAGCAACCGAGGGCTAATGGAGTGGTAATCAACAACTAAAAGGATCATAAAATACATTTCTACTGTGGAAGTTTGAAGGTTGTCTTTGCTAACTCTTCTAAAAATGAGCGTTCTATAGCTTGCTTCAGCACTTTCTAAATCAACTCTTTCTATTCTAAGTCATATTTTGACTTAGAGTATATGTGCAGATTTGGAGTTTTAACTTTACGCAGATTTTCCTGATCGAAATGCTTGTTTTGGGTCAGTGTCTCAAAGTATTGCAGCCACAGACACTCAGGAACCTAGCATTTTTAAGATGTCATCATTGGCAGCTTCTGTGTTTCTCTTAATACAGGTTTCCTTTAAGGGTCACACACTACTTCATTTAAAAATATTTTGTAGTTCCAAGCAGAAGGCAAAGAAGTTAACAGCCAACAGGCAGCTCCTAAGAGCACAGTGTACTTTGCTTCTATGAGAGTGGTTAGCGTGTGTCAGTAAATCTGACCACCATGGAAGAGTTTAGACATCACCTAATGGCAGCACCATCTAGAGCTAAAACACAGCTAACACTTAACTCATTTACTATGCTAACCTTTTCATGAGAGTACGCTCAACATTATCAAGATGTGGGCTCATTTTAACCACCCGGCCTATAGCAAAATGACAGCCAGTCGGTGGTTCAGGTATCCTGACTGGACGTCATATGATGTCTTTCATATTAACAGCGCGGTTGTGCGGCGTGTCAGTTTTACACACCGCAACACAGATCTTGGTAAAAAGCCTCTGATAGAGGCTCTTTACCACGTGATCAGCCGTGTCCGATCACGGCTGAACACAGTGTAAACAGGAAAAGCAGTTTATTGTTCTTTCCTCACTCGCGTCTGACAGGCGCGAGTAGAGGAGAGCCGATCAGCTGCTCTCCTGACAGGGGGTCTGCGCTGATTGATTATCAGCACAGCCCCCCGACGGATGCCCGCCCAGGATCATCAGGGATGCCGCCAGGACCACCAGGGATGCTTATAATGCATGACCACCAGGTATGCGATCCTGGACCACTAGAGATGCCAGACAGTGCCCAGACATGATGCCAATCAATGCCAGTGCCAGTGCCATCAGTGACGCCTATCAGTGCCACCTATCAGTGTCCATCAGTGACATCTATCAGTGCCCATCAGATCTCAACAAAGAAAAACTTTTTTTTTTCAAAATTTTAGGTCTTTAGGCTGATCACCTCCATGCCACGTCGCATTGATACAGTAATTCATGCAAAAGGAGCTCCGACCAAGTATTGAGTGCATACTCTACTGTACATGGACATACTTTTCAGTAAGCCACCATTTCTGTATTAAAAATCTTTTTTTTATTGGTCTTATGTAATATTCTACTATTCGGATATACTGAATTTTGCTGTTTTCACTAGCTGTAAGCCATAATCATCAAAATTAAACGAAATAATGGTTGGAATACATCACTGTGCATAATGCATCTATATATTATCTGAGTTTCACTTTTTGAATTAATTTACTGAAATAAATTAACTTTTTGACGATATTCTCATTTTATGAGATACACTTATGTTTTTATATACCTCATCAGAGGTACATGTTTAAGTTCATGGATCCACATTCATATTTAGATACCTCTCGCTTTTTGTTACAACAAAATCTATCATTAGCCATAAACTTTATTCCAGAGGGATCCCTATTATGTTGAATAGCAAAATGCAATGACAAGCTCACAAATCTTACCTGATATTATAAATATGTTCCCGCAAATGTACCTGCAGTGTCCCTGCAGTCTGCCCGAGATATTGGAGATTATCCATATGCCTGATAATGTTTGCCAGTTTTAAATTATGTAAAATAAGTAGACTTATACCAATTTATCCTATTCTACAGATAGTACACTTCTTACAGGGATACCAGCTTTTTAAATTAAAGTTTCATTCCTGAATTTTTGCAATGGTACAAATCTATTACTTAATTTTAACTGGTTATCATTAGATTCAAAATGTGCTCACTGCTGCACCATGAAGAATTAGCTAAGATGGAGGAGGAGCCGCATATGGAGCCGCATATGTGCATACCTCCCTTTGTGCTGGGAGCGTCCTGCATGGCGCGCTCCCAGCACAGTAACCAGGGTCTCACATAGAGCTATGAGATGATCGGGACCTGGAACATCTGATTCTGGGTCACCTGATCGCTGTGATAGCCTCTGATTGACTATCACAGTGATCAGTCACTGTGAAGCCAGCCCCTGTGTTCTCTATCTCTGTGAATGGATGAGAAAGAGATATTGTATCTTTCTCTGTCCTTGTAGAGATAGGAAACAAAGTGTGTTTAGGGAAAAATAATAATAATAATCATTTAAAATTTAATAAAAAAAAAAATACCTAGATCAAGGTTTGATCTAGGTCAATGCCAGGGTTTGTGTTTGGGTCAATGTCAGGGTCAAAGGTTGAAGTCAAAGGTCAGGGTCAAAGGTCAGGGTCAAAGGTCAGGGTCAAAGGTCAGGGTCAGTATTTTTTTGGATCAGTGTCAGTTAGTGTAAGTGTCAGTGTGTGTTTAGTAGGATAGTAGGTAGGATAGTAAAAAATCAAAATGCGCACTATTGTTTCTGGGCTGTACTACAGGTACATACAACAACTAACATACACATATGTGGTATCGCTGCGATTGTCAGGGGCTTGAGAATTTGTTTTGGGTTGTTCTTTGGTGGTAGGTTATGGTAGTAGCAAGAAATATGCAGCTACATTTAAAAAAATATATATTTTTTTTTACTATTTTGGGCCAGTTTTCCTTTGATAATAATCAGGAGATACCCATTACCATTTACCACCAAATGAAATCCCATTTTGTCCAGAAAAAGACAAGGTATAATCCACCTGGATGCACAAAGTAGTTAGTATGGTTTTACTAACACATGTCAAAGTGGCAAAATTGGGCTTAGGCATTAACATTTGTTTTACCCTTAGGTGCAAAGGGGTTAAATAACATGTCTCAGTATTAATTCAAAAACAAGATAATCATGATTATTTACATAAGTGTACCATCACAAAAGTATGTGATAAATTACATTACAAAGCCTCAATTAATAAACAATTAATAAACATAAAATCATCCAAAATTTAAATATTCAGAGCGCGTATTAAATGTGAATCCAAAAATACTTAAAAATGCATTAATTACTAAATGGAATAACTAGTGCAATAATTACAGATAAAACAAACTTAGAGAGACTACTATAGAGAGAATACTATAATGTGGGAATCACAAATATAGATGATTTTGAAAAACCTACCATTGAAGCACTAGGGTAACACAGCTAACAAAACTGCATACAATTGTGAGAGGCAATAAGAATTGCACAGCAACCCCAGAGATTTCCAAGAAGCAATAATGACTGTGTGGGACTCTAGGGAGTTGGCTGCCAGGTGGAGGCCTGGTGAGTGATAGAATGCAGGTAGGAGTAAGGATTGGTCAGGTTTAGGAAACAGTTGGGTCGACTTACCAGTGGGTAGTTAATGACTCTGATTCATTCTGTAGGCAATTGCACTATGAGGCGAGATGGCTGGAAAAATGTGAATCATCTCATTGCTTACATACTGATGAAGAGGCGGGGTGACACAAAATGTAGTTTGGGGAATAAATACAGAGAAAATGTAATCCTCCAAAGCAGGCTTGTATATACAATATGTTGTTTAACCACTTCAGCCCCGGACCAATTGGCAGCCAAAGGACCAGGCCCCTTTTTGCGATTCGGCACTGTGTCGCTTTAACTGACAATTGCGCGGTCGTGCGATGTGGCTCCCAAACAAAATTGGCGTCCTTTTTTTTCCCACAAATAGAGCTTTCTTTTGGTGCTATTTGATCGCTCCTGCGGTTTTTATTTTTTGCGCTATAAACAAAAATAGAGCGACAATTTTGAAAACAATGCAATATATTTTGCTTTTTGCTATAATAAATATCCCCAAAAAATATATAAAAAAACTTTTTTCTCCTCAGTTTAGGCCGATACGTATTCTTCTACATATTTTTGGAAAAAAAATTTCAATTAGTGATTATTGATTGGTTTGCGCAAAAGTTATAGCGTTTACAAAATAGGGGATAATTTTATAGCATTTTTATAATTTTTTTTTTTACTAGTAATGGCGGCGATCAGCGATTTTTATTGTGACTGTGACATTATGGCGGACACATCGGACATTTTTGACACATTTTTGGGACCATTGTCATTTATACAGCAATCAATGCTATTTAAATGCATTGATTCATGTATAAATGACAGTTGTAGTGAAAGAGTTAACCACTAGGGGGAGGGGAGGGGTTATGGGCTGTGACATGTGTTGTGTTTTTTACATTAGGGGGCGGGGCTGACATCTGACGTCATTGATAGGCTTTCCCGATGACCGGGAACAGCCAATCAATGACAGGCAGAGTAGGAAGCGCGGGGAGAGGTTTGTTTACACATACCTCTCCCCGTTCTTCAGCTCTGTGACCCGATCGCGGTACACCAGCGGCGATCGGGTCCGCTGGTCCCGCGGCCGTGGTCACGGAGCTCCCGACCGGGTTGCGAGCGCACCGCTGGCGTCACGCACGCGACCCAAGGGCAGGCATTTAAAGGATCACGTACAGGTACGTGATTTTGCCTGCCCGTGCCATTCTGCTGACGTATATATGCAGTGGGCGGTCGGGAAGCGGTTAAAGTAAATAGCAGTAGATTGTTGATCAAGGAACACTTTTCCTAAATATAGATGTTCCTGCTTTTAGCCTCGTTTACATGCATTTAGTTGCATTTATAGTGTCTCACAGAATTAGTTTTTCTCTCAATGCAGCTAAACTGGCTGCACTTAAGTGCATGTAAATGCACAGCATGAATAGCACCCTTAAAAACCCTCAATGTGGAGAGATTACCTCTCACTTCCTGTTTTAGCTATGGGACAAGAAGTGAAGGTGACCCCCCCCCCCCCCCCCATGGGACACAGATGGCAAATAAAATAATTAACATACTACAAAAAATGTTAACATAATTTTCAAATCCCATAGGACTTATAGTTTTATAGGAAAAGTATAAAAAAAAAATGTATTCCACACAACAACTAAAACAAAAGAAAAAGTAACAAAAGGAATTATTTGTTAAATCATCAAATCCCTTCAGTAATCATGAAAGTCAGATAAACAATTTAAATACTGAGTCAAATAATTTTCTTATTCAGTGTTTAGTGAAAATAAAAAAGTTTTTATTTGGGGGAATTCTTTGCACATGCTCTAAACCAAGGGTCTCCAAGCCTTCTAAACAAAGGGCTTACTGTCCTTCAGACTTTAGGGTGGCCGGACTGTGGTCCATAGGATTAGAAAATGTTTCAGGCTCGGTGGCCAGTGGGAGTAAATAAGGTGGAGAAATATTGCCCCATTGTTGGTATTAGTGGAAGGAATACTGCCCCATCGTTTGTGTCAAGGGAGGAATAGTGTCCCATCATTGATGTCAGTTGGAGCAATAGTGCCTCCTATCAGTGAGAGGAACAGTGCACCAAGGGCCAGATAAAAACAAGCATAGGGCCGCATTTGGCCTGTGGGCTGCAGTTTGGAAACCGCTGCTCCAAGCTAATCAAGTATATTTCAGTGCAGCCAGCCTATGATATTACTTACAGGACATTACTTGGAACCTGTTGGAGGCAGCTAGCTTTTGGAAGCAGATGTTCCAAAGTAGGCGCAATCATGTCTTCTATTGCAACTTTGTCATTTATGCACTCAAACCTTTATGTATGTGTGTAATATGCCATTAATTAGGCTTTCATTTAGTTAATTTCTGACGTTTTCATATAATAGTCATTGTTGGCATCAAAATTCCTTTTTGTTAGCTGCCAAAATCAGTGCGTGATGCACTAAATATTTTGTTATGTGAACATATAAAATCTTTTAAAATGGCACAGCATTACAAAAAAATATGAGGCGCAACAATACAGAAATAGCAAGATCCACACATGTCAATTAACGGTTTCCTTTTTTTTTTTGTGCAGTAAATGTCACGGTATAGTACCACCATGAATGTAAAATGTCTGGTATTAAAGTTGAACTCTGGGATCGTGCCTACTATTTATTTTTGGTTCCCACTCTCCATGCTCAATTAACTTGCAGTACATTTTGGTAACCAATGCCTTACTTTTCAAAGAAAATTTTTATATTATTCCCTGCGATGTAATTCTCTGTGTTAGAACAATGCGCTGTTCTTGGGTGCAGAGATGTAAGTATATGTGCAAGCTATATGTCATATCTGAGGGTAAACCAAGCACTTGTTGACCACAAATGTTGTGGTCAGTTCCCTGTCAGAGGTGTATGTGTTTGCGTGGGTGGATGGGTCTGGGAGGAATTTGGGGTCATAATGTAAAATAAATTTCACTATAACCATAATAATAAATATATACGTGTATATATATATATATATGTGTGATCTTTTGATGTTTTTAATAATTGATAAAATATTATTCAATACACAGCTGCCAATCAATGGAAGTGAGTGGTTTGCGTCCATGTGCTGTGCCAATGATACCAGCCCTACAGAAGGAAGCTTGACATTATCACACTTCCTTCCCTTTTTTTCTATTTATATGTTTTATTTTATCCTTTAGCAAAGCATACAGAACAGTTAACAAGACTGTAACATCAGATACAAAAAAACATATAAGAGTGGAGTCCATAAGGGTTTAAATACAAAAGTAGGACAACTGAGTAGGGATGAGCCGAACACCCCCCCCCTTCGGCTCGCACCAGAACCCGCGAACGGACCTAAAGTCCGTGCGAGCTTTAGAACCCTATTAGTTATAATGGATGCGAAC
Source organism: Lithobates sylvaticus (assembly GCA_028564925.1). Classification (NCBI taxonomy): domain Eukaryota; kingdom Metazoa; phylum Chordata; class Amphibia; order Anura; family Ranidae; genus Lithobates; species Lithobates sylvaticus. The sequence continues at coordinate 334,270,201 of CM053027.1, forward strand.
GTTCGAAATTAAAAGTGCTCATTTTAAAGGCTAATATGCATGTTAATGTCATAAAAAGTGTTTGGGGACCTGGGTCCTGCCCCAGGGGACATGTATCAATGCAAAAATTTTTTTTTAAAAACGGCCGTTTTTTCAGGAGCAGTGATTTTAATAATGCTTAAATTGAAACAATAAAAGTGTAATATTCCTTTAAATTTCGTACCTGGGGGGTGTCTATAGTATGCCTGTAAAGGGGCGCATGTTTCCCGTGTTTAGAACTGTCTCTGCGCAAAGTGTCATTTTTGAAAGTAAAAAAGCTATTTAAAATCACTCGCGGCTAATGTTAATTCACGGCTCCCGTAACACAGAGAACAGTGATTCATTGAAACTCATTCATAAAAAAAAGTCATTGATAAAAAAAAAAAAAAAATGAAAAAAAAAAAGCGTAGGGGTCCCCCCAAATTCAATAACCAGGCCCTTCAGGTCTGGGATGGATATTAAGGGGGATCCCAGCCAAAAAAAAAAAAAAAAAATGGCGTAGGGTCCCCCTCAAAATCCATACCAGACCCTTGAGGTCTGGTATGGATTTTAAGGGGAACCCTAGCCAAAAAAAATGGCGTGGGGTCCCCCTCAAAATCCATACCAGACCCTTATCCGAGCACGCAACCTGGCAGGCCGCAGGAAAAGAGGGGGGGACGAGAGCGGCCCCCCCTCTCGCCTGAACCGTACCAGGCCACATGCCCTCAACATTGGGAGGATGCTTTGGGGGTCTAAGACCCCTAAAGCACCTTGTCCCCATGTTGATTAGGACAAGGGCCTCTTCCCCACAACCCTGGCCGGTGGTTGTGGGGGTCTGCGGGCGGGGGGCTTATCGGAATCTGGAAGCCCCCTTTAACAAGGGGACCCCCAGATCCCGCCCCCCCCCCTGTGTGAAATGGTAAGGGGGTACAAAAGTACCCCTACCATTTCACCAAAAAAGTGGCAAAAATGGTAAAAAGGACAGGAGACAGTCTTTGACAATTCCTTTATTAAAATCTTCTTTCTTCTTTCTTCATCCTTCGGATTCTTCATCTTCTCCTTCCTTCATCTTCTTCCATCTTCTTCTTCCATTTTCTTCTTCCTCCGATCCGCTTCTTCTTGCGCTGGTCTTCTCGTCCTTCTCGTCCGGCATCTTCTTCCGTCGGCGTCGGCGTCGGTGTCGGTGTCTTCTTGGGCCGCTCCGCGCAATGGGAGGCTCCCGCTGTGTGAGGCTCCGCTCCATCTGACAGGTCTTTTAAAACGGAGGGCACCTGGTGACCCCGCCCCCCTCTGACATCATGGGGAAAGCCATCATGGAATTCCCCATGACGTCCCTGTGCGTCAGAGGGGGCGGGGTCACCAGGTGCCCTCCATTATAAAAGACCTGTCAGACGGAGCGGAGCCTCACACAGCGGGAGCCTCCCATTGCGCGGAGCGGCCCAAGAAGAGACAGAGACACCGACGCCGACGCCGACGGAAGAAGATGCCGGACGAGAAGGACGAGAAGACCAGCGCAAGAAGAAGCGGATCGGAGGAAGAAGAAAATGGAAGAAGAAGATGGAAGAAGATGAAGGAAGGAGAAGATGAAGAAACCGAAGGATGAAGAAAGAAGAAAGAAGATTTTAATAAAGGAATTGTCAAAGACTGTCTCCTGTCCTTTTTACCATTTTTGCCACTTTTTTGGTGAAATGGTAGGGGTACTTTTGTACCCCCTTACCATTTCACACAGGGGGGGGGGCGGGATCTGGGGGTCCCCTTGTTAAAGGGGGCTTCCAGATTCCGATAAGCCCCCCGCCCGCAGACCCCCACAACCACCGGCCAGGGTTGTGGGGAAGAGGCCCTTGTCCTAATCAACATGGGGACAAGGTGCTTTAGGGGTCTTAGACCCCCAAAGCATCCTCCCAATGTTGAGGGCATGTGGCCTGGTACGGTTCAGGCGAGAGGGGGGGCCGCTCTCGTCCCCCCCTCTTTTCCTGCGGCCTGCCAGGTTGCGTGCTCGGATAAGGGTCTGGTATGGATTTTGAGGGGGACCCCACGCCATTTTTTTTGGCTAGGGTTCCCCTTAAAATCCATACCAGACCTCAAGGGTCTGGTATGGATTTTGAGGGGGACCCTACGCCATTTTTTTTTTTTTTTTTTGGCTGGGATCCCCCTTAATATCCATCCCAGACCTGAAGGGCCTGGTTATTGAATTTGGGGGGACCCCTACGCTTTTTTTTTTGTTTTTTATTAATGAATGACAGCTCTCTGTGTTACAGGAGCCATCAATTCATTAGCCGCGAGTGATTTAAATAGCTTTCTTCCTGCAAAAATGACACTTTTTTGCAGGGAAAGTTCTAAGCACAGGAAACCTGCCCTCCTTCACAGGCTACCTATAGACACCCCCCCCCAGATGTGATACTGCAATGCTGTTCTAACAGCATGCACACACATATCCCCAGAAATAAAGAACATATTGTTGTCAGCAGTCAGCAGCACACTGACACGCTGACACTGTGAGTGAAACATAATATGCGAGGCCGCCGCCGCGGCGGCCTCTTATACCGTGGGGCGTGTATTAAAGCCCCTGAGCTATAATTGGCTACAGGCATCCTGCCTGTAGCCAATTATGGCTCTCCTCGCTGCCGGCGCTGTGATTGGCCAAGCATGCGGGGTCACAGTGCATGCTTGGCCAATCATCAGCCAGCATTGCACTGCGCGGGCCGCAATGCATTGCGGGGCCGCTCGCATCACACGAATTTGATGCGAGCGGCCCCAATAGTTCTGGGCTCGCCGAGCGAGCGAACACCCGGTGCTCGATTCGAACATGGGTTCGAATCGAACACCGGGCTCATCCTTACAACTGAGTAATAATATTATAGTTTCCTTATGGATAGGAGGCAGATACATTTCTTTAACCCTGTATACTCCAACTTATTTTTCAAACAACGTTTTTTTTGGGAGGTCCAGAATGACTAAAACTAAGAAGAATAAGCGAAGAGAGGCCAGGAAAGGCAATCTAGGTCGAGAGAGAGGAGAGCGAGAAATGGAGAAAAGAAGGTAAGGGAAAGAGGGAGAAAAAGAAAGAGGAAGGGGGTAGGATAATGGGGGGTTGAGAGAATGGAGCCCATACACAAGACTGAAAGCATATTAATGAGGGCATTACACATTTGGGAACAGAAAATGGAATGTGACCTCTAGTGAGATGTTGCCTGTGTGATCAGGGTAGTTAGATGTGTGGCATATTCCCTTGGGTACTGGAAATAATGCCAATAATACCACATTTTACAGAACTGTTCATCTTTACATTTCAGAGTCACGGTTAGGTGTTCCATGGCATTGATCTTCTTTACCACTGCGTTTTATTGGCCAATTGCGGGATGTAGACCTTAGTGCCATTGAGTAAGTGAATCAAGAGGAATCTCTTACAGTGGTGTGAAAAAGTGTTTGCCCCCTTCCTCATTTCCTGTTCCTTTGCATGTTTGTCACACTTAAGTGTTTCGGAACATCAAACCAATTTAAACAATAGTCAAGGACAACACAAGTAAACACAAAATGCAATTTGTAAATGAAGGTGTTTATTATTAAAGGTGAAAAAAAATCCAAACCATCATGGCCCTGTGTGAAAAAGTGATTGCCCCCTAAACCTAATAACTGGTTGGGCCACCCTTAGCAGCAACAACTGCAACCAAGCGTTTGCGATAACGTGCAATGAGGCTTTTACAGCGTCCTGGAGGAATTTTGGCCCACTCATCTTTGCAGAATTGTCCTAATTCAGTTACATTAGAGGGTTTTCGAGCATGAACGGCCTTTTTAAGGTCATACCACAACATCTCAATAGGATTCAGGTCAGGACTTTGGCTAGGCCACTCCAAAGTCTTCATTTTGTTTTTCTTCAGCCATTCGGTGGTGGACTTGCTGGTGTGTTTAGGATCATTGTCCTGCTGCAGAACCCAAGTTCGTTTCAGCTTGAGTACATGAACAGATGGTCGGACATTCTCCTTCAGGATCTCTTGGTAGACAGCAGAATTCATAGTTCCTTTTATCACGGCAAGTCTTCCAGGTCCTGAAGCAGCAAAACAGCCCCAGACCATCACACTACCACCACCATATTTTACTGTTGGTATAATGTTCTTTTTCTGAAATGCAGTGTTCCTTCTACGCCAGATATACTTGGACACACACCTTCCAAAGAGTTCCACTTTTGTCTCATCGGTCCACAGAATGTTGTCCCAAAAGTCTTGGGGATCATCAAGATGTGTTGTGGAGAAATTGAGACGAGCTTTGATGTTCTTTTTGCTCAGCAGTGGTTTTCTCCTTGGAACTCTGCCATGCAGGCCATTTTTGCCCAGGCTTTTCCTGATGGTGGAGGCATGAACGCTGACCTTAACTGAGGCAAGTGAGGCCTGCAGTTCCTTGGACGTTGTTGTGGGGTCTTTTGTGACCTCTTGGATAAGTCGTCGCTGCGCTCTTGGGGTAATTTTGGGCGGCCGGCCACTCCTGGGAAGGTTCACCACTGTTCCATGTCTTCGCCATTTGTGGATAATGGCTCTCACTGTGGTTCGCTGGATTCCCAAAGCTTTGGAAATGGCTTTATAACCCTTTCCAGACTGATAGATCTCAATTACTTTCTTTCTCAATTGTTCCTGAATTTCTTTGGGTCTCGGCATGATGTGTAGCTTTTAAGGATCTTCTGGTGGACCTTACTGTGTCAAGCAGCTCCTATTTAAGTGATGCCTTGATTGTGAACAGGTGTGGCAATAATCAGGCCTGGGTGTGGCTAGAGAAATTGAACTCAGGTGTGGACAACCACAGTTATAGTATGTTTTAACAAGGGGGGCAATCACTTTTTCACACAGGGCCATGACGGTTTGGATTTTTTTTCACCTTTAATAATAAACACCTTAATTTACAAATTGCATTTTGTGTTTACTTGTGTTGTCCTTGACTATTGTTTAAATTGGTTTGATGTTCCGAAACACTTAAGTGTGACAAATATGCAAAGGAACAGGAAATGAGGAAGGGGGCAAACACTTTTTCACACCACTGTATATCTGCGCCTCGAGAGTGGAATAACATGAAATAAAGTTTTTGGACAAACCTACACAGATACTGAATATCAGTAAGTTTATGGATCAACCTCCACACATAGTCCCAAAAAGGACGTATAAGGGGGTATCACCAAAAAATGTTTAGCAAGAAGCAGGTTTTCTGCTGACAATGCAAACACACAAAAAAGGTAAAACCAAAGAGAAAATTTTATGGAGGAGTGTGGGAGTCTTGTACCAATGCACCAACAGTTTATATTCTGTCTCTTGATATCTGCTGGAGATGGAGGATCGGTGAACAAAGAAAAGGACACAGTTCCTCTGTTTGCTTCTCAAGGTCCTATCCAGGTCACGCTTCCACTTCTGCAGAAAGGTGGTGACATATTCCTCAGAAAGTTTGTTGATCAGAGAATAGGAAATCAACTGTATGACATAGCAGGGACGTGTTCAGACAGTATTGATCCAATGGTATTCTTTGCACAATTGGATAGTACAGTATTTAGAAAATGTTGTATTCGCATACTTCGCCAGTATTCCAGTGGAGGAGAAAGCATATCTTGGATCTCAGGAATTGACTGCCAATGTCCCTCATGCAAAAAATGATGAACCATGAACTGGTTAGTCAGGAGAAAGGCCTTGAACTTTGCATCCAGCAAACCAAGGATGATTTCATGGGCTCAAATCATTGCAGACATAAGTGTAAAAGAGTGATGAGAAGCTGCTAGACATCCTGCCTTGGCCAAGACAGACAGGGTAGTTCCTATCAAGGGGTGAGATTTCACATCAGGCGGTCGAGATGAGGTCTGCCATGGGAGATTCTGGTAGTGGGGACATATCTTGCCAAAACCACACCCATCCCTTCTCAGTGACATGTTTAATCCAGTCTAATGTTCGTGAATTCATTGCAAGGTAAATGTTTAGGGCCTCCAACTTGTGTGCATTAATTTTGCAATTAGAAATACGCACATACACATGCAGTTCCTGTAAGTGATTTGGAATAGTTATTTCAGGGCACGTTACAAAAAATTAACAGTCATCAGCATATGGCGTGACCAAGCTATAATGAAGCTTTAAGTTTACCACCCTGTATGTATCATCTCTAGCGTCCCTATTTCCAGTCCTCAAGGTGCCCCAACAGGTCACGTTTTCAGGCTTTCCATTATTTTGTACAGGTGATTTGTTCAATTTCACTGCCTTAGTAATTACCACAGCCATTTCATCTGAGGGAAATCCTGAAAACATGACCTGTTGGGTCACCCTGAGAACTGGAGTTGAGAAGCACTGCAGTAGGGCATTGCATGAATGAACCAAGCGGGGTACTAGAAGAACAGAGAGAGTATGGTAATAGAGCAAGGGAAAACCATCAGGGCCAGGCGTCCAACCTGTCTCCATGTGTGGCTGAATTGAGGTACGGAGGCATTCATCAATTGCTGATAATTGAGTATGCGGTTCTGACATAGCTGGGCTATTAGGTATATTATTAAGTTTCCCATTATATTCAATATCATATCATATATTCAATGTATCAATGCAAAAAAAGTTTTTAAAACAATCGTTTTAAAAGGAGCAGTGATTTTAATGATGCTTAAAGTGAAACAATAAAAATTAAATATTCCTTTAAATATTTTGCCTGGGGGGCCCCCTTAGTCTACCTGTAAAGTGGACATCTGTGCTATGTATAGAACATGCTGCAGCAATAATGACATTTCTAAAGGAAAAAATTTAATTTGAACTTGCTCGCGACTGTAATGTTTTGCCGGCTCCCGGGAATATAAATTAAAAAAAACTAAAATAAAAAACAGCAAGGTTTTTTTTTTTTACAAATGGCGTATCCATACCAGACCCTTATCAGAGCATGCAGCCTGGCAGGTCAGGAAAAGAGGGGATGAGCGAGCACCCCCCCCCCCCCACCCGTCAGATCAGGTAATATGTCAGAAATGCAAACCTTTATATAATGATTACATCTTGGATCAAAAAGATCCATACAATTGCATATAAATAAAAAAGAAAAAACTCACATTGAAAATACACCAAGTAGGGGGACGTTCCAGTACAATTTAAAAGAAACGGCTGGGAGGAGGAGCTTCTTCACTTCTATAGCCTCAAAGGAGGTCGATTGAATATCAGTGGTATACAGATGCCTAATCAGCTAAATGGAGCTCAATGGTTGCTCCAAAGGCTGGGTAGAGTGCATCTGTCCCCACAAGGGGGGAGTGATCGCTGAGGGGGGCGCTTGTAGAGCAACACTGGGGTCGGGAAATATGAAGAGAGAACCCTACAAGATGAAACATAAATATATATCAAAACAATAAGTAAATACCTTTAAATGTTAAAGAGCATATAAAACACTAATTTATACCTGTTGGTGGCTCTTAACTTGTTGCGCCCTGATTTAAATGTCTCCAAATTTGGAGGGTATCGACCAATGGCTCTAGAAAGAAATTATCAAAGAGGCGTTGGTATAATGGATGGATGAGCGAATGCTCCCCCCATACAAACACTAATGTATCCTTGAATTTTAGTCTCAAATAATTTTCAGAGTTGCAGATAGCAATGTATGTCTATGGGATAGATGAATCTCCCGTATTCTAAGGGGGAGTGAATAGTTTATATGGAGCATGAGTGAGAATCAAATATATGGCCCATATACCACTATATTTAAATAGCGAGAGCAAAAAATTCCAAAGAAGAGGGGGGGGGGGTTTTCATAATTAGTAGTGACTCTGCACTAATTGTAATGCAGAGAAGGGGGGACGTAAAAGGAAGGAGAAATTTTTTTCAATGAAGGTAGAAATAAATGTAAAGGAAATTAATTACCTTAAATCCACAGAGCGCTGTTTGCCTCCTCCTCAGTCTGACGGTTGCAGATTCTGAGTGGGGCAAACAGCGTACATATATATGAGCTCAAACCCTGCAGTCAGCTGTACCGAGTACAGCTGATTACTGCAGGGTGTAGGGACTACGAGTCTCTCTAGACCCGGCCCCCCGAGTGCTGCGCGCGCACCCGGGTCCCGCGCACCAATGAATGGTTGCGCAACGTGACCCGGGCACGCCCACAGCTCCCGCCGGCACGATCAGCTTCACCGGCGAACAGCGCATGCTCGCCGGGTGAAGCAATATGGAGTCCCGGCGTCAAATGACGCCGGGAACTCCTACATTGCCGTCACGTCCATAGAAAGTGGGCGCGACGGCTGGGCGTGCCGGGCGGCCTACTGGGCGTCCCCTAAAAGGTACAGCGATCAATGTATATGAGATGTTGTAATATTAAGCTGGAAACTCCTTCGTCCAGGCGCCTCGTAGTATGGAATATATTCTGGGAACAGAGAATGGAAGGGGGGAGGTATGTCATGAATTACAATTAGGAAGACAGCAGTAATTGACATCTTTACATGGAAAACAATAAAAGCATATTCTTACATGGAAATCCAACAAAGGTTGGGGGTGGAAACTGGTCGCATGCAAAATTGCATTACCAGCGGTTGGTTTCCTATACAATTTCGTAAGTAGTTTGCCTCCTTCACCTTTATAGATCTCCACATCTAGAAATGCAATACTGCTTGGATTGTGTGACATAGTGAAGTTTAAGTTGAAATCGTTCTTATTCATCCTGAAAAGACATTGCTCGAGTAGATGTAGGGGGCCGTCCCAGACGATGAAGATGTCGTCGATGTACCGGTACCACCCCAGAATGTGGTCCGTGTACATCGACAAGTCTTCATCGTCCAGGAACATCTGCTCCCACTCCCCCAGGTACAGGTTGGCGTACGATGGGGCACAACAAGTCCCCATCGCCACCCCCTGCACCTGGAGGTAGTGGGAGCCGTTAAAAGTAAAAACGTTATGTCCTAAGATGAATTCAAGCAGGGAAATTATAAAGTCGCCGTAGGGTGGATCAACTTCCCTATCCTTCCTCAGAATGTGTTTGATTACCGCTATACCTCTATCATGGGGTATGGAGCTATAAAGCGCCTCAACATCAATAGTAACCAGAAGTGTATATTCTGGTATGAGGAGGTTATCTAAGGTTACTATTGATGTTGAGGCGCTTTATAGCTCCATACCCCATGATAGAGGTATAGCGGTAATCAAACACATTCTGAGGAAGGATAGGGAAGTTGATCCACCCTACGGCGACTTTATAACTTCCCTGCTTGAATTCATCTTAGGACATAACGTTTTTACTTTTAACGGCTCCCACTACCTCCAGGTGCAGGGGGTGGCGATGGGGACTTGTTGTGCCCCATCGTACGCCAACCTGTACCTGGGGGAGTGGGAGCAGATGTTCCTGGACGATGAAGACTTGTCGATGTACACGGACCACATTCTGGGGTGGTACCGGTACATCGACGACATCTTCATCGTCTGGGACGGCCCCCTACATCTACTCGAGCAATGTCTTTTCAGGATGAATAAGAACGATTTCAACTTAAACTTCACTATGTCACACAATCCAAGCAGTATTGCATTTCTAGATGTGGAGATCTATAAAGGTGAAGGAGGCAAACTACTTACGAAATTGTATAGGAAACCAACCGCTGGTAATGCAATTTTGCATGCGACCAGTTTCCACCCCCAACCTTTGTTGAACTCCATACCCTATGGACAATTCCTGAGAATTAGGCGGAATTGCGCCGACGATCAAATCTTTAAACAAGAGGCAGATAACCTACGTGATCGCCTTTTGGAAAGGGGCTATTCACATGCCTCTTTAAAAAGGGCATACCAACAAGCCTGTATACGCAATAGGGACCAGCTACTATATTCAAAAAAACCTAAAAACGACAGCAACCCCCTCAGGATCATATCAAGGTTCAACAACCAGGAACAACAAATTAGGAAAATTGTACAGAAGTATTGGCACCTCCTTACTGAAGACCCCACATTAGGTCCATATGTCACTGAAAAACCTCTTTTTACCTTTAAAAGAGCTACCTCTCTGAGAGATCAGATCACTAGCAGTGAATTCAATAGAGATAGGAAAACCCACTGCAAATATAAAGGTACATTTAGATGTGGATCTTGCAGATATTGTAGATTCATGTGGGTGGAAAAAAACCCTAAATTACCTGATGGTAGTATATTCAGGGCGAGACACTTTGCGAACTGTAAGACCCTAGGAGTCATATACCTATTGAAATGCGAATGCTCATGCTTTTACATAGGGAAGACGAAACTAGAATTCTGGAAAAGGGCGTACAGACACATTCACAGTATGCGGATGTGTGATCCTGATCTCCCCCTTGGGAGACACACAACAATTGTCCATGAGGGCAAATTCCCCAAAATCAAATTCCTTATTCTCGACCGCATCCACCCTAATCCAAGGGGGGGTGATTGGAACAAAATCCTTCTCCAATTGGAATCACGCTGGATTTTTAAACTAAGGGCCAATCAAGCCCCTGGCTTGAATGAAGCAATTTGGTTTAAACCCTTCCTAGAGGGTTTCTCATCCGGAGGGATGGAAAAATAATTACCTTAAAGAACTTTCATCACATTTTGGATTCAAATATTTCCAGCACTTATTTTATAATCCAGCCCCTCATTGACATGTTATACACATATGATACGTGATGCACATTTTTAAATACATGCGATGACTGCATGATGTCATCAACATCAGGACATCCACCCTGCCTGCATACTGTTTTTTGAATGTGCCTGTGCAACCTCCCCTCAATGCAGTTTAAAAAGAAATAATTCTTTTAGATATGCCTACATCATGGCTACTCTGTATACATCATACGACATTACAATAATACATGCAAAGTGTTTTTCTTTTCCCTTTATGTGACTTCATGTTCTCCTGTTGTGTATATTCATTGATTTCCATGTAAGAATATGCTTTTATTGTTTTCCATGTAAAGATGTCAATTACTGCTGTCTTCCTAATTGTAATTCATGACATACCTCCCCCCTTCCATTCTCTGTTCCCAGAATATATTCCATACTACGAGGCGCCTGGACGAAGGAGTTTCCAGCTTAATATTACAACATCTCATATACATTGATCGCTGTACCTTTTAGGGGACGCCCAGTAGGCCGCCCGGCACGCCCAGCCGTCGCGCCCACTTTCTATGGACGTGACGGCAATGTAGGAGTTCCCGGCGTCATTTGACGCCGGGACTCCATATTGCTTCACCCGGCGAGCATGCGCTGTTCGCCGGTGAAGCTGATCGTGCCGGCGGGAGCTGTGGGCGTGCCCGGGTCACGTTGCGCAACCATTCATTGGTGCGCGGGACCCGGGTGCGCGCGCAGCACTCGGGGGGCCGGGTCTAGAGAGACTCGTAGTCCCTACACCCTGCAGTAATCAGCTGTACTCGGTACAGCTGACTGCAGGGTTTGAGCTCATATATATGTACGCTGTTTGCCCCACTCAGAATCTGCAACCGTCAGACTGAGGAGGAGGCAAACAGCGCTCTGTGGATTTAAGGTAATTAATTTCCTTTACATTTATTTCTACCTTCATTGAAAAAAATTTCTCCTTCCTTTTACGTCCCCCCTTCTCTGCATTACAATTAGTGCAGAGTCACTACTAATTATGAAAACCCCCCCCCCCCTCTTCTTTGGAATTTTTTGCTCTCGCTATTTAAATATAGTGGTATATGGGCCATATATTTGATTCTCACTCATGCTCCATATAAACTATTCACTCCCCCTTAGAATACGGGAGATTCATCTATCCCATAGACATACATTGCTATCTGCAACTCTGAAAATTATTTGAGACTAAAATTCAAGGATACATTAGTGTTTGTATGGGGGGAGCATTCGCTCATCCATCCATTATACCAACGCCTCTTTGATAATTTCTTTCTAGAGCCATTGGTCGATACCCTCCAAATTTGGAGACATTTAAATCAGGGCGCAACAAGTTAAGAGCCACCAACAGGTATAAATTAGTGTTTTATATGCTCTTTAACATTTAAAGGTATTTACTTATTGTTTTGATATATATTTATGTTTCATCTTGTAGGGTTCTCTCTTCATATTTCCCGACCCCAGTGTTGCTCTACAAGCGCCCCCCTCAGCGATCACTCCCCCCTTGTGGGGACAGATGCACTCTACCCAGCCTTTGGAGCAACCATTGAGCTCCATTTAGCTGATTAGGCATCTGTATACCACTGATATTCAATCGACCTCCTTTGAGGCTATAGAAGTGAAGAAGCTCCTCCTCCCAGCCGTTTCTTTTAAATTGTACTGGAACGTCCCCCTACTTGGTGTATTTTCAATGTGAGTTTTTTCTTTTTTATTTATATGCAATTGTATGGATCTTTTTGATCCAAGATGTAATCATTATATAAAGGTTTGCATTTCTGACATATTACCTGATCTGACATTTTTCTATACACAATAGGAATGATGTTATAGTCTCACCTTTGAGGAAGGAGTAAAGCATTTATATCCGAAACGCGTCAGTGTGAGAACTTGACACAAAATGTATTATTAGCTTGTACTATACCAAGTTTTGCTGCAATATGTTCCAGGTTTTTATATTGTCATACATGTGAAACTCTTTATTTTTGGATGATTTTGCATCTTTTGTAATAAACGTTTTTCCTATTTTCAACAATTTTTAATTTTATTTGGGGTTACATATTTCACGCCTTAAAAGTCCAACCCATAGGGGATCCTCCCTCAATTCTCTCTACTATAGGATGTGGCGTAAACTGTAAAACTTTTTTCCCCTTGAGTATGATATACTCCTGTGTGTCCCTTGTCTAGCCTACATTTTTCTCTTTAACAAGGGGGACCCCAGATCCTGACCCCTATGTGAATGGTTATTGGGTACATCGTACCCCTACCCATTCACCAAAAACCTGTCAAAAAGTAATAACCACAAGTCCTTTATCAAAAAAGAAAAAAAATTGTTTCCCTCGATGTAATCCATCTTCAATCACTCCGCCTGCAAAAATAGAAAATAAAACCCACCATCATCTCTTGGGAGGGCTCCGGCCATCTGCTTCCTCTCTGCTTTGACAGCTCTTATATAGGCAAGGAGCGGGTCCACTTGGTTACGTCACCCTGTGGCACTGCCCCCTTGGGGGGACATCACATGATGTCAGAAGGGGCGGTGTCCCTGGGTGGCGTAGCCAGGTGGCCCCGCCCCTTTCCTGTATAACAGCTGTCAAAGCAGAGAAGAGGCAGATGGCCAGAGGCCTCCCAAGAGATGACAGCGTATTTTTGTTTTGTTTTTTAAATTTTTGTGGGCGGTGTGATTGACAATGGATTACATTGAGGGACATTATTTTTTTTAATCAAGAGCTTGTCAAAAACTGTTTCCTGTGCTTATTACTTTTTGACACTTTTTTGGTGAATGGGTAGGGGTACGATGTACCTGATACCCATTCACTTAGGGGGGCCAGGATCTGGGGCCCCCCCTGTTAAAAGGGGCTTTCAGATCCTGATAAGCCCCCTGTTTGCAGACCCCCGACAACCACAGCCCAGGGTTATCGGGAAGAGGCCCTTGTCCCCATCAACATGGGGACACCTTTTGCGGCTATCACAGCTCCAAGTTGCTTTGGATAAGTCTCTATGAGCTTGCCACACCTTACCACTGGGATTTTTGCCCATTCCTCCTTGCAAAACTGCTCCAGCTCAAGTTGGATGGTTTGTGCTAGTGAACAGCAATCTTTAAGTCTGATCACAGATTTTCTATTGGATTGAGGTCTGGGCTTTGACTAGGCCATTCCAACACATTTACATTTCCGTTTCCCCTTAATCCACTCAAGTGTTGCTTTAGCAGTGTGTTTGGGGTCGTTGTCCTGCTGGAAGGTGAACCTCTGTCCTAGCCTCAAATCACACACAGAATGGTACAGGTTTTGCTCAAGAATATCCCTGTATTTAGCACCATCCATCTTTCCCTCAACTCTGACCATTTTCCCATTCCCGACTTCTGATGGTGTTCTTTGGGTGATGTGATGTGTTGGGTTTGCGCCAGACGTAGCGTTTTCTTTGATGGCCAAAAAGTTCAATTTTAGTCTCATCAGACCAGAGCACCTTCCTCCATACATTTTGGGAGTCTCCCACATGCCTTTTCGCAAACTCAAAACGTGCCATTTTGTTTTTTGCTGAAAGTAATGGCTTTCTTCTGGCCACTCTGCCATAAAGCCCAACTCAATGGAGAGTATGGCTTATTGTCGTCCTATGTACAGATACTCCAGTCTCTGCTCCTCCAGGGTTACCTTAGGTCTCTGTGCCTCTCTGATTATTGCCCTCCTTGTCCGGTCCATGGGTTTTGGTGTCTCTTGGCAGGTTAGCCATGTTCTTTCCATTTGGTTATGATAGATTTGATGGTGCTTCTAGAGATCATTAAATATTTGGATATTTTTTTTATAACCTAACCCTGACTTGTGCTTCTCAACAACATTGTCCCTTACTTGTTTGGAGAGTTCATTGGTCTTCATGGCAGTGTTTGGTTAGTGGTGCCTCTTACTTAGGTGTTGCAGCCTCTGGGGCCTTTCAAAAAGGTGTTTATATGTAATGACAGATCATGTGACACTTAGATTGCACGCAGGTGGACATCATTTCACTAATTATGGGACTTCTGAAGGTAATTGGTGGCACCAGAGCTTTTTATGGGCTTAATAACAAAGGGGGTAAATACATACGCACATGCCAATTATCTGTTTTTTTTCCTGAAAAATTGTTTTTATGTATATATTTTTCTAATTTTACTTCACCAACTCAGACTATTGTGTTCTGATTCATCACATATAATTCAGATTTAAAAACAAAGTGGAACCAAAGGCTGTAATGTAACAAAATAGGTAAAAAACCAAAGGGTGTGAATATTTTTGCAAGGCACTGTCGGTACTGTGTGGTAGTGTAATAGGCTGCAAACAGGTACTCCGGGACTCTGGTGGTCTGCAGGAGGAAGGAAGTGTTTTCCTGCTGGTGCCATTTTACAATGCTCTGGTAGGGAAGTGGTTAAAATCCATACCAGACTTAAAGGGTCCCCCCACGCCATTTTTTCCCCAATTTGTTTAAATTTAGATACTTTTTTTACAATATTTTTTCTCAATTTAGCTCTCAGCAGCCTTAACAACCTATTCACTGTGCGCTCAGCGGGCGAACATCCCACTACTGCACTCGCCCCAAACTGTTCGCCCATCTCTAGTGGTGCCTGAACACTGTAACCCCTCACAGTTACTCTTGCTGGGCGCAGGAATAGGCCCTGCTGTTAAAAATTTGAAAAAAAATGAAATGACATGCACCTGTCAAACAGGTGCAAAGAAATTGGGCCTCTTCTGCATGTTGTGGCTCAATAACACGACCTGCACCGGAAAAAAAGTAGAGGCGTGCTCTGCCTGCAGAGGATGCACCATGTCCGTGACCACCACTTTCACTGTTAACACTTTTGCCCTCTTTTAGTGGCCTGTGAGTGTCTGCCTCTCTTTGTTGGCCTTTCGGACATGATGAGGATTTTAAGGGGGGATTTTTTTTATAACTTTTTATTATAGAGCGTGGGATGGAAATATGGTGCAATACTTTTGTGCTTGGTGCACTATAAACCGTTTTATTATTGATTTTTATTTTTCGGTGGGGAATTTTATAGCTTTTTATTATAGAGTGTGTAATGGAAATATGGTGCTTGGGTGTAATACTTTTGTGCTTGGTGCAGTATAAACAGTTTTATTTTTTTTTTTTCATTTTTTGGGGGGGATTTTTATAACTTTTTATTATAGTGTGGGATGCAAATATGGTGCTTGGGTGCAAAACTTTTGTACTTGGTGCATACCGTTTTATTATAGTTTTTTTAAATAAAGAAATTAAGGGTGCAGCAATTATGGAGATTTTTTTTTACTGCTGCTGCTGCTGCAAAAAAAAAACTAAAATAAAATAAATGTTAAAAAAATCAAGAAAGCCAAAAAAAAAAAAAAAAACAGTGGTGACCCAGAAGGAAGACCACCTGCGACTCAGAAGAAGGAACAGCAATTATGGATATTTTATTTTCTGCTGCTTTTGCTGGAAAAAAAATACAAACCCCCCCCCCCCCCCCAAAAAACAAGAACCACTGCTAAAGCAGAAAGAGGAACACCTGTGACGTAAAAGGGGGGACAGCAATTATTCCCTAATTATTCTTAGCGCTGCAAAAAAATAAAAGCATACAACTGCTGTGCTGACGCAGAAGGAATAATACCTGTGACAAAGAAGAGGGAGTACTACTAATGCAGCAACAGAACCTGATACTGCAAAAAAAATAAAAAATCATGAAAAAAAAATAATAGAATCAGTGGTGACACAGACGTGTTGTACACACCAACACTTCCGTAGCACCACAACACTGTGCTATTCACACTACACTACACTGTGTTATACACTGCACTGTATTAGATACAGTGCACTACACTGTGTTATATACACTGCACCACACTGTATTATATACACTGCACTACACTGTACTACACTGTATTATATACACTACACTGTATTATATACACTGCACTACACTGTATGATATACACTACACTGACTACACTAAACTGACTGAACACACAATACACTAACTACCTGTATAATCTCCATGAATACACACTACATATGGCCACTGTGTAAGCAGCCTTATATAGTGTGGGGCGTGGACTTAGCCCCTGAGCCATGATTGGCCAAAGGCACCCTGCCTTTGACCAATCATGGCTCTCACAGTACATTGCGCTGTGATTGGCCAAAGCATACAGGTCAGGTGCATGCTTTGGCCAATCAGCAGTAATCAATACACTGCATTCCCGCTGTGCATTATGGGGAACTCGGCAGCGGGCGAACTTCCCGTGAGCGCCCCATTTGTTCGTTTGTTCAGCTTCGTTATGTTCGACTCGAACATTGGGCCCATCACTATGCAGAATACACGTGATTGGGAGCCATTTCTCTATAAGGCAAAAATAGCACTTGCCAGTTGCAGAAACAGGAAGACAGCAGAATAATTATGAGGGACCTGTTGTAGCATAATAAATTCTTCAGGATAAATGAATGACGTTTTACAAAAGGAAAGCAATTATCTTTAGAATACTAAATATAATACTGGCTGGAGTTCAGCTGTAAAGATAGTAGATACTGTTGTATTTACAAATAATAATTTGAACTATTAGGGCTCATTCACACCATGTCAGTCGAGCTGCACTATTTAGCTCAAATCAATGTATACTAATGCAAGCGCAAATAGAGATAATTGTTTTCTATGTTTCCTGTTCATACCATATAGGCGTATTGTGGTTCAGCATGTCAGCATTTTTGCTTACTGCACCTCACCTCACCTCACCGCATGCAGCATGTTGCAATAGGGTATGGTGCAGAGTTGAATAAAGTGTAATTTTGCTACACTTAAATTGAGTTTTGAAAGATAAGTAAACCGTGCAATGCATTGCAACATTGCATTACATGCTATAACATGCAGACTTGTATGAAAGATCCCTAAGAGGTGCCACACTACTAATGATGGCACAGGAGTTTTTAATGGTAACTGGAATTTAGATTATGACAATCAGTGTAATGCGGAGACGCCACACTTTCAGACACGTGTGAAAAAAAAAAAAGGAAAATAGCCTCATCTCCTCCCAAGCCATTCCCTACCTCTGGAACTTAGTCATAGAGACTAATGCTTGAGGGTGGGGTAAAATGTATCAGATGGCATGGCTTGGGAGGAGCCAAGGCTGATGCTTTTTTTCACTTTTGTATTACATTAAGCTTTTGGGAGTGCGATGTCTCCACATTACACTGATTATCATGATTCCTGGATAAATATCTTAGTTGCTGGCATCCACATTAGCATGGATAACCAGAGTGGATACAGTGATCCTTTGAGTGGCTGTCAGGACCCAAGTCTGAACTTGCGACCTCTGCCATGTCTGGTGATGTCTCTTCTTGCTGAACCACCTGAGATGCTGGACATCTCCCTGTCTGATTGTTTGGATTTTCTTGTCTCTTGTTTTTTGGTGAACCTTGAACTCTTTGCTCTTTCCATGAACTTCTTGATTTAAGCCATATCTCTGTACTTTCTGTTTGCCAGATTATTGTGCACCCTCCAGCCAATATCTTGCTCTTGTCAGTCCTGTTGTCCTTCATATCTCCACTACCACCTGTTACAGACCTTTGCCTTGTTTCTTGACTATGCTTCTGCTCAATCCCAACCTGCGAACAAATGTTACCGACCTTTGGCTTGTTTACTGATATGCTTCTGTTTGATCCCTACCTGCTATATCTGCTACTGGACCCCGACTTGCTCACCTCTTGGTGGGGTGATCCTGAGGAATTATACCTGGTACTAACACGCAGCAAAACCCATCTCCACCATCAGGAGATCTGATGAACGCCGGTTAGTGCTTTCTGTCAGGGTGGCAGATTTTCCTCAAAAATTGGACGGTATTTTGCACCATCCATTTTTCCTTCTATCCTGGCAAGTGCTCCAGTCCCTGCTGCAGAGAAACATCCTGATAACAGGATATTACCACCTCCATGCTTTACTGTAGAATGGTGTTATTTGGATGGTGAGCTGCATTGGATTTCCGCTAGACATCATTTGGTGTTAAGGTCAAATAATATTTTTGTCTCATCTGACCATAGCACCCTTTTCCATGCCTCAGAATCTTCTAGGTGCGTTTTGACAAAGCTCAGTCGTGACTGCATGTGGCTTTTCTTGAGGAGTGGCTTTGTTCTTGCAACCCTCTCATACAAGCCACATTTGTGGAGAATTTGTGATATTGTTGTCACATGCATACAATGACCACTCTTTGTCATAAATTCCTGCAACTGCTACAGAATTTCTGTAGGCCTCTTGGTAGCGACGTCCTGATCCAGGGAGGGCCTTTGGAATTTTTTTGTATCCATCTCCTGACTTGTGCCTGCCCACAACCTTATCCCGGAGATCTTTTGACATTACCATGCCACCCATAGTTGATTGAAATGCTTAAGGAAAGCTCTTTTAATGCTAAGCTAATCAAAATGACCACAGCTGATCACAGTTGAAAGTCAAATAGCTTTGTGTGCCACTGAGAAGGGGATTAGCTACACCTGATTGAGTTTACAAGTCATTTTTAGGAGGGGGGATCCTTTTTCCAACTCAGTGATTCTTTTTTTGAATTTTTTGAATTTTTTCTGACCTGTTGGGGTTATATCTTTCACTTGGATGTTATGGAGTGCACTTAGTAAATACAGCTGGGTAAACAAAAACCGTGTTTGTCTTCATTTCAGGCTGCAAAGCAACGAGAATGTAATTACTTTATAGGCTTAACAGGGGTAATTCTTTTCTTTACCATATATATATATATATATATATATATATATATATATATATATGTATATATATATATATATATATATAGATACACACACTATAGTGTAAAAATTATTGGGGCACCTGCCTTTACACACACACATGAACTTTGATGGCATCCCAGTCTTAGTCTGTAGGGTTCAACATTGAGTTGGCCCACCCTTTGCAACTATAACAGCTTCAGCTCTTCAGGGTAGACTGTCCACAAGGTTTACGGGTGTGTCTATGGGAATGTTTGACCATTCTTCCAGAAGTGCATTTGCGAGGTCAGGGCCTGATGTGGGACCAGAAAGCCTGGTTCGCAGTCTCCACACTAATTCATCCCAAAGGTGTTCTATCGGGTTGAGATCAGGACCCTGTGCAGGCCAGTCAAGTTCCTCCACCCCAAACTCGCTCATCCATGTTTTTAGGGACCTTGCTTTGTGCATTGGTGTGCAGTCTTGTTGGAACAGGAAGGGCCATCCCCAAACTATTCCCCCCAAAAAATTAGGTTGGACTTGACAATATAGCGTATATATATATATATATATATATATATATATATACACTGTACAGTATATATATTTTTAAATTTATATATACAGCATCTCACAAAAGTGAGTACACCGCTCACATTTTTGTGAATATTTTATTTTATCTTTTCATGTGACAACGCTGAAGAAATTACCCTTTGCTACAATGTAAAGTAGTGAGTATACAGCTTGTATAACAGTCAAAATTAGCTGTCCCCTCAAAATAACTCAACACAGCCATTAATGTCTAAACCGCTGGCAACAAAAGTAGACCCCTAAGTGAAAATGTCCAAATTGGGCCCAAAGTGTCAATATTTTGTGTGGCCACCATTATTTTCCAGCACTTTCCTAACCCTCTTGGGCATGGAGTTCACCAGAGCTTCACAGGTTGCCACTGGAGTCCTCTTCCACTCATCCATGATGACATCACGGAGCTGGTGGATGTTAGAAACCTTGCGCTCCTCTACCTTCCACTTGAGGATGCCCCAAAGATGCTCAATAGGGTTTAGGTCTAGAGACATGCTTGGCCAGTCCATCATCTTTACCCTCAGCTTCTTTAGCAAGGTAGTGGTCATCTTGGAGGTGTGTTTTGGGTCATAATCATGTTGGAATACTGCCCTGCGGCCCAGTCCCTGAAGGGAGGGGATCATGCTCTGCTTCAGTATCAAATTCAGTCAAATTTTTTGTCTATCGTCATTATTGTTCAGTATTCACAGTATTTAGCATTCTAAGAACAAGCTTAACTGGTATTGGCAGCAGTGAACCAGATGCGAGACAGGACCCCCAAGAACAGTCCCAGTAGGTTTGTCCTGCACTTTTATTCACAACGCAGTAAACAAACATAGCATAAATGCAGGAGGGCTTTATATAGCAATTCCATAGCATAAAACAAAACAAAACATCTGCTCATCCAAGGCACTAACTAAACTCAGATTCATTACTGGATAACAGGGTGCCCTTCAACAGGTTCCCCATCCCCAATACAAGCAGGCAGCTCTGGTACCTTTTAAGTGTTATGTCAGCAGTCTAAATTTCCATCCATCACAGCCAAGAGGTTGAAAGCGAGAGATCCTCTATCATCAGTAAGCTATATATGCCTGTGTGCAGCTAAACTAATTAGTAAGGAGTGGCTAAGACCTCTTTTACACTGCTCGACTGCAGTTTGTCCTCATCATTGGTGCAATGCAGTGTACCCACGGTTATTGTGCAGGTTAACTGCAGTTTCCCACAGACTTCTATTAGATTGTGCATTTTTGGTGAGTTTTCTGAAAGAGCACCAAAAGTCCTGCATGCTTTATCTTTGGTGCACTTTCAGGAAGCGCACAAAAAACAACAAATCTAATAGAAAGTCTATGGAAAAGCGGAGGTAACCCACATTAAAATCGCCGGTACACTACACTTCACCCACACTGTGGCCAAACTGCCCTAAAGCATAGCACATACCACTAATTTTTTTTTTTCATTTAACCCGCTGGGTTAAATGGAAAAATAAAATTGTCATCTCAGGTCGGAGCGCTATACAAACAATCCAATGTTATTACAGCAGTCTCCCTTGCTGTGTTATTGTGTTCTGACAGGGGGACGTCCCCCATGCCATTACACCCTGGTCAGAGCTCTCAGCCATTGGCCAGTAGCCGGTTGGCAGACCTTTTTTAGTCATGGAGGACTAGCTGCCATACACATGGGCCATATTTCGGCTGGTTTCTATTAAACCAACCGATGCCTGCAGACATTTAGCCAGTGTGTACTAGGCTTAAAAGGTAAAATGTGTACCTTGAAATTGAGGCTTTATCCCACCCAAAGCTCTACAAAATATCAAAGCTCCATGACCAGAACCTTTTAAGATCTGAGAAAACAAGAAGTTTTTTTTCTTCAATATCAATCACAAACCCTAAAGCTCTTTCTCATGTGTAGGTGAGAAACGTTGGTGACACATATGCACCATTCATGATTCTGCCAGCTAGTGCACTATATATATATATGGGCTAAAAATGGCAGATAGGTTAGTGGATGGGAGAAATGCATCACTCAGAATAAGGATTTTAACTGTTTTGGTCTCTAGGGAAGACTACGTAGGAACACAAACCAGTCTCCCTTTAAGTGACTGATCGTAAAACACCTCTGTTGGTCCTAGATTTTGGGCTGCAGAAAAGAGTGGGTGGCCAGTCCATGAATCCACCTGCCAGAATACTTGGTCTGTTAAAAGGGTTGGAAAGCCTCACAGGAAGTGGCTGAGAAGAGAGAACCTTTAAAACCTCTGATGATCAGACAGGTGGTTTACTGCGTGAGAACATTTGGGAAAGTGCAGTGAGTTGTATAGGCGAGTAAAAAGGCCTGCTGTATGAACCTAGTTTGTTTAGTTGTTCCTTTGCTGAAGTGGGTTTCTGATGTTCAAAATGAAAACATAGGATCAGTAATCTAATAGAAACTGCATTGTATGATGCCTTCCTATCACAGAGCTACTATTTGAGCAAGTCCTATTTCATGCTATACAATATATATATATATATATATATATATATATATATATATATATATATATACTCTATACTGTGTGTGTGTGTGTATATATATATATATATATATATATATTTGAATATCATCATCACATCACAACCTATTTATTAATATTAGTAATTATTGATTAATTTATTATATTAATGGTATCTGCAATCCAAGCAAAGTGTAAAAACAAAAAAAAGCTAAAAACAGTGGACTAAAAAAAAATGTATAAAAAAAAAAGATGCTGATAAAAATCCAAAACCAAACAAACAAAACCCCCAAAAAAGCAGCAGCTGTATATAAATACCCTTAGATGACCATACATAATAAGGCTGATCCTTACTGTACATAGCATTACACCACAATAAAACTGTGTTCATAAATAAATACATAAATCATCCAAAAAGTGTTTATAAATGTGAAATGTCTCCATCCCACTTATTTGAAAGCTACAAAGTAATATATAACTGAACCGCAGCGTCCATTTCATTAAGTGCACAGTCCACTTTTCTTGTTAACTCATTATGTGCAAACTTCAAACAAACTTTTTAAAACATCTTATTTACCACTGTGAACAAAATCCAATCTGGTGCAGCCCGCCACCTACTTATGGTCCCACACTCACCAGTTTCAAATGCCCAAGATGAAATCAAATGGGCTAAAAAGCACAGGTATACACCAAAAATGGATGGATGAATGGATCTCATATCCCACATAGAAAACTGTTGCATATTCCAGCTAGGTGTGACCTGTCACTGTGGTACGTGATGTGAGCTGTCAGTAAACAGCACACATGTCTCTCTTTCTCCCCTGCAGTGATTACACTATAGGAGCAGAGACTGCTGGGTTAACATCCCTCCTCCTCCCTCAAACTCTGAACCAAGCAGGGGGGGGGGGGGGTGAGGACAGGCAGAGAGAATGAAGCATGCAGCTGCTGCTCTCATGTTCTCTGTGCTGCCTGTCACAGACACAGTGTAACAAAAGGCTCTGAGGAAGAGGCTAGTCTTCAAAACACGTTAGCCTATTGGACCTTTAACTTCTCCTACCACATGATATGATGCAGTGTGGACTAGATGACGTTGAACTATGAGATGAGCTTGATACAGTTGTCATCTTGTTAGTGTAATACTTACCACTTGTTAATAATAAAGTGATAGTTTTAGGATAATGTACTAGGTTTATGTGTCCTCTTTGTGGTTTTAGTTGTGAAGACTCCCCCAGTCTTAAGAGGACAGCAAGATGAGGTGTATCCATACAAGCCACAATCAAAGTATAGCCTACTTACATTGTGCAGGCCCACTTCCAAGCGCAAGAGGTTTTTGTACGTGTGACTATTTGTAAACAGTGTAACAAATACCTGATTGCACCTAAATAACAAAGAGACTTGTGCCCTTTTTGTTACTCGGGAGCAGCATCTGCTCCATTTTTTATGTTTACAAGTGTGGGGCAAGCATTGTGCTTGCACCACTTTTTGTTAATTTCGCCCTTTGTCTGTATATACTTAAACTGTGGATTCATGTCATCCTGGAGTTTAGCGACAGCAATATTTAACAATTATCATTATTAAAGGATTAGCTATCTTTTGTGTACACTTAGCCTTTTTTAAATAGGGTACCTATATAGTGCAAAATACAGTACACTGACCTACACTAAAAGTCCTAACCACCTGTATTACCACAATTATGTATTTTGCAGTACACTTAAAGTGGTTGTAAACCCTTTACAACCACTTTAACCTACAGGTAAGCCTAGATTAAAGACACAAAAAAAAAAAAAAAAAAATGGCCGCCGAGACACTTCCTGTGGAAATGACCACAACAAAATGGCCACCGGCAATACCAATTAACAGCAAATAAAAGGACACTTCTGGCATCTAGTAACCACCTCTGAAGAAGTCATGTGACAGTGACGAATACGCGTAAAGGGACACTAGATACCGGAAGCGAGGTACGAGCTCGATGCTCGTTTATCCCATGCAATTTTGAGCAACATAAATGTGAGTTTACTGTATTTTACTTGTATTGAATAAAACCTTTTAAAAACGTACTACACTATCGAGACCCTTCCTCTCCTTATCCATTTTTGCGAGACACATACACCTGAACTAGAGCGTACACCCCAGTAAAAGAGACGCCCAAACACCTGGATTTAAAGGGAGCCGCCCGCCATAGGACACAGAAGCCCCATTGAGAACCAGCTAACACATATACACGCTGTTACCTTACAGCGGTAAGGTAAGGGTACATCCATTACTATATTCCAAGGAAGATCAGGAACCACCTGCAGCTACTGGTCACAATAACCACCAGCACCGATACCGTTATACCCCACCAGGATTTGTCACCAGCGCCATAGCAAACCACACTTTGCCCACACTAGGAAAGGGCTCACCCCCACGGACTGTTCTTGCACTTTTGCATTACTTATTTATTGATTGTATTAAATTTTTCTGGCTATGCTTACCTTTTACACATCCTTATCCACCTAGTTGGTTTTATGCACCGATGCAATTTTTATTGCGACTATTTTATGTGTCATAT
Organism: Lithobates sylvaticus; assembly: GCA_028564925.1. Lineage (NCBI taxonomy): Eukaryota > Metazoa > Chordata > Amphibia > Anura > Ranidae > Lithobates > Lithobates sylvaticus. The sequence continues at coordinate 334,295,045 of CM053027.1, forward strand.
TTTTTAACCACTTGTACTTGACCGCAGCACTCTATGCACGCCCATCACAGATTCACCTTATTTTAATGTGACGCTTGATGCAACTTTATGCGATTTTTATGCGTTTCTATGCAATTTTAAGAGATGTCATTTTTATATGATTTTATGTGATTCACCCACATCATTCTCACTTGATACACCTCTGCACACCTCTCACGGATCTATCCTTTGAATATGATGTTTTATGCGATTTCATGCGATTTTATGCAATTTTAAGCCATGTCACGTTTATGCGATTTTATGTGATTTATGCACAAAAATTCACACCTTTCACGGATTTATCCTTTGAATATGATGTTTTATGCGATTTCATGCAATTTTATGCAATTTTAAGCTATGTCACGTTTATGCGATTTTATGTGATTTAAGCAAAAAAATTCACACCATCCACTATCTTCTGCATAATCAGCACTTACTTGTGTGCATACCTATTTAATATACCTTAGTCTCTACAGCTTTATTATACAGCGCAGCACTACCTCTTTACCTTACCTTAATTCCTTGGGATCCGATAGTTCCTATCAGTGCTTTGCCGCAGTATTCCATTAGTCCTATTTATTCACCAGGCAAGCGCAGAGATACATACTATACCATAAGCCTAGATTAAAGCTTACCTGTAGGTGCTTGAAATATCTCCCAGACCTGCACAGCCGTAGAGCGATTTCTTCTGTGCGTGCACCAGTGTTAGAAAGGGCACGCTGTGCCGTTTCTAGCTCGGGTCATGCCGTTAAAGGCGGCTCCTGCGCGCATGCACAGGAGTGACGTCATGCGACATCACGTGACTCCGTAGTGCGGCCCCGGAAGGAAGAGGGGTGAAGAATGGACGCTCGCTACTAGCGAGGAAGACGGGGACATCGCGGGCTTCTCCTGCAGGTAAGTGTCACATAATGGGCTACTATGCGATGCATAGTAGCCCATTATGCTTTACCTTTGCAGGGAAACAAAGAGGAAGTAACACCCATCAGGGTTTACTTCCTCTTTAAGCAAGTACAACCATTAAGGTTATAGTAAGAAGGCATTAAAGGCAATAAAAACGAATGATTGAGCCATCTTAAGAACATAAGGTATCCACATGTCTCATTCCATCACATCTCAAAATAAGAGGCTTAGTCCTCATTTTAGGACAGTGGGAAGAGCCATGCAAAATCATTATGTAGCCAGGTGCTGGGCTAAAGCAGTAAGGAGAAGAAGTCACTGCTTTTTATTCTTCTCTCCCTCTACTGAGATACAGATTTTTTGCTGCACCATTCTACTCCAGCCAGCAGGGGGAAAGCTAAAGCCAAGCAAGCCCATAGACTTCTATGCAGGGTGCTGAGAAGCTGGGAGTTCTAGTTTGAGACGGCAGCCATATAATGGGACGAATATACCCCTTACACTACTGATCCCAGTTGGCATGTGCAGTAGGAGGCACTGTGCAGTGTAGAGATGATTTTTTATTAAACAACCCAAGTAAGTTATTCCTCTTGGCACCAAGGGAGTTGGAGAGAGAGCACCTCTATGTATATTTGCCTGCCAACAGGAGACCATACCAGCAGAGATCCAAGATAGTGATTGGGAATGAGGACACCCGGAGGCAGCACAGCACTGCCCATATCACAGTACCTGCACCGCTGCCGCAGGGACACTGGAGCACCCACTCATACTCTGCTTCCCATCTCTGATAACTTGAGGCTTTTGTGGAGAGACCAAGGGGGCCCCCCTTCTAGACTGAACATCAGCTGAGAGGTCTATTCGCCCATTGTTGATACTGATAATAGGGACTGAGCCACTGAGAGCAGAACACCATGTGTACCCAATCCACACAATTCCATACTGTGCTCCACGTGGCACGTTATTTCAAACATAGACAGCACCACCACCAACCCTATATAGCATTATAGTGAACCTTTACTGCATCTTAACCACATCCACCTTGCACCTGTGTTAAGGCTATACTGTACCCATACTGCATGCAGGTTAACGAAAACTGTGGTTAAGTGCACCGATGCTCTTAAAGGGCCCCAATGATAGCCGCCAGAAGAAGATCTCAGAGAACTACTATACCGGTAATAATTATTCTGCATGCTCAGTTGATCTAGGACTAGCATCACTGCTATAAATGCACTCTGGCAATATAGTTCAAGCACTTTGTGTATTAAACTGTACTACTGCTCACTGCTGCACTTGAGGTGACCTTGCCCCTGTTTATGCTTGTCTGAACACCAAATGTCATAATATTTCTAGTCCCTACTGTTAATCACTTTGTATACTAGATTGTGTAATTACCAGTGTTAATCCATTTTATCCTTGCCTTGTTGCCAGCCATATTGGGTGACAATATATTCAATTTGCCTTTACTTTCTGTTTTGGGGCCTGTTTTATTTAAAATAGTACTACTATTGGGTACTTAGTATTAGTTTCAGTGAATTTCTGTGATATTGTATGTTTGTGCACTCAACCTGGTGTGTCAGAGGGGCTGAAGTTCTTAAAAAGGTTGAGGCAAAGAACAGAGGACCCATCCTATTCAGCAGCTCCTACGGAGGTAATGCTACAATCCATATATGCCCCAATAGCCAAATGGAGTAGAGCTTTTGACCCAACAAACAATGTAAGGGTTATATATGCTTGCTGAGTCCCAATCCCTTCTCAGCAGAAACAATGGCTTCAATTCATTGCACTGATGATGTCCAAAAAGTCTAAAACAGCTATAGGTACTTTGTAATAAATGGTTCTATAATGTTATTATGTTTCCACTATACCCCAGTGGTTCTGAATGTGCATATGACCATGTGTGTGTGTGTAGGAATGATTTGTCATGCTCACTTTCCTAAAATGAGGAATAATCCTCTTAATTTTGGGATATGTGCTGGAATGAGATATGTGAATAATTTCTGTTCTAAGAAGGCTCTAATGTGCCACACAGTACATTTACAAAGGCTAAGTGTGTACTTCCAAAAGAGGAAGGAACTGAAAACATGTACATTTCTGTGTAATTTAAAATTTCCAATTTGCTTCTGAGAATAGGAGTTAGCTGTTATTTCTTCCCCTGCTTATTAGCCACTCTGCTTAAATATGCAGGACACTGGGGTTGATTTACTAAAGACAAATAGACTGTGCATTTTGCAAGTACAGTTGCATTCATTTTCACACAGCTTAGTGAATGGGGTGAAGCTTCAATTTGTAAAGAGCACCCAATCAGGTGCAAGGAAATAAAAAAAAAAACTTTTGCTTGCACATGATTAATCAATGGAAATCAGCACAGCTTCACCACCACTAAGCTCTGGGGAAAATGAGTGCCCGGGTTACAAACAAGATAGGGTCTGTAGGTTTGTTCTTAAGTTGAATCTGTTTGTAAGTCGGAACAGGTAAATTTTTTAAGTGTAGCTCCAGCCAAAAAATCTATTTTTATGTTTTTTAGATAACATAGGGAAGGGTTATCACCCCTGTAACATTTGTTTTGCTGCTGTGCCCCTGTTCAGAAGATTTCACCTCACCTTCTGTCCCAATGACAGTTGGATTTTAAAAATGTTGGGTTGTTAGGGAAGCATGGACTGGTGATAAAGCATCAGTGGAGACACCTTTTTCCCTAATTAACTCTTACAGGAGTGAATTTCCCTTCCTAGGGGTGGATTTCCTCTCACTTCCTGTTGTCTCCCTCCATTTGTAAGTAGGAGTCGTTTGTAAGTCGGATGTTTGTAAGTAGGGGACCCCCTGTACAGAGTCTATTTGCCTATAGAAATTCAACTCCAACTTAGTAGTAAATCAAAGATAGCAATGCCTAAAGCTTTAACAATGCATAGTATTTTTCCCATAAATGTGAACCTTTAGCATTGTAAATTATCTTGCAATAAGTTTCTACAAAGACATAACGTATAAATAGGTGAGAAACTACTCTTTTTAGTTGTGTAATGATGATGCTAGACTTATTGGACCTTTCATGCTTTCAGAATGAAGACCCAGTAATTGAGAGCAAAACATTTGTAGAGCAGGCTGAATAAGGCAATACTGTAAAATCCCAGCAAATAATGAACTAGAATTATTACAAACCTGCCAGCTTTGGTTATGATCATTTCAGTTCCTGCTTCATGAAACTTCTTCCACAGTTCCTTCTCATGAAGGTAAACTTTGATATTTTCTATTGTCTGCAAGTTGAAAAGGACAAAGGAGGTTAAAAATAATATTAGTCTTTAATATCATAGACAGAATTTACATTTGCAATACACCAAAAAAGGAGAGTTGTATCCGTATTATCCTTATTGCCCCATCATACCCATGTACTTGCAACATGGGCTTATGAGTATGCACTTATTTTTACATGTACTAGGCCACATTTATGCACATTTTAAAATAACATGTTTTGTCTATATGGAAGAGATAGAACAGTCTGAACTACAGCATGGGCTGATATCCAAAGACTTGCTCAGGGCAACTGGAGACCACTAGTGTGTGTCTGTGACATATACCCCTACTATGTGTATAACATCTTCATGTAACAAAAATTTAATACAGAGTATGTATACAATAAACAATAAAATTCCCCTTTAACCACTTGCCTACTGGGCACTTCTACTTTTTCTGCCCATGCCAATTTTCAGGTTCCAGCGCTGTCACACTTTGAATAATAATTACATGCAACACTGTACCCAAACAAGATTTTATCCTTTTTTTTAGACATATAGAACCTTCATTGGGTGGTATTTATTCATCACAGTTTTATTTATCTTTTGCTAAAAAAATCAGAATTTTTTTCAAACTATAATTGCTTATAGCAATGATGATCACTGTTAGAAGCAATCTTTTTTATGAATTGCATACATTCATACCCATTATGTTCTGTTGAGACATATGGTACAGTGCACTGTGATTGGCTGTCTGCCCAATGTGATCACAGTGACCAATCACAGATATCAACACAATAAATAATAAATAGTAAATAGTACACAATGAATGGCTATGAATGAAAGTCTTTCCTTGTGTACAACTGTCATGTGATTGCTGTGATTGGTCACAGTGATTACATAGTGCTGGGGCAGGCCTGGAACCCCGATCACACACGCAGGAGGCACATGACTGGAATGGCGTCATATGAGATCCTCCGGGAACCAGGTAGCTCCCGTTCAGCCATCATATTACAATAGGCTGCATGGGAAGCGGTTAAAGGAAACCTATACAGGGATTAATAAGGAAGTTACCATTGCTGATCCTTTTCTAAAAATACTAGTTGCCTATCTGTCTTTTGCTTCAGGACTTTCTGAGTCACTGACTAGCGATGAGCCAAATGTATCTGAGTTTGGTTCAGTGTATGGTCAACGAACCTTGCCTAAGGCGACCTTTGCCAAATGTGTCTATTTTATAGGCTAGAGGCAATGTCTTATGGAGCTGGGCAATGTTCCTGAGGTACATGTACCAAAACAAAAAAAAAAGGTGTTTTTATTATTATTATCAATTCTGTTTTGTGGGGAGCAGCAATTTTACCAATGCTTAAAGAAAAACATAACAAAAATGCAAACTTCCTTTAAATTGCATGTTTGGGGGATGCCCTGAACCCGCCCATGAAGTGTTGCATCTGTCCATTGTATACAACCTTCTGCAGCAAAACTGACATATACAAAGAAAAAAATGCAGTTTTAATTGCCGGTAAGTGGCAGTCACTGAATGCTTTGTTCTGTTTGTAAAAATAGATTCCCTTCATCTACACCAGACTATTATCCTATAAGAGGGTCTGTTACAGATGTTAATAGGAGACCCATGTTAAAAAAATTGATGTCCCCCATAAAACCCATGCCTGCCTTATTTGAGAATGCAGTCTTATGCCGCGTACACACAATCGGAAATGCCACCAGCAAAACTCTGATTAGAGCTTTTTGTCGGAAAATGTGACCGTGTGTATGCTCCATTGGTCTTTTGCTGGCGGGATTCCAGCCAGCAAAGATTGAGAGCAGGTTCTCTATTTTTCGGTCGGTAAATCACGCATGTTCGGAAACAATTTGATGCATGCTCGGAAGCATTGAACTTAATTTTCTCGGCTCGTCGTAGTGTTGTACGTCACCACGTTCTTGACGGTCAAAGGTTCAGAGAACTTTTGTGTGACCGTGTGTATGCAAGACAAGTTTGAACTAAATTCCGTCAGAAAAATCATCCAAGATTTTTCGGACGAAAAATTCCTCTCGTGTACACGCGGCATTACAGGCCAAGAAAGGTGTGGAGAGTAGCCCCCCACCAAACCATACATGATCACATGCGAGGGCCCCCCTGGCAAAACACTTTACCCCCATGCTCCCCATGTTGATGAGGAGAAGGGTCTCTTCTCCAAAACCGTGGCCTGGTGGTTGTAGAGGTCTGTGGGTAGGGAGGCTTATCAAAATCTGATAAAGTAAGGGGGGCTCCAGATGTCCACCCCTCCCCTACATGAATGAGTAAGGAATACATAGTATCTGTACTCATACACAAAAATAAATGTTAGTTAAATAAACACACTGACACAATTTTTGCAAGTCTTTTATTATAAAAAAATGTCCAATGATGTAAATGCAATATCAATAACCTCATCAAGTGTTGTAAACCTATGTCAGTCACAATGAACAACCCCCACACACAAGCCTAGCCAAAAGAAAAAAAAAACAGACCAACCACCAACCAGAACAGAGTGTGGTGTGAACTGTAAGCAAAAATCCATCGCAAATGCATCCGGCGTGCATTTTTTGCAGTGTGTACTGGCCCTTACAGAATTTGGATTGTCTGCGTTCATTTCTATTTCTAATTTCTATGTGGCACTGATGTGGAATTTCCCTCAGTTTGAAGTCTTCATGAAATTTTGAACACACTGAAGTTTCATTGACAATTTCACTTCTACTGATGGTTACCTTGTTTGTGTCTTGATGTATAATTCTGTATCCCTTTTGAGATTCACTATAACCCACAAGTACACCTTCCTTTGTGCAAGCATCCCATTTTGTACATTTTTCTTTTCGGATGTGTACATAGGCTTTGCTTCCAAACATTTTTAGATGGTTCGAATTCGGGGCTTTTCCATTCCACAGTTCATATGGAGTTATCTCAGTTGGTTTTCCTGGTAGTCAATTTTGGAGATAGCATGCAGCTTCCCCCTCCCAGTATGTGGTTGCCTCATCTGCATCAAACAGCATGAATGAATGAATGATGAATGATGAGTGGTTCTTCAACTCTCACATAGAGTATGGTTCATTCTTCCTGCAAGCCCATTTTATTCTGGGTTATATGGTACAGTAGTTTGAAACATTATGCCATGCTTTCTAAGAATCACCTGTGTGTTAATAACTGTATAATCAGTTCCATTGTCTGTTGCGCAATACACTCAGCATTTTGCCAAATTTGTTGCTTACTTGAGCCAAATACTGTTTAAGTTTATCTGGTGCTTCACTTTTGTTGTATACCAGATATAGTGTAGTATATGTGGAGTAATCATCTAAAAAAGTGAGAAAATACCTTCTTCTTTCCTGAAGTCAAGTATTCCATTGGACCGCAAAGATCTGAATGAATTAAGTCCAGAGGTTTCTTAGCTCTGCTGTTATTCTGCTTTGGAAAGGCTTTTTTTTTCTTTTTTTCTATTATACAGCTGGTGCATTTAATTGTTTGGTCACATGGACTAATTTTTATTCCGCGTACATAGTCATTCTCCGTTAATTTCTTTATTATGTCAGGACTTCTGCGCCCAAGTCGTCTGTGCCATGTGTGAATGCAGTTTGAATATTTTTCCTCCTTGGCAGTTATAACCATCTCATTGCAACTCAGCTGATACAGTTTATCTGTAATTTTAGCCTTTGCAAGTAAGATATCTCCTTTTGTGATGGTGCACCTGTTATCTTGGAAGGTCACTACATTGCCTTGTTTTGTGAGCTTCTTTACTGACAAAAGATTAGTTTTAAGAGCAGGGACATAAAGGACGTTCATTACAGGTATCTTTCTGGTGACAACTCTGGGAAATAGGGCAGTAAAGAAAACTATTTCCTATTCCTTCTGATTCCATTACTTGCCAGTAAGCTGTGGTGATTTTTTTTCTGTTTTACTCTAGTCAAGGTGAATAAAGAAATGTATGTAATTTGTCATGTGACTCCTAGCTCCTGAATCAACAGACCATCCCTGCAAAGATAAGGTGCGACTTTTTTCATTGAAAAACATATTTAATTCTGCAATCTGCTTGTTTCTTGCACACAAAACATTCACGTGTTACTTGTTGCATTTTTCTGTTTTTATTCCTATTTTTTCATCTTTAAAGCAGACTCTGTAAAAGGATCACTGTCACTAATAATATTTTCTGTTTTACGTGTATATTCATCCACAAGCTTATCCTTAACATATTCCAGTGTCAGTTCATCATCTGAACATGCATCAAGTGCTTTGACAAGCATTTCATAACTTTCTTGTATACCACTGAGTAACAGTGCTGCGACATGAAAATCTTTTATTTCTTTTCCTATGGCTCTCAGGCGTTGCATTTTAATGCGTTTTACATGCGTTTTCTTTTCTTTCTTTTTATCTTCCCATCAACTCCCGTTGAAAAAAACTATTCCATTTTAGCTCTGGCTGTATGTTTAGGATTGTTGTCCTGCTGGAAGGTGACCCTCCACCCCAGTCTCAAGTCTATTGCATACTCTAACAGGTTTATGTCTAAGATTACCCTGTATTTGGCTCCAACCATCTTCCCATCAACTCTGACCAGCTTCCCCGTCCATGCTGAAGAAAAGCATCCCCACAATATGATGCTGCCACCACTATGGCGATTGTGTGTTCAGGGTGATGTGCAGTGTTAGTTTTCCGCCACTCATAGCGCTTTTCTTTTAGGCCAAAAAGTTAAATTTTGGTCTCATCTGACCAGAGCACCTTCTTTTACATGTTTGCTGTGTCCCTCTTATGGCTTCTCACAAACTACAAACAGGAGTTCTTATGGCTTTCTTTCAACAATGGCTTTCTTCTTGCCACTCTTCCATAAATGCCAGATTTGTGGAGTGCACAACTAATAGTTGTCCTTTGGACAGATTCTCTTACCTGAGCTGTGGATCTCTGCAGCTCCTCCAGAGTTACCACCTCTTGGCTGCTTCTCTGATTATTGCTCTCCTTGCCCGGCGTGTCAGTTTAGGTGGACGGCCATGTCTTGGTAGGTTTCCAGTTGTGCCATAGTCTTCATTTTCGGATGATGGATTAAACAGTGCTCCATGAGATGTTCAAAGCTTGGGATATTTTTTATAACCTAACCTGTTTTTAACTTCTCCACAACTTTATCTCTGACCTGTCTGGTGTGTTCCTTGGCCTTCATGATGCTGTTTGTTCACTAAGGTTAGCTAACAAACCTCTGAGGACTTTATAGAACAGCTGTATTTATACTGAGATTAAATTACACACCAGTTGACTCTATTTTCTAATTAGGATTAATTGTGAAGGCAATTGGTTCCACTAGATTTTAGTTAGGGGTATTACAGTAAAGGGGGCTGAATACAAATGCACACCACACTTTTCCGATATTTATTTGTAAAAAGATTTAAAAAACATTTATAATTTTTCTTCCACTTCACAATTATGTGCCACTTTGTGTTGGTCTATCGCATAAAATCCTTCACATTTTTGGTTGTAACATGACAAAATGTGGGAAATTTCAAGGGGTATGAATACTTTTTTAAGGCACTGTATGCTCTTGCTTAATTACTAGATGCCGCAGAAATATACAAATCTTGTAAGGTATATATCAGGCCTGGTCAGGGATTACATCCCAGGTTGCATCCCTAAAAAACAGTTGAGGGAGATGACAGCTGACATAGAAAAGGACCATGGCATAGTATAGAATCAATAGATCCTGTAAGTGAGGACAGATCAGAAATCAGGGCATGTAGTGAACGAGTGTGGTCAGATACTAAGCCGAGGATGACAAAAACTGGGAAACAGGAGAAGAGAAACACTGAATGATACAGGAAGTACTAGAGTTACCGAGTGACACAGGATTCCTCATGGGTCACTGGAGGACATGTGATATTCTGGGGTCACTGGAGACCCAGTTGTGTAACAGATGCTGGAAACACAGAAATTCTGGGGTATACTGTGTAGCAACATTGAGGCATTACTCATATCAATTAGAATGCGGCTGCCTGGTGGAAAATAATAGCAAAATGTAACTATCTTATCTATCTTATCTATCTTATCTGTTCTATCTATTCTATCTAATCTATTTATTCTGAATGCCAATTTCTATGTTTGAGTTATTTTTTTCCTATAAAAATGTTTTCCATACGTTGTTTTGATATATCTACAGCAGTAAATTTATTCCATTGACATATTTCTCTATCTCATTGAGATGCATATTATTTCTTAATAAATGCAAGTGATGTTGCCAGTTAAATATATCCCTTATAGTAGTTTGCCTGTGTATTACTACTGTAATGAACACTCCAAGAAGTCAGAACTTGTTATCCCACATCTAGATATTACAGCTGATAGGTTATTGTTTTTTCATTCCTTGGGAGAAAAGGTAACAACACTTTTATTGCACATGTGCTGCATCCATTCATTGGCTGAATTGGGAAGAAGATAGTGGTGGGTCTCGGCTGCACTGTGCTACACAAAAAAAATCATTTTTTAGCACTTCATTACTGGCATGTCAGAATGTCTGGATGATGTGGATTCTTCTAGACATGGCTTAGGATTCTTGGAAGCGCGGTGTGAACATAGCTTCTGTACTAAAAACTTCACAACAGCAAAGAGATTAAACTACATGCACAAGAATATAAGGCAGAGTAATCTCCAGCTCTTAAACGACTCCAACAGCTTATTATAGTGTAACATTTACTGACCCTATGACCACCTGAAGTGGCAGCTTATTAAAGTACATCAGTATAGCACTTTGTTGGCACACAGTTTGTTCAAAGATAGCCTAAAACGATTACCTGCATTCAAAATCAGTACATTCATCTATTATAAGTAGCAACATTCAGCATAATTTTAAATGAATGGTGCGCTGTTAAAAAATAAAATTATATACCCTTATAACTTTCCTTAATAAACTAAATCCGTAAAAACATCACATTAAATTAATAAATGCATGCACATTGAATTATTCATTTATACACATCATGATTAAATAGCAAATCTCACCCTCACTATTTAATCACTGCATGGGATTTGAGCATGATGTGTATCAATTAAGGATTCAATGTGATATAAAAGTTCATGCATTTATTGATTTAATGTGATGTTTATGGATTTAGTTTATTAAGGAAAGTTATAAGGGTATATAAGTTGATTTTTGAACAGCACACCATTCATTTCAAATTAATTCTTTGTTTGAGAGTGAGTTCACTTGAGAAATAGTTCCAGCAGTTCACTAATCAATAGGTTGTTGTATTTTTATTTGATATATTTTTTTTTCTTCCACATAGCAGCGCGTAAGTATTCTTATCAAAATTTTAAACAATTAGCAAATGTTCCTATATTGCAAGCCTGCATTTTTTTAAATGCCACAAGCTCCCATTTAACCAATTTCTATTATACACAGAATGCTGTTACATCCAGTGGCACACTGACAACTCATGGGGCCCCCGGGAAATAGGAGATTATGGGGCCCCCAGGTTTAAAGATGACTGTCGCATGGCAGCCATCTTTATGATGCAACATTAATGTGGCAGGCACTCGTAAAGGAGCACTGAGCTTGGCAACATGTAGAGTGGTAGGAAATTTAAAGCTGGCAACCCAATAAAGGTATCATGAGCCTCTCATGGGCAGTGCCACCATAACAACATCATGGATCCCTAGGCAAAGTAATGCACTGGGGCTCCTACGAGGTACATGGTGAACTGTGACGCGCATAACGCGCCACAACACACAGTGGTTGGGGCTAAATTATGCCACAGATTGAGAGTGGCTTTTTAGTCTGATTTGAAACTTTAGTCTTTTTTTTACAAATGTTTTCAATTTAAAACATGTTTATTTTAATTTATAATTAATTTTACTTTAATATCTTTTTACATTTTTTTCACAACGCTTTTGGGGGGAAGCTTTGGTGAGATATCTAAACAGACCCCTGAAGTCTCAAATTTGAGAGAGAGAAAGTGACTGAGGACACATTCTGCAGCCCCTTACTCTGTAGCCTCAGCTGCACTGCAGATAAATGAACAGGCTCCTGTCCATTCATAAACGAAAGCATAATAAACAGTTTACTAAGCTTCAATTATAAACACAGTGAGTGATCAGTACCAATTACTCACTGTGTTCACTTAGAAAAGGAAGGGGCCGGTAAATTACATATTTACCAGCCCCTTCCCCGCTCTCTATCCTAAAGATCCCCCTGTGTACCTACAGCTGTTGCAAGCAGGAGAGGAAAGGAAAGAAGCTGGCAGCACTGTGGGGGGTTCAAGTAACAAGAGAAATTTGAATCAGTGCAGCGTGTGGGGGAAATAACTGGAACCAATCTTTTTTGGCTCACCCTGCAGCAGCTGGAGCAGGAGATGTCAAGTTTTAGCTGCTTCAGTGAGAGCCACAAAAGATTGGTTTCAGATATTTTCCCCACCCGCTGCACTGATCACCCACTCTATCCACTCCATCCCTCCTATTGGGCACCTAGGGCCCCTGGGGCTGTGCCTAGGACTGCCCGTGTGAAAAGACAGCTCTGCTCATGGGACACTCTACTGGCCCCAGGCACTTGGGCAGTGCCCAAGTGCCTCAATGGTCAGTCCCCCCTGGTAGACAGGTAGCATGTAGTGACCCCCCTCCCATCAACTTTAGACGAACAACATCCAGTGCCCCCCCCCATAATCTACAGACAGACAACATGTAGTGACCCCCCACCCCATCATCTACTGACAGGTAACATAAAGTAAACCCCATCATCTGTAGACAGGAAGCATGTAGTAGTCACCCCAATATATACATGTACCATGTAATGGCCCCCATCATACACAAGCAGCATGTAGTGACCCCTCTCTTGAACATGCTCCAATGACACCCATGCAGCAGCTAATACAGACACTTAGTGCCCCCCATCTGACACTCACCTTCCATGGTGACCTGGTCCAGGTTGTATTCCCCTTTGCCTGGCTTGGTCACATAGACAGCAGACCCGCTGCCTCCAGCATTCCTACCGCATGAAAGGATTGGAGAGGAGAGGGTATCCACCCATCTCTTTTCTCTGGTTCCCCCACTCTGCACTGTGCCCAGCATCCTCCTGGAATGCTCACAGATGTCTCCTTCATGCACCCGCCCTGTGCAATGCTCAGTGTGCAAAAAGACCGCCCTGATAATGGGGCCCCCTATTGGCCCCGGGCCCTCAGGAAGTGCCCATGTATCCAAATTGTCAGTCCGCCCCGGGTTACATTTGAATAATCAGCATTTTAGTACACATTTTTTTCATCACAATAAAATATAATGGTATGGAGTAAAAGATCCAGTATGACCTATAGCGATTTATCATTAAATGATAACTAAAGCTGAAACATTTCCTTTTGGGTAGAATAGTGAAGGGTTAAAACTCCTGTTGGTGTACCCTCACACCTGGAAGAGTAAATCTTTTCAAAGGGAGGGAACATTTTTCTTATTGAGTTGTCACCAGAAATTACAACAAGTGTCTCCATTAGAAGATTCCCCCTCTATTCTTATTCTTTAATTCAGAGTTTTAGAAACCGACAAATACAATAACTTTAGAAGAATGCAATGTAACAATAATATAACAAAAACAGAAATGTGTCCTTTTTCAAGCTTATAACCTTGCTGTTGTATAAGAGACTCTATTGGCTCTTTTGCTTTGAAAAGTTTAGCTCATTTTAAACTCCTTCAGTAACACCTAGCGGAGCAAATACAGACTAGATGGAGGAGAACTTGATGAATTTAAAATGATGTTTTTCTCAAAGCAATGCAGATCATGATTACCTGAATGAAAGCTGACCATATTTGTCTGTTTTGTGGTTATTGAGGCCAGGTCCTGCATCACTCATAGTATAAGTCATTAAGTGTTTACAAAGAAAAGCTAATATTAAGTTTCAAAGCCAGGAATAACAGCATGATACACTATACAGTATTTGGTGCAGAGCTATATCTTTAATATTTTATTCTAGGGATTTCTTATGTCAAAAGTACAAAGCTAAACCACATCTGCTGCTAAGATAAATGAGGTATAAGCGGTTCTACATGCACAAATACTTGTATACAAGTATAACATACTGAACTGTTTGGAATGAACAGTAAGCAGATCCTATTCTGGTACTTAGTATAATACATAGATACACTCACCGGCCACTTTATTAGGTACACCTGTTCAATTGCTTGGAAACCCAAATTGCTAATCAGCCAATCACATGGCAGCAACTCAATGCATTTAGGCATCTAGACCTGGTGAGAGCGACTTTCTGAAGTTCAAACCGAGCATCAGAATGGGGAAGAAAAGGGATTTAACCACTTGACCACTGAGCACTTAAACCCCCTTCCTAACCAGACCAATTTCCAGCTTTCTGTGCTCTCACACTTTGAATGACGATTACTCAGTCATGCAACAACTGTACCCATATGAAATTTTTGTCCTTTTTTTTCACACAAATAGAGCTTTCTTTTGGTGGTATTTATTCACTGCTGAGTTTTTTATTTTTTGCGCTATAAATCAAAAAAGCCTGAAAATTTGGTAAAAAAACCCAAAAAATTATTTGTTTCTGTTAAAATTTTGATGCAGAGAATTGGCGAGCATTGGCTAGTATTGGCGAGTATTGCAGAGTATTTCAGAGTATTGGCAGAGTATTGCAGAGTATTTCAGTGTTGCAGAGTATTGCAGAGTATTGCACAGTGTTGCTGAGTATTGGCAGAGTATTGCACAGTGTTGCAGAGTATTGGCAGAGTATTGCACAGTGTTGCACAGTGTTGCAGAGTATGGGCAGAGTACTGCAGAGTATTCTCACTGAACAGCGCTGTGGGCACTACACATCCAGCCCACAGCGATGCTGCAATCTCTCCCCCTCTCCCCTCTAACTGTACCAATCGATACAGAGAAGGGAGGGAGGAACCGGCATCATGACATGACGCCGGTTTGTTTACAAGTGATCGCTCTGTCATTTGACGGAGCGATCACGTGGTAAATGGCTGATATCAGCGGCCATTTAATGTGATCCGTGATGTGCCGGGTCCGGTCGCGGATGTTTCCGGGTGCGTGCCCCAGGGGGTGTGCGGGAGCAAGATTCTGGGATGATGTCACACGGACGTCCACCCAGAATAAGCCGACTGTGCTGTAGCCGTCTTTCGGCTATGGCCCGGTCGGCAAGTGGTTAAGTGACTTTGAACATTACAGGGTTGTTGGTGCCAGATGGGCTGGTCTGAGTGTTTAAAAGACTACTAATCTACTGGGATTTTCATGCATGACCATCTCTATGGTTTACAGAGAATGGCTGGTAAAAGAGAAAAAGAGTAAATATCCAGTGAGCGTTAGTTGTGTGGATGAAACTGCCTTGATGATGTCAGAGGTCAGAGGAGAATGGGCAGACTGGTTCAATATGATAGAAAAGCAACAGTAACTCAAATAACCACTCATTACAACCAAGGTCTGCAGCATACCATCTCTGAACGCACAACAAATCGAACCTTGAAGCAGATGAGCTACAGCAGACCACACTGGGTGCCACTCCTGTCAGCTAAGAATAAGAAACTGAGGCTACAATTCGCACAGGCTCACCCAAATTGGACAATCGAAGATTGGAAAAACGTTGCCTGGTCTGATAAGTCTCGATTTCAGCTGCGATATTCAGATGGTAGGGTAAGAATTTTGGGTAAACAACATGAAAGCATGGATCCATCCTGCCTTGTAATATGTTTCAGGCTGGTGGTAGTGATGTAATAGTGTGGGGGATATTTTCTTGGCACACTTTATGCCCCTTATTGCCAACTAAGCACTGTTTAAATGTCACGGCCTACCTGAGTATTGTAGCTGACCATGTCCATCCCTTTATAACTACAATGTACCCATCTTCTGATAGCTACTTCCAGCAGAATAATGTCACCATGTCACAAAGCTCAAATTATCCCAAACTGGTTTCTTGAACATGACAATAAGTCACTGTACTGCAATGGCTTCCACAATTACCAGATCTCAATCCAATAGAGAACCTTTGGAATGGGAGATTTGCATCATGGATGTGCAACCGACAAATCTGCAATAACTGCGTGATGCTATCATGCCAATATGGACCAAAATCTCTGAGGAACTTTTCCAACACCTTGTTCAATCTATGCCACAAAGAATTAAGGCAGTTCTGAAGGCAAAAGGGGGTCCAATCCGATACTAGCAAGTAAAGCTAGTAAAGTGGCCAGTGAGCATATTTGTTTGCAAGTCTGAGTTAAAGCTGTATTAATTATATACAAGTACATCTGATAACTGTAATAAACAATTATATATAAGGAGCTGTACAATGTGTAAAGTCATACCTTGGGATAATTACAATTGCAAAATCAAACTCCAGTCTATAACATTTTCATATCATAAGCCAAGTCCTATGAAATTCTGGAAGTATGCATTTACTGACATCTAATCCTAAAAACTGATAAATTGGCAGGTTGTTGAGAAACCATTGCATTGTAGAAATTGTATTAAATTTGGCTGTTTGATGTTGGTATTTGAGAATGCCTTTTATGAAAAATTCAGGACTGTCTTCCTTATATTTTTAACAACTTAGTGAGTCACTGACCTCCAAAATAATGCAACCCGAGATGTGTCAGCACACCAATATACACACAATTGTTCTGGGTCATTGACTCATTAAATAAATGAATAAAGGATAAGAAGATCAGACATGCACCTTTAGAAATAAATCCGAAATGGCTGATTTCTGCCCCTACCCCTTACACATAAGGGAGAATGTATACTATTAAAAGTATATATCTTTTTATCAGATTTAAATGTTATTAAACATCCATAGGAATTCTAATAAGCAATACAACTTTACATTAAAGTGTCATACTTACCTCTACTGTGCAGCTCGTTTTGCACAGAGTGTCCCCGAACATCCTCTTCTAGGGTCCCCCGGTGGCTCTTGCGGCTCCTGCCCCTAGATAACCCCCTAGGAGAAGCACTCTCCCGAGGGGGTTACCTTGCGGGCATGCTCCAGAGTCCAGCATTTGCGTCCACAGACACGAATGCCAGACTCCGCCCGCCCCCGGCACCCGCGTCATTGGATTTGATTGACAGCAGCGAGAGCCAATGCGCTGCTATCAATCTATCCAATCAAAAGCCAGGACCCTGTGGAGAGAGGGACAGCGCATCCCCGCCGAACAGATGAAGGGGCTCAGGTAAGTAAAACGGAGGGCGGTGACAGCCAGGTGTTTTTTCACCTTAATGCATAGGATTCATTAAGGTGAAAAAACACAAGGTTTTACAACCCCTTTAACTGTGTAGGTGAGGTACAGTTCCATAAACAAGCATACAGGTTTCATTGTATGGCTTGGCACATATCTTTAAAAATTAAATGTAAAACCTTTTAGAACAGTTTTTAACCAGAGAAAAACAACGAATAGGGGAGCAGAAGTAAAAACTACAAAGGAACTACTGATGAAAATGAAAGAAGGGATGGAGGGGGATAAGGATTTGAAGGATTGAAGGAGGGGAAGAAGAAAAGAAAAAGATAGGGAAGGTAGGAGAGAGAAAAACTGATTTATCTTTTTTTTAGATTAAATTATTTACATATTTTTCTAAAGTGGATAAGATATTATTATTCTGCTGCTCTGAAAATAAATCAAACTTTTTATGCTAGTATAGAGTACTAAAACAGTGACCTCCATTTACCTCATATCATAGAAATATTTTCACATATTTTTCTTACTATTTGGAATAAAAGCATCATTTTATGGAAACTTTTCTGGTCATTATGACCAAGTTGAGTATTATAAATATATTTTCTCATAAGACTAAGGTTCTCTCTCAATCTCTTGTATGTAAGTTCCATCCAAAAATACTGTTATAAAGCAAATAATTTACTACCATTACCACAGGTGGCTGTATTTAAACCTATTTTTCCATTTCTCCAACAATTTCTACTTTCCAAACGGCAACAAATGTTTTCAAACTATATAAATTCATATTTTTAAAGTTAATGTCTTTCAATAAACTGATTTCTAGTGATAATACATGTTTTGTGCATATGACATTAAATTTCACTGCAAACATAGCAATTAGTAAATAAACTGTTTCTTGTTTAATAAAAGATTTCATTAGCTATTAAATCTGACATTCATTAATAATCAAAAGTCAACTAGACATAGTTGGGTGGTTGGCTGTGCCGCTAGTTCCTTCTGCCTTCTGGAATCTGCAGCTTACTTGGGGCTGACAGAATACACATAGATTCCACCCATTAAAGTGTACCTCCCATTTTCCTGACATAGTGGCCTCCAAAGAGCCACGAAATGTGTTGATCAATAAATACCAACCTTCCTGAAGAATCTACTTGGAAACACATTATTATTTAATAAGTGCCTCTGTTGACCACACTTTGGCTCAATTTTGGGGCCTCATCCCCTTTATCATAACTCTTAGACATAGTTGGGTAATTGGATGTGCAGCTGGTTCCATCTACCCTGTGGAACATTTAAGACTTGAGTGCTCTATAAATCCCAAAATTTTGTCGCAAAACAAATTTCTGCTCATGTCAATAGAGGTACGAGGGAGAAAAAACAGTTCTGGCATTTGATGCTAATGCTTTTTATCTAAAGGGGAACAATATCAACCAGGGTATTTTTTGGTTGACTGTTACCCATGAAAGCAGTTGTTTCGGTTGAGGGTCTCCTATTGAAATGAGATTGTCATTATTGCTCATGAGTAGCTGTAGAAATGCATAAAGATAAAAATTTGAAAGCTGCTAATACAGTAAATATGCGATTATATAAAATGGAGAGCAAATGGAAACAGAAGGAGTGATTTCTTTATATACTTTACAGGAGAATAAAAGATGAAACATGACTGATCACCTCAGTCAACTCCTTGTTTGTCCATATTTTGTTCTTTCCAGTCTTTTTTTTTTTAATGACTATACCGCATAGTCTTTAATGATAAGCAAATTGGATGCCAGCAGATTATCTCTGATTTGCTTGGTGAACTGGTGAAGGTCAGCAATTGTGAGTGGGGATCCATACTTGGGTATAATTCTAGAAGCCATTAGACATGTGCAATTTGTTTCGTAACGAATCGAAATTCGGACAAATTTTGTATCTTTCGGACATTCGGATGCATCTGAATGTCCGAATAAAAAATAATGAATTTCAACTAATACAAAAGAAATTATAGCGAATATAACAAATGAATTGGACATGATTTGGTAATTCGTTAAAGATCTCATGAAACAAAAGGTAAACTCAAAGTAAATCTTACAGTCCAATCAGCTGATTCATTTTGTGCTGGAGGTTGGTTTACTGGCAAAATGCATTCCTGAGAACTGAGTGAGAAGGGTGTTGTATTGTATTTGAGCAGAGGAGAAGAGATATTGTCATTGTGTGTGTGTTAATAGATTCAATAAACAAACAACTTTCCAAACTACGAATCATTATCACGAATATATATACATACATAAATATTGCATTTCAACTAATACGAAAGAAATTATAGCGGATATAACGAATGAATTTGACATGATTTGAGATTCAGTATAACAAATATCGACACTCGAATAATAACAAATTATCCGAAAACAAATTAATGTAACATAGCGAATATAACAGAACGAAATTATGTATTTTTTACGAATGACAACGAACCAAAACTAAACTAAATTTTAGAGTCTAGAAGCCATCACTTTGGTGACTAATCCTCCCTATGAATAAACTCTTAGAAATGTCATCATCTCTAGTAATGTTCATTTTGATTAAATTGGTTATATTTGTATAAATATTAAATAAAGATATACTGTATTCAATAAATCTTTTTTTCAATGGCCGTGCAAAAGACCTGGGACCTCATCTACTAAAAGTGAAAGTACCCTGCACAGGATTTATAAAAACAAACAAAACTACCTGTGCCACGGATGTGAATGGAAAAAAAATAGAACAAAATAAACAGTGTCCCACAGCTGATCTAAACTGGTGCCAATGTGTACAGTATGTTGTACCCCATGCCTTGCTGGCATCACCATCAAAAGCTCAAAAGGAAAATGTTTATGAAGAGGGGCAGGAACACAATACCATTGGGTAAGGAGCTTGTAACTTTGTTCCTGGAACCTGTTAGACAACGAGGATCAATGTGAAAGTAAAATTGCTTGCCTAATCTCAGAGTTTGTAGATGTAGTTTGCGACTCCAATTCCCACTTGCAAATAAAAGAAGGGACATAGTTATCTGGGAGTTCAGTTAATAATTTGGGTCATGACCCAGTAGAAGTCTTTGCAGACGAAAGGCATCGAGCCTTGCTACGCTTGCTCCCCATGTTGCTTTTTATCGTTTTTTATTCCTTTTTGTGATCACTATTCTGTACTCATTGATTTGATGTACTGTCTTTTAAAATAAATGCCTTCCGGGTTTTTTTGACCTATACTATATGGAGTCCTTCCATTCTCTTTTGCTTGTATCCCAGTCTGATTCAGTCTGCTTGCGTACAACTTCCAACCTCTAGACGGTACCCCTGTGTGGTGGGAGTCCATTACTTCGTTTGAGGATTTATAAGGAAACTACGGTTGCCGGCTTGACCATCACAGACGAGGAGTGGAATCATCCCCTATAGAGTAACCGCTCTCCAGCCAACTATAACCTTGTGGCACTTGGTCCACATAAGTCCGACTGACCCACTACCAAATGGTTAGTGAGTCCACCATATCTGTTAAGAGTACCCACCTTATTTCTCTTATTGAGGTTTTCATCACAATTGCACAGCTATTTGCACATAGTTTTGTGTTACCCTTGTCCAATTGAAAATTTGCAATTAAGCATGGGATGGACGTATCTTTGAACTTTTTTCCTTAAAGTTCCGTTCAGTGGACTTTGGACTTTTTTATGTGTTTATTCACCATTATTTCACAAGACATCGCTGTCTATTTATTCATTGTTTTTCACTCATAGCGCTACACTGTATATTTTCCTATTCTGTTTTGGACTTTGTTTGAGTGTTAGCTGCTTCTCATTTTCTTATTGACACTTATGTGGTTTAGCACAGTAATTTCATTTTATTTGCATGTCTGTTTGTTTGTTTATTTATTCAAACACATAGATTTTTATTTATGTACATTATTATTATTATTATACAGGATTTATATAGCGCCAACAGTTTACGCAGCGCTTTACAATATAAAAAGGGAGACAATACAGTTATAATACAATAAAATACAAGAGGATTAAGAGGGCCCTGCTCAGAAGAGCTTACAATCTAATAGGGTGGGGCAGGTGGTACAAAAGGTTGTAACTGTAGGGAATGAGCTGATGGAAGTGGTAGGAGATTAGTTGGAGACATGATAGGCTTTCCTGAAGAGATGAGTTTTCAGGGATTGCCTGAAGGTAGCAAGAGTAGGGGATAGCCCGACAAGTTGAGGTAGCGAGTTCCAGAGGATGGGAGAGGCTCTGGAGAAATCCTGGAGACGAGCATGGGAGGAGGAGACGAGGGAGCTTGAGAGTAGAAGGTCTTGAGAAAAGCAGAGAGGACAATTTGGGTGATATTTGGAGACAAGATTGGTGATGTAGCTCAAGGCAGAGTTGTGAATGGCTTTTTATGTTGTGGTTAGTATTTTACAGTATTGTACATTTTTATGAATTTCATTAGCTTTTTTACCCCCTATATTTTAACGTTAATATGTCTATGTCATGAATGTATCTTAGTTTTTATCTTCTATTTATTATTTTTTGAATGTATGCCATAGCACACACATCTCACTTTTCAGTATCCGTGGTTACAATAAGATATGCACTTTAGCACATACAGTACATATCACTTCCCAGTATTCATGGTACTAGAGATCTGTACAACACAGAAACATCACTTCCTAATATCCATGTCACCAGTAAGGATGAGGCTTGGATTTTTTTGAATCTTGTTAGTTCTTTCATGGTCCTAGAAAAATTTGTATGCTAATATATATTTGTTCTCACACCAGAATATACTGCATGGCTTCTCAAAAATGATCAGTTGGCTTAGAAGAGCCAATAATGAGCTTTTGGATAAGCCAAAAATTTACTATAAAATGGGGTCTCAGAGCAGCCATGGCGAGTGTTGAATGGTGTTGAAGATCCATAGGGAATCATCAGGATCAGTTACTAAATCCACCCCATTTGACGCCTTTTTTTGGTTCTTTTTATCTTTTTATCCAGGGTTTTTCATGTCTTTTTTTCTTGTTGATTTACCCACTTCAGCCCTAGAAGGATTTGCCCCCTTCCTGGCCAGGTAATTTTTTGCGATACGGCACTGTGTCGCTTTAACTGACAATTGCGCGGTCGTGTGACGCTGTACCCAAACAAAATTGACATGCCTTTTTTTCCTACAAATAGAATTTTCTTGGTTTTTATTTTTTGCGCTATAAACTTTTTTTGAAGTTTAAGGTACTCAAAGAACAGCATACTGTTGCATTGTTTGAAAAAAATAAAAGCTATTTGCAGGAACAGTGTGTGCCTAAACCACCACACAACATGTTACCCATATTCACCATACCCAAATTAATTAAAGTTACAATATACACCAGGCTTATTCTCTGTACATAAAACTGTCCTGCTGCTGGCTGATTTTTCACTGCTTTGTTCTGATTTGAGTCATCCTCAAAGCTGCATTAAAAATGACCCTCTATCCACTGTATTTTTAAAAAACATTTTTTGGCATTGATACATATACTTCCTGATAAGGCCATGATTCTGATACCTTTTTTGTTTGACAACAGCTTGCCTATTAGTCCTAAAAATGTTTGCTCTTAACCACTTCAGGTCTGCCCCATAGCAACTTCACCTGATGATGCTGCCAGTAACACTCTTCCTGTCCTAGGGTGGCAATGTTGACTCTATGTGGTGTATGTATAAGAGCTGTGTTATCACCTGAGAACAGTGGCATGCTGTGGGGGTGCTCAGAGTGCAGACTGCACATGGGTGACACCCGCCAGAGGGGTGACACCCAGGGCCAGCGGCCGGATTGCCTCCGCAGCTCACTAACACCGCAGAGCAGAGCAGGAAGAAGGAGGCAGAATGAGAACACTTTCGTACAGCAGGAAAGAGACACAGCAGAGCTGGATAGAGGTCAGGAGTGAGAGTTAACGTTCCAAGTTAAGCAGCAGGTGATTGGTTGCTAGGTGGTGCTAGCAATCAATCCCCAGATTGTTAATATGAAAAATAAACTCCAGCAGCTCCCATCCTCTATTCATCACTGCTGTGTCTCCCGCTCTGCATATCTAAGTAAGATAGGAAGGACCAGGGCTGCGGTGGGGCTGTGTAATGTGTGGGGGGGCTGTGTAATATGCAGGGGGCTGTGTAATGTGCAGGGGAGCTGTGTAATGTGCAGGGGGCTGTGTAATGTGCAGGGGGGCTGTGTAATGTGCGGGGGTTTTGTAATGCGGGGGCTGTGCAATGTGTGGGGGGCCTGTGAAATGTGCAGGGTGGCTGTGTAATGTGCAGGGGGGCTGTGTAATATAAAGGGGTCCAGAGGTGCAGGGACATTGTATTGTAAAAGGGTCCAGAGGCATGGAGCTGTGTAATGTAAGGGGGGCCAGAGGTGCGGGGGAGGTTAAATTTAAAGGGGTCCAGAGGTGCTGGGGAAGTGTAATATAAAGGGGTCCAGAGGTGCAAGGCTGTGTAATGTATAGGGGGCCAGAGGTGCGGGCCATAAAAGGTAAAGGGAGTCAGAGGTGCGGGCCGTGTAATGTAAAGGGGTGCCAGAGGTGTGAGCCATGTAATGTAAAAGGGGCCAGCGGTGCAGGGGCCATGTAATGCAAATGGGGGTTTCCTACGTTTTACCTGCAGTTAAGGTGGTTGTAAACCCACGGAAAAAAAATCAAAAAAACCTGCAAGACAAAGGCATAATGAGCTAGTATGCATAGCATACTAGCTCATTATAAAATACTTACCTTAGATCAAAGCCCCTGCAGTGGTCCCCGTACATCGCTGTGGCCGGGAACATGTCTCCTGGAGTTATTTCTGGTTATCGCGGGCTTCAGCGTTCTGATTGGCCGGACCTGCGATGATGTCATTCCCACGGTAACAGCACAGCAGCTGAAGAAATGGCACGAACGAGCCGTTTCTTCAGTGCGCATGTGCCGATGACGTCGGCACATGCTGATACAGTGACTATCTCCTAACTGGTGCAAGTTTAGGAGATATTCACAGAACCTACAGGTAAGCCTTATTTTAGGCTTACTTGTAGGTAAAAGTGGTGTCTAAGGGTTTACAACCACTTTAAAGCTGCAGTCCTATAGATTTCTATTAGGTTACATGTTTTTTTCAGCATTTTCTGAAAGCGTACCAAAAGTCCCACATGCTACATCTTTACTGCACCGGCTGACACCAAACCGCCCGAGTAGAAGACTTTGAACACTTCCCTTCTTCTCCATAATATAGAGGGGCAAGGTTTTGTAGTCATCAGAGATAGCTGGGAACTATATTAGCTGATAATAGTGCAGCAAAGTCAGGGGTCTCAGGAAATAATCAGCATGTATTATTTGTACTTACAGTATGTACAATGATATAACAAAATAATTTCAATGGCATATTTAGCAGCCCACAAAAGACCATATAAAAAATGTATTGTTTGGGTATACATACTGTACACTTTAGGCTGCCTACAAGTTACAATATGATTTTAAAATCTAATAAGGTTGAATTGTTTATAAATGACATATCTTTTTATCACATTTTACAGAAATTAATTGAAAGTAGAGATTTAAGGCCCCTTTCACACGTGTGGACAGTATGTGCGTATTTCATCCATCCGTTTTCTGATGAAATACGGACATACATGCATCCCTATGGGATAGCGGGTGTCAGCGGATATACATCCGCTGACACCCGATATCATCCGTCCCCGCTATGGTCCGATTCTGCAGACGGATGAAAATCCTATTTTTCTATCCGTCTGCAGAGCGGATCGGATGAACACGGACAGACGGTCTGTGTTCATCCGATCCCCCATAGAGGAGAGCGGAGATCCGACAGGGCGGTCCCTCCACAGTGTGCAGGGACCGCACTGTCATCCGCCGTGTGAAAGGGGCCTTAAGGTGCCTTAAACTAGTTATACTTGTTACAGTCTATGGAATTTTAAAACATCTGTATAGGGCAAAAACCTACTAAATAATCCATTTAATTTTTATCTAGTCAGGACCTTCACACTACATATATGTTGTAGAAGCTGTAGAAATTTTTAAAGGAGATTGTACAATGATATTGTAAGGTGTATGGCCAGCTTTACAATTTGCTTATGTTCCAGTTTTTACAATCATTCCAACCTCAGTGAAATGCATGGGATCTTATGTGCATTCACACATTTTTCGATTTGTGTACAATTGTATGTAAACTTTCAAGATAATGCAAACAGATTGTAACATGTGTGGCCAGTTCTTTTGAACATCTGCAAAAGCTTATAGCTGTTAAATCTCTGTTTTGGCGTAAAAAAAATACCTGGGGCATTCTGTATATGACACTCACATAATTGTCATCACACTGTCAATCCATTAGCCAAATGCGCAAGAAAGAAGACTTCTTTTGGTATTTAACCTTTTACTTTTTTTTAACCATGTCTTTTTTTAACGTGTGATTTTTTTCACTATTGCAAATATGCATGTGGACTTTATTACATGACAGTCTTGTGCCATGTTGCCAGTCCATTTACTAAATTGCCAGCTGAGGAGACTGCCAATTTTTTAAAGTATGTTCTGTGGTAAAGGACGTGCTGTACACAAACAGCAATTAAAAAAATATGCATCAAACATCAATACAGCATGTTGTGCACTCCCAAACACCAAGATCTTTCTAAAACAAACACATGGAAATGTAGGCCGCACCTATCCCTCCTTCAATACCCAATTTACCTTTAATAAATAAATACACTCACAAAGTACTTGGAATATAGTTGGCCGAGGCACGTTTATTGGTGTTAACTGTAAATAACTTCAATCATTTTATTAATTCAAAAAATTCTCACTTGTAAACAATAAATATAAACAGCTCAGTCTTCAGGACTCGAGCAATACCGTATATCAAAAAACAAGACCCCCCTTTTAACTTTGAAGGGTGACAAAACCACATAAAGTGCCTGCGACAAGAGTGGGGGGGGGGGGGATGGGGAGCTTGTTGCTGTAATCTGACCAGCTGTGAGGAGATTACAGTGGAGGACCCCTTTATATAGTATTATTATTATACAGGATTGATATAGCGCCAACAGTTTACACAGTGCTTTACAATATAAAAGGGAGACAATACAGTTATAATACAATAAAATACAAGAGGATTAAGAGGGCCCTGCTCAGAAGAGCTTACAATCTAATAGGGTGGGGCAGGTGATACAAAGGTTGTAACTGGGGAATGAGCTGATGGAAGTGGTAAAAGATTAGTTGGAGACATGATAGGCTTTCCTGAAGAGATGAGCTTTCAGGGATTGCCTGAAGGTAGCAAGAGTAGGGGATACCCGGACAGGTGGAGGTAGCGAGTTCCAGAGGATGGGAGAGGCTCTGGGGAAATCCTGGAGACGAGCATGGGAGGAGGAGACGAGAGAGCTTGACAGTAGGAGGTCTTGAAAAGAGCGGAGAGGACGATTTTGGATATGTTTGGAGACAAGATCGGTGATGTAGCTTGGGGCAGAGTTGTGGATGGCTTTGCAAGTTGTGGTTAATAGTTTGAATTTACTTCGCTGAGCGATCGGGAGCCAGTGTAGGGATTGGAGGAGAGGGCTGGCAGACACTGAGAGGTTGGTAAGGTGGATAAGTCTGGCAGCAGCATTCATGATAGACTGAAGAGGGGATAGCCTATGGAGAGGCAGGCCAATGAGAAGGGAGTTGCAATAGTCAAGGCGAGAGATAACAAGGAAGTGAATGAGGAGCTTGGTGGTTTCATTTGTTAAAAAGGGGTGAATTTTAAAGATGTTACGGCAGTGAATTCTACAAACTTTTGACAACGATTGGACTTGAGTCTGAAATGACAAGTCACAGTCTAGGATTACACCTAGTAACCTGGTGTGAGGGGAGGGGAGGGACTGATGGTTGCATTGTTAAATTTTGATTAAAAGTCATGGAGGGGGGTACAGGCGGGGGGGGGTGTTAGTAACTCAGTTATAACCTTGTCCCACTTCCAGAATGTTCCCACTGATCATATGACCTTTTTAACCTTCCTGGTTGGATCAATGACATTCCCTACCTATACCCCAGTGTTACCTGACCGTGTTTTCCCACCTGCCTACTGTACATTTTTCTTAAAGTGACATGACTTTTTTTTTATAAATATTATATCTGTCCGGGGGCAGGCCATTCTATTCTCTAGGCCCCATCCTTACACATGTAAGGATGTGGCCCCCTTCCTGTACCATACCAGCATACATGCCTTTCAAGTTTGGGGTGATACCCTGCAAGGGGGATAGCAAAGCCTCCTTCTCTTGCAAGAAAGCTTGTCTCATTGTTGAGAGGTAAGGGCATTTTCCCCTACATCGTCCTCAAGCAGATGTGGGGGTTTGAAGAGGGACCCCTCCCTGATATCTGCCACTTCCCAGGGGTATGCATATGGGGTACATCAGTATCCCTTGTTACTCACTCCCCAAAAGAGTCAACATAGACAATGTGATAAAGTCCTTTCTTGAAAAAAAATGAAAACAATAGGGTTGATGTACTGAAGGCACTATGCAGGTGCAGTTGCTCCAAATCTTAGGAAATTAGCTAAAGCTTCACTTTGCAAAGAATACCCAATCCTATGCAAGCAAACTAAAAAAAATGCATTTTTGCTTGCACATGACTGGAGGATGGAAGTCAGCAGAGATTCTGCTTTTTTGCATAGCTCTAGAACAACTGCACTTGCAGAATGCAACTGTACTTTGTAAAGTGCACAGTCTATTTTCCTTTAGTAAATCAACCCCAATGTCTTTATGATCAATCATAGTGTTTGTATACATTCTAGCCAGGAATTCTGTCATTTATATTAGAAATTGTTGCAAGACGTAGGTCATTATGGTGCAGGAGAAACATTGTTGGGCGGAGGGTCATCATGATTCATGATAGATCGGCATTGCTGGATGATGTGAGTGATAATATATTTACATCAGGGACATTGTTTACATTTTTTATTGTATTTTTATTAAAGGATTATTGTTGGTGCTTGTGTGTTTATTTCCATTTTCCTTTTTTTGTGAACGAGTAATAAGGGGGACTAATGTACCTCACACTAATCCCCCTGGAAGGGGGTGGCTGTCTGGGAGCCCACTTATTATATAGGTGCTTCCAGATTCCTACAAGTCCCCTCCCACAAACCCCCATATTCTCTTGGGGACCAGAAGAGGCCCTTATGCCTTAAGAGTTTGTCCAAATGTTAAGGTATCATGGCCTCTTCCCAACATACAGTCATAAAGATGATGTGGGGTTTGTGGTAGGGACTTATGGGAATCATGAAGCCCCCTTCATAATAAGGGGACCCACAGATATCTGTTTTCTAAAGGTGTGTGAGTACAGGGATGCATTAGTATCCTTTATTACCATTCCCCTTCAAAAATATGTAAATTCACACAAAGATATGGTGAAAAAGTCCTTCAAAAAAAATTCCATTAAAAAAATGTAAACAATGTTGTCTGATCACATCATCAAGCAATGCACATCCATTGTCTATCAAGATGATTGGCTACCTGATGATGACCTGTTGTGCTACTGTTGCTACATGGCAGATCTGTGATGCTGCTGTAATGTAAACGCTGGGTCTGGGCTCCTGTAAGCCGTCATTGAGGAAATATGGTCATGCCATTTCTTAAAGGACATACCCAGGACCCCCACAGGCTGTTTTTCACATACAGAAACAGTAATGCAGTGGGACAACATTGTCAGACAGCAGGGAAACATCTTTGGGTGGTAGGCCATAATGATTGATATTGGATGCACATCACTGGAAGACATGATTGGGGATGTAGCTACATCGTATTGACATTGTTAACTTTTTCCCAGGAATGTTTATGAATTTTCTCCCATTGTCTGTGTATTTTATGAAATTTAACTTTTTTGGGGGCATGTGTAAATAAGGATATTAAAGAACCCCGTACTCATACACCTAAAAAGGGGCAGGTATAACTAAGGTGCTATTGTACTCATATCCCTGGGGGGGGGGGGCAGATATCTAGGACCTCTTTAAAGGCAGCTTCCAGATTTCTGTAATCTCCCCCTACATGCTTTTTGGGACTAGATGTGGGGAAGAGATCCTTGTCCCTCAACATTGGAACAAGGTGCCTTGCAAGCGGGAGAGACTTTGCCACCTTCTTTCAAGGTAGCACCCCAATGTTGAAAGGCACGTGGTCTGGTGTGGTTCAGAAACGTGGCTGGATGTCCACTGTCCTCCCTTTCCTTTCCAATAAGGATGCATGCCTGGATGAAGGTCTGTTTGGAATTTTAAGATGAAACTTTTGTAATTTTTCCAATTTTCTGCTGATATTTAATCACTTGACCTCCAGAAGATTTACCCACCTTCATGATCAGGCCATTTTTTGAAATATGGCACTGCATTAATTTAACTGACAACTGCGCGGTCATGCATCGCTGTACCCAAATCAAATGTATGTCCTATTTTCCCCACAAATAGAGATTTATTTTAAAGGTATTTGATCACTTTTATGTTTTTTATTTTTTGCGCTATAAACCAAAAATACCAACAATTTAGAAAGAAAAAAAAACAACACTTTTTACTTTCTGCTATAAAACATATCCAATAAAAAAAGTAAAAAATCTTCATCAATTTAAGCCAATGTGTATTCTGCTACATATTTTTGGTAAAAGAAAATCCTAATAAGCGTATATTGATTGGTTTGCACAAAAGTTATAGCATCTACAAATAATGGGATATATTTGTAGAATATATATATATATATTTTTTACTAGTAATGGCGGCGATCAGCAACTTACAGTGGAACTGCGATATTGGACACTAACTGACACTTTTGACCCTTTTTGGGGACCAGTGACACTAATACAGTGATCAATGCTAAAAAAATATGCACCATCACTGTACTAACGACACTGGATGGGAAGGGGTTAACATCAGGAGCAATCAGAGGGTTAACTGTGTGGCTTGCCAGTGCTTGTGTACTGTTTGAGGGGTGCTTTTACTAGGGGAAGACATTGATCCATGTTCCTGCTTTGCAGGAACACAGGATCAATGCCTTCCCTACTAACAGAATGGCGATCTGCCTTGTTTACATCACTGTTCTGGCTCTCTGCCTAATAAACAATGGGTGCCAACGGACATCGAGTCCGTGGTACCCACAGTCACATGCGCGCCCCAGACCCGGAAGTGCAGGATTACATAGTAGGTACCCCATTATGTTATGCATATAGGAACTTGATATAATTACCATGGAAAGAAAGTACAAGTAATTTTTTTGGCTGAATATTTGCTCCCCTTCAGCAATAAAATGCAGCATATCAAAGAATCAAAGAGGGGGTCTCACTACTGTTTAATCCTAAATACTGTAAATACAACCAACTAATTTTTCAACTGCATTTTCTAGTGCTGCACTTTTTTAAGAAATATACATTTTTAAATGTTAAAATAGAATGTCTTTTTTTATGCAATCTTGTCCTAAAGATCTGGTCAAATACCTTACAATGCCCTACCAGATGATATATTTATGTTGGTTGCTTTTAAAGACAGTTCAAGTTTAAAAAGGAAAATATCGTAAAACAGATTGTTGAATGTAACCCTAACTTACAACTGAAGCTCTGTTAAAAGAAGAATCAGGGGAAGATATTAAGTTAAAAGACAGCACAACCTGCATTCAGAAATCAAAACTCAACAGTAATGCTTGTGATGATAGCACAGCCAACATTATTTGAGAAAGTGTTGTGCCCAGATTGAAACATGTCAGAATAGAATTTGTTCCAGCTGGTTATTTTAGTAAGGGAAGATTTTTTTCCATCTTGGTGTGCAGCATTCCTTTAGCTGATACAAGTGACAGCCAACATTATTGTTGATAAATGCACTAATAAATGCACAAATTTACAGGCTGCACATACAAATAGATGTAATCAATTTCTGGTGGTAAGCTCTCCTCGATTATTTAGAAGTATGCCCTGCTTATTAGCAAATGTCTTTCATTAATATGAATGCATTATCAATAGATTTATCCCTATAAAATATACTTTAATAAATTAGATTTATTGATAGCAAAGATAACTTCTATTTTGAAAAGGTTGTAATGCCTAACTGAATGACATTTGGTTTACCAAAGCACTCTGTATCATAAACAACTGGCATTGTTTTTTTTTAAATAAAAAACAGTTTTCATAATTTTCCATCCTATGCTGCATATCAGCACTGCTGTTAGCCCCCGTACACACGGTCGAAAATGTCCGATCAGACCATGTTGTCGGAAAATCCACCCATGTGTGGGCTCCATCTGACTTTTTCCGTCGGAAAAAATTTGAGATGCACTCAAATTTTCCGACAACAAAATCCGATCGGACTTTTTCCGATCGTGTGTCGAGAATTCCGACTGACAAAGTGCCACGCATGCTCATATCAAATTTCGAGACCAAAGCTATTGGCTACTAGCCTCTACGTAGTTCTGTCGAACGCAACGAACGTCACCATGTTCAGAATGATCGGATTTTCCAACAACTTTGTCCGACCATGTGTATGCAACACCAGTGTCGGACAAAATTCATCGGGAAAAATCCAACGGATTTTGTGGTCGGAATTTCCGACCGTGTGTACGGGGGCTTAGAGGGTGGAGGTTTGAGTGATCTTGCCCTCCACACCTTGTGAATGAATACATTTGTACATCATCTTTTACTTTGGAGTGTGGCATCACCTTTTTTTTCCACAATTCTTATCGTACAATGTTTGTGATTTATTTATTTACATCAAA
The DNA here is from genome assembly GCA_028564925.1 of Lithobates sylvaticus. Taxonomy (NCBI): domain Eukaryota; kingdom Metazoa; phylum Chordata; class Amphibia; order Anura; family Ranidae; genus Lithobates; species Lithobates sylvaticus. The sequence continues at coordinate 334,327,027 of CM053027.1, forward strand.
ATAAAATTTTTTGCAAGGTATTATTAATGTTCACAGCTTAGCATTAGCACATATTAGTAAACTGTCTAATTTTCTTTTGCGCATTTTCTTTTTTTTACAGAATTGTTGCTACTAACAAGATTTTCTGCAATGGAAATAGTTAAAACCCAGTTTCAAGGTTTTACAGTGCTGTATTTTGTAGCCGGTGTACCACTAACTACCAATTGTATCATTATAAATAGTGTCTGAATAATTTTAGCTTTACCAATGATCACTTAAACATCTTTATTTCATTGAAGGGACACTACAACCTCAGGTTATTTTTTTTAAAATAACAAACATGTCATACTTACCTCCACTGGTCAGTTGGTTTTGCACAGAGTAGCCCTGATCCTCCTCTTCTGGGGTCCCTAAGCGGTGCTCATGTGTCCTGAAGGAGAAGTGCTATCCTTCGGGACACCCATGTGGGGGGCGCTCCTGTGTCCTGCTGCTGCGTCAATTGACACAGACAGCAAGACTCGGCCCCGCTCCCGGCCACCACGTCATTGAATTTGATTGACAGCAATGGGAGCCAATGGCTGCGGTGCTATCAATCTATCCAATCAGGACCCAAGACACTGCCTGGAGATGGTGTGCTCGTCCACAGCGTGGGAAAGAACGGGTTCAGGTAAGTAAAACGGGGGCTTTAGGGGGCTGGTGCACTACAAGAGGTTTTTCACCTTAATGCATAAAATGCATTAGGGTGAAAAATCTCAAGGGTTTACAGCCCCTTTAAATTATGATACTTTAGAAATTGCAATTGTAGATTGTCAGGCAAAACATGTGAGGCTACTATGTTTGAGAAACACATGAATCATGGGCTTAAAAATTCTTTGTTTTCAAGCTTTTTTCACCCTGTGCTATTCATAGTACAAAGAAGCAACACCATGTAAAACAGAAACAAAACATAAATAAAAAAAACATACATTTATGACAGAAGTGCACACATAAGAGGCATACATAAAACCAACATATGTACAAAAACTCCTATTGTGATCTACATATATGACTCTCTACAGTATACACTTCGAATAAACATAGGCATACAACTTTAGTTGAATGTTAAAGAATCAAGATCTAAACTTAAAAAGGCATTTCCCTTTTTTGTCATTTACACACAGTTTTCCAGTTAGTGCCACAAATGTAGTTGAATGCTTTGGCTAGCATTGTTACACCACCATCAAATCATTCTCTGCAGCTATTACCTTTTGTACCACCACCCCGTCCCTTTAGAATGTAAGCTCTACGAGCAGGGCCCTCCTGTACCTTTTGTATTGAACTGTACTGTAATTTGTGTTGTCCCCCCCTATACATTGTAAAGCGCTGCATAAACTGTTTATGGCGTTATATAAATCGTGTATAATAATAATATATGATTATTACCACACTCTTATGCAATGCAAGAAGGTGGTGCTGTAGTTGGTGCAAGCTGCCAGTCATCGATAATAAGTATCAAACTGTGCGGTTGATTTACTAAAATCTGAGAGTGCAAAATCTGGTGCAGCTCTGCATAAAAATCAGCTTCTAGGTTTTTATGTCAAAGCCTAACTGAACAAGCTGAAGTTAGAAGCGGATTGGCTACCATGCACAGCTACACCAGATTTTACACTCTTCAGTTTTAGTAAATCAACCCCTCTGCTTGTTTTCGCAGCATTTATTTTGAACTATAACACAACCTTTCCCTGTTTATCTGCCTCAAACATTTCCCCTTAACCGCAATGTATTTATTGAAGAGCTAAAATTTCCTTCAGTAACTAATAAAAAGCTGAGGCTGCCACAACTATGTTTGCTTTTTAATGGAGATCTATGACAAGACCTGTGCATAGGACTTTATTGTACGTTTATCAAACAGAGAAGAGCCGAGATCCTGATGATCACGGCTGATCTCTCAGGTGTGCCAGTTCATGAAGCTGAGGTGAGGAGTGGAGAACATGTTCTTCACTTCTCATCACAGGACAAACCCTTCTGTCATACACATTTACACAGATAACCAGTTTATGAAGGTGAGATCTGAAGATCTCATTGGCCATCTCTGAAAAATATCTCCTCACAGATTTGCCAGCCCAGAGGTGGAGAATATGGGTGAGAAGCTGCTGTGATGTGAGGAAGAGTCTTCTTTCTTTCTAATATCAGCAACAGCAAGCTAAACGATTGATATAAATAATAGCTAAATATGTTTGTGTGTGTGTATATATGTTTTTTATACATAATATATATATATATATATATATATATATATATATATATATATATATATATATATATATATATATATACATAGTACAAACACACACACACAGTATAGTTATAATGTATATTATCTTAGGACCCATTCCCATCTGAGCAATGCAGAATTGATGGCAGAATTGCGCAATTCTTGCCACAATTCCAAATTGCTGTAAAATTGTGTCAAAATACGCAATGCGCTTTTAGCAGTTAGCAGACATGCATTTTGGCACACATTTTGTCATTTGACAAATACACTACCAACGTGCCAAAATGTGCATTGAAAAAATGCACAACCCTCCGTGCCCAAAAAATTTTCAATTTGGCTTTTTGTCCTTTTTGTGCACATTTTGGTACATTTGTTGATGCACTTTTTTGCTGCTTTTTTCCACACACATTTTGGCTTGTTTTTTTAAAATGAATTTTAGCACATTGCTATGTGCATTTTGGTTCTTTTTTTAAGCTGTATTTTGGCTAATTTATTTTACCTGCCTTTTTGTGTGCATTCTGGAAACAAATGCAAAATGCATGATATGCTTGCTGTGCCAGTAATTATTAATGGTACCCCAAAAGTGGCTAGCAAATGTGCTATTTGCCAAAATACGCATAAAAAGCTAATCAAAATACGCATTAAAAAAGTGTCAAACTACATGCTAAAATAAGTGCCAAAATGTGCGTTACAAACTATACCAAAATGTGTGTTAAAATAACCTGTGCCAAAATGTGCGCTAAAGGGACAAAATGTGTGTTTAAAAAAGGGCCAGGGCTTATTATTTTCCTATTATTACACAGTCTTTTTAACTTTGATGTTCTCAGAGGAAAAACTTTTCCTCTCTTCTGCTTCAGAGAACAAATGTTCTCCACTTCATAAACAGGGTGCCAGAGGAGAAGATTTTTCTCTGAGAACTGCTGAGAACTGAAATGAGATCATTTATCTCTGTTTGATAAATGTACACCGTTGGCTTGAATGTTATAAATGGAAACACAGAAAAAAATATGTGAATATCGCATTCATTCTCAACATTTACTTCAATAAGCTCTGAGGCCTGAGGCACATAACAGTTATGGCCTCTTTTATGCTGGACTAATACATTTTGCAGCACAAATAAAACAGTTGGCATATATCTTGGCCAAATCTCTGGCCAAGACATAGAAGGAACAACTGATTGACATTAGCTCCCTCCCACTAGTCCTTCAACTGCCAAATAATTGCCAAATATTTGCTGCAGCAGAGCTTTTTTTCACCACACTAAAACCACACACCCTTACTAAAGTCAGTGCCCATTGTTTAGGTTGTTGCTGGACTCCTTATGTTATTCTATGTCAGGCCCTGTAACACAAATTGCTTCTGGACAACAGCATTTATAATGGGAATCGGAATCTTCAGAAGTGTTCAGACAGCACGCTTGACTGGCCAGATTCACCTGACCTATACTTCCCCCCCAAACCACTTTAGGAGAGCTCAGATGATTAATGTTGTAGCATTGGCTATTTAACCCAGTTTAAACACTCCACTAGAGGCAGCGCTGAATCCCTTTGTGAGAAAAACAATGATTTACATATACTGTATATCATGAAAAATCAAAAATATTCTCACAAAGGGATTTAGTGCTTCCTCTATTGGAGTGCTTGAATTTTATGTTTACTTTACCAAAACATTGGGCTAGCAGCTTTGTCCCTTATATCTCAGAGGAGTTACAAGGGTGGTCTTTTCTATCATATTTTTATATCTAACCCAGTTGCTGAGGTAGGTCACATTTCCCAGAGGCAGATAAAATTTATTTTGCAAAATTTCACCAATGTGGATTTCATTTAGTGTTCTTTGCATTTGTGTTTTGTTTGTTGACTTGATTAATATGTGTACTATTGCTTAAATTTTTTTATCATAAAATGATGTTCTTTTAAATCTGTTACATGTTGAATTCTTTTCTGTCCCCAAAATAATACATGCTTTATTTCTTACATTACAGGAAGGTCCTCTTAAACAGGGTACAAGGAGATATAGAGAAATATATTTTTGCAATTTCACATTGTTTCGTTTGATTTATATTAAGTGCTTAAGATTACAAAATTAGTTGAACACCTGAGTGCATTTTTTGATAGACTAAAAACATAAAGTTTACCTTTGCCCAGACTATTGACTTTATTTACATATTCTTGTAAAAATAACTTTAAAACAAGCCATCACTGACCTCTCTAGCTGCATGTATTGTGAAGTAATTCAACCTCAAGGATCACAACAGAGACTTTGAAGTTAGGTTTAAGTCAGACAACTTAAAAAAACCTGCTGTCTGTTTACTTTAAAAGACTGCCAGGCTAACATGCACAACAGAAAGGCTGGCAGGATGATACGTCTCTGCTCCCATGAGGGGGGCTGTGACTTCAGTGCTTTTGTTGTGCACCTTAGAAAATTTTGAAATTTTGAAGAATAATCTCTCCACAATGGTTTGTTTTTAATTGTTTTTTTTCCCTGTTCATATTATGTAAATACTTTAACGCACAGAGCCTCAGAACAGGTTCACTTTAAAGTGTATTTACAGACATCTTGTAGTTTAGGATGAAGTGTGGAAGAGTTAGAGCCTACAACATCTCACAAAAGTGAGTATACCCCTCGCATTTTTGTAAATATTTTATTAAATCTTGTGACAACACTAAAGAAATGACACTTTGCTACAATGTAAAGTAGTGAGTGTACAGCTTGTATAACAGTATACATTTGCTGTCCCCTCAAAATAACTCAACACACAGCCATTAATGTCTAAACAGCTGGCAACAAAAGTGAGTACACCCCTAAATGAAAATGTCCAAATCGGGCCCAATTAGCCATTTTCCCTCCCTGTGTCATGTGACTTGTTAGTATTACAAGGTCTCAGGTGTGAATGAGGAGCAGGTGTGTTACATTTGGTGTTATCGCTCTCATTCTCTCATACTGGCCACTGGAAGTTCAACATGACACCTCATGGCAAAGAACTCTCTGAGGATCTGAAAAAAAGAATTGTTGATCTACATAAAGTTGGTCTAGGCTATAAGAAGAATGCCAAGACCCTGAAACTGAGCTGCAGCACAGTGGCCAAGACCATACAGTGGTTTAACAGGACAGGTTCCACACAGAATAGGCCTCACCATGGTCGAGCAAAGAAGTTGAGTGCACGTGCTCAGCGCCATATCCAAAGGTTGTCTTTGGAAAATAGACGTATGAGTGCTGCCAGCATTGCTGCAGAGGTTGAAGGGGTGGGGGGTCAGCCTGCCAGTGCTCAGACCATACACCACACACTGCATCAAATTGGTCTGCATGGCTGTTGTCCCAGAAGGAAGCCTCTTCTAAAGATGATGCACAAGAAAGCCCACAAATAGTTTGCTAAAGGCTAGCAGACTAAGGGCATGGATTACTGGAACCATGTCCTGTGGTTTGATCAGACCAAGATAAACTTATTTGGTTCAGATGGTGGCAAGCGTGTGTGGTGGCAACCAGGTGAGGAGTACAAAGACAAGTGTGTCTTGCCTACAGTCAAGCATGTTGGTAGGAGTGTCATGGTCTGGGGCTGCATAAGTGCTACCAACACTGGGGAGCTACAGTTCATTGAGGGAAACATGAATGCCAACATGTACTGTGAAATGCTGAAGCAGAGCATGATCCCCTCCCTTCAGAGAATGGGCCGCAGGGCAGTATTCCAACATGATAACAACCCCAAACACACCTCCAAGACGACCACTATCTTGCTAAAGAAACTGAGGGTAAAGGTGATGGACTGGTCAAGCATGTCTCCAGACCTAAACCCTATTTAGCATCTGTGGGGCATCCTCAAACAGAAGGTGGAGGAGTGCAAGTTCTCTAACATCCACCAGTTTCTGTGATGTTGTCATGGAGGAGTGGAAGAGAACTGCAGTGGCAACCTGTGAAACTCTGATGAACTCCATGCCCAAGAGGGTTAAGGCAGTGCTGGAAAAGAATGGTGGCCAAACAAACTATTGACACTTTGGGCCCAATTTAAACATTTTCAGTCAGGGGTGTACTCACTTTTGTTGCCAGGGGTTTAGACAATAATGTCTGTGTGTTGAGTTATTTTGAGGGGACAGACAATTTACACTGTTATACAAGCTGTACACACACTACTTTACATTGTAACAAAGTGTAATTTCTTCAGTGTTGTCACATAAATAGATATAATAAAATATTTACAAAAATGTGAGGGGTGTACTCACTTTTGTGAGATACTGTATGTCTAAATTATTTTACTGTAAGTAGAAGAAAGGTTTGGATTACTAGATCTTTTAAGGCCAGTTCACACCACATGCAGTCCAGTGCGTTTTTTTCTGCATCAAATATGCATGGAAAGTAGGTTTTCAATGGCACAGTTCGCACTAATGCTTGCAGTTCCAGTGCGTTCCAGAAAAAAAAGTAAAACATGCTGCATTTTTCCTGCACTGTACTGTACTGGAACGCTGTAAAATGCATCAAAAACGCACCAGAACGCACCGAAACGTCTTTATGGTATAATTAGCATGTAAAGAAAAATAAAAAAACAACAGTAGAAAGATTTCAAAATGAATAAAAATCATGAGGATAATTGTTCCAATGTGTCACTTGTTCTGAAAAATAACAGTTATTTCATGCTGTGTCTTGATATGGGTAGTGAAGAACAATCTCCACAATGGGACACAGACAGCAAAATAAACTTGACAGAGGTTCCTTACTCTTTCCAAAACTAAGAACATTTTTGGATTTAGATTTAGATAGCTTTTTATTCAGTCAAAATACACAATTTGGTTAGTTCTTACCTGCTCTGGATCTTGGCTCTGTGGACTGTTCAACGTGTTGCTTAGTCCAGCTACTCCCAATGCTGGTGATCCTGCTGCTGCTTCAACATGTCCAGAAGTTTGGCCTGTTGTAAACCCATCCTCACCTTCAGATAAGCTTTTCTCCTGTAGCATTTCCTTTTTAAAATAAACAGAGTAGTATTACTTTGTGCTTTTCACCTTTAAAACAATAAAATAGGTATGCAGACTTTAACTAGTGTTAAAGTTGAACACCTTCTCTATAGGAGAATGCATTTGTCTTGATGCAAGGCCAATGTAAGTCGTGTTATATGCAGTTATAGTTAACTAAATAGCATCAACGGGCCCCAGGCTTTGCCCTCAAACACCCCCAAGGGCCATGTAAGCAGTTTTATGAGTGAAGCAAACCCAAAACTGCATAAGATTTTTTTTTTTAACTCGTGCCATAAAACATGTAATATGTAGAAACTTAAGATATCATTACAAGTTGTGTAGTATTCCAACTTGGATTATCAAAAGTCCCAAAAGTCTCGTAATCACATTAAAAATATAATTCAATGATAAAATATGACTTAAATACATGACACGTAATTCATTAATAACAATGTCCATCAATATAAACTTTAGAATTAAATATGAAATTAATTGAAACTACAGAATAATGGACCATGCTTCATTTTAAGAGATTTTTCTTGGTGGTTCCTTACCAACTGCATTGGAAAAAATTAACAGAAAGATTTTATGGATTTCATGTAGTTGCAGCACTTCCTGTGAATGTATTTTTACATGTTATAATATCTGTAGAGAACTTTAAGAGCATTACAATTTCATTCCAACATGGGTCAGTGCAAGTTGTTACATTTACATTGCTTCTCAGTGTTCCACATTTATCACAATGGGCCATAGAAAAAGTACGAAAAGTTGGGGTTCTGTGAAAAATGACTACATTCATAAATTTATACAAATACCAGTTTGGGATAATAAATACACTGCAACCAGGTGCACTTTCCTTAATGTGGCCACACCACATACTACCCTGGGAAATACAGCTGTTACTGTGAATGTGTGTCTTTGTGTACAGCCTCGATCATCCCTACATCCTATTTCTCTTTTTGTATCACTTGTCTAACTTTAACTCTTGTCACCATTTATCAGTGCGTATGATGTCAGTTTTCCCATGACCTATGTCTCTATTTTGCCCATTAGATCCCATAGATATCACATCCTCTGGGTGTCTTTGCTTATTTAGCTGTCCTTGGTGTTTATTTACAAAAACTGGAGAGTGCAACATCAGGCTCACTTCTGCATAAAAACCAATCAACTTCCAGGTTTTATTGTCAAAGCTTAATTGAACAAGCTGAGGTTAGAAGCCGATTGGCTACCATACACATCTGCACCAGATTCTGAGTGCACCAGTTTTAGTAAATCTCCCCCATTGTGTTCTCTGCCTGGGGCCTCCGTCTTGTGTTTGTAGTGTTCTTATATATATTTTGCTTTTAGATTTGTGACCTTTGTGTATATTTCCCTGCTTTCTATAAAATGCATTCCTTGACTTTCCTATAGATAATGGCAGACATGCTTGCCCAGGAACAAGAAAAGAGTCTTTAGTGGGGTGGGTTCAAGTGACATCTAGGGGCTGATAGCATATTTTCTGTAGGAGAAAGGTGGTCCCAATAAACCAAAGAGCATGAATTCAGATCTGCTCTGTTGCTCTGTTCTATGTGGCTTGTGTATCTTCAATGTATATTCTGACTTCTCTCAAAGTTGGCTAACTTGGCTAACTACCACTTGGTTTCTATTTCTGTATGTCTTATTTCTGATCTGGTTCTGATTCCTGAATGCAAACTGTCTAAAGCCATTCCTGACTTTCCTGCTTTAAGCAGGGTCCATGCTTCCATTTCTGGTGATTGGTGGAGCCGTGATGATTTTGAAAGTCCTTTTCTTGATTCAAATTTTTTAGCTTAACTTATATACGACATTCCACAGCTTTACAGCTGGATCATAGCTAAACCATTTGCTGGCATGTATTTGTTTACGTAAATGTTTCCATGTGTTAAAAAGTTCTTAATAAGTCAACTGCTTTGTTGGCTTATTTGTTAACCTTTGGATTTTCACTGAAAATAATGATTTATTATTAAAAATTAATTTGTCATAAAATAGCATTTGGTTTGTAATCTATTTTAATTTACATAGCTTCATAATTTTAGAAACATTTAGTTATAATGATTCCTTTTTTTAAAGGTAGGTATAATTGTTATAATATGCTTGGTCTTTGTGTCTTTTGTTTCTTTCCTTTGCTAAATAATTTACACATTACACATTTAACTTAAGTGACTGCATATGTATGAGCATGTTAGTATGATCAATTTGTTTAAATGTATGTAGGGATGATTACAGAACATATGTTTGGGTGATCTAGTCAAGCCATGTTTTCTGTGGACCAGTTCATCAGTCCACAGACCACTTACCAGTTCACTCTCCTTAGCAGAGAGGCAAAGAAGTCCTCTTCAAGCATAGCACCTAATTAGGAACTATATTTATTCCTTATAAGGCCAATGACATGGAGGTGGAGATTATCAACCTTGTAACGCCCTTTAATGTTAATGCGGAAGTAAACCCATTGAGTTTCAAAAAACAGTTACATTCCCGACATGTGTCGGGAATGTAACTGTCACATTGGTTGTGCTCGCAACCAAACTGTCTAACCATTCAATGGCTGGTGTTATAACTGATCACATGTGCAGCATCATGGCAGTTGAAGATTAAAGAGAGGCCAATATGGCAGCTTTCTTTGCTGAAAACAATAGTAGGGTTTACTTACACTTTAAAAGAGCAATTATAATTGGTTCTTAGGGGGTGTTTAGAATCACCCAGGCAAGAGAGTCTGTGCTCGAATTCTTTCATGGGGTGGGGGAGGGACTTTCCACCACTCATTTTGTGAACTAGTAAGTAGCCTTTCTACCAGTAGCCTTTTCATGAAAATAATTTAGCTGAGTATTTGCATACAGATCTGTCTGTTTCATAAACACGTCTGCAATATATTGATACAGGCAATCATGTCATAAATGTATTATTCTCTGCAGATTAAACAAACATGCTTGCTACATTAAAGCAAATTAACCTGATTTTAAATAAATTCATTCATCGCTGCTTAACAAAACTGTCTCAATGTGTATGTGGACATGCAAGAACAGTTACCTTGTGTGACGGTGTAGAATATATAATGAGTAGCACAGAATGTCTAGAGAGCAGCACAGTGTGCCTAGTGTATGTATGCAAGCAGAATCAGTGTATATGTTTGCATGGAAAAGAGGGAAAAGAATGAATCCCTCTTGTTCATGTGAATGTACATGGAGTATATCTGGAAGTGGCTTGTGGTGATGGTTGGTTTTGCCGAAGAAGAATGTTTAATCACAGTCTTACAGAGTGTGTGTAGGGGTGTGGAATCATGAAATTATATGTGTGAAATGATGAAAAAATCTACGTCACACAGAAGCAATCAGAACAAGTAATATCTACGCTTCCTTGACAGTTTAAAGAGTCGATATATAAAAATACCAAACGCAGAAGTAGAAATGTACCTGTGTGGGCATTTTTGCCAAATAGACTCTGCAGCAGGCACCCCAAATACCTACAATCTTTTTTTAATTGCAGAACATCCTCAGAGCCCCAAAGATAGAACACACCATTGTACAAACACATACCAAAACAAAGATAATATTCTGGCTTGCTTGCTCCTGCCCCACATGTTCCTATTGCCCTTTGAAGCTTTAGCACAAACATCTAAAATCTAGTTTGTAATTTTATGATAATTTTTGGATCAACAGCAACAAGTACAGGATGTTTTCTACCTGCAGCCTGAACATATCGTGCAAGGATAGCATTGTTGGAGGAATGGTGGCTCTTTAGAAGTATGCAAAAGGAGCTTAAATCCAGTAACTGGAATGGTATTGACTTTAGCACCCCCAGTCTAACTGGACTGACATTTATCTCAAAGAAAAGTGGATGGTTGGGTACATACTTTTTCTAGCATGGTCTGGATTGACACTTCAACAACAGCCTGGACAACCCAGCAAGATAACATAACCAGTGTCAGAGCTACCCCTTTTAGAAGCCACTCTGTCCTCAGATAATTGTGCTTTTTGGTCCAACATAGCTAAAACTTCTCTTTTGCTTCCTTTCAATCAACATGTCCATTATTCATATCCTGTCCATCAGCTGTCTCCATCTTAAATCATGTCTAAGGCAATTATTTTTACATCACTGAATATTCCACTAATGTCCACCAACAATATAAACACCATCCTTCGTCTTTCAAATACTTAGCACATTCAAAACTTTGGGTGTCCTCATGCAGTTTATTTCCCTCCTTGTTTAGATCCAGGGAACTATATTGTGTAAATTTTACAAAAAGCAAACATTGTGACTGAAAACAGCTCAAACTATGAAGGAAAATGCCCGTATGGGTTGAAAAGGACTGAACAACATTTTAGCACAAATCACTGGGCTTGAATTACCAAAACTTTCCAAAATGAAAGTTTACTTTGTAGGGTAAATGTTCACTTACCTTGGTGAATAATATAAAGCTTTGTTCACTTCGATCATACAAGGATATTCATTTAAAATAAAATTTTTGTACTGTTCTGTTCACTTGTTGTATTATGTTATTATAATAAAAAGTTGAAAGTCAACAGATCTTACACATCTGTATTCATTAAGCAAAATGAACATTCACCTTGCAAAATGAACATTCGCTACTCTTTTAGTAAATCAGCCCTATAATATGTCATAAGCATAGTTAGGATTAATCAATGCTAGTATTTTTCATCTCTTTGGGAACTGCACCTTTCTCCTGCTGGGGATGTGCTTGCTGCTGCTAGTGTTACTTTTCCTCCAGCCACTGACATTTTTATTACCTTCACTTGTACATTGACAAATGTATTGTAACATGGAAGGAGCATTGTTTCCCAGTGCCACTTAAACGCTTGCCATATGTATATATATGGCTATTGCCATTCTAGTTAACATGCTCTGCTGACAAGTTAAAGCATTATAGTAACTATGTAGTAAATGTAGCAGTCACTGTACTGTATCTACTGGGGGATCCATGGTTTCCCTAAGTTTTCACTGATCCCATGATTTTAAGGCAGTTATTTTATAAGATGTTAAGGTAGGATCCAGAGAAGTATTTAAATTATTGGAGTTCTCTTCCCAATTATTAGGACAGGTGTCCTCTCTATGTTCTACTACATGATTCTTTTGTAACAGAAGAAATCAAAACATTTATTTACATACAAAGAACTATATTTACATAATATTAACTACCATGCCCTTTAAAAACAGCTTATGTTGTTCAAGCATCCCAATGATCCTTTGATATGATTTCCTTTGTTTGTGATTTAGGTTAATTTCACAAGACTACAATACACTTTTGCCAAACGCAACATCTATTTTCTGTACTTGCTGAAAATGTTCTTAGCCTTAATAAAAAAATGATAGTTGTCACTCCACAGCAAGAAATGCCCGAACAATACATTTTATAGCAGTATCACTAGGTGCTATTTTAGTGGAAGATGGATAATTGAAGCTAACTTATGAAATTACAGTAACATGTTAAAGTTTATATGTGATTTTAGTGATGCATTTACAGTAGATTGACTTGGAGTATATTGTGGTTACAGTGTACACACAAAGTGACAACTGTGACCATGTCTAGTCTATATTTTTAGGTGCCAACAGCTTCAATATTGCAGGAGAACTTATGTTACATTCATCTTTATGTTGTTGGGAATGTATGACTTTAAATCTACTCATTGATGTATGCACAATACAATGTATATTTCCCACTGATACTCAGTTTAGTGTGAATAGCGAAAAACATTGAAAAGCTGGTTCATTTAAAGTGGATATTAGAAAATTAGCACAAATGTGAAGTTGTTGCCAATAACAACCAGTAAGATGTTACCTTTCAGTGTAGGGAGAGTTCAACATATAATATATTATTTTGGAAAGAATGGGGAAGGATTACACCTTCTGTCAAGTTTGTATTGCCTGCATTGTCCCCATTGGAGAGCTTCACTACTCTGTTTTGCACTGGTTACTGGTGTCCCAGAATAAGACAGAAAGTGATGAAAAGTCCTAAATTTTAGTGTTGTCCCCAGACCAAGAGGTAAGGGGAGATCAGCCAATGGGAACACCTGTGTCAGGTATAGCAGTCCAAGAGGGGAATTGCATTTGCCTCACTTTTCAAGATTTCCTCTAACTTCCCGTTGCATCTTTGGATCAGTGAGATGTGAAGGGAAATTTCCACAGTGGCGCGAAACAGTAAAAAATAGACTGGCATGGGTATTAACTCTTCCCAATTCTATTCAAAACTATAAAAAAGTTTGGGATATGCATGCACTTTATTGAATTAGCCTACATTTGTATTGCTAATGCATTGAGAAAAAAGGGGCATAGTGGCTAGTTAAGGTGGTATGAAAATAATTGTGCAAGGATAGTAAAAAATAGCATTTGCTGGAGCATACAAGGGGAGATTTACTAACTCTGGTGCACACAGAATCAGGTGTAGCCATTGCATAGTAATCAATCAGCTTCTAACTTCAGCTTGTTCAATTAAGCTTTCACAATAAAACCTAGAAACTGATTGGTTACTATGCACAACTGCACCAGATACTGTGTGCACAAGTTTACGTAATTCTCCCCCAGTGAGTCTAAGCAGGAAACATTATCTGCATCTCCTATGTTTGTCCTTATAGGCAGTTGGTTTTTATAGCCACCCTATCACTGGAAGACTCTCTCTTTTTGGCTGTGGTGTGTGGCACTAGCCAGCACAGCAAACCTTGACATATAGGAAGACCTTGACAATTGCCTGTCACTTGGTAGTACAATGCTGTTTATATGATGATGGTAAGCAGACTTATTGCTGACTTCACTCCCCTATGTGCAGTATATTCCTACAGTTGTGTCTCTGAGCTGCCTGTGAGAGATGTAGTCAGCTCCAGTACGTATAGAAAGCAGCATTCCAGCTATGCTTAAAGGCATGTATCTGTTAACACAGCCTCTACTTATTGGTTGATACAAAGGTTAGAAGGAAGAGATTCCCAAAACTGCAAAGAACCATGAAAGAACCTACTTGGTTCTTTCACCACTCTTGTATATCTCATATTAATGTGTTTTAAACAACCCCTTCACGCCACCTCTCAATTGCCCTTTAAGTTGGTCTTTAAGGCCCAGGATGCAGCACAGATTCGCTATCATGTGATTGGATCTTACAGTGGTCACATGATTAGAATCCCATCCCATTGGCTCAGAAACTGTTACCTAGAGCTGTTGATATTGTATATATGTAGAGCTGTTGATAGCAGCTCCATCAGTGTGCTGTGAGGGGCAATGAGCATGCTATCCGCACACAACCTCAGGCCACCATGAACACATATGTGCAGTGATGGGACATTAAAGCCCACGCACTATTCCTGCCAGTGTATATATGCATTACACAGATGTCAAGAGGTGAATGATATATGTGTTATGTGAGTGCTGCAGATGGGTATTTGCCTAAATACACAATGGTAAAATGAATGCATTACATTTTATTTTTATTTTTTTTATGAACTTTGTTTACTGAGTTGGTTTAAGTACCCCATAGTAAATAATAACTCTTGCTCTGTATTTTTGAAGGAATACGAACAGCATAATGTGAGTCATGAGTGTATATCCACTAAAATAGTGGATAAAACATTTTTATGTGTCACAAAGGTCTGATAATAATTACAAATATACTATATTTAGGTTACTGAAAGCTAGCAATCCATGCTAATCATGCAAACTTCTGATGCTACTACATTTTGAGGTTATTAGTTGAAACTTTGGTATTGCTCCAAACGATATTTCTAAGTATGCTGTTTTAGTGAATTTGTTGGATTTCAGGAGTAAATTGTCTTTTACAAACATTTACTATTGCACTGTTGTATCATGCTATCAGAGGTAGTATTAGTAGTATCAAATATAGTAATAGCAGTTGTAACAGTAATAGGGGATATACTTTTATTTCAGTAAGTGTAGATAAGTGTTTCCAAATTTTGACCTGGGCTTTAGGAAATATAATACCACTGTAAGAAAATGTCTCTGAATTGGAAAACAATATTTCTTTCTATTACAATCTATTGTTATAGAATCTGTGTATTATATAATGGTAACAGCTTCCAGCTGTCACTGGAAAATGCTGGAATTATTTAGCAGTATGTTTACCTGTACCCAGATCAAACCATATATATATATATATATATATATATATATATATATATATATATATATATATATATATATATATATACTGTTTACAAAAGGCCATGGGTTAAAGCATTTGATATTTTTATAAAATAATTTTAGTCTAAACATACTTTCATCACATGCCCAATGTCATTTGTTACAACTATGAAAAAAAATGATGGCATGCTAACTAGAAGCTGTTAATTAACGAACTGGTATTGGTTTGGTAAACTATGTAAGATTTATACCAATTTAGCAAACCTGTGTTTGTTTTAAAATCTCAGTCTCGGTATCAAATATAAATCTAGAAGGAAATATGATCTATTTGCCTGAACCAATAGTTATATAACGTATAGGATTGTTTCAGCTAAAAATAAGAATCCTTGATTAAATTGCATGTAAACAATGTTTCATGTGAATTAAGTGCATAGGAGCTTTCTGGATATAAATGTGTTGTTACAAATAAACAGTTCAGCTGAAGCCTGGTGTGTTTTAACTGTTTATCAAAGCACCAATCAAGTTCATGTAAACTTCAGAATAGACGTACTTTAACATCTTAAAGCTAAGAGCCTTATTAAATAGTTAAGTTTACACTGCTAAATAAGATGTATCTTTAATCTTTATTTTATTTACCCCTTGCTAAGACTTTCTAAAGTCATGGGCTTGCAGTGTTGGAAAACAAGGATTGTGTGTCCTGCCAGTTGAACATACTAGGGGTACTAATATCCTTGACATGTGGCATATTTCTTCTTTTATGAGACAGCTTCAATTTTTTTTTTTATTTCCCTAGAACATTTTTTTCCTAGCTGGATTTTATTTAAAAAGAACTTAATTTCATTTTCACTTAATGAAAGAAAACTGGTTAGGATTAGATTTCTTCAAAATGTTTCACACTTTTTTCTTAGCTGGCACGTCAAATTATTAAGTATTGCGTTCTTTTAAAACATTAATCAGTGAACTTTGATGTTGTGTGCTCCTACGTATTGCTGATGGTTTGGAAAAGTAATTTGAAGTCTAAACTTCGAAAAATTGTGTTTTGCATCTTCTGTTTTGTTTACCAATTAAACCATCCATGTGTATATATGTGATGTGAAATATCGATGATGTTGTTTAAAGGGTGTTATGCAAATTACACATTTTTCATATCATATGTCATATCTATCAATCTATGGGGTTGATTTACTAAAGCTAGAGAGTACAAAATCTAGCTTTAGTAAATCAACCCCATAGATTGATAGATATGACATATGATATGAAAAATATGTAATTTGCTAAATATGGTGCAACTGTGCATGGTAGCCAATCAGCTTCTAACTTCAGCTTGCTCAGTTAAGCTTTGACAAAAAACTGGAAGCTGATTGGTTTGTATGCATAGGTTCACCAAATTTTGCACTCTCCGGTTTTAGTTAATCCATACCCATGTTTCTATTTTTCATTTATCTTGTTAATTTATTGTTATTAGTTAGTTTTTTCCTGTAAATTGGAAATTGAGAGTAAGATTTTGGGGTTAGTTTGTAAGTGAGCCAGTATCAAATCAAATACAGCATGCTTCTGAAGCATTCAGGCAAGATGGAATGCATTTAAGATCAAATTGGGATGTGTTTGAAATTGGTTTATGATTCTCTTGAATGGTGGAAAATTCATAAAAATAGTGCATGGTGCAGTTACCAAAACACTAAGCTCACCAAAACTCATAAGATCACACCAGAAATTCAAATGTAGCCTTTCAAAACCCTTTAAACTGCTTCACAAACATAGGTCAGCAGAAAAGTACAAAAATGCCCATATATACAAACATTTGCTAAGCTGATATAAAACTCACTCCCTTAGCTTTGTAACTCAAATATAATGGAGCTGGTTCACTGAAAAGCGTGTTTTCATTCCTTTTATATTCCTCTGAACTTGCTTGGGGAGTTAAAGTGTACATTGGCTATGGAAGAACTAGTCCCTTAGTAAATCCCCTCTAAAACATATGTACAAACTTTGTACTTGATATCCTTAAATTGTCACTCAGGCTAAACAGGTTTGTGAAACAAAATAGAATTAAAATCAGTAATTCCCCCCCTAGCTAATTTTTGTTATTGAACCCAACCTAATATGATGACATTTTGCACTGTAGATTGTTGCTACAGCACATATTTAGAACTTTTTTTTATGCACTTCAAATACTGTATATGTTAATCACTTAGATAGAACAGTAGTATACACCTATGTAAACCATGTATATATAAGTAGAGTGAGATAAAAAGACTTCTTTTAGATTTGGGAAAAGACAGGGAAACTCAATAAAGATAAGGTATGACAGGGGTTTTTAGAATCTGTTGCTCATCAGCCTAGACTTGAACAGTGATTTTTTTTCTTACTGGAAAAAAAATCACTGTTTATTCTCAGAAGCTTCATCAAAAGCTCAGCATTCTGTGCTATTGTGCCATTAGCAATATCAAAAAGCATATGTGAGAGGTACAGTTTCATGTCGTTATAAAGTTGACTTTACAGTCATAAATGTTTTCTCTTATAGCTTGAATACAAGATACTACTAGTCTTAATACTTAAGGTTTAGATCTGGCAGCCAAATAGTTTTGTGAGATAAGCAGATTCTTCACATAAATCCCATAATTGGAGCAACATGAAATTTACCGAATAGTGTATGAGTTTGATTAGTAAACTGGTCATTTTAGAGAGGAAAATTCTTATCTCATCACATCTCTTTAGCAGCCATTTAAGGATAGCTAAAAATACATTATTTTTTTTGTTTTTTTTTTTAGTAACAGAGTGCAGAAGCACCCTGCCTGAAACCACGTTCAAATTTTGAGAGGAAATTGTAAGTTTTATGAATACTTGCAATATCTACCTAGTTGTGTTTACCTTTCCAGTCCTTTTAAAATAATAATTCTCTAAAAAAAAATTCCCTACCAGGAAACAACATATTTCTACCAGTTTTATAGAATTCAACTTAAATACAACACGTTTGTATGTAGTGATAATATGAACTGGTCAGTTACAACAATACCGTAGATGCTATAAATTAGGACTTAATTGTATCCTAAAGGCTATAACCATACCCCCATACAGGGGATTTATTTAAAGAAATGCTGATACCATTCCCTGCCTACTTGTGTTTATGCTGCCACCCATCCTCCTTATTTTTGCTAATGCTGCTAATGATAACAAAAAACAATCATCATCATTATTATCAATTTTATTTTTAAGAAGTAAACAATTGTAATTTTGTTGGAAAAGTGCTTACTATCTAATGAAGGTAATATTTTTATTTTAAAATATGTCCCCTGATAAAATGTTTAAAGACATTGATATTATATTTTGTTTTTAATGTGTTTATGTACAATTGCAAAGGTATACTACATAGGTCAACTAACACTATTTTACATTAACAGCAACCATACATTATACGTAATTATCCCTTTTGTCTTTTGTACAACTCATGCACTTATATGTACAATTTTTAATGATTACAAAAAATAGTACAAATGGCGTTAAACATAAAAAGTGATTTTTCTCTTTTACATGTATTTACATGTATTTAAAAGTCACAGATTGCTTTGCTACAGATGGGCAAAGTCAGTAGCACTGCATTTTCTTAAAACGCAATATTTTTCCCTTGCGTGAACTGAGAGTTTACCTTAAATATGGGTTTCCCTGCAAGGCAAATCCTTTGTTTTTATTTATTTTTTCTTAATTTTTTTGCCTACCAGTAAAATAATTTACAGCATTCTAAGAATATTCAATTTTCAATTATATATATCCTGTTTTGGCCATGCTCTAACAGTAGTTTTGGTCATGGATAATTCCAGCAAAGTATATTAACAAACCTGTTTATCTAAACATGACTTATGAAGCTACGTAAACGTAAATGATTAGTAATATAAATGTGCAAATTCAGTTGGATAGAGCTGCAGTCATACCCACCCAATTACAAATTACCCTTTTAAGGCAACTGTTGCAGAGCACAGGTGTGTCAATCAAAATGACTGATCTATTCACCTAGCCATTTGCTGAAGCAGCAATATCAACACATTTAGTTATGGGCCCACAAAGACTGAAGCTGTGCATTGGGAAATGGCCCTCTAATGGTAGCTGAGGAACTTTGAGAAAACTAGTTTGACTTTTATTTGAGAAAGGTTATTCAGAATTGGTGTGTTTTTTTTTTTACCACTACACCACATAAAATTCTAACTTTATGCACCACAGGATAACAGTGGACACTGATTGGGCACACAAAAAAATAAATATGTGTGCCTCACTAAAATACTTCCTGCCCTGCTTTCAAAAGCAATATATAATTTTGAAACTCAAATCTTGTCATATTATAAATGCAAAATGCCCTGAGAAATACCAATTGCATACTAAAGAAACTATTTTGCTGCCAGCCCAGTTTACATAGGTTTCAGAAAACCTATGTAAGTAAGATCAATTTCTAATACAGAACCTGACTAAGTAAGATCAATTCCTAGTAGAGATTTACACAACGTAGAAATGGTCCTTACTTTAAATGCATGCAAAAAGTGCTGAGTAATCAGCAGTGAAAATTGATAACGGATTTATAATGTGCTGTTTATATAAATTTCTAACTGCAGAATGTTGCAAAGACTTAGAAGTATTCCTTAATTGTATGTGATGAGGCATGGTTCTTCCCCTTGATAATAATTTTATAAAGCCACACCCACTATGTCATTTTAATTTCATTATAATATTAATTTTGGCATTGATAGAGTTGTCATTAAACAGGATACCTTATATTTAAGAGTGGTACTGTAGTACTGTATATTTGAATATTTGATTTGGTATACATATATATATATATATATATATATATATATATATATATATATATATATATATATATACACTAAAATATTTGTAAAGAATGTTTTATTTTTTCCATCGTAAATCATTTCCAGCTGCAAAAAAATACTAAGATGACGTGATTAATCTTAAATGAAAAATTATTACCAAATTACTACTTTTGCAACCTTGCCATATAATTTAGTTAGACTCTTGGCTGTTATTTTTCCCCTCTAGATTTAAAAAAACTTTCATGCAAAGAAACGCAACCCTAATCAGTCTATTTTGTTGAAAGTATATGCTCAGTGCGTAGCAAACTTCTATGAAAAATGTACTTTATTTTATCATTTGCTTTCTCAAACTGTGAAAGTTTAGCTTGTGAAACATGTAGTCTTTAAAAAAAAAAGAAGTGCAATATTTGATCGCTGTTAGAAGAGATGCAATATACAGTAAGTAATAGAGCACTTTTAAATAAATGCCTTGCTTAAGTGAGATGAATGAGGTTCCATATGGTGAGAAATGTCATTTTATAAATATAGGGTTAACTGAAGACTGATCTGTTCTAATTGTACATCAAAGCACCAATCAAATCCATGTCAATGACAGATGCATGTTAAAGTGTTGGCATTTTTTCCCTAAAATTAAAATGCATTTCTGACATGTACATTATTCAAATATTTTAGGGACTTGTTTGACAATAGAAACAATTGTGCTCTTATGGTTGCATATTCAAAGGAAATCTGAAACATGATTTGTAGTGTATTTTTTTTTTTATTTTAAGCAGTATATCCTTATTTCTTATTAACTAATATTTATTAAATATTAATAAATATATGGATTTTTAGATGTCACATAAAAAAGTCATAGATTTTGATTTTACATCAACGATCTGATAATTAAAGCAAACTGGGTTGATTTACTCCTTAATTTTATACCACGTTTTTCCATCCAAAGGACAACATGCCACCTTTGCTGTACCAATAGGTTAGAAATCATATTTATCGTTCGTCTAGTATAACACAGTACTATGTTCCATTTGGAATTCTGTAAGTTTATTTAATAAAAGTATTTGTTTTAAAAATGTGTGAGATGTTGCATTCAAGCACATACACACACATATATACACTCGTTGCATGTATGAATGTTTGATTTACTAAAGTGTGACATATGGCAAGGTTTACGGAAGCAAAGTGTGTTCACAAACCAGGATATTATTTTTTTAATACCCTCACTCATTCTCTCACAGGTTCACTTTGTCACTCTTTAGTAAACCAGGCCCCTAGTCAGTTTAATGGTAATTTAAAAAATATTGAATTTTCACTAAAAACGAATTGGATATTTTAAGTGAACACTGGTTCACTGGGCCAACATCAAGGCCGATGCTTCAGTAAATTCATCCAATTATTTCCAGAGGGTGCATATATTTTTATTGTTCGATTATTAACACGTAATCAAAATAACCTGTAGACATAAATATCAAATATTGCAGTATTATGCATAATAGAAAAAGCACATTATTTCCAGGCTGTGTAGGTATTTACCCAACCTGGGTAGTCTCCCAGTTATGTATGTTTATATAAGTAAACAAGGACTGTTAAAAAAATTGAGTTCTTGAATTATACATGTGATAAATACTTGGAGGATGATCCATAAACAAGTCATATCCAATAAAGCATGTTAGGGATCATTCACCAAAAACTGAGGGTCAAAACAACCAGTAGTTTCAAAGTACAGTTTCATTGCAGTGCTAAAGCTTCATTGAAGGATGTGCATCACAGCTCTGTTTTTGAAATGTATCCAAATTACTGCATGGAGGAGTTTTGGGATGCATTGCCAAATGCACTGCAGCACCAACAGCAAGTCAAAAATGCTTCCGTTCGAGAGTTTAAATATGCTGCTCAGGAAAATCCATAGGTTTTTAGGAATGTGAATGAAATAGTGTAATTGCTTAGATAGAACTATAAAAGAGTTGCTATCTGTCATAGACCACATACAGAGCACATAGAAGTGTTTAGTATTTCTAGATTTTTAAACCAAAATAGAAAGACACAAAAGCATTACGACAAAAAATATTACAAAGTAGTTTATTCTATTTTTTTATCCTGATAATTTAATATAGTAACGCTGTGTTTATATATCTCTATATATATATAGATATATATATATATATATATATCTATATATATCTATATATATCTATATATATGTGTGTGTGTGTGCGTGCGCACGCACATTTTATCCCAAATATGTTGATTTTGGAAAAAAAAGACATCTGAGATAATCTATGCAGTTCAAATGTAAGCAGAGTGGAATTAGAAAGGACCTCTCTTAAACTTGAACAGAGACAGGGAAGAAGCAATAAAGATAAGGTATGACAACAGCATTGAAGGACCTGTTGCTCATCAACATAATTCTTTACTTGACTATGCCGAAATCAAAGCTATGTGTATGCGCAGCCAGCAGTCAGCAACAGTCACTTCTAAAGACTCAATGTCATGTGGTTTTACAGGTGACTTGTTTCACCTCTTTGGGTTAAATATTTTCTCCTATGGTTTTTTTATATATATATATATATATATATATTAATACCCGACTTGCTGGCTGCTTACCTATATTTAATGAAAAAATAATTCTGTCACAGGATTTAACTGAAATATAAAAAAATAAAAATAATCATGTAATTTATTTCAGAGTATGAAACTATGAAATTTGCTATGAATCATGTTAAAATTTGCTATTTTCTAAGCCTGTGTGCATTAATTCCTTTCATATATTACTCTGCTTTGACACTTTTCCTCTTTGATAACTGTTACATATTTGATGTTAAATGACGTACTTTCACTATTATTTAGTGGTAGTTATTGTGTAATGAATCAGTTTTGCTATGTTTTAATCTGGATACACAAATAACAATTATTAATATATATAAAAAATATATATATTTATTTTTTTTAATTGTTTTATGACATGTTTAAAGAAGAAAAACAAAAATGATCCTAAGTTATTGGATCTTTTTTTTTTTTTTTTTACAAGCGTTTACAGTGCTTGCAGGAATTATGAGAAATTCTTGCTTCAGATTTGTCCAGATATAATAAAAACAGAATTAGGTATTTCCAGCCTTGGTTTAACAATACGAAGCACTATTATTATTTACAGTGTGATTTAGGTATCATAGAGTTTGATTTACTGGAGAGTGCAAAATCTGGTGCGCTGGGCATGGTAGCCAATCAGCTTCTAACTTCAGCTTGCTCAATTAAGCTTTGACAATAAAACCTGGAAGCCGTTTGGTTTATATGCAGAGCTGTACCAGATTTTGCACTCACCAGTTTTAGTGAATCAACCCCATAGAAGCAAGTTGATTTACTAAAACTAGAGAGTGCAAAATCTGGTGCGCTGTGCATGGTAGCCAATCAGCTTCTAACTTCAGCTTGTTCAGTTAAGCTTTGACAAAACAAACTAAAAGCTGATTGGTTTCTATGCAGAGCTGCACCAGATTTTTCACCCTCAAGTTTTAGTAAATTGACCTTAACGTGTATAACTGCAATAATAATGATAGCTTAATTAGTGTGGTTGTTGATAATATTGCAAAAAGTATTTAAGGAAGTTTGACATAAAACTAAATTAATTTTCATGCAGGTAAATATTTTTTTTTTTTTTTATATCACTTTGGTGATATATGTTTACTTTTTCACTATTGTATGCTTGGTAATTTACTGGTAGATTAAGTGCTGCTAGATATTTGTAAATTTTACTTATTTAAATGCATTTAGATATTTATATGATTACTAATACTCTGGAATTTACCCATCGGAAATAGTATTAGTATTAGGTAAAGATTTGACAAACCCAATTGTATACATTGTATAATATATGCAGGATCCAATTTGCAAAATCCTTACCTTACTTGATCACTAAATTCATGAAACGCAAATAATGGACCAAAATATGCATCCTTGACTGATAAAACAATGCACCAGCTAAGCAATTGAATTATTACAAACATTTCATTTTGTATGGCATTTTCTTATAACATTGGGAGAATTTGTAATGTAGTACAAGTTTCTCTGTAGCTTACATATATTCTAAAAATGCAAAACACTTGCAGGCCTCAGTCTGAACAAAAATCTGCAAGTAGTTGTGGAACATCCACTTTCAGAGTAACCAGGCCCAACATAGGCAGCTATAGGACAAAGCACTTGTAGTGAAAAGGATTTGGCAGGCTGGGGGAGGAGAAGGGGGCTGGAGATGAAAAGAGTGAACTTGCAGTTTCTGTGTACCTGCAGAAGGTACCAAGCGATTTCTGAAGACAGTGTTTACACTAGTGTGATGTGTCTCTGAAACCGTTATCATGCCAGTGACTCCCTTTGACTTTAAAGTTCAGTTTGTTTATCAAGTAACTCTAGATTATTATCGTGTCGTGTCTGTAGAAACTTTATGGGGGGTGCCACATACATTTTTTCTGCCTTAACTGAGGCAATAATGGATTACGTTGTCTACACACATCACAATTCAATTAATATACCATGTGTAACAGAATACATTTTTATCATCACATATTAGTATCACAGGCAAACTGAGAGGAAGAAAGAAAAAAGATGAGTTGCACTTACACTGGCTTCAGTGGGTCCAAACTCTTAAACTTCACTTATACTTTGACAATTGCATCCAAATAAAAAGAAGTAGCATGTCCTGAAAGTAATAGGTTCGATTACAAGCCCTTTTGTTCTTTGTCCTGTTACCGAGGCAGTAAAGTCTGGCCAGAATCAGATTGGTTCTGAGTAAGACCGATGATGGTGCAGAAACTGAAGGCTGAGAGATGAGGGTCAGCTTTTGACAGGAGATTTAGAAACAACTAGTGGTACTGCTGAAATGGTCCCTGTCCAGTGTATGCATCCTTCACACTGATCGCAGACTGCAGTGAGGAGACATTCCCAGATCCCACAGAAACTTTTCCTTGATCTTCTCTAAAAAATGTTTCTCAGAGATAGAATTTTTGGCCTTCTTTCTCCCTCCCCTTTGAGTCTCCCCCCTCTTGCTGACGTTGCTGCTGTCAATCAGTTCCTTTAGGACTATGCTCCAGCAATATTATACACACTGAACTTAACTGTTTTGGTCCTTTATATATCACCATGCTACTACTTTATGAAAACAACTCCCAGCCTAATTCAAAACCTTAGTGTCTGACCATTTCAATTTATAACTCACAACTATTTTTCTAAATTCCCCCGTGACTGCAGTAAACAAAATAACAGATATGATAACCACTAAGCTAGTTTGTAAGAATCATTCATAAGCAAAAATGTATTTTATCATTAAGCCATAACAGTTTTAGGAAAGTTTCTCTTTATTTATTTTAAAGTGTATTGTGGCATGCAATATAACTATAAAGTAAAAATTCTGAATATTAAAAACAAATGACTACAAGACTGATCTCGCAACTGGGATAGTTTTATATATATATATATATATATATATATATATATATATATATATATATATATATATATATATTCTACATACTTAATTTATGTTCATATATATACCTGTTTAATGTATACTTGTTATATATTAATATATTAATTTATGGTTTAATTCACTTATTTTCTATATGCAAGCAATCATCATGGCCCAAATTTTATTTGTGGATGTGTATGTGATATTTTAAAAAGCCCAATTCCAATTAAAGTTTGCTAATTGAATTGCAAATTGCATTAAAAAAAAAAAAAAAAAAAACTTTGAACGGACTGGAAAAGAGAACGATAGTTTCTCATCATACCTAGGCTTGCCTGGAAAATCTGTGAGAGCAAAATGCATTTCCTACAGTCTGATGTGAATGGCATAAAAATGAGTAAATAAAAGTATTTTTCTGCACCAAGAGAGAAAAACTATGTCTACAGAAAAGCTGTTGATAATTGTGCTACGTATTTTCACTGCCGAGTTTCTCGTTCAAGCAACGGGTATGTCAAAGGCGCAAAAATGTAGATGTGACCTTTAGTTTGAACCTGCATATCCTTTTTATACAGTTTGCCTCCAATAAATTACATGTTTTTCAACACAAACTACATATACCTATATATACCAGCCTGCATATCTTTTACTGTACCATTTGGGACATCAAATAGTTTGTAGATTGAGACGCCATTGCAAAAATACATAGTTACCTAAATCAGAAATTCTAATAATGAAAACACCCATCCAAAAAAAAATAAAAATTTTTTATCCCGTAGAAGTTGATCTATAAGATGGCTATGGATCTACAGTTTTTTCTACTGATATGCACATCTTCACAGAATAAAAATTGCTCCAGTGGAGTGTTACTCTCATTATCAAAATGCTTTGCCTAATGATTATATCACATCCAGTAGGCAACTCTGAATGTGAATGAGATGAGGCAAAATTTTTAATTTTTTATCTGCGGTCAAGAAGGTTAATGCCCAGAGATGGAAATATGGTTTCTTAGTCAAATATGAACAATGGCATGGCTTCACTGAGCTGTTGGCTGCATATCACCAAACAAAGCAAACTATTCAGTTAGTGCCAAAGGCTATTAAGGAGCCAAGTATGTAGACGGTAATAAATAAATATTTTGGAAAGTCTGTAGAATGTCAAACTAGTGGATATTATTACAGTTCTAAGGTCTTGCTTCAAATTATGGCAAGCAATTTGTATTCAGCGTAGATTGAGAAAAAAACAGGGCAGTGACCAGCACTGCTTGAACCAAACACAAAAGGTCTAGTAGTATACATTTATTTTCCTTTCACCAACCTCTCTTGACTGCTGCTGGGATCAGCGGCCTTTCAACCAAGGCGATATGTGTAAGGGAATAGAATAAAAGATGCTTGGTATTTTGATATGGTACTCTTACTACTTACATGTACAAATTATTTCTGCTGTCACGTCATAATTGTCAATCATCTTTCTCACGGTCTACATGTTTACTAAGCTAAATGTAAATATTAGTGATCTGCCATAAAGAAGTAACAAAAAAATAATAATAATTCGTAAACTAAAGTTGTCCTGTATATGTTTAATATAGAAATGGTATGATTCCCCATATATAGTTGTAATTATTCATTATACTATTTAAAATGTTTAAACTGCTGTTTTCTTCCTATACATGTGCATTTTATTTTTCTGTTATTTTTTGTGCAATTATTTTTTACTTATTTGTGCACAAATTTCTTAAAATGGCAGTGTATTTGGTATCCCTGAAAAGAAAAACACGTTTAAATGTGAATACTATAGCTTCCAGAAACGGTTTTAAACTTTGATGGGCATAGTATTTTATAGGAATTTTTTTTTTTAGGTAGATTTAGATACCTATACGTTAATTTTAAATATCATTTAAAAAATAAAATAGAGTGTTGCTTACCATTACTTATTATTTTCATACATTACTGACTATTTTTTATAATTGACAATTTGTTATGGTATATTTTGTAGATTATAATTTAATATTTGTGGCTAAAATATAACCTAGGTCTTGGTAGCAAGAGCAAAGATACGAGCATAGCTGTGCATTAATGCCTAAGAATAATAATTTACCAATAGCCTGTACATTCTAAACATGTATACACATTACCAATTTCTAAACAATATGTAATGAACAAGATATGTCCAATTGTTATGTATGTGCTGATCAAGCAATAATATAACAATACAGTAAAAGAAAGATAAGCAACAAAGACATAAAATATATTAATAGTAATCAAATGAATGCTGATAGAATGTACTTGGTTAATTCCGATTGATCTTTCTTAGTTGTTCCTAGAAAGTAATTGAGATTAGATGCTTACCAGATAGATTTCAGTTGGTCCTCTCACTGAGATGCTAGGAGAGTTAGATTTTTTCACAACCTCAAATTTGCAAAGACAACCAATTCTCCAGCATACGAATACTTTAAGAAAGACAATGCTATAAAACTACTGGTTCTTTATGGGCAAGATTTTATCAGATTTTCTTGAAAGTAAATTTAAACCAAACTCACTCCCACAGTCACGTGGTCCAGAAATTGGGAACAGAAGCAGGATAAAGTAAACAGGGGTCAACCTTTTAATGAACCATTTTCCCACTCTCAAAAAAAAAGGGTGAAGGGGAGATACAGTGATTTTTTTTTTCCTAAGAGCATGAAGAAACTTGCACGGCCTGGTAAGAACTGCAGAAATGCAATAAAACAATCACATATTGCTGCCCTGTTTAAAAACATATGTATAGGCTATTTATCATTAGAAGTTAATATATTTGGCACTTTATAGAAAAGTTCCAGTTGATCTGTTTGTGTACATGTACTAAAGGTTATGCTCATATACCATTTGTACAACATTAATTGTACTTCTGTTTAATTTAACCATGTTTATTTCCATGTTTATTCTTAAGCTTATTTGTAAACTTATTGTGCAAAAAAAATTATAATCATTATAATCCCTGGCATTACACAATTAATGATTATATAATGTACTAACATGCAAATATTTTAATTTATTTTGTTGAAGCCGAAACATTCTTCTTTTTTAGAACTGCTGATAATTTAGTAGTTTAGTGAACTAGATACATTAATAAATAAACTGGTCTTCAAAATTAAATGCCTTTTTTTTGGAGGTGCCATGAATCCATTAGACATAGATCAAACACGGGCATCCATGCAAGCAGTTGATTTAGTTCAGATGTGGTTTTTGCTTTTTAAACTTTTTTTACTGATGTTGGATTTTGGCATAAAGCTATCCATCGATAGCAGAGCTGTAGTCACTGTAAGCATGCATATAGGGCACGAAAGTGGAAATAACCATTTATTGGAGACCATTGAACCCTTATTTCCAGAATGTGTGCTAGTAATGATGAATACCTAGGTTCAGCTGTGATTAAAAAAAAGCACAACTGTCAATTGTAGATGCAGATTTTTTGAGTGTAACAGCTAATGATGTCTGATATGTCTGAGGTTCTTGTGAAAACAGAGCTAGACAATGAGTTACCAATGAAAAAAATAAAGGGTGCAAAATGGTTTTAACAGGGTTGAAAAACTTTTTGAAGAATATCTGAGTGTCATAGTACAGCACATGAAAGAATTCATGTTGAAGAAACAGTCTGGAATTAAATGTGGGAACACGGAAGGAAAGTGCATGATCTATTACTTGCCTTGGGATCTTAAAAAAAAAAAATTCTGATCAACTCCAAAGCATGATCTCACTTAGTGGGTCTAGGTGAGAAAGTAAGGTCCTTATGGGAACTCCCCAGTTGATGTCTGTGCATTCAAGGAAGGTGATCTCTATGCATGGATCCTTGCGCTTCTCACACTAAAGCAATCAAAGGCCGGCCAATTTCTTCTCTGTGGTGAGATTTGCTAGATTTGCTAAAAATGCACCAGAGAGAACCGAACAATCCTATCTAGATAAGCTATTTAGTATATGAAAAATTAGCAACAAATGATTCTTATTATTCAACATTGCTACATACACATCAAGGTTTATTTATTTAAAAATAGATATTGTTTCCTTAGCAACGTGAATGCTCACTTTGCAAACTGAATGTTCAGACAATTTCTAACATCCAATCACATGCAAGTAATATCCTTCTATTTCAATTCCCACTGCTGTGCATGTGGTTGGGTCTTCAAAGTGAACACACCTTCACATTGGGGTTGATTTACTAAAATTGAAGAGTGCAAAATCTGATTCAGCTGTGCATGGTAGCCAATCAGCTTCCAACATCAGCTTGTTCAATTAAGCTTTGACAAACAAAAACCTGGACGCTGATTGGTTTCTATGCAGAACTGCACCAGATTGTACACGCTCCAGTTTTAGTAACTCAACCACAAACTTTTTTAACCTAAGTGAACACTTACTTTGCTAACTGAATAGCCTCGACATTTATAGTAAATCAACCCCAGTAAGTTAGAATTTACATAAAGGGGTCATTGTTGATTTTTTTTCACCTAATAATGAACATGTTCTCTATTATTACATAATTGTATTTACTGTTATACATGAGTATGTTGGTTTATAATATCTATCTATATACATATATATTTTTATATATATATATATATATATATATATATATATATATATATATATATATATACATATATTTTTTTGTGGAGGTTTTCTTGTATTAAGTAGAAACTTTGAGCTTTGTTGAAGAACAATATGTATAAAACAGGGTGAGAAGTGCTTATATGAAGAAATTCCATCTACACACTTAGTAATCTGTGTAAAGTGAAGATAATGGTCATCTTCCCCATGAAGCCTCACAGTATATTACATACAAGTTACTAAAGGACCAACAATTTACAACCATAGGATTACCTTATCTGTAATATAGGTCAGGTTAAAAGACAGGCTTTTAGTGTAAATTCAAGAATTTAGACTTTATTCTGAAAGTAGGATAAAGAGCATAATTTATAGATGATGTAAAGATTTTGAAAGGGAATTGGCTTCATTACGTGATCAAATGTGGTTCTAATTTCACAGGCACCATATGGGCATTTACTGTGTTGTCGCTCATATATATATATATATATATATATATATATATATATATATATATATATATGTGTGCTCATGCAGGTATGCACTCATGTTCCCATTTTAAATTACATAGTTTGTGTTTGCCCATATAATTACTAATCATCTGGTTACGGCTCACTTTTACTAATATCAGTGTTTAAAGATGATAAGAATGTGGCACAAGTGCACATGGCACAAGCTCCACACTCAATTAAAGTGAACTAATACTTATAAATGACTTACAAGTGATGGCCTTTACATTATATGTTTTAAATGCTCGTATTTTTGCATAACTCAAGAATAACAATAAGTTGAATATGAAAAATGTATTTGTTTAGTAGAGCATAATGTGAATCTCTATAAGAGGAGAAGAAATGTATTCTAAATACGCTCTGCATGTTTTTTTTTTTTTATTTCCAACCAGAACTATTCACATACTATTTTGTGTTCCCTCCTCCTGCTTTCCTACTCCTTATGGGGGTTTCATTTGAAGGCAGCTTTGAAGGTATAACTTCCTCTTAGTAATTAACAAGTAAAGGGGGGCTATAGTGTTAAACAGAGTAAATGAAAAAGTACCAGCAAAAGTCAAACCAGGCTAATTTACAAAAACTGAAGCAAAGAAAACAAGAGGAGCAGATAGCCATAGCAACCAATCAGTTTCTATGGTGATTTTCAAGCACTTAACTTGCTGCTACTGATCGTTTCTCAAATTTTGATACAATTTTCTTTGCCTTAGTTTTTACACAATATCTTTGAGATTTAAAATGAACTCCAATGGCTGCCCTATGTCCAAGCTGTAACCCTAATTAAAACTATGGGGTTACATTACAAAAGGAACTTTTCTTGCACTGCTACAGTGAATTCATGTGTTTTTGAACAAAATAGAAATTTCACAAAACCTAGCCCAGTGTTTGAAATGTCCACAGGTCTAGTCTGCCTAAAATATTTATCTTTTGCTAATAACTAATTTGCTACCTTCCAGTGAATGTAAATTCTGCATACTGGCTTTATTTGGACCCTCTAAATGTATATTTTTTATAAAATTATATTTTTCAGTTTTCACTACAACCACAATATTAATATACTCTTGTTAGGTAATTAACTCACTGAAAGTGCAAGTGGAATTAACACATAAGTTGTAAACTCCTGTCTTTAGATGATGTATACAGGTTGTGTGGCTAACTAAATGCAAAGAGGCACTAATGTAATATAATTAACCACAAAACCTGTATTTCTTAGATGCAACAGTAATTAAAAAGATTAGATGGCAACTCAGATCAACACCTATATGTAATAAGTGATTATTTTAAGTAGACGCTTATTGTAAACTGTCTTTTAAGTTATGCAAACGTTATAAGCTGCCTTTGTTAAGTGATTTGATGGCGCAGTTTTACAATTCTCAGATCCTTCAGAAACCAATTTTTCTTATTATAAAAAAAAGTTTAAGACGCATATGATATGTAAACGGAGCAAGTGACTGCATACAAAATCTGTCAAGTCTCCTCACTTTGAACTTAGCCTTTTACATTTCTATATAAGGGCTGAGAAATAAACTGAAAATCTTCTTGATCCCAAAGCCAAAAATATTTAACTGCATCAATATGCCTCTTACTACTGGTAAATACTACTGGTTGCACATTATTTGTCATAAAATGAGACAGGACGTTTACATACATGAAGAAAATGAATTTACATGAAAAATCTTGTTTAAATATTTAACATATCACATGGAGTCATTTGTTCCTGGACTGTGTTCATATAGAAACCCTTATTTGTTTAACCTTGTCAGGATACAAAATATCACCTCACACGCTTTTAAGGTATTGCCATACTTTTGTTCTATTAGACCTTACCGTCCCTGTTGCCCATATAATTACTAATCATCTGGTTACGGCTGATAACCGTAATTTGCTTTTCATTTTTAGGAAAGAATAGAATGCATTTCAATAGTTCTAATTGTCTGTATCCAAATGCACAGTAACATATTAGCATTTATTAGCAGATAATAAATGTTATAAATGCCCTACTTTTGAAAAAAAAAAATTCTATTTTTTTCCTTATCTTATCTTCAAATAATAAATTTTTCAAAACAGTGTCTTTTACAGCTGAAAATTTGGTTTCCATATATTATATAGTAATCAACAGGGTTTAGAGTATAAACTATTCATTTTTTTGCATCCAAAGTATCTCCAGTACTTAAAAAGCATCACTGGTAATGATATAATTATAATTAAAAAAATATGAGGGGATTAAAAAGTGGCAGTGCAAGGAGATTGTTGAAAAGTGTGTTATGACCTGTGATTTTTTTTTTTGGCAGATAAAAAAAGAATCTTCAAGCAAATAGCTAATATGTCTTCTATGGTTTCTAGGATGCAAGGTGATGACGAGTAAGGGGTATGGTATCTTGTAGAGTGTGAGAAGATGATTTGTTTGTTTTTTAAAGGCCATGAAGAATGACAAGAGCAGACTGCTAGCACCACAAGATAAAGTCTTAGACACGCTGTTAGTGGAGTGATCCATTTTCACACTTATTTTAAAGATAATAACAGTCTCCTCTAGCTAACTAGTTAACAAAATAAAGATGCATTGACTATAATTCAGTATTTATTTTTATTAATTAACATTTATAATGTCCTACTGTTACATGTAAAAAAATGTATATACTGGCACTTTGTATGTGTTTAGATGCTTTGAACAATTATTAAAATATATTCCAAAATGCTGTGTCTCATATTTATTTAGCAAATTACTTTTAACTAAAATAAGAAACCATTCTTTTAAACTAAAAAAAAAAAAAAATGTGAATGCTTTACATAAAAATATTACACACAATAATTTTGTATGGAGGTTCTGATTAAGCAAGCAAATCTTTGGCTTGACTTTCTATCCTATGATGGGAATTATGATTTGTTTGTGGTTAAGTGAATGACATTAGCTGTTACATAGTATATTTTACAGATTTTTTATTATCAAGGTGTCTCATACTGAACATGGTTTGAGGTACAGAAAAAAACCTAAGGACAGCCTAAAACCCCTTGTCAGCATCTGGTCGCAAAACAGCAGTTAGTATAATATTAGATTTGCAGGATTTATCAGTGGTCTGGAAGTCCAGCATGGCTGGATAGCACTGGGCAAATCTAATTCCTTAATACAAAGACCTCAACAGCCTATTAGAAGCACTTGACTTGCATTTAGAAATGTTAACTTAATTTCTTTCATTTTCAGTTACTGACCTGGTATCCACATCAGAAAAAAAAACTTGGCAACAGATCAGAGATTCATTAATTCTGCATTATGTATTTGTGTATAAATTAATGAGTAAATTATGTCAATCATAAATAAAACAGATGTGAATAGGCACACAGTGATTTTAATGTACTTTTGAACTTTTCAGTGACTTAGATAAGAAAACTACCTTCAATTTTTGGAGGCTGAAATGAGCAGCTATATCATAGTTTTGAGCAACATTTGTGTGCAATTAATATTATAAAATTTTATACAGCTTCAGTAATGATTTCATCATATCAGTGCACAAAAATTTACATTTGTAGATTTTTTACTAGGTGTTTTAGCCTAACTTAATAATAATTAGACAGATTTTTGAAAGTGTGTGGGGCTCATTTATTTCCTTTTGTGGAAACATTAAGATTTTCATGAGTCTTAAAAAAAATCCAGTGCAGTCTAGTTAAACTATTTTGCCACAAAGCAGAAGACAGTAGATATTAACATTGCTACAAATTAATATGTGATTCACAGAAATTTACAAATATTCTCTCATACTGAATAAAATATTAGGGAGATGTCAGTGCATGCTAAAAATATGATAACAATTAACAACAAATGTTATTAATAAAATAATGTACTCTTATGAACTAAATAGGTAATATTTAAGATTATCCATCCAATGAAGGTACTGTTCTCAAAATGTGTGCTTTTATTTATCCTCTTTAATTCTGAATATTGATTACATGTAAAACTTGATTAACCATCCCCCATATTTTATCTCAATTGCAATGGGACAAAATATTAATATTAAAATATTATTGTAAAGCTGTTGGAACTGAATATCCTAATAGCTTTGATTACAGACAATGCAATAGAAACATTCTAAATTCTCTGTTGTGCTTATTATATTGGCATCACATTGGATCACAAGGCTCACTAGCAGTTCATAAGTGTTACTGAAATCAGCAAATGAATCAATAGTGTGTAAGGAAATTCAAGTAATGGTAGTTACAGCAGATTCTCTCTCTCTCTCTCTCTCTCTCTCTCTCTCTCTCTCTCTCTCTCTCTCTCTCTCTCTCTCTCTCTCTCTCTCTCTCTCTTTCTTTCTCTCTCTCTGGCTGTGGTTATTACTAAGGCAGTGAAACTGATCAAATCACCCGTGCAAAATAATGGAAAGCCTGAAAAAATGACCTGTTGGGGCACCTTGAGGACTGGAGTTGACAAGCACTGGCATAGATAGATAGATAGACACTGATGCTTCAAAATATTTCATTTAAGATATCAGTGTGATAAAAAATAGAGAATTAGGTGGAGACCATATTATGTTGATAATAAAACAATGGTGGAGATTTACTAAAACTGGTGCACACAGAATCTAGTGCAGCTCTGCATAGTAAGCAATCATCTTCTAACTTCAGCTTGTTCAATTAAGCTTTGACAATAAAACCTTGAAGCTGATTGGTTATGCACAGCTGCACCAGATTTTGTGTGCACCAGTTTTAGTAAATCAACCCCAATGACTATGTTTGATATATTTATATATATTATGAGCTTAGGAAACAGTTATTTGGGTTAAATTCAATAAGTTCACTCTGGATAAGTTCACATATCTGGAAAGATTTACATATAGCACAGGTACTTTCAAAGCAATTATTTATTCACAGTGTATTGGGTACAATCACAACACTGGATCATGGTTACTTTCAGAAGAGATCCAGCCATTTTAAAAACAGTGGCAGATTATTGTGGAGAAAAGTGGGTACCCTGCATCACAGTCTCTGGAGAACTTATCCAGAATGAAGTGATGAACTGCTTGTCAACAGAAAGAAGAAACGTTTGCCAATATGTTCATTCAGCATATTTGCATATTCTATTAAGTGTAGTTTGGTAAAAAATTAGCAGCCAATCAAGAATCCTCTTTCATTCATCTCAATTTACAATACTGCTGAAAAATGTTATCTGATTGAATGCTATAGATTGTTATAAATCATTACATAAAATATAACATATATCATAATCATTAAATCAAAGATAGCTAAGTACTATGATCTAAGATCATATACAGCATTTGTATTATCAGCATAATATCTTTTGTCTGCACAATCTGTAGTATGAAAAACATATATATATATAGGTGGGTGAGTTTGTGAAGAAGATTTGTAAGTTTTGGATGTCTCTAAAACTAAGTATTCTGTTGTAAACAAGTTTTAAAAAAAAATATTTTTTTAGGAATCTTTAATATTTTTTTCAACTATTGTTTCTGTGGTTAAAACTAAACATTTTTTAAACAGAAATTAAGTAATTAATTATATATTGTTTTCATCCGAATATGTTTTTTTTCTTTTGAGCTATTATTAGGTATTTTAAAGTGTTTATAAAAAATGAGACCTTTGATCTCAACTTAGGCACAACTGTATTGCCATGTCAAGGAAAAGTTTTCAACAAAATCTAGTCTAGTAAAGGTACGCATATGTGTTAAAGGGCAGTTAGCTATCCTCAGGGTATGCCAGAATCTGTCTAGAATTGAGAATCCTATAGGCCCCTTACAACTTAAGCTGGTATTCCTGAAAGATTGTTCTTGGTGCAAACTTAAATACATACTTTAAATACTTAAACGTAAAATTGAATATTATTGAATATTCGTATCTGTTTAAAGTAAAGCTTTCTTCATAGATGGGTTGACTTATGTAAAGCTGTGCAACAGCCTTTCAAACATATGATATAATTTGGCTATTAAAAATTAAAAAAAATATATTATTTGAATGTTCAAATGCAGGCGGAAAAAAAAATTTCAGTAAATATTCCCTGTTTTGTTTGTACTTGTTCCTACCAGCAGTAATGACTAATAGCATGACCAGAGCAACAATAAGGGTATGCAGTCTTTTCCCTGTGGTTAAGCATTAACATAGCCACAGTGGTTGATGTGGTTGTCACAATGTACAAAAAATATTCTGACATCTACATTGCTTGGAGCTCCACACTGCTGCCAAATTCTCTGCACATAAACACATTGAAAATTGATCATGAAGACAAAAAGTAAACAATCTAAAGGCAAGTTGCAATTGACCGGCAAGACCTACACCCATATTCAATAAAAGGTGTAAGGTGTTAAAGCAGTCGCAGCAGACCACTAACATTTTGTAGGTGGAGGTACATAGGCCCACTCACAGGAGTAATTCACGTATTGCACCTAGGACTCAGTAAAGCTTCACAGAGTTTTTACTATATACATATTCCCAAAATTGATTTTGGTTTGCTAGTTACTATTGATCACATTTCAAAAATCATTATTCAACACTGGAGTTGTTCTCAAATAAGGCAATTCTACTTGTAAAAATCTTGTTACCTGATTAGATTGCTACTTATTAACAGTTATACTATAAATAACTAACCCCAAAATGGATAAACCATTCAAGGATCATCAAAGTTGTATTTGCCCCCAGAGACCAATGGGCATTTGGCTAGAGGAGCCAAGTCTGAGGAATCACTTATTCAGAGGACCCTTTAACTTCCCTATTGACTTTGGAAGTAAAGCCTCATACACACAATCGGACCGTGGACCAACTTTCCTGTGGATTTTTGTCCAAAGGGCGTTGGCCCCAAGTTGGTATTGCATACACACGGCAGGACTTTTTTTAGCCAACTTTCACCAAATCACTTGGTTTTTCCGCTCTTTACCGCCACCTTTGGTCAACTTCTGTATTGTTGTCTGATCTTTTGCATTGGTTCTGCATTGGTTTGTACAAAAGTCCATTGGTTTGGTGTACACACGGTCAGACTTTGGTCCATCGGACTTTTGTTGGCAGAAAGTTGGTCCGTTCGCACAGCCAACAAAAGTCAGATGAAACCTGGAAAAAGTTGGTCCGATGGAGCGTACACACGGTCGGATGTTGGTCCAAAACAGCTCATTTGCATGTTGGTTGTCAAAAAGTCAGATCGTGTGTATGGGCCTTTAAAGCCACCATGCTTTAAGTGAAGCTTAAAGTTTATGCCAACCCTAGCAATGGTAGGTGGTAGGTCTCTTATTTGCTCCCTTTTGGTCCGCTAAATATGAGAGTGTTTATGATATCTGTTTAATAAATGCAAAAGAACTGTTGCGTCTTCTAAAAATCTTGTGAGCTGTTAACGTCATGTGCTCTCTGCCTGTGTACAAGGAGGGATTATGAAGATGTGGAGGGGAGAAGGAGGTTCGATGAGTTTTGTGTTCTTTTCAACCCATCACAACTGAAGTAGGCAGGGCTAACAATACATGCCTAGGAATTCAGAGCTGTGTTGTCATGTCTGAAAGGAAGGTAGAAACACACTATATTTCTGGCACATTAACAGTTATTTTCCCTGTACTTGTGTTTTTACAGGGATATACAATGTAATACTGACATATAATCAGCTTGATGGACTTGTGTCTTTTTTCAACCTCACCTACTATGTAACTGTGTAACCATGTTTAAAGGGATAAAACATGGGGAAGTATGTGTCTATTTCAAAAATGTACTATATGTTTTTATTTTATTTTGCCTTAACATATGCTTTAAAACTCACACAACAAGCTGCCAATTTCCTCCTTTACTTCTCAAGCCATATAATTGGATTACCCCAATAGTAATTAATGAGAGCTAGCACAGTTCAGCAAAGCCTCAAACAGCAGCACTTTTTGGAGAAAAAAAAATTGAAAACAGTTTAGTGAAATCCCCTTTTCAGATGCATAAAGGAATTTCTTACTTCTTTTCCTAGCTAAAAAGGTAAATGTTCAGCAGCAGCACTTGTTTAAACCAGGGACTCCTGGAGCTACTAAAGTAGCAGTCCTTCTCCAGCAGTCTGTTGATGAATATTTAATACATGGGAGATGATGTTGGGCAGGCAATCAGAAGCTCTCAGTGGACCTCTGAAGGGGGATCATTGTTGGATCTCAAGGGACCTGTGTTAGCAGTTGGCAACAAGAGTTGAAATGGGGAAGTAGGAACTGGCACATAGGTAATTTTCCAAAATAGTTTTATTGAATACAGCCAATACCCACCGTATGTGTAGCCAAGGCATTGGCTATATTCAGTAAAATGGTTTGAGGTACTATTCTGTTTTTGTCAGTTACTGTCACATAGAGGAGAATACCAATCCTATACTGTTAGAGGAAAATAATAATGTTTAGTGGTAGTGATCACACATTTTATGGTATTACTTTAGTGAATGATTACCTTAAAGTAATTGTTTTATATAGTGTTACATTTATACATGCCTGCTGTTTAATATTTGTGTTATTGTATACCTTGCCAAAGTGTGTTGTTTATCTATGTATCCTCATTCATATGGATGATAAGAGGCTGAAAATATGCCCACAGGAAAGTTTCATGCATTTTCCAACATCTGGAAGCCACAGGTACCTCATGCAGCCTTCCATACAAGTGAAAGCTTCTGTACATCAGTGTTTACCTGTGCATGCATGTACAATGTATTTCCTGAGTGCAGAGGTTTCACATTCGGGAAATATGCAGTATGAGCATGCACAGGTAAAAGCAGATGCACAGAAGCCAAGAGTTTTACGCTGGGCATATTTTCAGTCTCTCATCCCCAATGTGAATAGGGTGAAGTTGTGTTTACTTTTAGTACTCAATCCTTTTGTAGATGGCAATAATTTATTTTTTTGCTTGTATATGATTAGATCAATCATGTCAACACAGCTTCCCCCATTTGCTAAGTTAACAGCCCTCACTTTCTTATTAAAATAAACCCAAACAACTTACATTTTGAGAAGGGAGCAGTAAATAACAACCATTGTGTAGCATTGCAAAGCAGGACGCAGAGCTTGCATATATATATATATATATATATATATATATATATATATATATATATATATATATTATGCAAATATGGCTGCCTCATAAATACTCTCTCTCTCTCTTTCTCTCTCCCTATATATGTATATATATATGTATGTATATAGATATACTGTATATCTATATATTAATAAAATTTATACATACAAACAAGATACTGTTTTTACACCTAGCTTCTTAACATGTCTTCAACAAGTATACTTAAGGAAAAGTTGAAAAAATAAATATTCTCTTTACGCATGTCAGTTGATGCCGCAGTGGAGTTGCCTGCTTGCCCACTTTGAAAGGTATGAGCTTTAGGAATAATCCATAGCTTTTTTTTAAACAGTCAGTAAGGAAGTGAAGGACTATTACTTACACTGGACTGTGCTTACTGCAATAAGGTTCAGGACAATTAAAGCACAATCAATTCCCCTGATCCCCAAGTGTGTTTGAAATGAGCACAGACCAGTGAAAATATTACGCCTGTAGTAAATTGGCACCAAAATCCATGCAGTCTGAAGGGTAACATTCAGTGTCAGGCCACATGCATGTATACACTCAGTGTTAACTCTGCAAATATCATAAAAAAAAACTGGTGCACACAGAATCTAGTGCAGCTGTGCATAGTAACCAATCAGGTTCTAGGTTTTATTGCGAAAACTTAATTGAACAAGCTAAAGTTAGAAGCTGGTTGATTACTATGCACAGCTACACTAGATTCTGTTTGTACCAGTGTTAGCAAATCCCTCCTGCTGTTTTGCAGCTCTCCATATTTTAATGGCACTGAGACTGCAATATTTATAGAGGCAGGGTGAGTCACTAGAGCTCCCTCCTCCAGTGGTCATTGACCATTCAAGTTAAATTCACTGGGAAAAGGGTCCCTAGAATCTAGGCGAATTATACATTGCACTTCAACAACCTAGATGCAGTGGTAAGAAAGACTTTACCCCGATGAGTCATTACTTAGTAGACAACTCAGATCTGTACGTGTTAAAAGCAGATATATATAAGCTTATATGGACCCTGGTGGCAAAAAGCGCACTGAGGCTATTCAGTTTGCATAGGTAGCGCTATACAAGTCACTCATTCATTCATTATATAACTTGTAAGGTCAACCAAAGAGTAAAAACTGATAAAGCAAAGTGAAATTGCATTACAGCAGTGTCACCCTGTGGACAGGGTGGTCTTAAAAGGATATTTAGTTTTAAATGAACTTTAACCCCTTCCCGTCCGCCGCATGCTGATATACGTAGGCACAATAGCACGGGTGGGCAAAAGGGCGTACCCGTACGTCTCTTCGTGTAAGCCGCCTAGCGGGAGCGTGCCCATGGGTCCTGCAGACTTGATGTCTGCCGGTGGCCTGCGATCGAGGAGAGGCAGAATGGGGAAACTAAAAAAGTAAACAAGGCATTTCCCCACTCAGCCTAGTGACATGACAAGGATCTACTGCTCCCTGTCATCGGGAGCAATGATCTCTACCATGTCCTAGTAGCCCATCCCCTACAT
Organism: Lithobates sylvaticus; assembly: GCA_028564925.1. Classification (NCBI taxonomy): domain Eukaryota; kingdom Metazoa; phylum Chordata; class Amphibia; order Anura; family Ranidae; genus Lithobates; species Lithobates sylvaticus. The sequence continues at coordinate 334,368,167 of CM053027.1, forward strand.
TTATAATACGCTGAGGAAACACAGTTAACCCCTTGATTGTCCCCTAGTGTTTAACCCCTTCCCTGCCAGTGACATTTATACAGTAATCGGTGGCTATTTTTAGCTCTGATCGCTGTATAAAACGGTCCTAAAATAGTGTCAAAAGTGTCCAATTTGTCCGCCGCAATGTTGCAGTCCTGATAAAAATCGCAGATCACCGCCATTAGTAGTAAAAAAAAAATAATAATAAAAATGCCCTAAATCTATCCCCTATTTTTTAGACGTTATAACTTTTGTGCAAACCAATCAATATACACTTATTGCGATTTGTTTACCAAAAATATGAAGTAGAATATGTATCGGCCTAAACTGAGGAAGACATTTTTTTATATATATATATATATATATTTTTTTTGGGGGGGGGATATTTTATTATAGCAAAAAGTAAAAAATATTGCTTTTTTTTCAGAATTGTTGGGCTATTTTTTATTTATAGCGCAAAAAATAAAAATTGCAGAGATGATCAAATACCATAAAGAAAGCTCTATTTGTGGGAAAAAAAAGGCAGCAATTTTGTTTGGGTGCAACGTGGCACGACCGCGCAATTGTCAGTTAAAACGACGCAGTGCTGTATCGCAAAAAATATCTCTGGTCATTAAGGGGGCAAATCCTTCCGGGGCTGAAGTGGTTAAATAACAGACAAACAAATTAGGGATCAATTCAAAGCTAAAACTGCAGTTTCAGCAACATTTGTATTTTCATTTTTCAAAGGGGTTTAATCCTCACAAATAAAAACTGACTATAATCAGAAACTTTATCATTGTTATATGGCTTGACTGACATTTTGCAGGACTGGACAGCTTGGCCTGTTAAAGGACGCAGAAAAACAACTGATATATTGGCAGGATCAACAGGTAGGCAAAATAAGTTACAGTAGCTAAGGGTACTGAGAAAAACTAAAACTGATGTACTACTGGTATTGACAGATTGTATCATACTGTATATGCAATTGTTTTATTTTGCCTATAGTTTTATTTTAACCCCTATCTGTCATTCAGCTATCAGATGCAAGATCCTCTACTGGAAACTGAGCTTCTGACATTCAACAAATGCATCACAGGGAGTGGGGTTTAGCAGATGGAAGAAGATAGGACTTAATCTCCACTTTGATAGATGTCAATGCCCCATATACAACCCATGCACAAAGGAAGTTGTATGAAGACAAAACTAGGCACTTGAGGACATGCAACCGCCTGCACTTCATTACAAAATATTAGTTTATTCATTGTGGTGTACCTAACTTTAAAGAAGCTAAACCTAATAGTGACCAGTCAAATTTGCATTTATTTTTTTATTTATTTATTTATTCATTTATTTATTCAAATGAAAAAAAAGGCAAATTCCTTCTAAATAGACCATAAATTGAATTTTATATTAACATGAATAAGTATGCATGTGGCAGTTTGTGTGGTGTTGTTCTTTATGCAGTTCTTTTTATTCACAGAAAATGGCAAGCATTGCATTTCTATGTACAGTATACAGTAAGGCATATCAGTCAATACATTCTTTTTACAAGCAAGCAGATTTCTTCTAACCCTTTATCAAGCTATGACGAGTGGTTTCTTATTACTATGAAGTACTGTGCACCCAGGGTGCATTAATGCTCTTTAAAAAAACACTCAGACTCACTTCATTACACGGTGAGGCTATTTTTCACTTGCATCATGGTCTATAGAAGAGGTACCCAACAAGAACAGGTTGAGAAGAAACAAGGGAACCTGCTGAGCAGTTCAACATATCCATGGCTTGCTCAAGAAAGCTAGCAAGTGTGATAACAGTGTTATAGTTCCTTGGAGACAAGAGCTGTTCTTTAAAAGAAGTATTTCACTGAACATGTAATAATGACAAGATCATACTATTCGTAGTCTGAGTTAATGATTTGCTACTTTTCTGTACTGCTATTAATAGGGCATTTAACTCACTTGGTAAATTATTACCTAATGCCTTTTACCTTGACTTTCTGGGTGTTACATATAGGTGTCTACTTGCTAAACAGTTGTAAATCACATGGGATTTGCAAGCCCACAACCAAAAATAGCTTTGTTTGTAAGCTGAATGTCTAAAGAGTATGAAATGGTTAAAACCACTGGCATGTTTTTTCTGTCCATTGAGGATATATCATTCACTTGCAGTCTTTAGACACAACAAAAAGTGAGAGTACATTTCTCTAAAGTTCGGGGAAATGCTCTTTTAGGCTGGGTTCACACCAGTGCGAAATAGAGACGCACAGGACCTCCTGCTGTGAGCCACTCTGTTCCTCAGTGTGAACCGAGCTTAAGTGTTTGCATTGGAATATTTCCCGTCTATTTCTTATCAAGCGGCACCTCAGAATTGTATATTTTCTCTGACAATGGTCACCGAGACAAATCAATAGGGTGGATCTCCCTAGTGGAGACACAAACAGCAATATAAATCTGACAAGGATTTGAACTATCCCAACTCTCAAGCTGGATACACATTATACAATTTTTGTTGTTCATAGTTATATAGTTACATAGTAGGCAAGGTTGAAAAAAGACACAAGTCCATCAAGTCCAACCTATCTGTGTGCTTTTATGTCAATATTACATTGTATAACCCTGTATTTTGTGGTCGTTCAGGTGCTTATCTAATAGTTTTTTGAAATTATCGATGCTCCCCACTGAAACCACTGCCTGTGGAAGAGAATTCCACATCCTTACGGCTCTTACATTAAAGAACCCTCTATGCAGTTTAAGGTTAAACCGCTTTTCTTCAAATTTTAGTGAATGGCCGATTGTATTATTAAATTCCCTTTCAATATCCTTTAGATTTACCTTCAACTATGTAGTGCAAGGGCCTGCCTGATTGCATACAATTTGAAAGTATTTTGGTTTGACCTCATATTACAGTATATAGTTTTGGTAAATCTAAAGGAAAGATGATTGTATAAACATTGTATGGTGTGTAGCCAACTTTATGTTTAAATACACTTTATAAATAAAGGTACTAACTTAAAGTGAAGCATTTTCAATGTAAAACCACAGTAGAGCTATCTTAAAGCAGAAACTCTCTGTTCCTCTCACCTCTATCAAAGATCAAAAAATTCTGGGTTTTGAGTACGGTAATTACAGGAGATCCTTACAAATTAAGTACAACGTAGGTGTCGTTTTGGCTCATTTTGGCTCATGTCATTATAAGGTGTCAAATTTAAAACCAAAAAGTAACTGAAACAAGCAGCTGCAGAATATTATTTTAATTTTGAAGTAATCCTCTCAGCAATGTCAGAAACTTTAAGCAGTACTGTCTAGTAAAGAAACACAATGCACCCCTACTTTTCCTATGAGTACCAAGTGAAAATGTTGCTGTCTTGAACAACAATCTTATCTTACACTTCAAAGGGTTCTGTAGCGACATAGGGGCCTGTGGGAGGAACTAAAGCACCTAAAAGGGGACACGCTATCCAACACATCCAGAAAAGTTGGGTAGCAGTGGTGACTGGAGCTGTGCAAGACAGCAAAAACATCACTTAATATTGGCCGGAAAGGTAAATATACCAGTATACAGGGTCACTTTAAACTTTACACTTTATTGTGCAGTGTTCAAAAATACTATGGTGTCCTTGATTTATTGCCAGCAATACTCATCTTTCTCTGACGTTATAAAGTTTCCAATTTGAGAGTAAAATTTTGAAGTAAACCTAGTAAATAAAAAATAATCACCATGTTTTAATAAAAAAAATACTTTTGAAGTATATATATTTTTTTTTTACAATTTTATGACAACAGAAAGTTCTCATAAGAAAAATAATGAATTTCTGTTTAATTACAATTTCTTTCTATTTCCCACTTATGTTTCTGTTCCTTTGCAAGCAATCATAGCTCTTCTTATTGTTAACATGTTAAACTGTGTGTCAAACAGATGGCTAGCGGACCAGTGTGATTTCATAATTAAATTTTTTTTTAATTCCACAAAATGCTTTATTGGAAAGCAATAGGATATATACATGGCCCAAGGGCCCTAGAGCATCACTTAGGAGTAACAAAAACAATCAACCATCATATCATAAACAAATTCTCTTAATTATCCAAAGCTTCAATAGTAACATGCATTGTGGGCCTTTATTCAAAGGTTCTGATCATAATGTAGACAATAGGAGATTTTTCCTTTGTGGGACTTCAATAAGGCAGAGAGTCTTCAAACAATATAAGTATCAAAAATTGAATATAAAGTTAATGAAAAAGCTAAAACATGAAATTGATAAAAAACAAATTGAATGCATAGATAGATGTGCAGTTATAAAGCAAGAGCTATTTGATACAACTCTACACAAGATACCACACACAGAGTACTGTCCAAGTAATTGATAAGGACAAGTAGGCCCGAGGCGTTTTTGCAGAGCGGTCTTTTTCCACTAAGATCCCGGTGTTCTGACAAAAACTGTCCGGCCATCGGTTAGTGTCCACCCCGTACGCAGGGATTGCGCAGTACGGAGGAAAAGGAGACTCTGAAAGTCTCTGAAGAAGAAGTCCAGGTGCAAGCTTTACCATCCAAGTTTACATACGGTAACACATAGTAACAGGGTAGCACGGCGTCGCTTCGCTCGGCTATTTTTTATTCTAACTCTATGTCCACTTTGATGGTGGGGCTTCAACCTGGACATACTGCGCAGGCGCCGCTCATCTTCGCAAACTTTCAGGGCGGACACTATCCGACGAGGAAAGTATTTGACACATCACCGGCACTACAATAACTGATCATAATGTAGAAACATGAAACTGAAAATAACAATAGATGACGTATTGAATGCATCACGAGGACTGCCAAGCCAAAAGTATAAAGAAGGAAAAAAAAAGAAGAAAAAAGGGGGGAAGCGATGGGGAGATGGAGGGGAGGAAGAGGGGGGTTAAAAAGGAAAGAGAATGGAAGGGGATTGGAGAGGGTAGAAGAATGAGGGAGAAAGGGAGGGAGGGACTCTCACCTCTCCATCATGATTGACCATCATTGAAATGGCAGACGCTACACCGACTACCAATGAAATGGGGACACTTCACTGAGCACCAATGTAAGAGAGCAATATAGAGAACATTAATGTATGCAGGGCACTATAATGACCACCAATGTAATTGTGACACTTCACTGTCCACCAGTGTAAAGGGGCACCTCTGCACTGATGCCAAATGTAAGACACAAGCAGAACATTGACCACTAATTTAATGGGAGGGACGGGGTTATATTGGCCACCAATGTAACAGGGTGCACTTACTTTTTTTTATATTTTATTGATTCCATTCCAATACATTAATGGTATTTGTATTTTAATGTATTCATGTGGTATATACAGCGCCTTGAAAAATGTATTCATACCACTTGAAATGTTCCACAATTTGTCATGTTACAAGCAAAAACATGAATGTATTTTATTGGGATTTTATGTAATAGACCAACACAAAGTGGCACATGATTGTGAAGTGGAAGGAAAATAATAAATCGTTTTCAATTTATTTTACAAATAAATATGTGAAAAGTGTGGTGTGCATTTGTATTCAGTCCCCTTTACTCTGATATGCCTAACTAAAATCTAGTGGAACCAATTGCCTTCATAAGTCACCTAATTAGTAAATAGAGCCCACCTGTGTGTAATTTAATCTCAGTATAAATACAGCTGTTCTGTGAAGCCCTCAGGAGGTTTGTTAGAGAACCATAGTGAACAAACAGCATCATGAAGGCCAAAGAACACACCAGACAGGTCAGGGATAAAGTTGTGGAGAAGTGTAAAGCAGAGATAGGTTTTAAAAAATATCCCAAGCTTTGAACATCTCACGGAGCATTGTTCAATCCATCATCCGAAAATGAAAAGAGTATGGCACAACTGCAAACCTAACAAGACATGGCCGTCCACCTAAACTATCAGGCCCGGCAAGGAGAGCATTTATCAGAGAAGCAGCCAAGAGGCCCATGGTAACCCTGGAGGAGCTGCAGAGATCCACAGCTCAGGTGGGAGAATCTGTCCACAGGACAACTATTAGTTGTGCATGCCACAAATCTGGCCTTTACGGAAGAGTAGCAAGAAATAAGCCATTGTTGAAAGAAAGCCATAAGAAGTCCCGTTTGCAGTTTGCGAGAAACCATGTAGGGGGACAGAGCAAACAAGTGGAAGAAGGTGCTCTGGTAAGATGAGACCAAAATTTAACTTTTTGGCCTAAAAGCAAAACGCTATGTGTGGCGGAAAACCAACACTGCACATCACCCTGACCACACAATCCCCACTGTGAAACATGGTGGTGGCAGCATCATGTTGTGGGGATGCTTTTCTTCAGCAGGGACAGGGAAGCTGGTCAGAGTTGATGGGAAGATGGATGGAGCCAAATTCAGGGAAATCTTAGAAGAAAACCTGTTAGAGTCTGCAAAAGACTTGAGACTTGGGCAGAGGTTCACCTTCCAGCAGGACAACGACCTAAGCATACAGCCAGAGCTGAACTGCAATGGTTTATAACAAAGCATACTCATGTGTTAGAATGGCCCAGTAAAAGTCCAGACCTAAATCCAATTGAAAATATGTGGTAAGACTTGAAAATTGCTGTTCACAGATGCTCTCCATCCAATCTGATAGAGCTTGAGCTATTTTGCAAAAAAGAATGGGCAAAAATGTCACTCTCTAGATGTGCAAAGCTGGTAGAGACATACCCCAAAAGACTTACAGCTTTAATTGCAGCGAAAGGTGATTCTACAAAGTATTAACTCAGGGGGGCTGAATAAAAATGCACGCCACACTTTTCACATATTTATTTGTAAAAAAGTTTGAAAACCATTTATCATTTTCCTTCCACTGCACAATTATGTGCCACTTTGTGTTGGTCTACCACATAAAATCAAAATAAAATAAATTTTTGGTTGTAACATGACAAAATGTGGAAAATAATTTTCAGGGGTATGAATACTTTTTCAAGGCATTCATTCTGTGTATCTGAAGTATTTTTGGTTATTTTTTAAAACGTATAAAAACAATGTGTAATATTACCATTTTGCCAGTGTTAACATTTGCAGCAATGGAAGGATTAAGCTCCATGCTGGATTGGGCAAAAATAGGAGTTAAATGCAAAGGTAGATAAATCTGAAATGCCATACCTGGTTACATCTATATTATTTACTTATTGACCGCTGAGCACTTCTTTGGAGCAGTTAAGGTTAAAGATTATGAGGAAGAGGGTATATAACTTGGATTGCTGAGCCATGTAGCTACCCCCTGTGACAACATCGGAAGGACGAAACACATTGGGGCATTGCTACGCTGCAACTAGAAGTAACGTCAGAGCCAGAAGTGACACAGCGGTAGTTGCCTAGATTTCCAGATGTGGTTATAGTTAGCTATGATCACTTACCCTATTGCCTAATGCCTCTTCTAATATGTGATGAGCATTTTTTATTGGACTTTTGTAGTGGATTTTGAATTAATAAAAAGGACTGTTGAAGGTTTACTGTACCATTGGAGGCTGTTTCTTCTTTCTTCCTTATGTAATTTGGTGACTTATGAGCCAGATGGAGGAGTGACCCAGTGGCGATACATTCCAGGAATACGTGGTATTTTACACAGGAATTTTTTACCAGTCATGAGGAAAATGTTTGTTCCACATTTAACACTACAGGAAGTTACATGTCTTTTTATCCTTTGCTGTGCCTTCTGCCCCTCCCAACAACCAATCAGAATGCTAACTGTCTTCAGAAGCAGCATGGGCTGGGACACAACAGTGGCCATTTTATCAGTGCACTGGAGCTTTTCACTATCATATGTCACAGGTGGGGCCCACTCTCATTTAATGTAATCATAACACCATTATCCTTTACCACAGTCAGTTTCTCAGGAAGAGATATGTGAATGTCTTAAAATCTGTAGACTGTCAATTAATCTGATCTCAAATAACTTCTTTGTAGCTATTATAGGCCATCCTTCAAGCTTTTTTTGCTGTGGTGCATTAGAATACCCTGACTACCGTATTTCCTCATAGAGACAGTTGAATTCACAGAAAATGTTTTTATTTAATGCTTAAGAGACACTGCAAGAATAATTAGCTTTTCATTGCAGCCCTAAACTTGTAGTGGATTACAATACTTTAAATAATGCAAGAAAATCATTTTTTTTTTTAAAAAAACAAGGAACAAAACTGCAGATCTACATTTTTTTTTTACTGTTTATTATTTTCCCTCCCTTTCCTTTCCCAGAAGTAGTTAGAAGATTGCATTTGAAATTACTAAGGAGCTACAGGGACATGTGCTGCCTAATATATTTGAGATAGTGCAAAGTAATAGTGTGGATATTTGTTGCCCAATGTCAGCAAATTAGAAAAATATAGGAATAAATATTTTGAAACCAACCAGCCATATGTACATCAACCTCCTTGCCTACTCTGAGATGCTGATCGGTATCATTGTTGATCATTATGTGGTTGATAATCAATGGTACTTTGCTCTGGTATAAAAAGGCTATGAAAGAATATTTACATTTTTATTGTCAGCCTCCCAGTCTGGTTCAAGATAATTTGCAGCGCTGTCTCTCTTAGCCTATCTGTCTAATCCAGACTTGAAGTCTATTCGTTTTTTGTATGCTTTCACATCCTGGAAAATCCAGATCTAAAAACTGTCTTGACTATCAAATGATTTATGTTTGTACAATTAATCGTTTTTACCAGCATCCTTTTCTGGTCCAAGGTGCTAATGATGCTTGACTGAATGAATTTTTGACTGAAAATATATTCATGTAATATATCAAGTTCACGAATATTTTTACAATGTATTTTACAATATATGTTTTGTGTATGTAGGGAGAACAAGTTCTATTTTTTTTTTAGCACATATTCCATATAGCACATAGGGGGGTATTTACGAAAGGCAAATCCACTTTGCACTACAAGTGCACTTGGAAGTGCAGTCGCTGTAGATCTGAGGGGAAGATCTGAAATGAGGGGAAGCTCTGCTGATTTTATCATCCAGTCATGTGCAAGCTAAAATGCTGTTTTTTATTTTCCTTGCATGTCCCCCTCAGATCTACAGCGACTTCACTTTCAAGTGCAGTTACAGTGCACTTGTAGTGCAAAGTGGATTTGCCTTTCGTAAATAACCCCCATAGTATCAGAATATTTATGTTGTACAGATTATTTGATAGATACATTCAAATTAGTTATTATTAGTTAATAATATTCTATCATACTAGGCTATTTGTAGATCAATGTGATTAGGACAGTGTCTGCAAAAATGTAAATGACAAAACAACATTGGTGGTTTGGTGGCTTGTATAATTCTTTGTATGCCCCCACTCTGCCTTGTTAATTCTCAAATCTAGCTACTCCTAAGCAGACCTCAAACTATGGAAGTAGCCCGATGCAGTCTATGAGTGAGCTTCAGTTGCAAGGAGTGTGGTGCAGAAAAAGTATTATGCATTCTGTGGAACCACACGTTGTTGTTAAGGCATCTAGAATCTTGCCATAGCACCCTCTCCCAAATTCACTAGGACCTTTAAGCTAGATATCAGCTACTTTTCCTATTAACACCTTTACATCAATATTAATATGTTTTTCAATGTCTGGAGGGTGTATTCCTTTTACAGCATGTTGCAATATTTCTGATGTACATATAACGTTCTTTAGGTGCTCTGCTTAAGTAATTCACTTGATTGTTTTCTCCAATACTGTCTGATTTTTAGTTACAAAAACTTGGCTATATATGGTTGAACCATCATTAAAATCCAGTTTAGTCTGCAACTATATATGTAAAGCTTTCCAAAATATTACAATACATATTTATTGTATGTAAGCTATTCCTGATATCGGATGTACTTGGTATTAATTGCAAACTACCTGGGTCATTGCTGTAGACCTTCAAGGGAAAGGTGTGCATACTACATATATACTAACACTGCTACTGTTCTCAGGATCACTGGACCATGTCAAGGTATATACAGTATCTCACAAAAGTGAGTACACCCCTCATATTTTTGTAAATATTTTATTATATCTTTTCATGTGACAACATTGAAGAAATTACACTTTGCTACAATGTAAATTAGTGAGTGTACAGCTTGTATAAGAGTGTAAATTTTCTGTCCGCTTAAAATAACTCAACACAGCCATCAGTGAAAGTGAAAATGTCCAAATTGGGCCCAAAGTGTCAATATTTTGTGTGGCCACCATTATTTTCCAGCACTGCCTTAATCCCCGTGGGCATGGAGTTCACCAGAGCTTCACAGGTTGCCACTGGAGTCCTCTTCCGCTCCTCCATGATGACATCATGGAGCTGGTGGATGTTCAAGACCTTGCACTCCTCCACCTTCCGTTTAAGGATTCCCCCCAGATAGGGTTTAGGTCTGGAAACATGCTTGGCCAGTCCATCACCTTTCCCCCTCAGATTCTTTAGCAAAGCAGTGGTCATCTTGGAGGTGTGTGTTGGGGTTGTTATCATGTTGGAATACTGCCCTGCTGCCCAGTCTCTGAAGGGAGGGGATCATGCTCTGTTTCAGTATGTCACAGTACATGTTGGCATTCATGGTTCCCTCAATGAACTGTAGCTCCCCAGTTCCGGCAGCACTCATGCAGCCCCAGACCACGACACTACCACCACCATGCTTGACTGTAGGCAAGACTTGTCTTTGTACCCCCCACCTGCCTGCCGCCACACACGCTTGACACCATCTGAACCAAATACGTTTATCTTGGTCTCATCAGACCACAGGACATGGTTCCAGTAATTCATGTCCTTAGTCTGCTTGTCTTCAGAAAACTGTCTGCAGGCTTTCTTGTGCATCATCTGTAGAAGAGGCTTCCTTCTAGTATGACAGCCCTGCAGCCCTGCAGACCAATTTGATGCAGTGTGTGGCACTGACAGGCTGACCCCCCCACCCCTACAACCTCTGCAGCAGGGCTGGCAGCACTCATATGTCTATTTCCTAAGAACAACATCTGGATATGATGCTGAGCACGTACACTCAACTTCTTTGGTCTACCCTGCCGAGGACTGTTCTGAGTGGAACCTGTCCTGTTAAACTGCTGTATGGTCTTGCCCACCATGCAGCTCAGTTTCAGGGTCTTGGCAATCTTCTTTTAGTCTAGACCATCTTTATAAATATTTTTTCAGATCCTCAGAGAGTTCTTTGCCATGAGGGGCCATGTTTAACTTCCAGTGACCAGTATGAGAGAGTGAGAGCGATAACACCAAATTTAACACACCTGAGACCTTGTAACACTAACAAGTCACATGACACCGGGGAGGGAAAATGGCTAATTGGGCCCAATTTGGACATTTTCATTTAGGGGTGTACTTAGGGGTGTATTTAATAAACAATACAACACGTGTTTATGGTCTTCCTCTTGGCACCATTGCTAGGATTCTAAAAGACCTGGGGAATCTATGAGCATCTCAAGCACAGCACTAATGCGGTACGCTAAGCACATAGAAGGATTTAAAGGGGCATGGTTAACTTTGAAACCATGCCATAACCGAATGACGGCTACAGCATGGTCGGTCGGTCGAGTACTCCGGACCCGTCGCGTCACAGATTGGGGTAAAGGGCCTCACATGTATGGTATCGCCATACTCAGGATGAGTAGTAGGATGTATTTTGGGGTGTCATTTTTGCTATGTACATGCTATGTGTTAGAAATATCTTATAAATGGACTACTTTGTGAAAAAAAATGCGTTTTCATTTTCTTTCCCTCATTTTCTTTCCCTCATTATGCAAAGAATTGTGAGAAAAAATTACTTTAAACTTCAAAAAACTCACCATGCCTCTTACTAAATACCTTTGAACCTCTGAATAATTGTGTAGGCAATATTGTGCTTGTGTAACAATTTAGGCAACAGATAATGAAGAAAAAGGTGCAACATAATTGTGAGACATTAAACACAACAAAAGTGATAAAAAGGTGAGTATGTTGCGCTAAAATGAAGAAAAAAAAAAACCATGAAAATCCAAATAAAAATAATCCAAAAAACATTATAATGATATAAGCTTTCAAAGTCTAAAAAAACATGGCTGGATGAATAGCCTAAAAATCTGAAGAAGAACCAACACAGGAGTGCTTGTGAATGTAGATTCAGAAAAATCCACCACCATCTGAAAAACCACTGACACAAAGGTCAAGATGTACTCTTACCATAGAGTATGAACCCTCTGATTATGGAAGGTCACATAAGCCTTATGTCGCGTACACACGATCGGACTTTCTGGCGGACTTGGTCATTCCGATCGTGTGTGGGCTCCAGCGGACTTTTTCTACCCAAAAGTTTGCCGGACCTAGATTTCAAACATGTTTTAAATCTTCCCGCCGAAAGTCCGCCGGACCCAGTTCCAGGCAGGAAGTCCGCCCGTCTGTATGCAGGTCCGATGGACTTTGGAAATGAACGGACTTGCCCAAAGTCCATTCATTTTGAACGTGACTCGAGGTATGACGGGACTAGAGAAGGCAGTCAATCTCGCCACTTTGATTGGCGAGATTGACACCTTGTGAGCCCTGTTGCCTGGTATGGATTTTGAAGGTAACCCCCTACGGCGAAAAAAGGGCGTGGGGGTCCCACCAAGATCCATACCAGACCCTTATCCGAGCACGCAGCCCGGCCGGTCAGGAAAGGGGGTGGGGAAGAGCGAGCGCCCACCCCTCCTGAGCCGTACCATGCTGCATGCCCTCAACATGGGGGGATCGGTGCTTTGGGGAAGGGGGGCACCCTGTGGCCCCCCACCCCAAAGCACCTTGTCCCCATGTTGATAAGGACAAGGGCCTCTTCCCGACAACCCTGGCCGTTGTTTGTCGGGGTCTGCGGGCGGGGGGCTTATCGGAATCCGGGAGCCCCCTTTAATAAGGGGGCCCCCAGATCCCGGCCCCCAGCCCTATGTGAATGGGTACATGGTACCCCTACCCATTCACCTAGGGAAAAAAAATCAATAAAAAAACACACAAGACAGGTTTTTAAAGTAGGGGGTCTTCTTACGACTTCGGGGGTCTCTCCGCGCTTTCCCGGTCTCTGGTTCTTCTCCCGCACTCTGGTTGTTCTGCCGGGCTCCTCCGCTATCTTCTTTAAGCTCTTTTACTAGCGTTGGCCCGGGCTTCTGGTTCGACATCGCCGTCGCCACCACCGCCGTTACTCATGCCCTGAAAGAAGTCCACTTGTGACTAAATCGATCGGGTGGAGATACATAGACCTGTCATCGCGCTATCCAAACTTATTACTGAGCGCTGCTGTTCATGTTATTTGTCTATATTTCATGGAGACATGTAAATGCAATATTTTAGTCCAATAAACTATCTGTAAGAGGTTTTACATTATTGGAGCCCCTTCTCTCTTTATTGGGTGTACTGCTGAAAAAAACTCGGATGACCAGAGACCAGATTAGCAGGAGCTGTGTGTGTGTCCTATACCATCGCCTTTTGTCTTCCTTGGATAATTATCTGTGGTGGATATACTAAAGCTTATGTGACCTTCCATAATCAGAGGGTCCATACTCTGTGGTAAGAGTACATGTTAAAGTGGTTGAAAACTCTTACAGACCACTTTGATCTACAGGTAAGGCTAGGTTAAGGCTTACCTGTAGGTCCAAGAAATATCTCCTTAACCTACACGGTTAAGGAGATATTTTACAAAAATAGGGCATGCGCGCCGTAGACAATGGCGCAGGCGCACTGGGCGCGCCGCAAGTGAAGGCAAACATGCCTTCACTTAAGGCTCCCGCACGCATGTGCCAGAGTGACGTCATTGCTGCTCTGGCCACTCACAGCGCCGGAGCAGCGATACCTGGAAGGAAGATGGATGCTTCATGCTACAGGGGACAGCTGGCTCCTGTGTCAGGTAAGTGACACATAATGGGCTACTATGCGATGCGATAGTAGACCATTATGCTTTTCCTTTGCAGGGAAACAAAGAGGAAGTAAACCCATCAGGGTTTACTTCCTCTTTAACCTTTGTGTCGGTTTTTATAAATTATAATGGTTTTTTTTTTTGTTTTTTTATTTGGATTTTCATGTTTTTTTCATTTTAGCGCAACATACTCACTTTTTTATTTCTTTTTTAACCACCTCACTACAGTGCATTTTCACCCCCTTCCTGACCAAGCCATTTTTCAGCTTTCAGTGCTGACGCACTTTGAATGACAATTGCGCAGTCATACAACACTGTACCCAAATGAAATTGTTATAATTTTTTCCCCACAAATAGAGCTTTCTTTTGGTGGTATTTGATCACCTCTGCGGTTTTTCTTTTTTGCGCAATAAACAAAAGAAGAGCGACAAATTTAAAAAAAAAAACAATATTTTTTACTTTTTGCTATACTAAATATCCCCCAAAAATATATAAAAAAACATTTTTTTTTCCTCAGTTTCGGCCGATACGTATTCTTCTACATATTTTTGGTAAAAAAAAAAATCGCAATTAGCGATCATTGATTAGTTTGCGCAAAAGTTATAGCGTTTACAAAATAGGGGATAGTTTTATAGCATTTTTATTAATATTTTTTTTTTTACTAGTAATGGCGGTGATCAGCGATTTTTATTGTGACTGCGACATTATGGCGGACACATCGGACATTTTTGACACATTTTTGGCACTATTGTCATTTATACAGCAATCAATGCTATTTAAATGCATTGATTCATGTATAAATGACACTGGCAGTGAAGGGGTTAACCACTAGGGGGCGGGGAGGGGTTAATTATGTTCCCTAAGAGTGATTCTTACTGTGGGGGGAGGGGACTCACAAGGGGAGGAGACCGATCAGTGTTTCTCTGTACAGAGAACACACTATCGGCTCCTCTCCTCTGACAGGACCGTTGATCTGTGTGTTTACACACACAGATCCACGGTCCCGCTGTGTTACCGAGCAATCGCGGGTGCCCAGCGGACATCACGGCCGCTGGGCACGCGCATAGGGTGCCCAGTGACATGGCGAGAGCGCACGCGCGCTCCCGGCGGCGCGCGCGCGCGCTCCCTGCAGTGCACAGAAGGGGAGGACGTCATATGACGCCCTCCCGGAACGAGAGCTGCGCTGCCTGGCCGTCATTTGACAGCCGGCGGTCGCAAAGTGGTTAAATACCTTGAAATGTCTACTTTCCAAAAAAGGGGTCATTTGGGGGGTATTCATACTTTCCTGGCTTGTTAGTGTCTCAAGAAATGAGATCAGTAGATCAGGTGTGATCAATTTTCAATGATTGCCACCATAGCTTGTAGACTCTATAGCTTTCACAAAGACCAAATAATATATACTTATTTGGGTTATTTTTACCAAAGATATGTAGCAAAATTACTTTTGGCCAAAATTTATAAAGAACAATTACTAATTTGCTACATTTTATAACCGAAATTAAGAATAATATTTTTTTTTACAAAATTTTCGATCTTATTTCATTTATAGCGCAAAAAATTAAAGCCCAAGTGGTGATTAAATACCACCAAAAGAAAACTCTATTTGTGTGAAGAAAAGGACAACATTTTCAGTAAATGTTCGTCAATTTATGAGAGTGCTGAAAGCTGAAAATTGGCCTGGTTAGCAAGGGGGTATAAGTGCCCAGTGGACAAGTGGAAAAGCCTTATTTTATCTGTAAAATGTGCTTAAATTGTTGGGCCACATGCAAGAGTCTTAAAGACATATATAAACCTCAGCACTATCATTTTTTTTTTTTAATTAAACACTTCCATTACATACTATTTTGTGTAAACTGAAAATTAACAGAGAACTAACACTTTGTGCTTACCAGAAAGAAGAACTTAGTTAAATTAGTCAGGGATTGCTTAGCAACCTGCAACTGTTGAGAAAATAGACAGTTTGGTCAAACGTATGTAGTGTACAATACAGTGGGCCTGCTCCTCATACTAACATACCATATGGAAACTCTGGGGTCTTTCTGTATAAAAAGCTCTATTCTAAATTTTCCCAGCAACTTCAGATAGATGCTGGGAAACGGGGGTACGCTACTACACGTCTTCTGGACATGCCCAGCTTTAACACAATTCTGGTCGGAAGTCAAGAACATTGCCCAGAAATTCACAGACTGGCAAATACCGGAAGACCGGCCTTCTTCCTTCTCCACGTCTCAGCTGCTCCGGTGAAATCATACAAAAAATCAATTATACGCCACCAACTTGACGCGGCCAAATCATGCATTCCATTGATGTGGAAAACACCACAACCCCCGACTATCGGGATGTGGCTAAAGAAAGTAGAACAAATTAATAAATTTGAAGACCTAATTCTATCAGCTCGACACCAACAAGAACGATACTCCAAGACGTGGTCACTCTGGAACATGTTTGTCTATTCTGAAGAGGGCCGCATTTTATTTGGTAACACATCCTCAGGCTAAAATAGCAGACATACATCATTCGGGTCCTAGAGATTAACTCCCCCCCCCTCCCTCCCAACTACCCCACCTCTCTCTATCTAATCTATTCTCTAGTCTCCCACTTTTCTCTCTCTAATTTTCCTCTCTCCAAGCGCACTGTGCTCTCACAGCGGTAGCTGGTTCCTGTATATATGTTATGTAAGGTAAAATGAAGGGGGAGAGATACATGGGATTACAGTACTGGACAGTATACCTCCTTGTTAGAGCAGATCAGATTGTTGTATTACCATTTCTTGTCTGTTTTTTCTACGGTGCTGATCTATATATGTTCTGTACACTTTGATATGTTGTTCATTTTGTGTCAGGGGTCCATGACCCTCTCCCTTTGATCAAATAAATAAAAATTAAAATTAAAAAATTAAAAATTTGTAAAATTTGTAAAAAAAAAAAAAAAAAGCTCTATTCTGGGGATGATCTTTCTCCCATGGGCCTGCAAGATTGTACCTCACTGGATATTCCACCAGTTCATCTCAGTATACTGTGTTGGTTTTGTTACAAGATGCATGAAAAGGATATGAATTGAAATCTCCGAAAAAGAATCCACTTATGTGATCATGTACATTTAAGAGGTCCTGAAGAAGTGGTAATTTTCGCGAAACACATTGACCCTAGTTCCTCATCTTGACAAACAGCTATACATGTTGGTAGTGGATTAATGTTTTGCTGGTATCAGCATGCAAGCCATCACAATTTGACATGTGATTTCAATATCTTATTGTTAAAATAAAGATTTTGTACATATTTTTTCTTACATGAGTGTACTTGTGTGATCACTGGAGAGGTATTTAAAATCCTACTACCTACCTTTTGGTGCAGTATACTCCTCCCAAATTTCATCTTCTCAGCGCAAATCACCTCTCTAAATCCCCTCACCTCCAGTCCTAATCTTAGTTATCCACCCAAGTCAGTCTGTCCCCCTTGAGGCGATTCATTGTAGCTCTATACAAATTATTCATTCATTCACTCATTCCCCCAGTTCAAATCGTTCTCCCCCAACTTCACCCTCCTAGCACTAATCCTCCTTTTACCCCAGATTCCACCTTCTCATTGTTTCCCTAATTTCCACCTCCCCAGCACAAATCCTTTCCCCTTTAAATCCCCTTTCTTAACACTAATCCTTTCATCCCCATCACCAATCTATATTATTCCGCCCTAGTCAGCCTGCCCCCCAGTAAAATCCCCCCAAGTCATTCTGTCCCCAAGTATAATCATCCTTCCAAGTCAGTCTGTTCTCCAGTACAATCACTCACAGGTCAGGCTGTCCCTCAGTATAATCCTCCTTCCAGGTCAGTAGGGATGAGCAGAACACCCCCGGGTTCGGTTCGCACCAGAACCTTCGAACGGACCGAAAGTTTGCGCGAATTTTCGAACCCTATTCGTTACAATGGACGGGAACGTTCGGAATCAAAATTGCTAATTACAACGGCCAATATGCATGTTAATGTCATAAAACAGGTTTGGGGACCCGGGTCCTGCCCCAGGGGACATATATCAATGCAAAAAGAACTTTTAAAAACTAACGTTTTTTCGGGAGCAGTCATTTTAATGATGCATAAAGTAAAAAAAAAAAAGTGAAATATTCCTTTAACCACTTGCTAACTGTGCACTTAAACACCCTTCCTGCCCAGACCAATTTTCAGCTTTCAGTGCTCTCGCACTTTCAGTGACAATTGCGCGGTCATGCAATGCTGTAACCAAATTTTATATCATATTGTTTGCACAAATAGAGCTTTAGTTTGGTGGTATTTATTCGCGACTCCGTTTTTAATTTTTTGCGATATAAGCGAAAACATAGCGGAAATTTTGAAAAAAAACAATATTTTCTCCTTTCTTTTTTAAAAGAAATCCAATAAAATCAAATTTTGTCATAAATTTAAGCCAAAATGTATTCTGCTACATGTTTTTTGTAAAAAAAATTCCGTTAAGTGTATAATAATTGGTTTGCGTGATCACGGACATATGTACGCAAATGATCATGTACAGGTGTGTGCAGGTGATCACGGACATATGTGTGCAGATAATCATTGGCACATGTTATTTTACTGGGACATATGTGAGGGACATGTGTTTTTATTATTTGGGGACATGTGTGTTTTGGGGACATGTGTGTTTTACTGTGGGGACATGTGTGTTTTACTGTGGGGACACTACACTGGTGATCAGTGAGTAAAAAGCTGTAAAAAAAAACAGCTAATACTCACTGATCACCAGCCGGCTGCAGCGATCCGCTCTCCTCTCCTCACCGACGACTTCCGTGTGAGGAGAGGAGCGCCGATTGCCTAGCATTAGTGCCCATCAGTGCCACCTCATCAGTGCCGGCTCATCGGTGCCCATCAGTGAAGGAGAAAACATACTTATTTACAATATTTTATAACAGAAATGAAGAAAAATATAATTTTTTCAAAATTTTTGGTCTTTCTTTACTTGTTTAGCAAAAAATTAAAAACCAAGCGGTGAACAAATATTACCAATCGAAAGCTCTATTTGTGGGAAAAAAATGATAAAAACTGTCATTTGGGTACAGCGTTGCATGGCTATGCAATCGCCATTCAAGTGGGACAGCGCTGAAAGCTTAAAATTGGCCTGGGCAAGAAGGGGTGAAAGTGCCCAGTATTGAAGTGGTTAAAAAATGTTTAAAGTATACTGTAGCATTTAAATGTCTTGGGAGATGCCTTTAGGCTGTAAGTGTCAGTGACACTGTATTCTACATTACATATTTTGCTGGCAGCACCTGATTTTTATTTATTTATACACGTTCATTCCCTGAACCCTCTCCCATCCCTTTATACCCAATGATTCCATAATATTTAAAATATACTGCAATGTGTTTGGTAGAAACAGAAAGTAACTAGAGTCAGAAGAGAACATGAGCCCTTAAAAAAAATTCCAAATTAAAAAAGACATGGCAGGTTTTCTCTTGTAATATAAGTTATAAATTAGAATGTACAATCTAAGATGTAATAGCCAAAATATTGTTCAGCTGCAGGACCATATGTAAAAAGCATGGTAGTGGTAATTTAAAAAGGGAGAGGTGGCAGGTTTTATGTTCAAATAAACAATAGAGAGTATTATTTCAATGACAATAACCACATATATTGTACAGTGGCTGATCAGTATGTAAACAGTTTCATTTGACTGTAATGTTAGAGGGAGATATGAGGCAGGTTTTATGTTGAACATTAGAGTGTATTATTTCAGAGATAATAGCCAGAAATATTGTACAGTGCCTGAAAAATATGTAAGCAGCTTGGTTAGGCTGCAATGTAAGTTAGAAGAAAATACAGTTTTCCATGGCACAGTGCATTGAAAGCCCTGATTGGCTGAAGCAATGAAAGCTTTGCCCAATATGGGCACAGAGAACTGTCAGAGCCATGTTTGGACGCTGGCATGATGACTCTATCCAATCATGGCTCTTTGCTGTTAGTCCTGCCCCACACTATAAAAGTATTCTTTCCATAGCGGCCATTTTCAGTGTGATATTGGCGTTGAGAGAGATAGAACAGGGCTCTGTTCAGTGCTATTAGACAGTTAGTGTGCTATAGTGTGGTATTCTAATTCTATTGTCAGTGTAGAATATAAGTTTAGTGTGCACCTAGGGATAGTTCAGTGTGAGTGTAGTGCGACCATTCATCTTTACATTAGTGTGAATGTAGGGATAATTCAGTCAGTGTGAGTGTAGTGCGACCATTTATCTTTACATTAGTGTGAATGTAGGGATAGTTCAGCCAGTGTGAGTTTAACACAATATATTTCATTGCGTCACTGCAAGTTTAACAACGTATATATCAGTACGTTACGTGCCGTTTAACGCAGTACATTTCTGTGCGTTACTGCACACTTAACGCAGAATATTTCAGTGCATTACTGCAAATTTAACACAGTACAGTTCAGTGCGTTACTGCAAGTTTATCGCTGTATATTTCAGTGCGTTATCTTCCGTTTAACGCAGTACAGTTCAGTGTGTTACTGCAAGTTTAAAGCTGTATATTTCAGTGCGTTACGTGTTGTTTATTGCAATACATTTCTGTGCGTTAGTGCACGCTTAATGCAGTATATTTCAGTGTGTTACCGCAAGTTTAATGCCGTATATTTCAGTGCGCTACCTTCCGTTTAACGCAGTACAGTTCAGTGTGTTACTGCAAGTTTAAGGCCATATTTTTCAGTGTGTTATCTTCCGTTTAATGCAGTACAGTTCAGTGCGTTACTGCAAGTTTAACACTGTATATTTCAGTGCGTTAGCTTCATTTTAATGCAGTATAGTTCAGTGCGTTACTGCAAGTTTAATGCTGTATATTTCAGTATGGTACATGCCGTTTAACGCAGTACATTTCTGTGCATTAATGCACGCTTAACTCTGTATATATTTTACTGCGTTACTGCAAGTTTAACGTTGTACAGTTCTGTGCATTACTGCAAGTTTAACGCCGCATATTTCATTATGTTATCTTCCGTTTAATGCAGTACAGTTCAGTGCGTTACTGCAAGTGTAACGATGTATATTTCAGTGCGTTACGTGCCATTTAATGCAGTACATTTCAGTGCATTACATGCCGTTTAATGCAGTACATTTCTGTGCATTAATGCACGCTTAACGCAGTAAATATTTTAGTGAGAAACATCCATATATAAATACAAGTGAATGGTGCTCAATGAAAATTATCCAAATATATGTATCACTTCTTCTGCTAAAAAGCAAGTAAAACAAAATGCAAGAAAGAAAGGCTGTTTCTATGTGCTTCACTGCTCTACTAACAACAGTGCTCCCACCACCGTGTGCAATGCTCGCTCACCTCATTGCAAGACCCGGCAGGGGGTCAAACACACTTTTGCACACAGTGCACCTCTCCTATGGGGAATGCTCCACAGTGGTCCCGGGTAGTTCCTTATGGTCCCTCTAGATAGATAAAGCTCCACAGCAAATAGAATGGCCTCCCAGTGAGCTGGTTCAACTTAGGCTCCTTAGTTTTTGCCGGTAGTTATACAGTGACATATAAAAACAGAAATGCTTCCGATACTGCAGTACCATGAAGATTAAAAACAGAACCTCACCACCCCAGCTAATATTCAACTCACATTTATTTATGAATATAAAAACATTGATATAAAATCCATCAGGTGTATCTCACTTGTTGCGACAGGTTCCACCGCCAGGCTCCACCTCTACTAGTTATGCCACCTCCCTGGCTTCATATGGAGCAAATGACAGTCAGATGTTGGTTCTGAGCTTGAGCTTACATAGAGGAGAGAACACTGGTACACAAATTGGCAGTCATGTTCTTCCAGCCGCAGCGTATTGTCAAGTTGTCTCCAGTGGTAATGAGGATGGAGGAGATGATGATGATGAGGTCACTGACATGACTTGGATGCCAGATAGAGCAGAAGAGGAAAGTGAGAGCAAGGAAGCCATCGTGGAAGAGTAGAGAAAAGCCACCCTATTCCATCACATTGTGGAGCTGCTATCTCCCGGCCCACTTTCCACAGCTCAGCTGTCTGGGCCTTTTTAGCACATGTGCAGCTGATCACACTATTGCAATTTGCAAACTTTGTCTCAAGCACATCAAGCATGGCAAAAACACCAGCCATTTGGGTACCACATCCTTGACAAGGCATTTAACTTCCCACCACTCAGCCCATTGGCAAGAGCACCTAAAAGCCACACAAAAGGCCACAAATCTGTACCTCCACCTTACTCACCTCCGTCTCCCGATGGTATAGCGCAGGGTGTCCCAGGTCCTTGCAGCACATCTGCCAGCAGCACACCACCAGCTCTAGACTATAGCCAGTAAATTTCTCTGCCCCACCTGCTGCAGCAAAAAAAAACAGTCACTGAAACCCACATGCCCAGCATCTAAATGCGAGCTTGTCAAAGATGCTGACTATAACTTCTGCCTTTCCGTCTGGTGGATTCTGCCCCCTTCTGTTTATTTGAAGAATGTGCTGTACCACAATGGCAGGTTTTCACATAAGGCCATCCCAGCTCTGTACACACATGGATGAATTGGCGCTTACATCAGGCCTGCTATTAGTCCACAGGATTAGATGTAAACCATATGGGATGAAGAACAATCATTAAAGGTTCATTAAAATAACATAAAAATTACTTGTATAAAGTCCATAACGTCCATAAAAGTACACCTTGAAAGGTAGCCCAGTTATAAGCAAGAAGCAGCTCTGGGACAACTGAGGAAAAAGCACAAGCGCCAATCTAAGTGTAGTAAGTAGATGATTTAAGATTTAATGCAAGTGTATTCACAAGGGTAAAATATCAGAAAGCATTAAGCACAAAGTGCAAGATCGTCTATGAAGCTGGTACATCGGGATGGCTGCTGTGGTGGGCACTCGAACGGACCGCGCTGGTGGTTGCCGACGCTTCCTGGAGTCCTGGAATGCACAGGGAGCCAAAGATGATGTCACTTCCGGGACGCGATGAGTGAAAAGGTGACGCATTTGCAGAGCTTGTGCTGCTTCTTCAAGCCTAGCCGGTGCCATTTTGGATAAGGGCTTTTAAACAGTATAGCCGCTGCTGCTGGGTCTTAAAGTCCTCCGGCTTTAAAAACACATATAATACAATTGATGTTTATAGTAGAACTAATCTATATCATGGCAGTTACTATCTGGGGCTATATAAACAGGTCTAAAATGGTAGGATTATCTTGCTCAATATACAGTGCCTTGCAAAAGTATTCACCCCCCTTGGCTTTTTACCTATTTTGTTACATTACAGCCTTTAGCTCAATGTTTTTTTAATCTGAATTATATGTGATGGATCAGAACACAATAGTCTAAGTTGGGGAAGTAAAATTAGAAAAATATATACATAAAACTATTTTTCAGAAATAAAAAACATAATTGGCATGTGAGTATGTATTCACCCCCTTTGTTATGAAGCCCATAAAAAGCTCTGGTGCAACCAATTACCTTCAGAAGTCACATAATTAGTGAAATGATGTCCACCTGTGTGCAATCTAAGTGTCACATGATCTGTCATTACATATACACACCTTTTTGAAAGGCCCCAGAGGCTGCAACACTAAGCAAGAGGCACCACTAACCAAACTCTGCCACGAAGACCAAGAAACTCTCCAAACAAGTAAGGGGCAATGTTGTTGAGAAGTACAAGTCAGGGTTAGGTTATAAAAAAATCCAAACCTTTGATGATCCCTAGGAGCACCATCAAATCTATCATAACCAAGGGTAAAGAACATGACACAACAGCAAATTTGCCAAGAGACGACTGCACACAAAAACTCACGGACTGGGCAAGGAGGGCATTAATCAGAGAGGCAGCACAGAGACCTAAGGTAACCCTGGAGGAGCTGCAGAGTTCCACAGCAGAGACTGAAGTATCTGTCCATAGAGTTGGGCTTTATGGCAGAGTGGCCAGAAGAAAGCAATTACTTTCAGCAAAAAACAAAATGGCACGTTTGAGTTTGTGAAAAGGCATGTGGGAGACTCCGAAAAAAATTGTGGAGGAAGGTGCTCTGGTCTGATGAGACTAAAATTTAACTTTTGGCCATCAAAGAAAACGCCATGTCTGGCGCAAACCCAACACATCACATTACCCAAAGAACACCACCATCACAGTGAAACATGGTGGTGGCAGCATAATGCTGTGGGGATGTTTTTCAGCAGTCGGGACTGGGAAACTGGTCAGAGTTGAGGGAAAGATGCATGGTGCTAAATACAGGGATATTCTTGAGAAAAACCTGTACAATTCTGTGTGTGATTTGAGGCTAGGACGGAGGTTCACCTTCCAGCAGGACAATAACCCCAAACACACTGCTAAAGTAACACTTGAGTAGTTTAAGGGGAAACATGTAAATGTGTTGGAATGGCCTAGTCAAAGCCCAGACCTCAATCCAATAGAAAATTTGTGGTCAGACTTAAAGATTGCTGTTCACAAGTGCAAACCATCCAACTTGAAGGAGCTGGAGCAGTTTTGCAAGGAGGAATGGGTAAAAATCCCATTGTTAAGATGTGGAAAGCTCAAAGAGACATATCCAAAGTGACTTGGAGCTGTGATAGCCGCAAAAGATTGGCAAAGAGGGGTAGCAGACGCTGAGCGGTTTGTAAGGTGGATGAGTCTGGCTGCAGTATTCATGATGGACTGACGAGGGGATAGTCTATTTAAAGGTAAGCCAATGAGGAGAGAGTTGTAGTAGTCGAGGCAAGAGATAACCAGGGAGTGAATCAGGAGCTTTGGGGTTTCATTGGTTAGGAAGGGACGTAGTTTGCAGAGGTTGAGACGGCAAGCTTTGGAAAGGGATTGGATGTGGGGCCAAAAGGAGAGTTCAGAGTCCAGGATAACACCTAGCACCCTGGCATGTGGAGATGGATGTATGGTTGTGCCATTGCTCTTGACAGAGAAGTCAGGGGAAGAGGCATGTGAGTGAGGAAATATTATGAGCTTGGTTTTGGACAAGTTGGGTTTGAGGAAGTGGTGTGCCATCCAGACAGATATGTCTGTTAGTAAGTTAATGATGCGTGAGGAGACTGATGGAGTGAATTGAGGGGTGGAGAGATAGATTTGAGTAATGTCAGCGTAGAAATGATATTGAAAGCTGCGTGAGGCCATCAGCTGACCCAGGGAAGAGGTGTAGATTGAAAATAAGAGGTCCAAGAACAGAACCTTGAGGGACCCCCGACAGAGGAGGGAAGAGGAGAGGAGGAAGTAGAATTGTAAGTAAAACTGAAGGTGCGTTGGGATAGGTAGGACTAGAGCCACCGAAGAGCGCAGTCACGGAGACTGAGGGAGTAAAGTTTTAGAAGAGCAGTTTTGAGGGCGAAATCCAGACTGAAGAGGATCAAGAAGGTTATTCTTTATGAGGTGGTCACTCAGTTGGTTGTAGACCAGGCGTTCAAGGAGTTTAGAGGAAAGGGAGCGCAAGAAGATAGGGCATAGATTGTTAAGATTGGTAGGGTCCAAGGATGGCTTTTTAAGTATGGGGGTGACCAGTGCATGTTTTAGAGCATTGGGGAAGATGCCAGAAGAGAGGGAGAGATTGAAGATGTGGGTTAGAGAGTGTAGGATAGAGGCAGAGGGTGACCGTAGTATTTGAGAGGAAATAGGGTCCAGGGGACAGTTGGTTAGGTGGCTGTTAGAAAGTAGTTTAGCAACTTCGTCTATAGTAGCAGGTTTGAATAAGGGGAGTGTCAATTGTACCTGTTCACATGGGGTATCAACTGGAGAAGATACCTGTTGACCTTTATTTCCTCATTGAGGCCTCCAGACGTGAGCGAATCCAAGGTGTAAATCCAAAACGTTTCTCTCTGACAGAGACATTTGAAACACTCCGCCAGTGGGAATGTGCTGGGAATGAACTCTATAACCCACACCCTGAGGCCTACAGAGGCTTTGTCATGATGTTTTAAAAAATGCCGGGGCACAAAGCCCAAATCAGTTTTCAATCCAGTGCATGCCAAGGGGCCTTACTGTAAACATTCTATCGAGTAATGTATTCAAATATCAAAAATGTGTGTCACCAGATGCATATTAGTCATCCCAAATATTCAAACGTAACTTATAATGAGCAAAAAGCCCTCACAGACTTAACTAATAATCATGATCTGGTCTTAAAAACAGCTGAAAAAGGAGGGGGCATAGTAGAGCAGAGCAGACTATATAAAAGAGGCTCGTTGCCTATTGTCTGACACCATCACCTATAAAATGCTCCATTCCGACCCCCTACCCATCTTTATGACCAAAGCTGTCACACTCACAAAACAAACTAAAGGAGACATTATTAATAAACAGGAATTCACCTTCTTCAATAGAGATTTCGCTTCAACACCAGATTTTTATCATATACCAAAAATCCACAAAAACACTGTTACCCACCTGGTAGACCCATAGTTGCAGCTATTGATAGTATTACCAGCTCTTTTTCACAATACATTTATCAGTTCCTGCAGCCCTTGGCACAAAATCGTTCCTCCTATATATAGCGATGGGGAACACCTTCACAAACAGTTAGCCCATTATACACGGGAGCCCTCCTATATGTTGGCATCACTAGATGTCAATTCGTTGTACACTTCAATTCCACATTCCATAGGGGCACGGCTATGGGGGTAAATTTTGCCTCCAGCTACGCAAACCTCACCATGGCATTCTGCAAAGCTATTTATATCTGGCATAACAATCCCTATATCTCCCATATAATTTTTTATGGGCGATATATAGAGGACATCATCGTCATCTGGTATGGCCCAGAGTCTCAGTTTTTGAAGTTCTTGGATCATTGTTATGGCAACACATATCCCCTTTACTTCAGAACATGATTTCAACCAACTAGCGTTCTTTGATCTGACACTTTTCCATCATGAAGTTCATATACTAACAAACGATTATACCAAGCCCACGGCTGGCAACTAGTTTTTACATCATCATAGTTGCCACCACCCTAGGTGGATCAAAAATATCCCCAAGAGCCAGTTCTGCCGATTGCGCAGGAACTGTACTAGGGAATCTGACTACATAGAACAAGGGGCTTTACTAAAACAAAAATTAATCGAGAAAGACTTCTAAGATACACTCATAGACAAAGCTTTTAATTTCTACCTATCCAATCATCCTGTGGTGTCTAAAGACACAAATAGCACCATTGCATAACCAGTCAGATTTGTTACCCAATTTCATACCAAACATAAGAAAATGGAATGGATATTGGGCAAACATTGGTCCACTCTTCTTGAGGACCAACATTTGCAACCCACAATTCCCACTAAACCCAAGTTTTCTTATAGAAAAGCCAAAAAAAATGTAAAAAATTCAATGGCCCCCAGCAAGTACAAATCTCACTCCACTTCCCCCCCCCCACAAACCCTATGCCTTATTCCCCTAGTGGGCATGTATCAGTGTCACAGGGCACTATGTTTAACATGTAAACATGTTACCCATGGCCAAAAATAAGTTTTATCAATTGTTCCACAGAATTTGTGGTCTATTGCCTTATTTGTCCCTGTGGTCTACATTATGTTGGGAGAACCATCCGCACATTGAGGAAAAGATTTGGGGTGCACCGTCATTTTGTAGAGGGAGGAGAAGATAAACATAGTGTGCCCCGACATTTTTTAAAAAGTCATGACAATCCTCTGCAGGCCTTGGGGTGTGGGTTATAGAGTCCATTCCCAGCACATTCCCACTGGCGGAACGTTTCAAACTTCTCTGCCAGAGAGAAACATTTTGCATTTACACCTTGGATTCTCTCACGCCTGGAGGCCTAAATGAGGAAATAGAGGTCAAGTCTTCCACTGCTCTTTGCTTAGTCCTTTTTATATTTTTCCTTCTCTCCCCACTCCCTTTTTTTTCCCTCTCCCCATTTGGTAATTCTGTCCCTCTCTCCCTTTTTTTCTCCTTTTGGGTACAGGTATGTATATGCACATGTACAGTTCCTTACAAAAGTATTTACCCCCTTGATATTTTTCATGTTTTGTTGCCTCACAACCTGGAATTAACCACTTTAAGACCAGCCTCGTTTTGTATTTTAGGTGTTTACATGTTTAAAACAGTTTTTTTTGCTAGAAAAAAACTTAGAACCCCCAAACATTATATATTGTTTTTTTTCTAACACCCTAGAGAATAAAATGGCGGTCATTGCAATACTTTTTTTCACACCGTATTTTGCGCAGCGGTCTTGCAAGCGCACTTTTTTTGGAAAAAATTCACTTTTTTGAATAAAAAAATAAGACAACAGTAAAGTTAGTACAATTTTTTTATATATTGTGAAAGATAATGTTACGCCGAGTAAATTGATACCTAACATGTCACGCTTCAAAATTGCGCCCGCTCGTGGAATGGCATCAAACTTTTACCCTCAAAAATCTCCATAGGCGACGTTTAAAAAATTCTACAGGTTGCATATTTTGCGTTACAGAGGAAGTCTATGGCTATAATTATTGCTCTCGCTCTACCGATCGCGGCGATACCTCACATGTGTGGTTTGACCACCGTTTTCATATGCGGGCACTACTCACGTATGCGTTCGCTTCTGCGCACGAGCTCGTCGGGGGCGCTTTTAAAAAAAATTTTTTTGCTTTTCTTATTTATTTTTCTTGATTTTATTTATTTTTACACTGTTTTTAAAATTAATTGGCTCAATTTTATTCCTATTACAAGGAATGTAAACATCCCTTGTAATAGAAAAAAGCATGACAGGTCCTCTTAAATATGAGATCTGGGGTCAAAAAGTCCTCAGATCTCATATTTGGACTTAAAATGTTTTGGAAAATGTTCCTTTAAGAGGTATGGGCGGAAGTGACGTTTTGACGTTGCTCCCGCCCTGCTATGGTATAGAGACGGGTGGCGGCCATCTTAGCCTCACTCGCCTCTATACCCAGCACGGAGGAGGACGGGGGGCACCTCTCCCGCCGCCGATAATGGTGATCTCGCGGCGAATCCGCCGCGATGACCACCATTATCGGAATGCGACCGGCGCCTAAAGAGATGTATATCTCGGTTGTGGCAGCAGCTGCTGCCGTTACCGAGATTTCCCCCGTAAAAAAAGGGACGTACATCGTCGTGCGCCGGTCGGAAAGTGGTTAACATGGATTGTTTGAGGATTTGCATCATTTAATTTACAGAACATAAAGGAAAAAAAACTGCGCTGGACATAAACTAATTAGTGAAAGCAGCAACACCACATGTGATATACATAAACCAGAGATAAAAAGAAAAAAGTTTGCGCTATAAATTGAAGAATCAATATCTCAAAATACTGAAATATAAAATCAAAACAAATTGTAGTGAATGGCTGTGAAACATATATGCCCAATACTGGCTCCAAAAATATGTCAAAAGTAAAATTCAAAGACTGAATACAAAAGTCCCCATAAGTGCTGTGCAGGATCACTGGTCAAAAAGACTTGATATCCATATAAAAGTGACTTCATGTGAATAATCCCACCACCGTCCATATTTTGTGCTTACCAGCTGTCAGAGAGATTTCACCTGTGGCTATAACCCAGCCAAGGCCTTTTCCTCCTTACTTCCTCCACGTTAGGCAGATCGTTCTGTCTGTGTCGGCTTCAAAAGGTGGCCACCAGGAACCTTTTGCCTCACCGGGCAATGTGCATTCCAGAAACCAAAAAGGAAAAGAGGCAGACCATGGGTGGGATCCGAAAAAATTTATTAAAATAACGCCAACGGCGTATACACGCCGATCTCCCGCTGATTTTTTCTTTAGGGGAGCGAGCGGAGCCGATATTCCGAAAGCCGCATGTATTTTCGGCTATTTTCGGCTCCTCTCGCAGTCCCGCCCACCTCCACTGATTGCGAGAGGAGCCGAGCGCCGACAACATAAAGAAATCCGAGTTCGGCTATTTTCGGCTCCTCTCGCAGTCCCGCCCCTGTCTGCGAGCAGAGCCGAGAACTCGGATTTCTGTATGTTGTCAGCGGCTTTCGATATGTCACGCGGCGCTCGTCCTCCCCACTCGGCGCCAATTTTAAATGGGCAACGCTGCAAATGTACTGGGCAACGCTGCAAATGTACTGGGCAAGCCTGCAAAGGCACTGGGCAAGGCTGCACTGGGCAAGGCTGCACCGGGCAAGGCTGCAATAGCACTGGACAAGGCTGCACTGGGCGAGGCTGTAAAGGCACTGGGCAAGGCTGCACTGGGCAAGGCTGCAAGGATGGACAGGGCTGCACTGGGCAAGGCTGCAAGGATGGACAAGGCTGCACTGGGCAAAGCTGCAAGGATGGACAAGGCTGCAGATGGACACTGATAAGGCTGCAATGATGGGCATTTAAATGTAAGTTTTTTTTCCTGAAACTTCCCTCCTTAAAGTTTTTTTCCTTAATATTCCCTCCTAAACTTGGGGTGCGTGTTATACGCCGGCGCGTGTTATACGCCGATAAATACGGTATATATTTTTCAAATTTTACTTCACCAACTTAGACTATTATGTTCTGATCCATCACATATAATTAGATTAAAAAACATTGAACTAAAGGCTGTATGTGTTTATCTACATATGTGTGTGTGTGTGTATATATATGTATGTATATATATATATATATATATATATACATATATATATATATATATATATATATGCATAATTTTTTGATAACATACTGTATATTTTTTACATTTTAAATATATTTTCATTTTTCCATATAATCCTTTGATATATGTTTTAACATATACACACATATATATATATATATATATATATATATATATATATATATATATATATATATATATATATATATATATACATGGGCATCCGCAGGTAGGGCTAAGGGGGAGCAAGTGCCCCCCCCTGGAATCAGAGATCGGATCAGGAGTGGTCACCCCCTCTCTCTCTCACCCCTCAGTCTTTTTCACCCCCTCTCTCTCTGTCACCCCCCTCTGTCTCTCTTTGTCACACTCCTCTCTGTCACCCCCGTATCTCTCTGTCACCCCCTCTGTCTCTTTCTGTCACCCCCCGTCTCTCTCTGTCACCTCCCCACAGGTATGCAGTTTCTGACAGTCCCTTGTGCCATGTCCACAGTCTCTTGAGCCATGTATGCAGTTTCTGACAGTCTCTTGGGCCATGTATGCAGTCTCTGGTCATCTCTTGTGCCATGTCCGCAGTCTCTTACAGTCTCTTGAGCCATGTATGCAGTCACTGACAGTCTCTTGGGCCATGTATGCCATCTCTCACAGTCTCTTGTGCCATGTCCGCAGTCTCTGACAGTCTCTTGGGCCATGTCCGCAGTCTCTGACCATCACCTGTACTATGTCTGCAGTCTATGACCGTGATAATGTGATAATGACATTGTAGAAAAGAGTCAGAGCATGGGTGACCTTAAAATTATGCCCCCCCCCCTGAAAAAAATTCTGCGGACGCCCATGTATATATATATATATATATATATATACAGTATCTCACAAAAGTGAGTATAGCCCTCACTTTTTGTAAATCTTTTATTATATCTTTTCATGTGACAACACTGAAGAAGTGACACTTTGCTACAATTTAAAGTAGTGAGTGTACAGCTTGTATAACAGTATAAATTAGCTGTCTCCTCAAAATAACTCAACACACAGCCATTAATGTCTAAGCCACTGGCAAAAAAAGTGAGTACACCCTTAAGTGAAAATGTCCAAATTGGACCTCCCCAGTGTCATGTGACTCTTTAGTGTTACTCTCAAGTGTGAATGGGGAACAGGTGTGTTAAATTTGGTGTTATCATACTCTCATACTCATACTCTCATACTGGTCACTGTAAGTTCAACATGGCACCTCGTGGCAAAGACTCTCTGAGGATCTGAAAAAAAAAAATGTTGCTTTACATAAAGATGGCCTAGGCTATAAAAAGATTGCCAAGACCCTGAAACTGAGCTGCAGCATGGTGGCTTTGTTTTTATAACAAAGGGGGTGAATACATATGTACATGCCAATTATCAGTTTTTTATTTCTGAAAGATATATGATACTTTTGTTGCCAGCGGTTTAGACAATAATGGCTGTGTGTTGAGTTATTTTGAGGAGACAGCTAATTTACACTGTTATACAAGCTGTACATTTACTACTTTACATTGTAGCAAAATGTAATTTCTTCAGTGTTGTCACATGAAAAGATATAAAATATTTACAAAAATGTGAGGGTGTACTCACTTTTGTGAGATACTGTATATATATATATATATATATATTATAATTATTATTAAAAAATTATAAAAATGTATAATAAATTACATTAAAAATTATTAGTCATCTTTCCAGTTAAAATATATTTTTAATTTATGCTTATCTTTATTTTTATATTTATTTTTATTATTTTTCTTTCCAGCAGCACTGAACGGGCATTCAGTGCGGCTGGAGGTTTTGTTACTGATAATAGAATGCGTCTGTCCACAAACTCGGTGGACCATCTGATATTTATCTAAAAGAAT
The DNA here is from genome assembly GCA_028564925.1 of Lithobates sylvaticus. Taxonomy (NCBI): domain Eukaryota; kingdom Metazoa; phylum Chordata; class Amphibia; order Anura; family Ranidae; genus Lithobates; species Lithobates sylvaticus. The sequence continues at coordinate 334,400,425 of CM053027.1, forward strand.
CAGTCCTGGATTACCAGCAGCTATGAAGCCCCTGATGCCAATGTCGCTGATTACTTGCTTTTGGGATGTGGAATCTCTGCAGGACTTTTATGCCCCATACACACGGTCGGAATTTCCGATGGCTATTTCCGTCGGATCATTTCTGTCGGAATTTGTCCGAAGCTGGTGTTGCGTACACACGGTCGGACAACGTTGTCGGAATTTCCGGTCTTCAAGAACGCCGTGACGTAAGCCGTGTTCCACAGGACTAGAAAAGGGAAGTTCAGCACCACGTCCGTCACCCTTTGGGCTCCTTATGCTGATTCCGAGTTTATCGCATGTTAGTAGAAGTTTGGTTACATCCGATTCGCGCTTTTCAGACTTCAGACTCAGATCGTTACTGCTCTTCAGTTTGTGCTTTTTGGTGCGTATCTGTTTATCAGTGCGTATAGTCAGTTCGCATTTGTTGGTCATTGCGGCCTATACCTTGATATAGGACGCTTTGATTTTCACTGCTTATTGTCTGCTCGTTTCTGGTATTCATTTCGTTCTTTCAGGCCTTGCTGTTTATCGTTGCTTTCTGTTTGTCCGCTCTGACCAGCCGACCGTTTGGAAGCCATGTTTCGTGTACGTACTCGTCGTAGAGTTTGTGCTGTGCATGGGCTTGGTGTTGGGCTTTTAGCTTTGACCCAAGACCAGTCCATGAACAGGGCGAGGAGGAGTTCATGGACCAAGAATTGGTTGCTCCAGCGTGACCAATTCTCGCACATGCCTTTGCTTCGTGAGATCCGGGATAATAATCCTGATGATTTCAGGAACTTTCTCAGGATGACGGACCCCATTTTTCACCGTCTGTTGGATTTGCTGACCCCTTTTATCAGCAGGCAGGATACCTGCATGAGGCAAGCCATCACTCCGGAGCAGAGGCTTGTTGCCACGTTGTGGTACTTGGCGACAGGGAGAAGCCTTCAGGACTTGAAGTTCTCCACGGGTATCTCTCCCCAGGCTCTGGGAATCATTATTCCAGAGACCTGTTCTGCCATTATCCAGGTCCTGCAGGAGGACTATATTAAGGTAATATTTCTCCTTTACTATTCGCTTCTATGTATTTACTGTTTGCTAATGTCTTGTATTTCTTTCCTCCTTCCCTAATTACCAGGATTGCAATATGCTCTAATATGCTGTGCCCCTTTGTCCTCATGCATGCTGGAACCTTGGAATGTTTTTTTTTGTCCTTCATGCATTTTTGCCTTCACTTACCTCCCCAGCATGCTCTTCTGGGCCCATATACACCTATGGCCTAGTCACTTAAAAGCAATGTATTTTGTCTGCTCCATAGTATTGGTTTCCCCTAAAAACCCCCTAAAATATCAAACAAACAACAAATGTTTTCTGTGTGTTTTACTTCATGCAGAGTCCCCTCTTTTTTTAGTTTTTTGGTGGGCCAAACTCATTAGGAACCCCCCTCCCCCAACTGCTAGGTCAGCTGATACCAATCCTCTATCTGCTGGCTTTGCCAAGCTCAATACACACTATATACCTGCCTCTTTAGTGGTCAGATTTAGGGATGAATTCAGCAAAGCATGTAGTGCAAGGGCCTGCCTCAATACTTTCAAATGTGATTTTTTTTTTCTCCTATTATTAGCTTGATAGGTAAGAGCAGAATGTCAAAATGTGCTTCCATTTATGCTTTTTTATTTTTTTGGGCATTTGGGATTAGGACACTTCTTATCTGTCCGGTGGGCTGCCAATAGTGTTAAGTAAGGAGGGTCTGGCCAAACTATCACACATTATGTAGGCATTCAGCTCTCAATGAAGTGGAGATGGTTACCTGTCCAATCCCCCCCCTAGTTTTTGTCTATGGCCCATCAGAAGTGGGGGGAGTGATGGGGGGTGAGTAATCTGCTAAGGGGACCTTGTACTTTGGTTTGTAAATACTTTATTGGTAAAATTTTAGTCTGATCTTGTTCCAAAATGTTTCTGTATAATCTACTTGCAATGTTTATGTGCAAAATGACTATTTTTTTTTCTTGTTTGACTCCACAGTTTCCTTCAACACCACAGGAATGGCAGACTGTGGCCTCCCACTTTGCCAGCCGTTGGGACTTTCCTAACTGTGGAGGTGCAATTGATGGGAAACACGTCCGCATCATCCCACCCCCCAACTCGGGGTCGTACTATTATAATTACAAGGGGTTTAATAGTATTGTGATGTTAACGGTGGTGTCGGCGACATATGAGTTTCTCTATGTGGACGTGGGGAAGAATGGCCGGATGTCGGATGGTGGTGCCATTGCGCACACAGAGTTCAACTAGCGTCTCCAGAGTGGCAGTCTGTGGTTGCCACCTCCAGAGGAGAATGCCAAAGGACTCCCCTTCGTCTTTGTCGCGGATGAAGCGTTTGCGTTGTCAAGCCATCTGATGCGGCCATTCCCGATGAGGACCCTCACCCCGGACCAGAGGGTCTTTAATTACCGGCTGTCCAGAGCCCGCAGAGTGGTGGAGAACGCCTTTGGGATCATGGCCAGCCGCTTCCGCCTCTTTTTGACACCTATCCACATGGCGGAATATAAACTGAACCACATTGTGCTTTCCTGCTGCATTTTGCACAATTTTTTAAAAAGGCATACCACCAACAATGTTGTGTCTGTTGGCCCTGATGCAGACATCCCACAAAATGCCAACCTGACAGCCCTTGAAGCTGCACGTCCTGGCTTGCAACTCTAAACGCCCTTGAAGTCAGAGAGAGGTATATGGAGTACTTTGTGGGTAGGGGGGCCATTGATATGGCAGACAATGTGTGAGAGGCATTTTTTAATACATTTATTTTGGAAATTGAACTAAGATTTGTTTTTATTTACTGCTTGGGTTTCTTGTAGGTGTGTTCTAGCTTATTTTATGGTTTATTTTTGGGCCTTTATCTTCAACAGTGGAAACGCACTTTCTGGGCGAGAGGAGGTTACAGTCTCTTCTTCCTAAAAATAATCTTCTCATGTTGTGGGTCTGATACATACTAGTTTTCCGAGGTAAGGTATGTAGTGCATTACTGACCCCAAAAATACTCCTTTTCAGCACCATGACAGAAATGTGTGGATTCCTGAAATGGCGTGATAGGTGGTTTATTACAAAGCACTGTGGGTGTAATTTCCAAAAGATAAATCCACTATGCACTACAAGTGCACTGCAAAAGTGCACCTGAAACTGCACTTGGAGTGCAAAGTGGATTAGCCTTTAGTAAATAACACCCATTGTCACCAAATTCAACAACTTTTGACGCAAATAATGCTTTTGGGGTTTAGAATAAATAAGCCAAACATTGTTGATACGGTAAAATTTTACTTCAAGCACATTCACAAGTGCCTTTCCAAAAGGCTTTTCCAAACTAAAAACATATTTGGTGTTTATAACATTTTTTAATAACATTAATAACTTGGCGCATTTGTGTAAACAGGCATGTATCGAAGCAGAACATACTGAACACAGGAACTTACAAAGTTCAACTTTGAAAAGTGAAGACAAGATCAGACATGACTATGTCCAAACTGTGTTTGATCTTGCCTTCATCACATGGGGTGTCACCCCTGGAAAAGCCAAATTTAGAAGATGCACACAATTTGGGGATCAAACTGGGCATTTGATGCAAGAACCCATGCCTAGAATGTCCAAATGTGCAATCTCCCATCATGGGGATCAATGTATGTGTTTTGGGGGTGCAACCCCTTCACCTCAGCCACTTTAGTAGTTAGTAAGTGGTTGCACCCACAAAACATTGTCATTGATCCACCATGATGGGAGATAGCACATCTTGACACACTGTGTGCATCTTCCAAATTTGGCGATTGTCTTACGTTAAAATTCTTTTTTTTCAAACCCAAAAATGTCTGATAGCTAGTTTGTGGGGTTTCAGATTTTCCCTAAAACATCAATGATGTTCTTCATTTTTTGTTGAACATCATTGATGTTTTTCTTGATATCATCTAGATCCCGATTGCACACCATTATCTCCCCGATGAGGACGTGTGCACTTTCACTGGTAAAATGCGATTCTTCTTCCACAACCTCCACATCACCTAAAAATAAAAAAAATAAAAACTGTGTATTTTAAAGATGCAGGCATACATTGATTAGCTTACCTGTAGCTGTGGTCTCCGACACTCACCTGTTGTGGTGACAATTTCTCCAACATCTACAATCTCTCCTTCCTCCTCCTCTGCTTCTGGTGTTGGTATTTCCCGTTCTTTGGGAGGTGTGGGGTCCCTGGTGTCCTCAGACGTCCCGAGTCTTCTCTCCCCTATGAGAATGTACAAAAGGAATACTTAGCACACCAATCTATGAGGGCAGAAATAGGAAATCTGAAACATTGCTTGGAAGTAACGTACAATTGTGTTTTTTGGCCAGGTTCAAAGCCCAAAAACATTAATTTTCACACTTTGTAAAGCTGCAATACTTATTACCTGTTTGGTGCAAGTTTGTCAGATGGAGACACCCCTATAGTATCCACTGGAGCACATGTGTGGGACACCCTAATAAAAAGGGTGTTTGGGTGTCCCAGCACTAGTGCTCTAGAGTCCAGATGTGTAAACAGCTACTAAGTCACCTCTCCTTTACACTGAATCAAGTTTGCATTTCAGTCTATTACAAACCCCTATAGCCAACAAACTTCCTTTGACTAGAAACAGGCCTGAAACAATGTAGTTAACTCCAACTTCACCAAACATCGTATTATAAGTGAGTGAACGATCAAGGTTTATTACGATCGATTGAACACACGAACATGAAAGTGGCCATTTTCAACTGTCCAACATTAAAAAACAAAGCACATGGAGCAGTATGCAAGCAAGAAAAAAAAGATGAACACACGACAACTACTTACTTTTTTGAAGAACTCGCTTGATCTTTCTGTACTGATCATACTCCCTGAGTTTCAGGTCTGACCAGCGTTTCCTCAGTTGATCCTTCGATCGTCGTAACCCAAAATTCTTCTGCAGACTCTTCACAACTTTAGCCATGATCTTGGCCTTTCTGACATTTGAGTTGGGGTAAGGCCCATACTTCCCATCATAGTCGCTCCTCTTCAATATGTCCACCATCTCTAACATTTCTCCAAAAGACATATTTGAGGCCTAAATCTTCTCCTCCGGGATCGGGAGGTTTCTGGCTCCGGGCTTTCCTCGTCCTCCTCCTCGTTGCTGGAATAGTTAGGGCGCACCTGCTGTGTCCCCGCCATGTGCTCTCCCAACTGCGCCGTAAAGAGAAGGGGCGGGGAATAGACGAGAAAGATAGTCAGGGGCAGGTGGAGTTTCACGCATGTGCACTGTATATAAAACGTCACACGCGTGTGTCGTACGGACGATCTGTGAGCAGAGGGAGAAAGCTGAGCGATGATCGTTATAACGAAGGTACAATTTGACCTTGGAACATCACTAGCCTAGACGGCTTCTACATTGAGGCTTATTTTGGGAGAAGATTAGGAGAGTTTAGCCTGACATTATTTTGTGTTTGTCTGGTGTTGTGTCTTGCAGAGAATATGGAGGGCTTTAATGACGTCAGCTTCCTCCCCCTGTTCCTTGACAAGTTCAGGGAGAGGCCCCTTTTGTGGCAGGCCAAGCATCCCCATTACAGCAACAAAATAAAGAGGCTGGCAGCGATGCAGAAACTGCTGAAGTTTGTAAAGCTGGTGATCCCCACGGCAACCATCGAGAAGTTAAAAAACGAAATTGGTAGCCTGAGTACGTACTTCAGGGAGCGCAATAAGGTCCTGAAGTCCCAGACATCTGGAGTTGCAGCAGATGAAGTTTATGTACCCAGACTGTGGTACTACGAGAGGCTCCATTTTCTCAAAGACCAGACTGATGTCAGAGAATCACTGTCGACTCTTCCTTTCACGCTTCCTTCCACGCATTCCACCCCTGCTGAGGCTTCTGACGACCAACCTGGGCCTTCCAGTCCGGAAGATGTGGAGGAGCCCAGCTTGAGCCAGGTATAGTATTGTTCTACATCTTTTTTGTGGAAAAATGAATGATGTTAATTTAATTTATGAGCACTAATTGATTATTTGCTAAAGTGTTTTACATATTAATAGACAGTAGTGTTGGAGAGATTTTGGGCAAGAATATAAACTGCTGGGCTCAGAATTCTATGGTTTTCTAGTTGTTAACAATTTGCAACAGTCAATAGCTGAAAATTGTGTGTGTTTTATGAACCAAAAACTCAAACTATGTCCCTTTTTCATACACAGGAAGACCTCAGCCAGAAGGTGGCTGTGGAATGCGGGAGCCAGGAGGTGGATGTGGAATGTGGCAGCCAGGAGGAGGCAGGGGTAAGTGGCAGCCAAGAGGTGGACAGGCCTAGGAGCCTGACTCAATCCCAAGTCCCTCCCCTCCGCCTTCCATACAAAAGGCCCAGAAAGAGGGGGATGTGGGGGTGTCAGCGCTCCGGCTGATCAGGGAGGCTTCAGTGGCACTACAAGCCACCCCCACATATGAAGAGGCCTTTGCTGCCTTGGCTGCCACAAAGCTTATATGATAAAAAAGAGCTGCGCCAATAAAAACAAAAACAAATAAAATAAGAAAAAAGCTAATGGAGGAACTGATTATACCCCACTAGATGAATGTCCACAGTAATAAGGAATGTGAATCACATAAAACTGCAACAGCACTTGAAAGTAATAGTCACTGCCTGCACATGGTGGACTAAATATGCAGAAAAGGCTACTACAAAAAACATATGTCCATGAGTTTTTCATAAAAAATCCTCAGACGGTAATAGTAGTAAGGAAAGTAATCGAAAGTAATCCAGACATCCAGGTGTGCGTGGAAGATAACACCTCAGTGACTTGCAAACAAGCGGTGATACACAAAGGGCCCGACACCCTCAAACACAATCGGCTCACAGCTACAGGTGTTCTCGGCTCCACTAACTCACGATCCACAGCATACAACACTCAGAATTGTAGACAATTGAAGGTCACTTGTTCAGTTAGGATCCATATAAGGGGTGGAGGAAGAAAAGCAGCCCATAGTGTAATTCTGGTAAACCCAGTTTATTGAAACAAATATAAAAGCACTTACATCAATCCAGTAATAAAGCGCATGTAAAAAACTGCCGGCCGGCAAGTACAGGAGCCCGTCCTCCTCGTGGTCATGTGGTGGCGTCACTGCGTACCCTCCCAGACTAGTTTCGACAAAGGTGTCTTTCTCAATGGGGAACGGGCAACGTTGTGACGCTCCACCATTTAAAGCCCCAGCCTCGCTCTGACATGCGGGAGTGCGGCCGTTATCGCCACCTTGAATGTGGGCAAAACCTCCCTAACCCACTACAGGGTGATATAATAACATCCCCCAGCCTGATAATAAAGATGATATGCCTATGAGTCTCTATAAAGGACCTATCCATCGGGATAATGGCCAATAATAGCAAGATGAACATTAAAACGTTTTAATAAAAAAGCATGTATGTAATGCAGGCGGGACCCACAGCCATTATCTCGCAGCCTCGCTCTAGCATGCTGGAATGCGGCCAGAATCACCATCTTGGATGTGGGCATAACTTCCCTAACCCACTAAGGGGTGACATAATAGAATCCCCCAGCTTAATTTGAACACTGGGACCCCTATGAGTCTTAACAGAAACCCTGCCCATCGGGATAATACCATTTACAGCAAAGTGGACATTGAAAAAAAATTAAATAAAAAATTAGAAAAAAAAATTGTGGATGTGTGTGAAGCTTCCTGAGGACGCAAGAGTGTTTTTTTCAATTCGTAACTTTTTTTTTTGTGTCCCTTACAATGGTGCTGCTAAACGTGCTTTGAATGGATTGAACAAAAAAATTCGTACATTCGTAACTTTTTTTTTGATTCTTAACTTTTTTTTTCGATTCGTAACTTTTTTTTTTTTCGATTCGTAACTTTTTTTTTTTTTTTCGATTTGTAAATTTCCGTGTCTCTATTGAACCAAAAATTCGTACATTCGTCACTTTTTTCCGATTTGTAACTTTTTTTTAAATTCGTAACTTTTTTTTTCGATTTGTAATTTTCCATGTCTCTATTGAACAAAAAAATTCGTACATTCGTAACTTTTTTTTCGATTTGTAACTTTTTTTTTCGTTTCGCAACTTTTTTTTTCAATTCGTAAATTATTAAAATGTAATAATAGCATACACATTACATAAAATTATGAATTATGCTCCGATTACGAATCTACGAATGTTACGAATGTACGAATAAATACGAATGCGTCCGAAAATTAAACTAACGAAAAAACGAATCAACGAAAAAATAACTCTTACGAATGTACGATTCGTTACGAATCGTTACGAATCCGAACAACGACGACTTACGAATGTACGAATCGTTACGAATCCGAACAACGACGACTTACGAATGTACGAATCGTTACGAATGAAAAAAACGAAACAAAAAAAAAAAAATTTTTTCGGAAACGAAAAAAACGAAACGAAAATAAACAAATTTTTTTGTTGTGCACATGTCTACTACGGACATTTATTGTTTTTGGTTTCGTTTGGTTTGTTTTGCCTAAATTAATTTGTTTTTTTTTTGGCACGCAATAATTAATATTGGAAGTCACGGGTGTACAGCAGAAGAAAATATTGATTTTTATTAGTTATTATTATTACTTCTATTATCACTAATATAAGCATTATAATATAAGCATTATATTAGCCAACAGCTCAGTGAAGAGAGATCCTTGAAGTTGTCTTTAGGTAGGCTTGTACATATATTTTATACTCCATATCAGATTCACATCTAGGTGTTGATGTAAACAAACAGTTCTTCCCCTATGAAGCTATGGTTGAATCCATCACAGTTTATGTGCCCCAGAAATTCACTCAGAGAAAAATCTTAAATCACAATGAAGACCAGATTATATACTGTATATAGTGAGGTAAAAATGCTATATGTCCTCTGAAAGAAATTGAGTCTTCAAAGATGTGGTGTTCCCACCACCAACCCTTGTATAGGTTGGTATATGTAGGTAAAAATTTTGGACCCATGGAAGCTCTATGTCTTTGAAGGGACCATCAGCTTTCAAGCAAAAATATTTGTGGGTCAGCAAGAAAGTAACTGCATCCAAAATGAAATGATGTTTCAAACACCGTAATCCTAAGCTATACGTTATGCAAGAATACAGTGCTGTTGGTGTTGGTCGGGGTGTGGCCGGATGGAGGAAGGTGTGAGCGAGTGAGTGAGGAGTCCAGGTGTCTCATCTCGCCTACCCCCTCCCCGCTGCCTGAGATCCCATGCTGTGTGAACTCCGCATACATGCTGTGTGAACTCCCCTTGTCTGCTGCTGTCTATGCTGTGCTGCCGTGCGGGTCATGCAAGGCATGCGGGATGGGCACCTGCATCTGAACCTGTGTGGGTATTGCACTGACCTGTGGGTTGCCTTCCCCCCTGCCCCTCCCCTTGGTTCTGGAGCGTGGCTCGGGGCTGGAGCGGGAGACCAGGACCGGGACCGGGACGGAGGATGCGTGGGACCGGAGCGTATGTTAGATACCTGGATGTTTGAAACTTGCCTTGAGCCCGCCCAAAAGCCTGAATACAGCCGAGCTCAGCCAAGCGAAATCCCGCTGGTGATATCGCGGAGTTACCTGTTTCCCCTGTTTGCTATACCGCCGTTAGTGGCGTGAGGCAACGCTGAGGACTGTGGGCTCTGGGGAAGTATCAGAACAGCCTGAGTAGCCCGGAGACCCCTATTGTGGAGCTTCGCTTCTGCTTATGCCTCCCCTCCCTCTCCAACAACATTGACAAAATGGACTGGCGCCCTATTCAAATGCATGTAAAGGCTTGATGACAAGCTGACCAGAGGACCTGGTAAAACACTGGTGAGAGTTTGGGGTTTCCCCTATTTTTTATTTTTTATTTTCTTTTTTTTCTGTTGTTCCTTTTTTTTTTTTTTGTGTTGTAATACTATTAGATGGACATGCCTGTGCCCTCCTGTCTGCACTTGTCTTCTCCTCTCCCACTGGCAGCGACGCTGAATTATATGCTGTATTAGTCTCTGTTAATGCACTGACAGACATATATCATTGCAAGATAAATCTGATGGTTTATTACTATCAGTATATTTCAGTGTATATCCCATGCTTAGTAAACGTGCTGCAGATGATATGCCGCACCAGGAGTGGACCCAAAAAAATCGGTCAGCAAAAGAAAAAGCAAACCAGGTCTCCACGGCTGCCGCAGCGGCGAGACTTGAACGCTTTGCACATGCAACACAGTCTCCGACCAGGGGCGGCCATCAAACACAAACTAAATCCCAGGGGGTAATACCAGATAGAAGGAGTTCCAGTCAGCCAACAACAAATCCTGTAACCCCAGTTGCTGGTAAGAGCGTGAGTAACAAGGGCTCAGGAGGGGGTAAGGCGACACAAATCGCATCAAACTCAACAGGGTGCCTGATGGCGGGCGACGAGGAACCCACATTAAGGGACATACTCAGTGCTGTCAATGCTTGTAAAGACTCTATATCCAGTCTGGATAATCAGTTAAACAGCATTAAAAATGAATTATTTTCAATGAATCAGGTTTTGAGTAGGGATGAGCCGAACACCCCCGGGTTCGGTTCGCACCAGAACCTTCGAACGGACCGAAAGTTCGCGCGAATTTTCGAACCCTACAATGGACGCGAACGTTCGAAATCACAACATCGTCAATTACAACGTCCAATATGCATGTTAATGTCATAAAACAGGTTTGGGGACCCGGGTCCTGCCCCAGGGGACATATATCAATGCAAAAAGAACTTTTAAAAACTAACGTTTTTTCGGGAGCAGTCATTTTAATGATGCATAAAGTGAAAAAAAAAGTGAAATTTTCCTTTAAATATGGTACCTGGGGGGTGTCTAAAGTATGCCTGTGAAGTGGCATGTGTTTCCCGTGTTTAGAACTGTCCCTGCACAAAATGACATTTGTAAAGGAAAAAAAGAAGCCATTTAAAACCACTTGCGGCTTTAATGTCATGTCTTGTCCTGGCCGCCATATGGCTGAAAATCCTTGAGAAAAATGGCATGGCTACCCCATCACCCCCCCCCCCCCCCAGCCCCTTTGGGTCTTGTATGGATATTAAGGGGGACCCCGCACCCAAAATAAAACCCTATACCTACAACCCTATATACTCTGAACTGCAGTATATAGGTGGTGCAAACAAGACATGGACTGTAGGTTTGTTCTTAAGTAGAATCTGAACAGGTACATTATGAAGTGTAGCTCCATCCCCAAAAAATCTATTTTTAAGCTTTTTGGAGAACATAGGGAGGGGTTATCACCCCTGTAACATTTGCTGTCTTTGCACATCTGTTCAGAACATTTCACCTCACTTTCCGTCCCAATGACAAATGTTTTTGGAAAAGTGGGGTTTTAATTGAAACAAGGATTGGTGATAAAGCATCAGTAGAGAGGAGATACCTTTTTCCAAAATTAAATCTAACAGGATAGAATTTCCCTTCCTAGGGGTAGATTTCCTCTCACTTCCTGTTTTCTCTTTCCGTTTGCAAGTAGGAGTCGTTTGTAAGTTGGATGTTTGAAAGTAGGGGCCTGCCGTATATACTCTGCAGAAATTTGCCCTATTAGATATTGGTGTAGCCACAACACTGTAAGCCGTCACAGTTACTCTTGGTGGGCACAGGAATGGGCCCTGCTGTGAGTTATTAGATCAAGATTTGTAATTGCATGCACCTGTTGAACAGGGCAGAAAAATTGGGCCTTTGGTGGTGGTGGTGGTGGACGGTGGTGCCACAAGACTGTAAGCCCTCACAGTTACTCTTGGTGGGCGCAGGAATGGGCCCTGCTGTGAGTTATTAGATCAAGATTTGTAATTGCATGCACCTGTTGAACAGGGCAGAAAAATTGGGCCTTTGGTGGTGGTGGTGGTGGTGGACGGTGTTGCCACAAGACTGTAAGCCCTCACAGTTACTCTTGGTGGGCGCAGGAATGGGCCCTGCTGTGAGTTATTAGATCAAGATTTGTAATTGCATGCACCTGTTGAACAGGGCAGAAAAATTGGGCCTTTGGTGGTGGTGGTGGTGGTGGTGGACGGTGTTGCCACAAGACTGTAGGCCCTCACAGTTACTCTTGGTGGGCACAGGAATGGGCCCTGCTGTGAACTATTAGATCAAGATTTGTAATTACACGCCCCTGTTAAACAGGGGCTGAAAAATTGTGCCTTAGGCACTGGTGCTGGTGCCACAACACTGCAACCCCTCACAGATACTGTACTTGGAGCACAGCAGTCACACCTGTTGCGAAGCATCTTTTTAAAAAATTGTAATTACAAGCCCCTGTTAAACAGGGGCTGAAAAATTGTGCCTTAGGCATTGGTGCTGGTGCCACAACACTGCAACCCCTCACAGATACTGTACTCTGAGCACAGCAATGAGACCTGTTGCAAAGCATTGCCTAAAAATTGTAATTACACGCCCCAACAGGGGCTGAAAAATTGTGCCTTAGGCACTGGTGCCACAACACTGCAACCCCTCACAGATACTGTACTTGGAGCACAGCAGTCACACCTGTTGCGAAGCATTTTTTTAAAAAATTGTAATTACACGCCCCTGTTATACAGGGGCTGAAAAATTGTGCCTTAGGCATTGGTGCTGGTGCCACAACACTGCAACCCCTCACAGATACTGTACTCTGAGCACAGCAATGAGACCTGTTGCAAAGCATTGCCTAAAAATTGTAATTACACGCCCCAACAGGGGCTGAAAAATTGTGCCTTAGGCACTGGTGCTGGTGCCACAACACTGCAACCCCTCACAGATACTGTACTTGGAGCACAGCAGTCACACCTGTTGCGAAGCATTTTTTAAAAAAATTGTAATTACACGCCCCTGTTAAACAGGGGCTGAAAAATTGTGCCTTAGGCATTGGTGCTGGTGCCACAACACTGCAACCCCTCACAGATACTGTACTCTGAGCACAGCAATGAGACCTGTTGCAAAGCATTGCCTAAAAATTGTAATTACACGCCCCAACAGGGGCTGAAAAATTGTGCCTTAGGCACTGGTGCTGGTGCCACAACACTGCAACCCCTCACAGATACTGTACTTGGAGCACAGCTGTCACACCTGTTGCGAAGCATTTTTTTTAAAAAATTGTAATTACACGCCCCTGTTATACAGGGGCTGAAAAATTGTGCCTTAGGCACTGGTGTGGTGGCATGGATCATTGAGGAGGAGGAAGAGGATAGTCAGTGAACATAACAGGACAGTCACTCAGCATCAGCATAGGCAGTCTTGAAGGGATGTGACATTATAAATTATTCAGTTATATCCGCTTCAGGTGCCTGGTAGCTGGTGGTGATCCAAGACTGATTTATTTTTATGAAGGTCAGTCGATCAACCGAGTAGGTGGACAGGCGCACCCTGTGATCGGTGACAAATCCTCCAGCAGCACTGAATGTGCGTTCGGAAAGAACGCTGGATGCAGGACAGGCCAGTAGCTCAATTGCATACTGTGCAAGCTCTGGCCAGTGATCCATCCTCAGGACCCAGTAAGTCAGAGGATTTTCGGTGGGAAAGGTGTCCAAGTCTGACCTTGCCCCTAGGTATTCCTGCACCATGTATATCAGACGCTGGCGATGGTTGCTGGAACCGATCATACCTTGGGGCTGCGGACTAAAAAATTGTCTGAACGCATCGGTCATACGTCCACCTTCCCCACCGCTCCTTCTGCTACTGACCAAAGCCTCAGCAACTCGTCGTCCAGGACCAGGAGTTTGTAACCTCCCAGTTTCTGGGAACGCGTTGCACAGACCTTTCTGCAAGGCCTCTCTGAGATGTCTCATCCTCTGCTCCCTCTGCGACGGCAAGATAAGGTCCGCAACCTTACCCTTGTACCGTGGAGAGTGGCCAGCCAGTAATGGTCCCTCTCCTTGATCCGAAGAACACGAGGATCCTTCCGCAGGCTTTGCAGGATCAGGGAGGCCATGCAACGTAGGTTAGCTGAGGCATTCGGTCCGGAGTCTTCTGGGTCACTGAGGACGACATGATCGCCAGCCACCTCCTCCCAGCCACGTACAAGTCCACTGGTTTGTTGGGACTGTACATCATCCCTAAAAGACTGCTGCTGCTGATGCTGAGTGCCAGGCTCCACCTCCATGCTCACACAATCCTCCTCCTCCTCATCCTCTTCCTGTGTGATGGGTGGGACAGAAGGAACACTGTCTGGATAAAGGGGACCTTGAGAGGCAAGGAAGTCCTCCTCTTCCTGCCTCTGTTCTGCCTCAATTGCCCTGTCCATTATCCCACACAGCGTATGCTCCAACATGTGGACAAGAGGTACAGTGTCACTGATGCATGCACTGTCACTGTTCACCATCTTCGTGGCCTCCTCAAATGGTGAGAGGACAGTGCATGCATCCCTGATCATGCTCCACTGGCGTGGGGAAAAAAAGCCAAGCTCCCCTGACCCTGTCCTGGTGCCGTAATCGCAAAGGTACTCATTGATGGCCCTCTGCTGCGTGTGCAGTCGCTGCAGCATGGCCAACATTGAGTTCCACCTGGTGGGCATGTCACATATTAGGCGGTTCTTGGGCAGGTTCAGCTCCTTTTGCAGCTCAGTCAGCCGAGCACTGGCATTATAAGATCGGCGGAAATGCACACAGACTTTCCTGGCCTGCCTCAGGACATCCTGTGAGCCTGGGTACCTGCCCAAGAACCGCTGCACCACCAGGTTGAGGACGTGAGCCATACAGGGCACATGGGTGAGCTGCCCCTGTCGCAGGGCGGAGAGGAGGTTGGTGCCATTGTCAGAAACCACCATTCCTGGCTTAAGCTGGCGTGGCGTCAACCACCTCTCGGCCTGCCCCTGCAGAGCTGCCAGAACCTCTGTCCCAGTGTGGCTCCTGTCCCCCAAACACACCAGCGCAAGCACGGCATGGCATCTTTTTGCCTGCGTACTCGCGTAGCCCCTTGTACGCCTACGGAGCACCGCTGGTTCCGAGGACAGAGCACTCGAAGAGGACATGGAGGAAGAAGAAGAGGAGGGGGTGGAGGAGAGAGGTGTGTCACAACCAGTAGTAGCATTTTGGAGGCGTGGTGGCGGAACAACCTCCAACACTACTGCACCTTGTCCTGCATCCCTCCCAGCTGCCAATAGAGTGACCCAATAGGCCGTGAAAGAAAGATAACGTCCCTGTCCATGCCTGCTGGACCATGAGTCAGCGGTAATATGCACCTTACCGCTGACCGCCCTGTCCAGCGAGGCATGGACATTGCCTTCCACATGCCGGTAGAGAGACGGAATCGCCTTCCGTGAGAAAAAGTGGCGTTTGGGAACCTGCCACTGAGGAACCGCACATTGAACAAACTCACGGAAAAGGGCAGACGCTACCAACTGAAAAGGCAGCAGTTGAAGTGCTAGCAATTTAGCCAAGCTAGCGTTCAACCGCTGGGCATGTGGATGGCTGGGAGTATACTTCTTTCGACGGTCCAGCAGCTGGGGCAGGGAAATTTGCCTGCTACAATCGGACGTCGGTGTACTGCAAGTACTTGGTTGTGACACACCTAATTCTACACCTTCAGTCCTCTCAGAGCAGCTTTCAGAGAGGACTGAAGATATAGTGGGGATGGAGATCCCAGCTGATGAGGAGCAAGGAGAGGTCCGCTTTGTTCTTTGGTGTGGGTCTTTAATGTGTGCTTGCCAACGAGCTGCATGGCAGGTCGACATAAGTCTGCTCATGCTAGTGGTGCCCAAGCGGCTGATGTTTTGGCCACGCGAGATACGCTTGAGACAAATATTGCAAATAGCAGTTGTGCGATCTGATGCACTCGTCTCAAAAAAGGCCCACACCAAAGAACTTTTGTGATAACGTGCAGAGGCAGCGCCCTGCACAGGCGGAGCTCTGCGGTGTGATACAGTTGGTGTGCTGGCCTCTAGCTGGCCTCCAGGGGGCATCCTGCCTCGTTGGACATGTGCCGCCGCATCCTCCTCCTCCTCCTCTCTCCCTTCAGGCACCCAGGTGGAGTCAGTGACCTCATCATCCCCTCCCTCTTCACCACTAGAGCAAACCTGGCAGTAAGCTGCAGCTGGTGGAACATTACTGCCAGATTGCTGTCCTTCAGCATCCCCTCTCTCTGCGCGCACACTACTGCCTTCCTCAAGCTGGGTATCATCATCCGAGCTTTCCAATCGTTGGACATCCTCCTGGAGCATGTACCCAACACTGTGCTCAAACAGTTCGGGGGACTCCTCAGGAGGACATGGTGGGTCTAGGGAAGGGGTGGCTGATGATGCCATTGAGTACGCGTTGGCAGCTGCTCTGCCAGTACCCTGAGCCTGGGTGAGAGAGGATGAGGAGGATGAGGAGGGCTTGGTCATCCATTCTACCAAACCTTCGGCATGATGCGGCTCCACATGTCCAGCTGCCGAAAACAAAGACAAGCGCGTCCCATGGCCACGTGCTGATGACGATGCACGACCACGTCCACGACCAGCACTATTGTCTCTAGAAACAGAGCCTGCTTGCCCTGTGTTCTTGCCTCGGCACGCTCTGCCTCTCCTTGGCGGTCTTCCAGCCATTGTAGTCGGTAGTGTATATTGTATAAAAAATAGAGCTCCTATGTGTGCTCACAACACACTGTAGGTCCTGTGGGTGCTGACACTAACACACTATAGGTACTATATGTGTGCGGCTGACAAGAAAATATAGGAGCTATGTGTGCTGCCACTAACACACTATAAGTCCTATGGGTGCTGCTGACACAAAGACACTATAGGTACTATATGTGTGCTGCTGACAAGAAAATATAGGAGCTCTGTGTGCTGCCACTAACACACTAGAAGTCCTATGGGTGCTGCTGACACAAAGACACTATAGGTACTATATGTGTGCTGCTGACAAGAAAATATAGGAGCTCGGTGTGCTGCCACTAACACACTAGAAGTCCTATGGGTGCTGCTGACACAAAGACACTATAGGTACTATATGTGTGCTGCTGACAAGAAAATATAGGAGCTATGTGTGCTGCCACTAACACACTATAAGTCCTATGGGTTCTGCTGACACAAAGACACTATAGGTACTATATGTGTGCTGCTGACAAGAAAATATAGGAGCTCTGTGTGCTGCCACTAACACACTAGAAGTCATATGGGTGCTGCTGACACAAATACACTATAGGTACTATATGTGTGCTGCTGACAAGAAAATTTAGGAGCTCTGTATGCTGCCACTAACACACTAGAAGTCCTATGGGTGCTGCTGACACAAAGACACTATAGGTACTATTGGTGTGCTGCTGACAAGAAAATATAGGAGCTCTGTGTGCTGCCACTAACACACTAGAAGTCCTATGGGTGCTGCTGACACAAAGACACTATAGGTACTATTGGTGTGCTGCTGACAAGAAAATATAGGAGCTCTGTGTGCTGCCACTAACACACTAGAAGTCCTATGGTTGCTGCTGACACAAAGACACTATAGGTACTATATGTGTGCTGCTGACAAGAAAATATAGGAGCTCTGTGTGTTGCCACTAACACACTAGAAGTCCTATGGGTGCTGCTGACACAAAGACACTATAGGTACTATATGTGTGCTGCTGACAAGAAAATATAGGAGCTATGTGTGCTGCCACTAACACACTGGAAGTCCTATGGGTTCTGCTGACACAAAGACACTATAGGTACTATATGTGTGCTGCTGACAAGAAAATATAGGAGCTCTGTGTGCTGCCACTAACACACTAGAAGTCCTATGGGTGCTGCTGACACAAAGACACTATAGGTACTATTGGTGTGCTGCTGACAAGAAAATATAGGAGCTCTGTGTGCTGCCACTAACACACTAGAAGTCCTATGGGTGCTGCTGACACAAAGACACTATAGGTACTATATGTGTGCTGCTGACAAGAAAAAATAGGAGCTTTGTGTGCTGCCACTAACACACTAGAAGTCTTATGGGTGCTGCTGACACAAAGACACTATAGGTACTATATGTGTGCTGCTGACAAGAAAATATAGGAGCTATGTGTGCTGCCACTAACACACTATAAGTCCTATGGGTTCTGCTGACACAAAGACACTATAGGTACTATATGTGTGCTGCTGACAAGAAAATATAGGAGCTCTGTGTGCTGCCACTAACACACTAGAAGTCCTATGGGTGCTGCTGACACAAAGGCACTATAGGTACTATTGGTGTGCTGCTGACAAGAAAATATAGGAGCTCTGTGTGCTGCCACTAACACACTAGAAGTCCTATGGGTGCTGCTGACACAAAGACACTATAGGTACTATATGTGTGCTGCTGACAAGAAAATATAGGAGCTCTGTGTGCTGCCACTAACACACTAGAAGTCCTATGGGTGCTGCTGACACAAACACACTATAGGTACTATTGGTGTGCTGCTGACAAGAAAATATAGGAGCTCTGTGTGCTGCCACTAACACACTAGAAGTCCTATGGGTGCTGCTGACACAAAGACACTATATGTACTATATGTGTGCTGCAGACAAGAAAATATAGGAGCTATGTATGCTGCCACTAACACACTAGAAGTCCTATGGGTGCTGCTGACACAAAGACACTATAGGTACTATATGGATGGGACAGAAGGTTGGGACAGAAGTTGGGGTGCAATGCTGTGCTAACAGCACTGCGATTGGTGCTACTGCAATACTGTACTAACAGTACGCACACACCAGACTAATCCCCAGCAGCAGCTAATAACACACTAACTGTGCAATCAGCAGCAATGAATGATCACTAATGATGAATGACTCAGGTAGCAATGGATAGCAAAGAAATAGCAATCAAGAAAAGACAGAATCAGCAGACTGCTCTCTCCTAAAGCCGGAACACATGTGACCGGGGCCGACGGCGTGGCGGCCTTTTAAATGGTGGGGCGTGTACTAAAGCCCCTGAGCTTTAATTGGCTACAGGCGTCCTGCCTGTAGCCAATTATTGCTCTCCTAGTTTCCGGCGCTGTGATTGGCCAAGCATGCGGGGTCACAGTGCATGCTTGGCCAATCATCAGCCAGCAATGCACTGCGCCGGCCGCAATGCATTGCGGGGCCGCTCGCATCACACGAATGTGATGCGAACGGCCCAAATAGTTCTGGGCTCGCTGAGCGAGCGAACGCCCGGTGCTCGAATCGAACGTGGGTTCGAATCGAGCACCGGGCCCATCCCTAGTTTTGAGTAATACAGTGGAAAGGACCACAGCACTTGAGGGGAGGTTAAGCACTGTTGAGGACAAGTTTTTTCCACTACAGCAGAAGGTCATGGGATTACAGAAACAAAGGGCTATGCAAGCCTCTATACTCGATGAGATGGAAAACAGAAGTCGCAGGAACAATGTGCGTTTTATAGGTCTACCAGAGAAGAGCGAGGGCTCTAACCCCATAGCCTTTCTGGAAAGTTGGTTTAGGGAAATTTTTGGGGCCTCTACCTTCACGCCACTATTTGCAATAGAAAGGGCCCATCGAGTCCCATCCAGGCACCCAACAGTCTGAAGAGCGTACTAGAACGATGATCCTGAAACTTATAAATTACAATGATAGGGCGATCCTATTACGCAAGGCCAGAGAACTGGGGGATATCTTTTTTAGTGGTTCCAGAATTTCATTTTATCCAGACTTCTCTCTCGATCTCCAGAAGCTGAGGGCGGAATTCATACCAATAAAACGCACCCTACAGAAGTACAAGATTATATATGCGTTGTTGTATCCAGCACGTCTACGGATAACGGCACTGGGACTAACCCTATTTTTTAATACACCAGTTGAAGTTGAGAAATGGCTGGAAGAACATAAAAGTGACCTTTAAGAGGGCTACAACCCTTGATGGGAAAGAAATTTTTTTCCTTTTTTTTTAATGCTGTTTTTTTTCTTTTTTCATGCTTTTTTGTCCCCATGTGCGCCCCGACCCTTCCCCTCTCCCCCCACCCCCTTTTTTTTGTGTGTAGTGGGGGAATAGCATGTTATGAGTATTACATTACACTGATGGTAAACTATTTCACAATTTGAGTCTGGGCTGTGGTTAAATGGGAAGATCACGGTATAACTGTTGCACTACTGTTTATCTTTTGTGCAGGGGGTGGGGAGGGAGGGAGGGATGATATTACAAGAAAAAGGAGATTTTTTGGCGGGTAATGTGTGTCACCAAAATTGCTTATTATTATTGGTTATTATTATTAGAAATGCACAATCTTGACTGCTGCACACCCACTACACAGAGTGGTCAGTGTTGTTTAATATATTGTTCTGCATACTGAGTGCAACAACCAGGAGTTTGTAACTTGTGTCACTAAAATTGTCTATTATTATTGGTTATTATCATTAGAAAGAGTCACTTGGGAATGATAAAGCTGGGGACACCCAACATTAATAAAATGGTATTGGGATGGGGGTGGGCGGGGGGATACCTTGCAGTATGATAAGGTGGGCACGAAGTGAATGAGAAGGTCACAGGTGAAACCCTTAGGGGAGGCCCAGTTGGGCAAAGGGGGGTGGAGACGGGGAGGTGGGGGGGGTAGGGGATTGGGAGGGGGAGGATTGGGGGAATGGGGAGGTTGGGTAGGGGAGTTTGCACACCACTGGTACTCAAGATATGGGTGAAGGTCGGGATATATGAGTGGTGGAAGGAGAGGTACCGGGGGCCACAGAGGGGGGTAGAGAGGAGATAGGGGACCTTCGAATTTCTGTTGGGCTGCCCCTCCTTTCTTTGTCCCCCTCTCTCTTACTTGATGTTTTATTTTTTTATTTTTTTGGTTTGCCTATGCAGGAAAACAGAGTAAATATTATTTCATGGAATACTCGCGGACTGGGCAATATAAGGAAGAGAGTCTCTGTTTTGACAGCACTGGATGGGAGGGGCCCGGGATTGTTGTTTTTGCAGGAGACGCATTTAACTTACGGTACAGCCCAACAACTTACCAGTCGAAAGTTTCAAGCCCAATACCACTTAACTTACTCCTCATATTCAAGGGGAGTGAGTACTTTAGTTGGGAGAGGAGTGCCCTTTTCTTGTATGGAGTCTCTTGTAGATGATCAGGGTCGGTATATTTTTCTGTCCTGTCTGATTGACAAGCAGGCCTATATACTAGCTAATATTTATATACCCCCTCCTTTTAAGTTGGAGGTTTTATATAGATTACTAGAGTTTGTCTTAGACAAACCAGGTACTCCAATAATAGCAATGGGCGATTATAATGAAGTGCTAGACAGGAGTCTGGATAGATTCCCAATTCCTGCTAGGTCCAATACTGCAGGAGAGAATCGATTGTTACGATTCTTGACTGAGATTGGACTAAGCGACTTATGGCGAATGCGCCACCCACAACAAAGACAGTACTCCTGTTTCTCAAGTTCCCACCATACCCTTTCAAG
The DNA here is from genome assembly GCA_028564925.1 of Lithobates sylvaticus. Classification (NCBI taxonomy): domain Eukaryota; kingdom Metazoa; phylum Chordata; class Amphibia; order Anura; family Ranidae; genus Lithobates; species Lithobates sylvaticus. The sequence continues at coordinate 334,421,757 of CM053027.1, forward strand.
AATTGACATGGCCCTGGGGAATGGGGAGGCAATCCCTTTGGTAAAGGACATAGAGTATGGGCCAAGAGGGGTCTCAGACCACTCCTCACTGATGCTTACTTTAAGCGCGGGGGTAGACCCCATCCTAAGGAATGGAAGGTCAACCCGTGTTGGCTAGAACTGATCGACAACCTAGGCCAATTGGCCGATAGGATGAATGAGTTTATACAAATTAACTCGGGTACAGCGTCGCCTGGGGTGGTCTGGGACTCCTTAAAAGCCTATATTAGAGGCCTTGTAATCCAAGAGGTGGCAATAGTTAAGAGAAAGTCGAGGGAGGATGAGTGGGAAATTAGGAACGAGGTGGCCCAAGCAGAGAGACGCTATGTCGAAAACCCGACCTCTGATAGCGAGAATGAATGGCTTAATAAACAACAAATTTATAAAATGGCACTCATCAAGAGAGCTGAGAATAGGCAAATTTTTTAACGACAGTATTATTTCGGAGAGGGAGAGAGGGTGGGCCGTACGCTTTCATTACTGACTAAAGTAACAAACTCCCCCATCGCGATTTCGGCGATTAGGGGGCTGGATGGAGTTTCTACCACCGTTCCAGTAGAGATAATGACGGTCATTAGCAATTATTACAAATCCCTATATAAATCTACTAGGGGTAAGGACAGGACTGCTGCAATTGATTTTTTGCAGCAGATAACAACCCCAACCCTGTCAGAACAGGATAAAATAGATATGGATGCACCAGTGACCATAGAAGAGCTAAGATGTGCAGTCGCAGCCATGCCTAACCAAAAATCCCCTGGTCCGGATGGGCTCCTGATAGAACTTTATAAGTGCTATAGCAATGTATTGATGCCTGAGTTGCTAGAAACATTGAGGTGGGCACTAGATGTGGGTGCATTACCCACCTCAATGTTGGAGGCTAATATCACTTTAATATTAAAAGAGGGGAAAGACCCTCAGGAAGTCTCTTCCTACCGCCCAATCTCGTTGCTGTGCTCCGATATTAAGATTCTGGCCAAGGTTCTGGCGACCCGTTTAAATAAATGTATCCATAAATTGATACAGCCAGACCAGTCTGGTTTTATTCCCGGCAGATCAACCAGCACCAACATTAGGAGAGTTTTCCTAAATATGCAAATACCATAATATGATAATCACAGTCCCAAGGCCATTTTGGCCTTGGATGCGGCCAAAGCTTTTGGCAGCCTGGAGTGGGACTACCTATGGCTGGTGCTGGAGTGATTTGGTTTTGGATCCTTATTTATTAGATGGGTGAAGCTGCTCTACAACGAACCCAGAGCTAAAGTCAGAATCAGTAGTGAACACTCTGAGATATTCCAATTGGAGAGAGGGACGAGACAGGGATGTCCCCTGTCTCCCCTCTTGTTTGTTCTGGCAATGGAACCCCTGTCGATCCTGACGAAATCGTGCCTGGATATCCAGGGATTCCGGCGCCAGACGGGGGAGGATAAAATTGCTCTTTTTACAGATGATATCCTGTTTTTTATTGGAGACATAGACTCCACACTTAAGAATGTGATAGGTATGGTGGTGGAGTTTGAACGGCACTCGGGCTTGGTTATTAATTGGAGCAAGTCAGCCCTACTACCGCTGGCATGGCCTGATAATCAACCATTGCCAACAATCCCCTCCCTGGATGTAGTGACCAAGTTAAAATATCTAGGGGTTTTGATCTCAAGCGATATAGGGCATTATACCAGTGATAACTTAGCCCCCCTGTTGCTGAAATTTAAGCAAAAGGTAGATATTTGGTGTCGCCTCCCCCTCTCCGTGGCAGGGCGCTGCGGTTTGATCAAGATGATCTGGCTCCCGCAAGTACTGTACGTGCTTCATAACTCCCCAATCTGTATTACCCAGAAATGGTTTAACCGCTTCCCGACCGCCTCACGCAGATATACTGCGGCAGAATGGCACGGGCAGGCAAAATCACGTATATATACGTGGCCCTTTAATTGCCTGCCCGTTGGTCGCGGCGGGCTCGCGACCCAGTCGGGAGCTCCGTGACCCCGGCCGCGGGACCAGCGGACCCGATCGCTGATGGTGTCCCGCGATCGTGTCACAGAGCTGAAGAACGGGGAGAGGTCTGTGTAAACAAACCTCTCCCCATGCTTCCTACTCTGCCTGTCATTGATCGGCTGTTCCCGGTCATCGGGAAAGCTGATCAATGACGTCAGACGTCAGCCCTGCCCCCTAATGTAAAAAAACAGACACACGTCACAGCCCATAACTCCTCCCCTCCCCCTAGTGGTTAACTCTTTCACTGCCAGTGTCATTTATACAGGAATCAATGCATTTAAATAGCATTGATTGCTGTATAAATGACAATGGTCCCAAAAATGTGTCAAAAATGTCCGATGTGTCCGCCATAATGTCGCAGTCACAATAAAAAAATCGCTGATCGCTGACATTACTAGTAAAAAAAAAAATATTAATAAAAATGCTATAAAACTATCCCCTATTTTGTAAACGCTATAACTTTTGCGCAAACCAATCAATAATTGCTAATTGCGATTTTTTTTACCAAAAATATGTAGAAGAATACGTATCGGCCTAAACTGAGGAAAAAAAAAGTTTTTTTATATATTTTTTGGGGATATTTATTATAGCAAAAAGCAAAAAATATTGCATTGTTTTCAAAATTGTCGCTCTATTTTTGTTATAGCGCAAAAAATAAAAACCGCAGGGGCGATCAAATACCACCAAAAGAAAGCCAATTTTGTTTTGGAGCCACATCGCACGACCGCGCAATTGTCAGTTAAAGCAACGCAGTGCCGAATCGCAAAAAGGGGCCTGGTCCTTTGGCTGCCAATTGGTCCGGGGCTGAAGTGGTTAAAAAGATTGAATCCCCATTTAGGGATCTAGTCTGGATGAAGGGTAAAGCCCGGATCGGCTTGGGGACAATGCAGCTTCCTGTCGGGGGGAGGGATGTTGATCCCGCACCCAAGATTATATTTTTTGGAAGCACAACTACAGCACCTGGTGAGTGGCGGAATTTTGGAAGGGGGAAGCCCTAGCAACCAATTGGCTATAATGGGAGCCCCCCGTGACTCATTAATAGAGGTGCTGGAAGCAGACTCATTCATTCAGAGAGGTCCAACGATTGATCTGATGAATAAAGTGTGGCAGGCAATAAAGTTGAGTTCTTTGAAGAACTAAGACGAGAATTTGATATACCAAATAGTACATTCTATAAGTATCTGCAGATTAGGCATGGTGTGCAGGCTAAATTTGGGTCTCTAACCATTGAATGGGTGAGGACTCCCTTGTTCAACAAAATTATTGAAATAGGACCAACAAGAGGCCTGATTTCTAAGCTGTATGCCGACCTGGGTGACAGAACCATGAGCAGGAAGAGACAAGAGTAGATTGGGGTGGGAGCAAGACCTAAGGCCGATAACTCCAGAACGATGGGCAAAAATCTTAGAACAGGGATGCTTGGTTTCAATATCCCCTTCACAAAGGATCTCCCATCTATTTCTTATCCATAGAGCCTATTATACACCCCAAAAAATGTTCAAATTTGGTAGGAAGCCTAAAGATGAATGTCCTAGATGTAAGGCCCCAGGGGACTTGATCCATATGGTGTGGAAATGCCCCAAACTATACAGGTATTGGATTGAAATTGTTGAAAGGATAAATAGAGTTTTCAGGACCACACTGGAACCAGAGGCTGGGACTTACTGGGAAGTTTTGAGGAGGGTGGAGTCTCCCCACTTGTGAAGATAGCCGTTTGTATCAAGCACGGCGCCTAATAGCGCAAAACTGGCATGCTAAAACTCCTCCCTCATCGGGGGTATGGGCCGATTATATTAACTCTATGATATGGTGTGAGAGGGCGATGTTTTGTCAGGCAGAACAATTTAAAGAAGTTTATAGGGCTATGGAGCCGATGGCTGAGCGAGATGGGATGCTCTTGGTGGAGGGGCGACTGTGTGGTAGAAGGGGCCTCCCCTCCGACCCCGCCTCACTTGTAGACTCCCCCGGTAGGAGTCCCCTATTTAATTGCCCAGCGGAACGCAGGCTGGTCTACGATCCCGATGCTGATCCACTTATTGTCTCTGACTGTCTGGGTACCAGTGGTGTGCGTTTGGGGGGAGGGATAGGGGGGCGGGAGTAGCATACGGAAAACAACAATTCATTTTCCCCTTTCATTTCTTGGAAACGATATCAGACATTGTATATTTTCTTTCTTTTTTTTCTTTATTGTATGTTGTCAATTATATATGAAGTTTTAAAGAATACAGTGCTGTTACATCACAAGTAAACTCTACCCTCTAACCTCTAGCTCACATGTTTGGTATCCCAAATGGCCATATTGAGGCAACGACATCACCCAGCAGATGCTGCCACTTTCTTAACTGTTTTTAGCAGCAGGGTTCCTGGAGATGGTATTCAGCATGAGTAGTAGTCAGAATCAAACATGTCCATTGGTCAGTAGAATTTTGTTTCCTTTTAGCGGGCATTGTTCATTGTGACTCATGTGGATCTACATTGCTTGATGACATGATTAATAATTGATGATGATTGATTTGGAGTATGTCGTTATTTACAGTATACACCTTTTTTTGTGAATGAGTAGGGGTTGATATATGGAGATTCTCCTTATTGTTACACAAGCCTGAGCCACAGGCAAGCTGCCCGAAAATAGGAGCCTGCAACCAATTGAGAAGCAGGAATAGGAGACTGTGGCTAAACTAGAGACAGAAGGAGAAGCACGAGGTACAGCTTTGCCTGGGAAAACACAAGGAGACCACAATGTAAAGGGAAGACCCAAGGCAGGTTTTATCCTGAAATAAAAATGATAGTGTATTATTTCAGAAAAAATAAAAATTAATATTGTACTCATGGGCGTCCGCAGGTAGGGGCAAGGGGGGTTAAGTGCCCCCCCCCCCTGGAATCAGGGATCGGATCTTAAATTCAGTACAGTTGTGTCAATGTCGGGGTGCGGGCAGCCCACACCCGGGTGCCACCTGCCAATGGAGTGACACCATCAAGGTGCTGTCAAGCCCCCCCTTTAGTGTAGTGTGACTACATGCTCTTTTCCCTGCTCAGTCCAGCAGAGAACTTGGCGGCGCTGTGTCAGGTGAAAGGTGAGCTGCGGGCTGTAAGAGGTTTTCCCCGCTTGCCCTCCCTTTTTCCTGTCAGGGAGAAGACACAGCGGCTCTCACCAGGTTCCCCGCCCAGCTTCCTGCCCGCTCCATTCCTTCCTATTGGCCATAACTGAGGGCCAATCAAAGGAGAATAGGAGAGGAGAGCATCATGGGACATGTAGTCCCAAAGATTGGCGGCCCCATTTTCCACAGGGAGGAGGCTACAGCTCGATCAAGAGAGAGATTGGGAGACTGCAGCATAGAAAAAAGCTGAGGGAGAGAGTTCTACAGGACAAAGAGGAGTGTGCTGGGCAGAAGCCAGAGAGAGAGCCACGCTGCCCAGCGCCACCAGAGAGAGAGCCATGCTGCCCAGAGCCACCAGAGAGAGAACCACACTGCCCAGTGCCACCAGAGAGAGAGCCACGCTGCCCAGCGCCACCAGAGAGAGCCACGCTGCCCAGTGTCACCAGAGAGAGAGCCACGCTGCCCAGCACCACCAGAGAGAGCCATGCTGCCCAGCGCCACCAGAGAGAGAGCCACGCTGCCCAGTGTCACCAGAGAGAGAAAGACTGAGCCACTACCAGGGTACAGACATGCTACACTACTGACCAGAGTCGCCCCTGGGGAACCCAGAGTTAGTGATCGTCCAGCCGGAGGGATCACTGCTGTAGTTTCACTGGGTCTGGTAAAAGGGCCTGTTGGCCATTATCCAGTACTTATTCTAGGGACTGTACTACGTCTGCAGTCTCTGACCATGATAATGTGATAATGACATTGTCGAAAAGGGGCGGTGCATGGGTGACCCTAAAATGATGCCCCCCCCTGAAAAAAGTTTTGCGGACGCCCATGATTGTACTGTCAATGGACATTATGTAAGCAGCCTCTTTAAGCTGCAATGCAACAGGGGGAGACAAAGCAGTTTTTATTCTAAAATACAAATTTGAGAATATCAGAAACAATAGCCACAAATATTATACAGTTGCTGGACAGTTTGTAAACAGCAATATAAGAGGGAGAGATAAGACAGCTTTTAACACAAAATAAACATGGCAGTGTTTTATTTCAGAAACATTACCTAAAAAAAAATGTTTACCGTCACTGGACAAAATGTAAACAACTTGGTTAGGCCATAATATAAGAAGGAGAGAAGAGGCAGGATGTATCCTGAAATACATTATTGGTGTGTTTTATTGCAGGATAATAGCCACAAATAATGTAGAGGCTTGCCACAGTAAGTAAGGAGAGACGAGATTTGGCTGCAAATGGAGATGGAAAGCAGGATTTGCACTACAGTAAATATTACATGGTGTGTACTGTTGGTAAACGATATATAAATGTGGAAGACTGCCCTCTGTATCCTCTACCCCCACCGCGCCCCAGGTGTGTAGGCTATAAAATTAGTGAAAGTATAAAAAGTGAAGGTGTAAAATATATATAAATAGAACAAACAGCAGCTACTTAAAATATATAAACATGTAAAATCTGCAATTCAACCTAAAAATTCAACATAAATAGGGTAAATCAGTAGCGCTAGTGTACAAAGTGGTAAAAATATGCTATGCAAATAAATACATACTGTGCATATATATAAAACAGTGCTATATAAATATCAAAGTGCAAAAATAGTAGTGTATAATTGACTCAACGTATAACTTAATAGCAGCAGTGTATCTATTTCTCTTAGTGAAAAGTGAAAAAGTTCATAAACATATAAAGTCCAGACTGTAAATAAACAACTAGATAGGTGATTTTCCAAGTGTCTTCAAACAAAGTTTCAAACTTGAGTCTTCTAACTGACTTGAATCTGCCACCACACCACGTGTTTGTGATCACACTCCCTCTGAAAGGCCCACTCACCAGCTCACAAGGCCTCACACTCTCGTGTTTGGCAGCAGCGTGTTTTACCCACTCCAGGGGTTAGTATAGGACAGCTTGCTCAATCCGTTTAGCTCTCAATGCGATTCCATATGCAAAACAATGAATAAAACACTCCACATAGTGTAAAAGAGTATGATAAAATGTATTCACTGTTCATAAAGCACTTCAATGGTCACACTCACATTTCAAAAGTTAAAATCAAGCCTTCAATCCAAAACACGGCAAACCAAACAATGTTGATAAATAAGTATATGCTGCGGTCTCGGCGGACCAAGAGTAAAACCCTGGTGGTGGTACGGTTATAAAACAAAGTGGCGTTATATAAAAATATAAAAATACAATCTTTATGGAACGAGGCTACAGAGCAAGTAAAGATTGTATTTTTATATAACGCCACTTTGTTTTATAACCGTACCACCACCAGGGTTTTACTCTTGGTCCGCCGAGACCGCAGCATATACTTATTTATCAACATTGTTTGGTTTGCCGTGTTTTGGATTGAAGGCTTGATTTTAACTTTTGAAATGTGAGTGTGACCATTGAAGTGCTTTATGAACAGTGAATACATTTTATCATACTCTTTTACACTATGTGGAGTGTTTTATTCATTGTTTTGCATATGGAATCGCATTGAGAGCTAAATGGATTGAGCAAGCTGTCCTATACTAACCCCTGGAGTGGGTAAAACACGCTGCTGCCAAACACGAGAGTGTGAGGCCTTGTGAGCTGGTGAGTGGGCCTTTCAGAGGGAGTGTGATCACAAACACGTGGTGTGGTGGCAGATTCAAGTCAGTTAGAAGACTCAAGTTTGAAACTTTGTTTGAAGACACTTGGAAAATCACCTATCTAGTTGTTTATTTACAGTCTGGACTTTATATGTTTATGAACTTTTTCACTTTTCACTAAGAGAAATAGATACACTGCTGCTATTAAGTTATACGTTGAGTCAATTATACACTACTATTTTTGCACTTTGATATTTATATAGCACTGTTTTATATATATGCACAGTATGTATTTATTTGCATAGCATATTTTTACCACTTTGTACACTAGCGCTACTGATTTACCCTATTTATGTTGAATTTTTAGGTTGAATTGCAGATTTTACAAGTAAATATTACATATTTGGCAGCTGTGGTTCAGCGGGGGAAACATTGTGTGCCTCGTTTGTAGTCCCAGAAAACTGGAATAACTGCACATTTTGAGACACAGAGCATGATTTGCCCTGCAGCAGACATTGAAATTTGGTAACTGAGGTCCAGCTGCAGAACTATTGTGTTGCACCTTTACAATGCTGAAGTACTGGAATAGGCTTCAAACTTGGAGACACAGTGCAAGGTTTATGCTACATCAAACATTTGAAAGTTGAGAACTAGCTGTAAAAAAATTGGATGGTATTTACTAAAACTGGAGCAGACTGAATCTCGTGCAGCTTTGCATAGTATAAGCTTCTAACGTTATCTTATTCAAGCTTTGACAACAAAACTTAGAAGATGATTGGTTGATGATTGGTTGCCATGCACAGTGCTCCAGGTTCTGGCTGCTCCAGTCTTGGTAAATTCCCCTCATTGTGTGACACCTTTACAGTACACATTTCCTGGTTAACACTGTCAGGGTACAGGTGGATTCACCTCTCTTCAACAATATCTTCTGATTCACTGAAGACCCTCTCAGACAGCAAAGTGGCTTCAGGGCAAGCCAGAAGCTCCCGCAGTTACCGGCCAGTGGTTCAGAGTGTACACTTAATCATCCATGGACAAAGGGTTCTTTCACATGGGCGATTAAGGGAGCAAGTGGCTGAGACGCAGCTTTACACCCCCCTGCCACTCACCCGAATTCTAACATTATATCCTGACAGGGCTGTACACATGCCGCAGCCCCTGCATTTTTATCTCAGGCTACAGAACTTGACAGTTAGCACCTGTGGTTAAAAAAAATCTTTCAAGCGTTACTGAGTCAGACACCACCACCACCACAGGTTCTTTTTTCAGGGACCTGAAGCACATTAGACATGAGAGGGGATCCTACAGATATTAGAAAAAGTGGCCAGGAGGTTTTCCACAACACCTCCTTTAGTGGCCCATTAGATCCTCCATATTCCCCTTGTATCGGGGTTACAAATGGGTGGTCACCAGATAATGGTCCCTCTCCTTCCTGGCCCAAATCTTGGAGACCTTGCATATTTCAGCAAGAGAGCTCATACACCATAAATTACATGCAGTAGGGGACACTGAATCCTTGGTGTCACAGAGGACAACAGGGTCCCTAATGAACCCACTCCACCCACATATACTGTAACTGGATTTGGTAGGGGTGAAACATCTTCCTGGAACCCTTTCCTCACCAACAGCACACCAACCCTTTACCTCCTCTTTGTACTCCTCTTATGCCTCCTGCTACATCTGCCAAGGAATGAAGACCAGGCAAATGATGCTGAATCCCTGGCTGACAACTGAATGGGCTGGGTGGGGATAAATCATTGGTTGTTAGTATGGCAGATGCCAGGGGCTGCTTAACAATCAGGAGCCCTGAGAAGGAAGCTGCCACATTTAGCAATGGTAGTAATATTGCTAAATGTTTCACTTGCTGCTGTAGCTGTAGGTTTGGTTTGACCTAACACCCATTTAGTTTGGCTATTTCCCAAAGAAGCAAATTTGTTCTGAACGTGGCACCTCTCAGCATGGCTCTACAGAGCTGCTAGAATATTTAGCCCATGTGGCTCCTGTTCCCTCGCAATACCAGCTGCAAAACAGCATGACAGTGTTTTGTTCAGCTGTTGCATAAGCTCTGGAGTGCTTGAGGGGGACAGGTAGTTTTGAGGAGTAGGAGGATGAGGACATTAAGGAGGATGGGGTAGAGGGAACTGTGCTATCATCCACACTAAGGTACAAGATGCAAGGAGCACCACCAGTTCCAGCAGTGTGCCCCAAACTGAATCCTTCCCAGCTGGCAAAAGATTTACTCATTATACATATAGCTTTCTAAACTACATATCTTGGTCTTGTGGGCCCTGCTGCAGACAGTGAACTAGCCAACCATTTTTGAAGTGCTGCTTCACTGAGCTTTGTTGTGCAGGTTCATGTGTCTCCTTATGCACATGGTACCACAACTGGTAACCTGCAGGCAAGGGCTGCAGATCATAATAGTGCTGTTGGCAGCAGACATGTGAAAAAAGGTCCAGACTGGAGAGTCCTGTGGGCTGGTCCTGGAGATAGCAGTGACTTGTACCTATAGGCAGGACAGTTCCAGTGCAGTAGGATGGCTGCTCCCTCTAGTCCTCAGCAAACTACCCCTGCCCCTGGATGAAATACTCCTTTACTGTTCATCTGCCTCTCCATCACTTCCCTGTTCTCCAACCTGTGGCACCCAAGTGCGGTCAGTCATCTTGTCATCCCCATTCTTCTCATTACTGGTGCTCAGTAAACTGTAACTGCAGGAACATCACTGTCTCTTTCTGCCTTATTGTCTAGCCAATAGTCTCCCACCCTTATTCCCCCTTTAATCTGTATGTATCTATGTATTTTAACTTCATATTTGTCAATAAAATTTGGTAAAGAAATCTTTAGTTTGTTGTCCTTATGCACCAGAAAAAGTCCAGTTTGCGCTATTTTTCTCCCCTCCCTTCCTTCTGCCTCTTAGGTGGGGATTTCTCAATTTTTATGTAAATTGGATGTGGTGCCTTAAAGTGTTTGTTTCCTCTCAATCTAAGTAACTTTGATGTCAGATATAGCAATAGGGGAAATAAAGATGCATTTTTTGCACTAAATATGTAGTGATTAGACGTAAAATATTTTACAATAAATAAATAAAAACAGACCCTAGCAAAATTCTATCAAAATTAAAAAAAAAATTTCCCTGAACCCTCAAAGGCCAGAAAGTGCCTTACAGATAGTAGGCTGCTATGGCTTATCATTTCAGCAAACCTGAATCCCATTTATGGGTATTATGGGTAATTTGTCTAGTAAGGCAGGCTTATTAAATTCTTAATACTTTAAAATGTTGTTGGTAAATTGTAAATGGTACCAATATTGCACACATACATCTATAACACTGTGTGCGCACATATGTAAATATGTATGTTTTTATCTTTCTTTATCTTTTATTTCGTTTTATTAGCAGTGAGTAATAAAATAAACAAAAAATAAGCAATGATTTACATCTCTTTTTAAAACTGATATGGTCATTAGTAACAACATACACAGGACCTGAGTGCATAGAGCATCAGGAAATCATCCCTTTTAACTCTGAGATCTATGTCTTCATGATTGGCATTTATTAAAGCTAAAAAAAACTCAAAAACATTGCATAGAGACAACATTCACAAGATTTAATGCAAAAACCAAAGTGTGATGAAACACAGGTGCCAATAAAGCTTTAGTTTTACAGGGTTGGGGGGATGTGCACAGAAATCTTTTTTTCTTTAACAAGTGTTATATGAAAGAAACCCTTTTAAAAACACCTCTGGAATGCATTTAATTACATTTATTTTATAATGGTCGTATGTTGTTCTTTCCATTTAATTTCACAATCTCAAATTTTTATTATCTGTATATATATATATATATATATTCATATACACATTAAAGTAAAACATGTTTGTGTTAAATAAAGTCAATCTTTAAAACTAATTTTCTGATAACTGCTCATCATTTTGAATATTAGGACATGATTCATCTACATGATTTAATGTCTGTGGACATATTTTAAAAGCATTGAAGTATTTTAACATTTGTTTTACTCGTGAATAATTTCATAGTTTTTTATGCATAATCCTCTAATATATCACCTAATTATTTTATTAATTACTAAAAAGTCAGTAATATAAGTAGAGAGGTAAAGGTAATTCACTTAATCGACAGCTACAATCTACTGGTAGTTAATCCCACAAAGTTTTGCTTTCTTTTCAAAAACTTTTTTTTTAATTAAAAAAAATACAACTCCATCTACAAAAGAAGATATAGGCCTTACAAACCAGGCATAGAGATTTGTATTGCCATAGCTGGAGGGCCAGAAATAGGCCTACACAACACAGATGTTAATCCATATTGCTTTTGGCAATGACTTATTGTTTTAAGGAAAGGTTTAAAAAATGAGAACGTATTGCAACATCAGCACAGTGGTGACAAATATAGGGGTCTTCCGTACCACAGTAAACCCTAGGAGGTGGTGTATAAAAGTACTGACTAAATGACAGATACCTGACTGTGGTCAATTTAAAATTGACACCGAGAATTCCAGATGACATCATTGACCAAATTTGGACAAATTCGAATAACACTGTTTACAAACAGAACTTTAAAAAACTTTAAAGTAACACCAAAACAAGCTTTAAAATAACTTTTTTGGATATAAAGCACTACTCTAAGGCTAGGTTCACACTGGTACGACATGACAGTGGTACGACTGTGGATCCGACTTTGCCCTGCGACTTGAAGTCCAACATCCATCCGAATTCAATGAACGGGGATCTGACTTTGAACCCAACAATGTCAGGGGACACTCCACACCAAATAAAAAAAAAAACGGCATGGGTTGCCCCTGCAAGATCATACCAGACCCTTCGGTCTGGCATGGATTTTAAGGGGAAAAACTGTGTGGGGTCCCCCCAAAATCCATACCAGACAGAGGGAGAAGAACCGGAGAGGGCTGAAAGACATTAGCGTAGAGGGGAGAAGAACGGGCAGAGGCAGAAGACATCAGCGGAGAAGGCAGAAGAACCGGACAGGGGAGAAGAAATCCGAAGAGCCGCTGGAGCTGCCTTAATAAATTACTGTGTACTGCATATTATTTTTGATACTTTTTTCGGTGAATGAGTAGGAGTACAATGTACCCCATGCTCATTCACATAGTGTGAGGGGCTGGGATTTGGGGGCCACCTTGTTATAGGGGGCTTCCAGATTCCTATAAGCCCCCTGCCCGCAGACCCCAACAACCAACAGCCAGGGTTGTTGGGAAGAGGCCCCTGTCCCCATTAACATGGGGGCAAGGTGCTTTGGGGTGGGGGGGCGCAGAACCCCCCGCCCCGAAGCACCAACCCCTCCATGTTGAGGGTATTTAGCCTGGTATGGTTAAGGAGGGGGGGCGCTCGCTCATCCCCATCCCCTTTCCTGACCTGCTGGACTGCGTGCTCAGATGATGGTCTGGTATGGATTTTGGGGGGGGCAATACCGTTTTTTTGGCGTGGGGGATTTTATATTAATTTTTTTATATTTTTTATTTATTTATTTATTTAGTATTGTTGGTTGTTTGACACACGTAAAAGGGCGCTGTAAAGTTAAGGAGGGAGATGGGTCTGTAGTTGGTACAGGAGAACGTCACATAAGCCAACAGTGCCTCTGGAGGCAATGGGTTAGAGACCGAGACAGAGTTAAGGTATCTGCAAAGAGGAACCAACAGGATTGAGGAAAACTTTTTACAATACATATTTTTGAAACCATCAGGTTCCGGGCTTTTACCTAATGGTAAAGCCGCAATCGCTCAGCCCAGTTCTTCAATGAAGATTGCTTTTTCCATTTCCTCCAAGGCCGCAGATGGAATGGCCTGTAGCCCTGAGGCCTCAAGATATTCCCAAATTCTATCCAAGCGTCCACCCTCATCCACCCCCACAGGAACTGAGTCTATGTTATATAGAGATGCATAAAAGTGATAAAATTCAGCTGCTATTGCTTGGGAGTCCACTATCTGCTTATCGCCTGCCTGTGTGAACATGGCGTGAATACTGTTGTTTCTTTAGTTGTCTAGCCAATAGTCTCCCACCCTTATTCCCCCGTTCATAGAATCAGTGGGCAAAGTATTTATGTTTATTTTGAACTTTTCGATCGAAAAGCTGTTTTAAGTCTGCCCGCGGTATCTCCAGTCTCTGCATGTCCCCAGGTTTTAAATGGGCCTTATGTTTAATTTCAAGTTTATGGATTTTCTCTAAGAGCCCGACCATTTCCTTCTGTCTCTCTTTTTTAATACGCAAACCCATTGAAATTAACTCCCCTCTGATGTATTGGTCTCAAAATATAATGCTAATGTGTGGGACAAGGATTCCACATTCTGTTTATCATCCAAAATAGATTCATTCAATCACCATGTTCTTTCCTGGCGCCCAATCGATGCCAGACATATCGTTAAACCTATTGGAGCATGGTCTGACATGGTGATTGACTCAATAGTTGATGAATTTACATAATTCAAATAATATTGATCGATCAACAACATATCGATACTTGAATATACATTGTGTATTTTGGAGTAATAACTGAAATCCCTGTCCCGCTCATGCAGCACCCTCCAACTGTCCACCAAATAAGAAGAGCCAAGGCGCTGTTTAACATATCTTAATGCCTTATGAGACACAAAAGTTTTCCCCAAAGAGGTGTCTAGACTAGGGTCCAAGGTAATGTTAAAATCCCCTCCCATAACCAGTAAACCTTCCCGAAAACTTCCCCAAAATATCCAAAGTTTTAGATAAAAATGTCTCTGTATGGCTATTGGGGGCATATATACTGTAGTAGCTAGGGTATAACACTGTCCCTGGATCTTTCCTTTAACAAAAAAAGCGTCTCAGGATCTACTCGTATTTCTGTAGGTTCTAGGGGACATTGTTTGTCTATAGCTATTGTAACTCCTCTAGCCCTAGGAATGGGTGAAGGTGCATGAAACCATTGATTATATGGAAAAAGAGGCATATGAGTAGTTTACCCTGCCACGAAGTGCGTCTCTTGCAAAAAAAAAACAATCTCTGCCTTCATATGACACAGTTCATGCCAGAGGCGGCCCCTCTTACCAATCGAACAAAGCCCTCTAAAATGATATGATACAATCTTCATTCTACCTGCCATTCTCTCATTACTCCCATGAGTCTCTTATTGTACTGCTGTGCCTGATTGGTGTCTGAAACCAGCCTTCTGAGCTCTCTCGCCCTGGATGCATTTGATGAGAAGAAGGAGGAGAAGAAAAAAAACAAAAAAAAACAACACACAAAACCATCTAAAAACCATGACCTGCTATGCCACTGTCTGTGGCACATCCCCCTAAAGGGAGGGAGAATCCAGGCAGAGGTGCACCATTTGTGCCCAGTGTCCCCCCCCCCTTCCTCCTTTTGGCAGAAAACAAAGTCCCTTGTTTTGGGACTGACCTATTGGGGAAAAGATGAATAAAAACATGAACAGGGTACCTCGTGAACCCTGGGCTTCCGTTTATATTTTTATATCATTTTTTTTTAGGTATTTCAGCGTATTGCCCCAAAAATTCCCACCAAAGGGGAGAAAACAAAAAATATCTAGGGGGAAAGGAAGGTAAAAAAAAGGGGGGGTAACAAAAAGGGAGGAGGGTGGTGAGGGGCTAAGAGAGGACAGAGGGTAAAACAACATCTCCCCCCCCCCCCAAAACATCCCCCCAGTCAACTCTTAGCCTTTTTCACTTTACACCACTACTCAGGCATATCTTTCTATGATCGGAATATAGTCTTGTCTTATCCACATCAACATCAATTTTCCATCAACCTTTAACTGGCACTTGTTGCCATCATTCTGGTTGTTATAGTGATGGTTTGTAGTTATTCAATCTCCAATCCAGGAAAGCACACCAGGGGGAGCTCCAGCACCTCTATGAAGTGTTGCAAGTCATCTTTCGTTTTAAGTGTTGCTATTTTCCCATTCCGGGTTGCTACAACCTTAAAGGGATATCCCTAGCGATATTTAACATTAGCTGCTTGTAGAACTTCCAACAAGGGTTTAATCATTCTGCGTTGCATAAGAGTTCTATATGATAAATCTGTAAATAAGGCTATTTGTGCACCTTCACAATCAACCACGGATTTATTGCGATCTGCTTTCATGATGGCTTCTTTCGCTAGATATCTATGTAGTTTTCAAATTACATCTCTTGGTTTTTCTGCATTTTGGGGGGTAGGGGCAAGGGCACGATGGACTCTGTCTATTTCAATCTTATCCGGTGCAGATGGCCCTAGAATGAACTGGAACAGACCTTTGGAAGCAATTCAAAATTTTATTTTATTTCAAACAGGCCCCTTATATGTATATTTTGCCTACGATCTCTATTTTCTTGATTATCCATTTGATCTAACAGAGAATTTAACACTTCCTCATGGTGTTTTGTAATTTCTTGAATATCAGCCGCCTTGTCTAATATCATCCTGGCCCATCTCCATTTCCTCTACTCTGTGTCCCAATGCCCCAGTGCCCCTATTTCCTCCCTAAACCCCTCCACAACCGGTTTGCAGGATGATTCAACAGTGGCAATAAGTAACTGAATGTCTTTCTTTGTAGGAAGTGCTCTCAAATGTTCTCTTAAGTCCCAATCCACTATTAGCTATGATTGACATGCACTTAGTTCATTATTAAGATTACCATACAAAGGGTTAACATACTGCACCTGACCTGTAGAGGCTGTCTCTGGATTCATCACAAGTCCTTTGCTGATTTTTGCTGATTCACTGCTGGGTTTTGTAGTACCACGACTTCCAACTTCCAGGGATTCAACTGTCCCTCCTGGGTTTCCTTCCACCTCCTGAAGACTCGGGTCCCCTCCAATACACTCCCCCTCCGGACCCTCCGATCCACCAGCATAAACCGAGGCGTCTCTCCCTTCTCTTGGGAGATCACTTTCCACGGTTGTACAGCTCTGCTTTGGGCTCAGAGGTATTTGGCCATTGCCATGTGCTGCAACACCCCTCCCAAAGCCTGTCACTCCTCGGCCCTGTACGGAGGGATCGCATCCGTCCCTTCCCTGGTCCCTCCCTCATATCAGGGGAGCCAAACTTCCTTCCCTCCTGGACCGGGGTTCTTTTAATTGTGCTCCCAGGATCTGCACTATGTGCCAAGAGGTAAGCTTTAGCCGGTCTGGAGCCTGCTAAAACACCACAGCCTATATTCCTGGAGCCTGGGAATCACTGAGCAACACGCTTAGTCAGCGTGTCTGTTCATACCACGCCCTTCCCCCTCTCTCTCCTTCTACTTAGTCCTGATCAAAGTGTTCATTATCTCAACAGCTTCTGTTAAAGAAGTTTTTTTTTTTAAGGTAGACTGAGACAAAGTGATTTTTTTGTGTAGAAAAGCATATGTAATGAAAGAGGTTTTTTTTTGGTAATGATCCTTTGTACTGACGTTTATGTTTGCCTTTGTGGCACAAAGTTTTTCTTGTGAATATAAGGACTGTGACATACAGTATGTGTGCATTGTCTGCCTGAATTAAATATGCCTGACCTCTGCACTCTGTGTGTTATTTACTACTTAGTCCTGAGTCTTTTGTTCTGTGTGTGGCTTACTCTTGGCTCCTGCAAACTGTGCATTAAACGGGACTACATTTTATTAAAGCTAGAGGTTGAGTTTGAAAAGTCAAATTGAATTTTCATTGATTAGTTATTGGCTTCATAAATGTGTTCTAGACTATGCAGTTTTTGCTAGCAAGGTAACAGATCGAGGCCTCATCAGGGAAAATTTGTGTTAGAAACATAAAACCATGCCTCAAATTCTTTACAGTAATAGTGAACAGGGTGAGGGTCCTTTGAATTAGGGATTGCATTTTCAGAACCAGCAAGCAAATAAAAAATAGCATTGATACATTGCTCCATCATTTCTGTTAAAATAACTGACTCAGTATGGTTGGCCATAGCCATTACAATCAAAGCAAAAAATAAAAAAAATTGAATAATAGTAATCTTGCAAGAGCCTAAGTTCCTATCTAAACACTAAGAACATGCCTAATTTAATGCAGTGATCATAGAGTCATTTAAATAGGGTTTTGCATCTCACAAAGCAACTCAGTCTAACAGCGCATAATAATGTCATTAGATGTTTCCCATACTGAGCTTTTTTGTTCTTTCTTTGAAGTTCTGGAACAAAGTGTATTTGGCATAAGGAAAAAAAAATACCAAAAGGCACTCACCGTGTTCCAATGCACTTGAACTTTATTGCAGGAAGAACATATACTGTATATAAATGGTCAGATTTTTCCATTACTCATTTGAACTTTTCGGCAGTGTGTGCAGTCACTGAATTCCACCACCACCTCAATATATTACCCATCACTTTTGCTTTATATCTCAGATAAATATATAGGAATAATACAAAACAGTATGCAAAATAAAATGTGATTAAACATGAGGTTGCATGAAGCATGTGATAAAAAGGCTCACTGCCTAAATAATGGCTCCAATAAACATCTATTAATAAATATTTTTAGCTACAGTAATGTGGGCTCTACATTGGTAACAACTTGATTGCATTGAAAAGGCTATATAGGTTCAGGCTATCTTGCCAGCTCAAACAGAGGCTTAAAAACATCATATGTCACTTATCAGGATCTGTATTCAGTGAGGGTGTGTACGCTTTTGTTCATTGGTCATGCCCTTGAATGTTCATGGACAATAAAATGGAATAGAATATGCATAGAGAAAAATTAACAACCAACAAAGATATCTTTTGAATTTTGCTATGTAATTTTCTTTATCTCTCATGGGTTTTTTATGTAATATGGAATCTTGCCAAAAAGTAGAAAATCCTTTTATGTTCTTTTGTATTTTTTTTTTTTGTAGTACTCTTGGCCCTCTATCTGACTCTGAATCTATATATGCTATATCTCTGTTAATGTGCTGCAGTTAATTTCCTCTTTCTTCTGGGGGATTGCAGGCATATTCATCCTACTGGTTTTGCTCACATTCACTGCCCATTCACGTCATCACTCAGTATCTTTATAATATGCACTTGGAGCACTTTTGTATGAATGTTTAGTGAATTTCTATGGAAAGAGCAGTGAAAAAACAACAAACCTTTATCAAACGCTGGATTTTAACCAATTCAGCTCTGATAGCAGAAGAATTTTCACATTCCCACTATGTGCCTGTTTATTTGGCAATAACATTGTCAATATATACTATAACAAAATAATGCATACATTGTTATTTGGAGGAAATGTTAGGCTCTCCTTGACCAACATGGTTTTGCAAAAAGTATTTAATTTTCTATGGAATCTATAAACAAATAGAAGTAACAAATTAAAAAAATTTAATTGTCTGTGTTTTTTTTTCTTGGTATGTGACATTGAAAAAAGTAATAAAACAAAATGCATGTCAGAAACCATCAATCAGACTGAGAAATACAGTTAAATCACACTTGTTTAATAATAATAAAAAAGGTAAACAGAGTAAACATAGTCAAAACGTAGCCAGAGTTCAGGAATCGGTACGAATAGTCAGACAAGCCTAAACTCCAGGGAGCCAGAGATGAGCGTAGTAGAACAGCAAGCAGGATCTGGAGCCAGAAGGAATGTCAGCCAAGCAAGTCTTTAACAGGAACACAGGAGAGCATCTAGAGATGTGACCAAGGCGAAGGCAGAGATTATCTGGGCTGGATGGCTTAAGTAGGCAGGGCTGACAAGCAGGATATCATCAACAGGTGAGTCACTGTGGAGAGATAGGAGCTGTCAATTAGCTGACAGCTGAGCATCCAGCTTTGAGAAGGAAGGGCTGAGCGCAGCCCTGACAGTACCCCCTCCTCAATGACCCCTGCCCCTTGGAGGACCACCAGGCTTGAGGGGAAAATCATGGCGGAGGACAGGGGCATATATGTCAGAGGATGAAACCCAAGAGCATTCCTCCAGACCATACCCTTTTCAGTGCACTGCATACTGTATGCGCCCACGGAACCTACGGGAGTCAACAATGGACTATACTTTATACTCCTCATGGTTCTCAACATGTACAGGGTGAGGACGAGGCACAGAGGTGGTAAGGTGGTTGCAGACAAAAGGTTTTAATAAGGAGACATATTAGAAGGAAGGTCTAATGCGTAAGCGTAATGCGAAGGTCTAATCCTGTGAAGAATAAGGAAAGGCCCAATAAACTGAGGTGCAAATTTCAGAGAGGGAATACGAAGTTGGAGGTTGCGAGATGACAGACAGACCCTGTCCCCAACATGGTAGGAAGGCACAGGCTGGTGTCTGCGGTCAGCATGGAGTCTGTATCTATCATTAGCATGTCGCAAAGCCTCCTGGACTTGTGCCCAAGTTGAACGAAGACCATGGACATGCTCCTCTAATGCAGGTATACTCTGCGGAACAAATGAGTCAGGCAACATGGAAGGTTGGAAACCATAGTTAGCCATAAACGGTGACAATAGGGAAGCAGAGATCAAGGCACTATTGTGAGCAAACTCCGCTCTCGGTAAGAGGTGTGACCAGTTGTTATGATGGTCAGAAATATAGCAATGTAGGAATTGCTCCAAGGACTGATTGGCTCTTTCTGCGGCCCCATTAGACTGCGGGTGATATGCAGAGTTGAAAGCAAGCTGAATTCACAACTGTGCACAAAAGGCTCACCAGAACCAGGACACAAACTGACTACCCCATCCGAGACAATCACCTTGGATAGCCCATGTAAGCGAAAGATCTCCCGAGCAAAAATGGAAGCCAGTTCCTTAGAAGTGGGCAACTTCATAAGTGGAATACAATGGGACATTTTCAAAAAACGGTCAACCACCATAAGGATAACTGTGTTTCCCTGGGAGTTGGGTAACTCTACAATAAAAACCATAGACAGGTGGGTTCAGGGCCTCTCTCCATTGGGCATGGGTTGTAGGAGGCCCACTGGAAGGTGTCGTGGAGTCTTACACGGAGCAGGCAGCTACGAAGGAGGTTACATCAGCGCGTAGACTAGGCCACCAGAATTATTGGAAAATGGCCCAAAAGTGTTGATTTTTCGCAGGGTGGCCAGCAGCCTTAGGAGAATGGTAAGTCTGGAGCAGGCCAGTACGGAGACTCTCTGGGACAAAGCAGCGGTCATAAGGTTTTTCAGAAGGAGCATGGACCTGAGCAGCAAGAATTTTGTCACCCAAAGGAGAAGTGAGACTGGTGTGAACCATAGTCAGAATACGATCAGGAGGAATCACAGGAACCGGAAACAACTATATCTTGGAAGTGGAAGAAAATTGTCATGACAAAGCGTCAGTCCTTACATTCTTAGTACCGGGTAAGAATGAGACAATGTAATTGAAAATAGACAAGAAAAGAGCCAATTGCGCCCTTCTGGGAGAGAGGCATTTAGCCTCAGACAAGAATGTGAGATTCTTATGGTCAGTAGGGATGGGCCCGGTGTTCGAATCGAACATCGGCCGTTCGTCCGCTCGTCGAGTTCACAACTCTGAGGGCTGTTTTCATCAAATTCGTGTGATGCGAACGGTCCACAATGCACTGCGCCAGTCGCAGTGCATTGCTGGCTGATGATTGGCCAAGCATGAACTGTGACCCCTGCATGCTTGGCCAATCATAGAGCCAGCAGCGAGGAGAGCAATAATTGGCCATAGGCAGGATGCCTGTGACCAATTATAGCTCAGGGGGTTTAGTACACGCCCCACACTATATAAGGCCGCGGCGCCGGCGGCCTTGTGTAGTGTGTTCCGGCGTTGAGGGAAAGAGGATTGATAGGCAGGGACAGTGTAAACTATTTTTCAATCATTTCTGTGTGGGGAAATTGTAGGGAAAGAGGAAAAATAGGCAGGGATAGTGTGTTCTTCTCAGGCATTTGCGTGTGGGAAAAGGGTAGGGAAAGAGGAATAATAGGCAGGGATAGTGTGTTCTTCTCAGGCATTTGCGTGTGGGGAAAGTGCTGTTCTCTACCAATACAGCCATCTGCAGGAGTTAGTGTGTGTGCTGTGTGCTGTGTGAGTCCAGCACAGCACAGTATAAACCTGCACCTGTATCTACCATTTTGTGCAGTTCTCCATATATCCAGCCATCTGCAGAAGTTAGTGTGTGTGTTGTGTGAGTCTAGCACAGCACAGTATACAACCGGCACCTGTATCTGCCCTTCTGCCCTGGTGTCATCTAATCCAGCCATCTGCAGGAGTTAATGTGTGTGTTGTGTGAGTCTAGCACAGCACAGTATACAACCTGCACCTGTATCTGCCCTTCTGCCCTGGTGTCATCTAATCCAGCCATCTGCAGGAGTTATTGTGTGTGTTGTGTGACTGCAGCACAGTATACAACCTGCACCTGTATCTGCCCTTCTGCCCTGGTGTCATCTAATCCAGCCATCTGCAGGAGTTAGTGTTTGTGTTGTGTGAGTGCAGCACAGCACAGTATACAACCTGCACCTGTATCTGCCCTTCTGCCCTGGTGTCATCTAATCCAGCCATCTGCAGGAGTTAGTGTGTGTGTTGTGTGAGTGCAGCACAGCACAGTATACAACCTGCACCTGTATCTGCCCTTCTGCCCTGGTATCATCTAATCCAGCCATCTGCAGGAGTTAGTGTGTGTTGTGTGAGTGCAGCACATCACAGTATACAACCTGCACCTGTATCTGCCCTTCTGCCCTGGGGTCATCTAATTCAGCCATCTGCAGGAGTTATTGTGTGTGTTGTGTGAGTGCAGCACAGCACAGTATACAACCTGCACCTGTATCTGCCCTTCTGCCCTGGTGTCATCTAATCCAGCCATCTGCAGGAGTTAGTAATTGTGTTGTGTGAGTGCAGCACAGCACAGTATACAACCTGAACCTGTATCTGCCCTTCTGCCCCTGTGTCATCTAATCCAGCCATCTGCAGGAGTTATTGTGTGTGTTGTGTGAGTGCAGCACAGCATACAACCTGCACCTGTATCTGCCCTTCTGCCCTGGTGTCATCTAATCCAGCCATCTGCAGGAGTTAGTGTGTGTGTGTTGTGTGACTCCAGCACAATATACACTACCCAATAGCTGTTTTTACCATCTCCCTGCAGGCCATTACAATGTCTGGAAGGCCAACAAGGAGAGGCAGACAGTCACAAGCCAAGAAAACAGGGCAAGCAGGCTCTGTGTCTAGAGACAACAGTGCTGGTCGTGGACGCGGTGCATCGTCATCAGCACGTGGCCATGGGACACGCTTGTCCTTATTTTCGGCAGCTGGACATGTTGAGCCGCATCATGCCGAAGGCTTGGTAGAGTGGATGACCAAGCCCTCCTCATCCTCCTCATCCCCTCTCACCCAGGCTCAGGGTACTGGCAAAGCAGCTGCCAATGCGTACTCAATGTCATCAGTCACCCCTTCCCTAGACCCACCATGTCCTCCTGAGGAGTCCCCGAACTGTTTGAGCACAGTGTTGGGTACATGCTCCAGGAGGATGGCCAGCGTTTTGAAGGCTCCGATGATGATACCCAGCTAGAGGAAGGCAGTAGCGTGAGCGCAGAGAGAGGGGATGCTCAAGGACAGAAATCTGGCAGTCATGTTCCACCAGCTGCAGCATACTGCCAAGTTTGCTCCAGTGTTGAAGAGGGAGGGGATGATGAGGTCACTGACTCCACGTGGGTGCCTGAACGGAGAGAGGAGGAGGAGGAGGTGGCACATCTCCAACGAGGCAGGATGCCCTCCGGGGGCCAGCTTGAGGGCAGCACACCAACTGAATCACACCGCAGAGCTCCGCCTGTGCAGGGCGTTGCCTCTGCGCGTTATTACAAAAGTTCTTTGGTGTGGGCCTTTTTTGAGACAAGTGCATCAGATCGCACCGCTGCTATTTGCAACATATGTCTCAAGCGTATCTCGCGTGGCCAAAACATCAGCCGCTTGGGCACCACAAGCATGACCAGACATATGTTGACCTGCCATGCAGCTCGTTGGCAAGCGCACCTTAAAGACCCACACCAAATAACAAAGCGGACCTCTCCTTGCTCCTCATCATCTGGGATCTCCAACCCCACTATACATTCAGTCCTCTCTGAAAGCTGCACTGAGAGGAATGAAGGTGTAGAATTAGGTGTGTCACAGCCAAGTACTTGCGGGCACTCTGCTAGCCCTACACCGACATCCGATTGTACCAGGCACATTTCCCTGCCCCAGTTGCTGGACCGTCGAAAGAAGTTCACTCCCAGCCATCCACATGCCCAGCGGTTGAATGCTAGCTTGGCTAAATTGCTAGCACTTCAACTGCTGCCTTTTCAGCTGGTAGACTCCACCCCTTTCCGTGAGTTTGTGCAATGTGCGGTTCCTCAGTGGCAGGTTCCCAAACGCCACTTTTTCTCACGGAAGGCGATTCCGGCTCTCTACCAGCATGTAGAAGGCAATGTCTTGGCCTCGCTGGACAGGGCGGTCAGCGGTAAGGTGTATATTACCGCTGACTCATGATCCAGCAGGCATGGACAGGGACGTTACCTATCTTTCATGGCCCATTGGGTTACTCTTTTGGCAGCTGGGAAGGATGCAGGACAAGGTGCAGTAGTGTTGGAGGTTGTTCCGCCACCACGCCTCCAAAATACTACTACTGACTGTGACACACCTCTCTCCTTCACCCCCTCCTCTTCTTCTTCCTCCATGGCCTCTTTGGGTGCTCTGTCCTCGCAACCAGCGGTGCTCCGTAGGCGTCCAAGGGGCTACGCAAGTATGCAGGCAAAAAGATGCCATGCCGTGCTTGCGCTGGTGTGTTTGGGGGACAGGAGCCACGCTGGGGCAGACGTTCTGTCAGCTCTGCAGGGGCAGGCCGAGAGATGGTTGACGCCACGCCAGCTTAAGCCAGGAATGGTGGTTTGTGACAATGGCACCAACCTCCTCTCCGCCCTGCGACAGGGACAACTGACCCATGTGCCCTGTATGGCTCATGTCCTTAAACTGGTGGTGCAGTGGTTTTTGGGCAGCTACCCAGGCTTACAGGATGTCCTGAGGCAGGCCAGGAAAGTCTGTGTGCATTTCCGCCGATCATATAATGCCAGTGCTCGGCTGGCTGAGCTGCAAAAGGAGTTGAACCTGACCAAGAACCGCCTTATATGTGACATGCCCACCAGGTGAAACTCAACGTTGGCCATGCTGCAGCGACTGCACACGCAGCAGAGGGCAATCAATGAGTACCTGTGCGACTACGGCACCAGGACAGGGTCAGGGGAGCTCGGATTTTTTTTCACTCGGCCAGTGGAGCATGATCAGGGATGCATGCACTGTCCTGTCACCATTTGAGGAGGCCATGAGGATGGTGAGCAGTGACAGTGCATGCATCAGTGACACTGTACCTCTTGTCCACCTGTTGGAGCATACGCTGCGTGGAATAATGGACAGGGCACTTGAGGCAGAACAGAGGCAGGAAGAGGAGGACTTCCTTGCCTCTCAAGGCCCCCTTTATCTAGACAGTGTTCCTTCTCTCCCACCCATCACACAGGAAGAGGATGAAGAGGAGGAGGAGAAGGATTGTGTCAGCATGGAGGTGGAGCCTGGCACTCAGCAGCAGCAGTCTTTTAGGGATGATTTACAGTCCCAAGAAACCGGTGGACTTGTACGTGGCTGGGAGGAGGTGGCTGCGGATCATGTCATCCTCAGTGACCCAGAAGACTCCGGACCGAATGCCTCAGCTAACCTATGTTGCATGGCTTCTCTGATCCTGCAAAGCCTGCGGAAGGATCCTCGTATTCTTCGGATCAAGGAGAGGGATCATTACTGGATGGCCACTCTCCTTGATCCACGGTACAAGGGTAAGGTTGCGGACCTTATCTTGCCATCGCAGAGGGAGCAGAGGATGAGACATCTCTGGGAGGCCTTGCAGAAAGGTCTGTGCAACGCATTCCCAGAGACTGGGAGGTTACAAACTCCTGGTCCTGGACGATGAGTTGCTGAGGCTTCGGTCAGTAGCAAAAGGAGCGGTGGGGAAGGTGTACATCTGACCGATGCGTTCAGACAATTTTTTAGTCCGCAGCCCCAAGGTATGATCGGTTCCAGCAACCATCGCCAGCGTCTGATATACATGGTGCAGGAATACCTAGGGGCAAGGTCAGACTTGGAGACCTTTCCCACCAAAAATCCTCTGGCTTACTGGGTCTTGAGGATGGATCACTGGCCAGAGCTTGCACAGTATGCAATTGAGCTACTGGTCTGTCCTGCATCCAGCGTTCTTTCGGAACGCACATTCAGTGCTGCTGGAGGCTTTGTCACCGATCACAGGGTGCGACTGTCCACCGACTCGGTTGATCGACTAACCTTCATAAAGATGAATCAGTCTTGGATCACCACCAGCTACCAGTCACCTGAAGCTGATATAACTGAATAATTTATTTTGAAATGTCACATCCCTTCAAGACTGCCTATGCTGAGTGACTGTCCTGTTATGTTGACTGACTATCCTCTTCCTCCTCAATGATCCTGATGATAGCTTGGAAGAACATTTTTGTTTCTGGGTGCCACCACCAGTGGCTAAGGCCCAATTTTTCAGCCCCTGTTTAACAGGGGCGTGTAATTACAATTTTTTATGCAATGCTTTGCAACAGGTCTCATTGCTGTGCTCCAAGTACAGTATCTGTGAGGGGTTGCAGTGTTGTGGCACCAGCACCAGTGCCTAAGGCACAATTTTTCAGCCCCTGTTTAACAGGGGCGTGTAATTACAATTTTTTATGCAATGCTTTGCAACAGGTCTCATTGCTGTGCTCCAAGTACAGTATCTGTGATGAGTTGCAGTGTTGTGGCACCAGCACCCAGTGCCTAAGGCACAATTTTGTAGCCCCTGTTTAACAGGGGCGTGTAATTACAATTTTTTATGCAATGCTTTGCAACAGGTCTCATTGCTGTGCTCCAAGTACAGTATCTGTGAGGGGTTGCAGTGTTGTGGCACCAGCACCAGTGCCTAAGGCACAATTTTTCAGCCCCTGTTTAACAGGGGCATGTAATTACAAATCTTGATCTAATAATTCACAGCAGGGCCCATTCCTGCGCCCACCAAGAGTAACTGTGAGGGCTTACAGTGTTGTGGCAACACCGTCCACCACCACCACCAAAGGCCCAATTTTTCTGCCCCTGTTCAACAGGTGCATGCAATTACAATTCTTGATCTAATAATTCACAGCAGGGCCCATTCCTGCGCCCACCAAGAGTAACTGTGAGGGCTTACAGTGTTGTGGCAACACCGTCCACCAAAACCACCACCAAAGGCCCAATTTTTCTGCCCCTGTTCAACAGGTGCATGCAATTACAATTCTTGATCTAATAATTCACAGTAGGGCCCATTCCTGTGCCCACCAAAAGTAACTGTGAGGGCTTACAGTGTTGTGGCAACACCGTCCACCACCACCACCAAAGGCCCAATTTTTCTGCCCCTGTTCAACAGGGGCATGCAATTACAATTCTTGATCTAATAATTCACAGCAGGGCCCATTCCTGTGCCCACCAAGTGTAACTGTGAGGGCTTACAGTGTTGTAGCACCAGCACCACCACCACCACCACCAAAGGCCCAATTTTTCCTAACACTGTTCAACAATGGCATGTAATTACAATTCCTGATATAATAGTTCACAGCAGGGCGTTCCAGCGCCCACCAAGAGTAGCTATAAGGGCTTACAGTGTTGTGGCAACACCAACATCTGATGGGGCAAATTTCTGCAGAGTATATACGGCAGGCCCTACTTTCAAACATCCAACTTAGAAACGACTCCTACTTGCAAACGGAAGGAGAAAAGAGGAAGTGAGAGGAAATCTACCCCTAGGAAGGAAAATTCTATCCTGTTAGATTTAATTTGGGAAAAAGGTATCTCTTCTCCAGGGACGGACTGACAATTTATGGGGCCCCCGGGCAATAGGAGATTATGGGGCCCCCAGGCAATCAGAGATTATGGGGCCACACCGTATACACACACAGTATACAATCACACAGTATACACATACATGTACACACAGTATACACAGACATGTTACAGGAGGCTTCCAGAAGCGCTCCTTAAAAGGGAGTCTTTCTCTGAGTCTGGAGTCAATGAGGATGGCAAACGTGATCAACTTCTCCAGCTCAGTGGGTATACCTTGGGCTGCTATCTCATCCTTGATGGTATCCGAGAAAGCATGAGAAAAAGCCACAAGGGCCTCATTGTTCCAAGCAACCTCTGCAGCCAGAGTATGGAATTCAATTGTGTAATCGGCAATAGTTCTCATACTCTATTTGATGGACATGAGGTACTTGGCAGCAGAAGCGGAGCGTGTGCGAACGTCAAATACCCTTTCAAAAGAAGCCAGAAACTCAGGGTAACTCAAGACAACAGGTTTTTGTGTCTCCCATAGAGGGTTTGCCCAGGCCAAGGCTCTCTCGGAAAGCAAAGATATCACGAAACCTACTTTGCTTCTGTCCATGGCAAATGTCTGGGGCAGCATCTCAAAGTATATCTCAACCTGGTTGAGAAACCCTCTGCATTGGACTGGATCACCCCCAAATCACTGGGGAAGCAGAGCGGAACCAGACATACCTCTTATAGAGGTAATATTCGAGGCGGATGCCTGCACAGAGATTGGAGCAGCATTAGGGATGGCCTGCAACACAGGTTGTACCAGAGCAGTCAGAGTGGGAGATTCCAGGTGAGCCGTGCGATTTAGGAGCATTTGTAACACCATGGCAAGCTTATCCATGCGGTGATCCTGCTCATCCAATCTGGAAAAAATATTACCAACAAGTGGATTGACTGCATCTTCTGAATTCATGGCCTTCGCCTACCATCAGAAACCATGAATCAAACTGAGACAGGAGTACAGTTAAATTTCACTTGTTTAATAATAATAAAAAAAGGTAAACAGAGTAAACATAGTCAAAACATAGCCAGAGTTCAGGAACCGGAACGGATAGTCAGACAAGCCAAAAACGTCAGGGAGCCAGAGATGAGCGTAGTAGAACAGCAAGCAGGATCTGGAGCCAGAAGGAATGTCAGCCAAGCAAGTCTTTAACAGGAACACAGGAGAGCATCTCTAGAGATGTGACCAAGGCGAATGCAGAGATCATCTAGGCTGGACAGCTTAAGTAGGCAGGACTGATGAGCAGTATATCATCAACAGGTGAGTCACTGTGGAGAGATAGGAGCTGGCAATTAACCAACAGCTGAGCAGCCAGCTTTGAGAAGGAAGGGCTGAGCCCAGCCCTGACAATGCATAAACTAAATAGAATTATTTTTTTTTAATTATAAAAAAAACAGCTAAAGTATAATAGCAAAGAGGAGATTAGTAGGAAGAAGCTAATTAGGGCTGATTAGTTTAAGATGGAACTAAACCCTCCTATTCTTCACAGTCAAGGAAGCGGACACTTTTGCCTTTGTTTGATCTGCAGTTGCCATGGTGCTACACATGTGACCAGTTACAAAGCCAGCCATTTGATGGGTTGACAGTTTGGTTGAGAGCAAATGAAAACGTGTTTTTTTCAGACGGATTTTGTCCGACACTGGTGTTGCATACACACGGTCGGACAAAGTTGTCGGAAAATCCGATCATTCTGAACATGGTGACGTTCGTTGCATACAACGGAACTAAGTAGAGGCTAGTAGCCAATAGCTTTGGTCTTGTAATTTGATCTGAGCATGCGTGGCACTTTGCCAGTCGGAATTCGCTACACACGATCGAAAAAGTCCGATCGTACTTTGTTGATGGAAAATTTGAGAGCAGGATCTCAAATTTTTTCAGACGGAAATTCCGACGGAAAAAGTTCGATGGCGCCCACACATGGTCGGATTTTCCGACAACATGGTCCGATAGGACATTTTCCGTCGGAAATTCCGACCGTGTGTACGGGGCATTACTGTTTTGGGAAACAGTTAAATCAGTGGGCTTGGTTCCACTTAAATAAGGGGTAAATAAGAATACATTTTAATAAAAAAAAAGACTTATTATAAGGTTTCTTTAACCACTTCCTGGCCAGCCACTGTATATATACAGCGGCAGATCGGCTCGATTGCGCAAACATCCGTGCATGTGACATGCGGTACACAGAGGCAGAAGGGGATCTGCCTATGTAAACAAGGCTATGCCCATTCTGACAGGAGACATCATGGAGATCTGCTGTTCCCAGTGATTGGAAACAGCAATCTCTGTGGTGTTCCAGTGAGCCCAGCCCCCACACAGTCAGAACACATCCAGGGAACACAGTTAACCCCTTGATCGCCCCCTAGTGTTAACCCCTTCCCTGCCAGTGTCATTTATACATTGATTGGTGCATTTTTTTAGCACTGACCAATGTAATAATGTCACTGGTCCCCAAAAAGTGTCACTAAGGGTCAGGTTTGTCCGCCGCAATGTCGCAGTCTCGCTAAAAATTGCAGATCGCTGCCATTACCAGTAAAAACATAAAAATATAAAAGTCCATAAATCTTTCCCATAGTTTGTAGACGCTATAACTTTTGCACAAACCAATCAATATACGCTTATTGCGATTTTTTTTTACCAAAAATATGTAGAGTATATATTGGCCTAAACTGATGAATAAATTGATTTTTTTATATTTTTGTATTATAGCAGAAAGTAAAAAATAAAAAACGCAGAGGTGATCAGATACCACCAAAAGGAGGTAAGGCTTAAAAATTACACAAATTTAAAAAATCCTTTTTAGTTGGAGGCACATTTGGAGGCAGAGACTTAGCTTCTTTCAGCCAGAATTATGAATAAAAAATGTATTATCCAGAAAGACACTATATGAAAATCATATTGGTTAGCAAAAAATAATCTCATCCATTTTCCTGTGTGCTGGTTTTCAGCCATCTTTTATTGAGGGAGTCAATTTGGAAGCCAGGGAGATGGCATTTATTAGGCAAGAAAATAAAATGAACAGACACGTGGTTCAGCAAGTGTGGGCAGGGATGCTATATATTATTCACTGCCAACTGGGTTACTCTGCTAGCAGCAGGGAAGGATGCAATGCATGGCACACAGCTTGTTCAGTTGTGAATGGATTAAAACGGAAAAAACACCTGATAAAATTGGAAATTAAGTGAAAATTCACAGACTCACCCCTATTAACACCGATCTCTCTCCTCCCCTAGTCAGTCCCATCCCCCCCCCCACAGGGAACACAGTTAACCCCTTGATCGCCTCCCAGTGTTAACCCCTTCCCTGCCAGTGACATTTATACAGTAATCAGTGCGTTTTTATAGCACTGATCACTGTATAAATGTCACTGGTCCCAAAAAAAATTCAAAAGTGTTCGAATATCGCAGTCCCGATAAAAATCGCTGATAACCGCCATTACTAGTAAAACTAAAATAATAATAATAAAATGCCATAAATATATTCCCTATTTTGTAGACGCTATAACTTGTGCAAACCAATTGTTAGTTTTGTGCAAACCAATCAATATACGCTTATTGCGATTCTTTTTACCAAAAATATGTAGAAGAATACATATCGGCCTAGTGGTATAAATGTGAAAGAGACTTTGTTTATTTTCTCATTTGAAGAGCATAGGGAAAACAGGAAGTGACTTCTTGCAAAAGGACTCACCTACCCAGAATGCCCACTCACTTACCCATGAACACTGAGTGGCTGAACTGCATGCTGGGTAGGGTACAAAAGGCCCTGCATGGCCATCTTCTTTCTCTTGTTCCTGGGACGTGTGGCCTGCCTGCAGGGCTCTGTGGGTGTGTGTGTCCCACAGAGTCGCGGCCTACATCATGCGGATAGCGGAACTTGAAGCCAGAGGAGAAGTTTACACCACAGCGTGCTGGAGCAGCAGTGTGGCCGGATCGGGAAGGATCCAGAGGCACCTGACAGAGGTAACTGAGGACTCCTGGTGACCTTGTGAAGCGGAACAGCGCGACGGCATGGCTGCAGCAAATGGACTGAGATCTTGTGGAGCGGAGGCATCCATCCATCACAATCTGTTGTGGTGAGAGGGCTGTTGCCCAGAAGTTTGTACCGCATTCCACACACTTAGACTGATCGCATAGTGTTGCTGGGACCGGTAGTCCCACGGAACAGTTCAGTTCAATAGAGTTGCACTTACATAGGCCTCAAGCCTGATTTGATTACTAAGTGACTGCCGCTGGAGATACATTCCCAGGGAAGGAGTTCACAAATACTTTGCACAATTGAAGTTACTGCTCTATGTTATTCTACACTGCTTTACTGATCGGAAATCTTGCGGATTATAAGTACTGCAGTATAAATGGCTAGCTGAAGACAAGAAGACCAGAGACTATATTCCTTACTGTAAGGCTTTACAGTGTTGCTATTACCTACTAGAGACTGTAGGGGGAATATTGAGTTAATTATATTGTGGTATATCAGTCTCGCCAAATACTGTGTGTCCCATTACTGATCCTATAGTGTCTGCGCAGTGTGGGAAGTGGGAAGGTGCCCAGTGCTGAGGTTGTTGCCTGAGCATTAGTCCCACTTGGAGACACGCCTGCAGGAGCAATACAGGTAGCTCTCAGGTGATAGCCATTAACAACTATTTGCCTCAGTGTTGTATACCAATTGTGGTTCTTGTGTTAATGATTAAACCTGTTCTAGTAAATTTAACTTTTTGTTTAATACAATCTGTTGTGAGGCTTGTTCATTCTCCAAACAGGTGTAGCAGTGTATACCCAGGTGACAACACAGGTAAAGTGTATATAATCTGTGACTATTCAATTGTCTTTTATTATTGGGTTTCACAGCCAAACCATTGGGGGTGGAAAAAGCAGAGTACAGGCCCAATAAATTACCAGCAGCTCCTTCGGGGGTAAGTGCTACATTTATTATAGCAAAAACTAAAAAATTATTATTTTTATTTCAAAATTATCAATTTTTTTGTTTATAGCGCAAAAAATAAAAAACGCAGAGGTGATCAAATACCACTAAAAGAAAGCTCTATTTGTGGGAAAAAAGGACGTCCACTTTGTTTGGGTACCACGACGCACGACCACGTAATTGTCAGTTAAAGTGACGCAGTGCCATATCGCAAAAAAAAATGGCCTGGTCATTAGGGGGCAAATCCTTTCAGGGCTGAAGTGGTTAGTTATTATTTCAGATTTTCGAATTTTCGGTTTTCGAATTTTTCGCATTTTCGCATTTTCATTCTTATTTTCAGATTTCTGTTCTTTCGAATTTTTTGATTTTAGAATTTGATTTTCGGATTTCCGAATTTTTGGATATTCGAGTTTTCAAATTTCCAAACTTTTGATTTTCAGATTTTTGCATTTCCGAATCATCGAATTTCCAAATTTTTTTTTTGATTTTCGGAATAATTCCTTAAGCGGGTTTTCGTTAATTTTAATATTTCCAAATTAACAAATTTGTTGAATTTCGTTGAAAAACTAATTTGGAACAAAACAAATTGCACATGTCTACTGAACATGCATTCAGTGCTGTGGGGGGATTTGTAACAGATCTATCTGTCCATAGATACTGTTAAGCAGCTGACATTTCTGAAAATGAACCAGTCTTGGATCATCAATAGCTACCAAGCCCCTGCTACAGATGCGGCTGATTAGGACAGATTCACACTGAGGCGTTTTACAGGCATTTTTTGCGCTAAAAATAGCATCTGAAAATAACCTGTAAACTGTCTCTTCTGCAGTGCTAGTGTGAAAGCCCGAGTGCTTTCACACTGGGGTGGTGCACTTGCAGGACAGGAAAAAAAGTCCTGCAAGCAGCATCTTTGGGGCAGTGCGGGAGCAGTGTATACACCGCTCCTCCACCGCCCCTGCCCATTGAAATGAATGGGCACCGCTGCCGAATCATCTGCAAAGCGCTTCAGCAGTGCCGCTTTTCAGGCGCTATTAACCCTTTCCTCAGCCAATAGTGGTGTTTAAAGCACCCCGCTATCGGCCGAATAGAGCCGATATAACCGCGGTAAAACGCAGCTAAAACAAGCGGCGCTTTACCGCTAATGCCCCTCACCCCCACCCCAGTGTGAAAGGGGTCTAAATATTGGGGAATCCCACCACCATCCAAATTTGTTTAATTGAAGCATCACAAAAAATGTGCTCTGCAAGAATTTTTCTGTGGGGTTACAGTGTTTGGCACCACCAACACCCAACCCCAATTTTTTCCACAATTTTGGGGGTTATTTACAAAAGGCAAATCCACTTTGCACTACAAGTTCACTGCAAGTGCACTTGAAAGTGCACTTGGAAGTGCAGTCGCTTTAAATCTGAGGGGAAGATCTGAAATGAGGGGAAGCTCTGTTGATTTTATCATCCAATCATGTGCAAGAGAAAATGCTGTTTTTTATTTTCCTTGCATGTGCCCCTCGGATCTACAGTGACTGCACTTCCAAGTGCACTTCCAGTGCAATTTCAAATGCACTTGTAGTGCAAAGTGGATTTGCCTTTAGTAAATAATGCCCTATGTGACAGTTGCAGATGCAGTGAATGTTTGGTAAGCAGGGTTCATTCTGTGCCCTGTAGTTATTTTTCTGTGGGGTTACGGTGTTTGGGCACCAACCAACACCCAATTTTTAATTCGTTGTGTGAAAGTAGCACAACATTTACAGTTTTTGGGTAGGATCGATTCTTTTCTCGGCAAGAGTATATGTTTTGTTAATTTTTGGGGCTGAGTAAATACTGCGTTTACCATTATTTTTTGTTTGAATTACAGTGTAATACAAATGGACAGCACTTTTTGTCATGTTTCCTTGTGATACTCAATTTGTGGCCTAACAGAATCACTGAGCAACACGCTTAGTCAGCGTGTCTGTTCATACCACGCCCTTCCCCCTCTCTCTCCTTCTACTTAGTCCTGATCAAAGTGTTCATTATCTCAACAGCTTCTGTTAAAGAAGTTTTTTTTTTTAAGGTAGACTGAGACAAAGTGATTTTTTTGTGTAGAAAAGCATATGTAATGAAAGAGGTTTTTTTTTGGTAATGATCCTTTGTACTGACGTTTATGTTTGCCTTTGTGGCACAAAGTTTTTCTTGTGAATATAAGGACTGTGACATACAGTATGTGTGCATTGTCTGCCTGAATTAAATATGCCTGACCTCTGCACTCTGTGTGTTATTTACTACTTAGTCCTGAGTCTTTTGTTCTGTGTGTGGCTTACTCTTGGCTCCTGCAAACTGTGCATTAAACGGGACTACATTTTATTAAAGCTAGAGGTTGAGTTTGAAAAGTCAAATTGAATTTTCATTGATTAGTTATTGGCTTCATAAATGTGTTCTAGACTATGCAGTTTTTGCTAGCAAGGTAACAGATCGAGGCCTCATCAGGGAAAATTTGTGTTAGAAACATAAAACCATGCCTCAAATTCTTTACAGTAATAGTGAACAGGGTGAGGGTCCTTTGAATTAGGGATTGCATTTTCAGAACCAGCAAGCAAATAAAAAATAGCATTGATACATTGCTCCATCATTTCTGTTAAAATAACTGACTCAGTATGGTTGGCCATAGCCATTACAATCAAAGCAAAAAATAAAAAAAATTGAATAATAGTAATCTTGCAAGAGCCTAAGTTCCTATCTAAACACTAAGAACATGCCTAATTTAATGCAGTGATCATAGAGTCATTTAAATAGGGTTTTGCATCTCACAAAGCAACTCAGTCTAACAGCGCATAATAATGTCATTAGATGTTTCCCATACTGAGCTTTTTTGTTCTTTCTTTGAAGTTCTGGAACAAAGTGTATTTGGCATAAGGAAAAAAAAATACCAAAAGGCACTCACCGTGTTCCAATGCACTTGAACTTTATTGCAGGAAGAACATATACTGTATATAAATGGTCAGATTTTTCCATTACTCATTTGAACTTTTCGGCAGTGTGTGCAGTCACTGAATTCCACCACCACCTCAATATATTACCCATCACTTTTGCTTTATATCTCAGATAAATATATAGGAATAATACAAAACAGTATGCAAAATAAAATGTGATTAAACATGAGGTTGCATGAAGCATGTGATAAAAAGGCTCACTGCCTAAATAATGGCTCCAATAAACATCTATTAATAAATATTTTTAGCTACAGTAATGTGGGCTCTACATTGGTAACAACTTGATTGCATTGAAAAGGCTATATAGGTTCAGGCTATCTTGCCAGCTCAAACAGAGGCTTAAAAACATCATATGTCACTTATCAGGATCTGTATTCAGTGAGGGTGTGTACGCTTTTGTTCATTGGTCATGCCCTTGAATGTTCATGGACAATAAAATGGAATAGAATATGCATAGAGAAAAATTAACAACCAACAAAGATATCTTTTGAATTTTGCTATGTAATTTTCTTTATCTCTCATGGGTTTTTTATGTAATATGGAATCTTGCCAAAAAGTAGAAAATCCTTTTATGTTCTTTTGTATTTTTTTTTTTGTAGTACTCTTGGCCCTCTATCTGACTCTGAATCTATATATGCTATATCTCTGTTAATGTGCTGCAGTTAATTTCCTCTTTCTTCTGGGGGATTGCAGGCATATTCATCCTACTGGTTTTGCTCACATTCACTGCCCATTCACGTCATCACTCAGTATCTTTATAATATGCACTTGGAGCACTTTTGTATGAATGTTTAGTGAATTTCTATGGAAAGAGCAGTGAAAAAACAACAAACCTTTATCAAACGCTGGATTTTAACCAATTCAGCTCTGATAGCAGAAGAATTTTCACATTCCCACTATGTGCCTGTTTATTTGGCAATAACATTGTCAATATATACTATAACAAAATAATGCATACATTGTTATTTGGAGGAAATGTTAGGCTCTCCTTGACCAACATGGTTTTGCAAAAAGTATTTAATTTTCTATGGAATCTATAAACAAATAGAAGTAACAAATTAAAAAAATTTAATTGTCTGTGTTTTTTTTTCTTGGTATGTGACATTGAAAAAAGTAATAAAACAAAATGCATGTCAGAAACCATCAATCAGACTGAGAAATACAGTTAAATCACACTTGTTTAATAATAATAAAAAAGGTAAACAGAGTAAACATAGTCAAAACGTAGCCAGAGTTCAGGAATCGGTACGAATAGTCAGACAAGCCTAAACTCCAGGGAGCCAGAGATGAGCGTAGTAGAACAGCAAGCAGGATCTGGAGCCAGAAGGAATGTCAGCCAAGCAAGTCTTTAACAGGAACACAGGAGAGCATCTAGAGATGTGACCAAGGCGAAGGCAGAGATTATCTGGGCTGGATGGCTTAAGTAGGCAGGGCTGACAAGCAGGATATCATCAACAGGTGAGTCACTGTGGAGAGATAGGAGCTGTCAATTAGCTGACAGCTGAGCATCCAGCTTTGAGAAGGAAGGGCTGAGCGCAGCCCTGACAGTACCCCCTCCTCAATGACCCCTGCCCCTTGGAGGACCACCAGGCTTGAGGGGAAAATCATGGCGGAGGACAGGGGCATATATGTCAGAGGATGAAACCCAAGAGCATTCCTCCAGACCATACCCTTTTCAGTGCACTGCATACTGTATGCGCCCACGGAACCTACGGGAGTCAACAATGGACTATACTTTATACTCCTCATGGTTCTCAACATGTACAGGGTGAGGACGAGGCACAGAGGTGGTAAGGTGGTTGCAGACAAAAGGTTTTAATAAGGAGACATATTAGAAGGAAGGTCTAATGCGTAAGCGTAATGCGAAGGTCTAATCCTGTGAAGAATAAGGAAAGGCCCAATAAACTGAGGTGCAAATTTCAGAGAGGGAATACGAAGTTGGAGGTTGCGAGATGACAGACAGACCCTGTCCCCAACATGGTAGGAAGGCACAGGCTGGTGTCTGCGGTCAGCATGGAGTCTGTATCTATCATTAGCATGTCGCAAAGCCTCCTGGACTTGTGCCCAAGTTGAACGAAGACCATGGACATGCTCCTCTAATGCAGGTATACTCTGCGGAACAAATGAGTCAGGCAACATGGAAGGTTGGAAACCATAGTTAGCCATAAACGGTGACAATAGGGAAGCAGAGATCAAGGCACTATTGTGAGCAAACTCCGCTCTCGGTAAGAGGTGTGACCAGTTGTTATGATGGTCAGAAATATAGCAATGTAGGAATTGCTCCAAGGACTGATTGGCTCTTTCTGCGGCCCCATTAGACTGCGGGTGATATGCAGAGTTGAAAGCAAGCTGAATTCACAACTGTGCACAAAAGGCTCACCAGAACCAGGACACAAACTGACTACCCCATCCGAGACAATCACCTTGGATAGCCCATGTAAGCGAAAGATCTCCCGAGCAAAAATGGAAGCCAGTTCCTTAGAAGTGGGCAACTTCATAAGTGGAATACAATGGGACATTTTCAAAAAACGGTCAACCACCATAAGGATAACTGTGTTTCCCTGGGAGTTGGGTAACTCTACAATAAAAACCATAGACAGGTGGGTTCAGGGCCTCTCTCCATTGGGCATGGGTTGTAGGAGGCCCACTGGAAGGTGTCGTGGAGTCTTACACGGAGCAGGCAGCTACGAAGGAGGTTACATCAGCGCGTAGACTAGGCCACCAGAATTATTGGAAAATGGCCCAAAAGTGTTGATTTTTCGCAGGGTGGCCAGCAGCCTTAGGAGAATGGTAAGTCTGGAGCAGGCCAGTACGGAGACTCTCTGGGACAAAGCAGCGGTCATAAGGTTTTTCAGAAGGAGCATGGACCTGAGCAGCAAGAATTTTGTCACCCAAAGGAGAAGTGAGACTGGTGTGAACCATAGTCAGAATACGATCAGGAGGAATCACAGGAACCGGAAACAACTATATCTTGGAAGTGGAAGAAAATTGTCATGACAAAGCGTCAGTCCTTACATTCTTAGTACCGGGTAAGAATGAGACAATGTAATTGAAAATAGACAAGAAAAGAGCCAATTGCGCCCTTCTGGGAGAGAGGCATTTAGCCTCAGACAAGAATGTGAGATTCTTATGGTCAGTAGGGATGGGCCCGGTGTTCGAATCGAACATCGGCCGTTCGTCCGCTCGTCGAGTTCACAACTCTGAGGGCTGTTTTCATCAAATTCGTGTGATGCGAACGGTCCACAATGCACTGCGCCAGTCGCAGTGCATTGCTGGCTGATGATTGGCCAAGCATGAACTGTGACCCCTGCATGCTTGGCCAATCATAGAGCCAGCAGCGAGGAGAGCAATAATTGGCCATAGGCAGGATGCCTGTGACCAATTATAGCTCAGGGGGTTTAGTACACGCCCCACACTATATAAGGCCGCGGCGCCGGCGGCCTTGTGTAGTGTGTTCCGGCGTTGAGGGAAAGAGGATTGATAGGCAGGGACAGTGTAAACTATTTTTCAATCATTTCTGTGTGGGGAAATTGTAGGGAAAGAGGAAAAATAGGCAGGGATAGTGTGTTCTTCTCAGGCATTTGCGTGTGGGAAAAGGGTAGGGAAAGAGGAATAATAGGCAGGGATAGTGTGTTCTTCTCAGGCATTTGCGTGTGGGGAAAGTGCTGTTCTCTACCAATACAGCCATCTGCAGGAGTTAGTGTGTGTGCTGTGTGCTGTGTGAGTCCAGCACAGCACAGTATAAACCTGCACCTGTATCTACCATTTTGTGCAGTTC
This sequence comes from Lithobates sylvaticus, assembly GCA_028564925.1. Classification (NCBI taxonomy): domain Eukaryota; kingdom Metazoa; phylum Chordata; class Amphibia; order Anura; family Ranidae; genus Lithobates; species Lithobates sylvaticus. The sequence continues at coordinate 334,460,905 of CM053027.1, forward strand.
TCCATATATCCAGCCATCTGCAGAAGTTAGTGTGTGTGTTGTGTGAGTCTAGCACAGCACAGTATACAACCGGCACCTGTATCTGCCCTTCTGCCCTGGTGTCATCTAATCCAGCCATCTGCAGGAGTTAATGTGTGTGTTGTGTGAGTCTAGCACAGCACAGTATACAACCTGCACCTGTATCTGCCCTTCTGCCCTGGTGTCATCTAATCCAGCCATCTGCAGGAGTTATTGTGTGTGTTGTGTGACTGCAGCACAGAATACAACCTGCACCTGTATCTGCCCTTCTGCCCTGGTGTCATCTAATCCAGCCATCTGCAGGAGTTAGTGTTTGTGTTGTGTGAGTGCAGCACAGCACAGTATACAACCTGCACCTGTATCTGCCCTTCTGCCCTGGTGTCATCTAATCCAGCCATCTGCAGGAGTTAGTGTGTGTGTTGTGTGAGTGCAGCACAGCACAGTATACAACCTGCACCTGTATCTGCCCTTCTGCCCTGGTATCATCTAATCCAGCCATCTGCAGGAGTTAGTGTGTGTTGTGTGAGTGCAGCACGTCACAGTATACAACCTGCACCTGTATCTGCCCTTCTGCCCTGGGGTCATCTAATTCAGCCATCTGCAGGAGTTATTGTGTGTGTTGTGTGAGTGCAGCACAGCACAGTATACAACCTGCACCTGTATCTGCCCTTCTGCCCTGGTGTCATCTAATCCAGCCATCTGCAGGAGTTAGTAATTGTGTTGTGTGAGTGCAGCACAGCACAGTATACAACCTGAACCTGTATCTGCCCTTCTGCCCCTGTGTCATCTAATCCAGCCATCTGCAGGAGTTATTGTGTGTGTTGTGTGAGTGCAGCACAGCATACAACCTGCACCTGTATCTGCCCTTCTGCCCTGGTGTCATCTAATCCAGCCATCTGCAGGAGTTAGTGTGTGTGTGTTGTGTGACTCCAGCACAATATACACTACCCAATAGCTGTTTTTCCCATCTCCCTGCAGGCCATTACAATGTCTGGAAGGCCAACAAGGAGAGGCAGACAGTCACAAGCCAAGAAAACAGGGCAAGCAGGCTCTGTGTCTAGAGACAACAGTGCTGGTCATGGACGCGGTGCATCGTCATCAGCACGTGGCCATGGGACACGCTTGTCCTTATTTTCGGCAGCTGGACATGTTGAGCCGCATCATGCCGAAGGCTTGGTAGAGTGGATGACCAAGCCCTCCTCATCCTCCTCATCCCCTCTCACCCAGGCTCAGGGTACTGGCAAAGCAGCTGCCAATGCGTACTCAATGTCATCAGTCACCCCTTCCCTAGACCCACCATGTCCTCCTGAGGAGTCCCCGAACTGTTTGAGCACAGTGTTGGGTACATGCTCCAGGAGGATGCCCAGCGTTTTGAAGGCTCTGATGATGATACCCAGCTAGAGGAAGGCAGTAGCGTGAGCGCAGAGAGAGGGGATGCTCAAGGACAGAAATCTGGCAGTCATGTTCCACCAGCTGCAGCATACTGCCAAGTTTGCTCCAGTGTTGAAGAGGGAGGGGATGATGAGGTCACTGACTCCACGTGGGTGCCTGAACGGAGAGAGGAGGAGGAGGAGGTGGCACATCTCCAACGAGGCAGGATGCCCTCCGGGGGCCAGCTTGAGGGCAGCACACCAACTGAATCACACCGCAGAGCTCCGCCTGTGCAGGGCGTTGCCTCTGCGCGTTATTACAAAAGTTCTTTGGTGTGGGCCTTTTTTGAGACAAGTGCATCAGATCGCACCGCTGCTATTTGCAACATATGTCTCAAGCGTATCTCGCGTGGCCAAAACATCAGCCGCTTGGGCACCACAAGCATGACCAGACATATGTTGACCTGCCATGCAGCTCGTTGGCAAGCGCACCTTAAAGACCCACACCAAATAACAAAGCGGACCTCTCCTTGCTCCTCATCATCTGGGATCTCCAACCCCACTATACATTCAGTCCTCTCTGAAAGCTGCACTGAGAGGAATGAAGGTGTAGAATTAGGTGTGTCACAGCCAAGTACTTGCGGGCACTCTGCTAGCCCTACACCGACATCCGATTGTACCAGGCACATTTCCCTGCCCCAGTTGCTGGACCGTCGAAAGAAGTTCACTCCCAGCCATCCACATGCCCAGCGGTTGAATGCTAGCTTGGCTAAATTGCTAGCACTTCAACTGCTGCCTTTTCAGCTGGTAGACTCCACCCCTTTCCGTGAGTTTGTGCAATGTGCGGTTCCTCAGTGGCAGGTTCCCAAACGCCACTTTTTCTCACGGAAGGCGATTCCGGCTCTCTACCAGCATGTAGAAGGCAATGTCTTGGCCTCGCTGGACAGGGCGGTCAGCGGTAAGGTGTATATTACCGCTGACTCATGATCCAGCAGGCATGGACAGGGACGTTACCTATCTTTCATGGCCCATTGGGTTACTCTTTTGGCAGCTGGGAAGGATGCAGGACAAGGTGCAGTAGTGTTGGAGGTTGTTCCGCCACCACGCCTCCAAAATACTACTACTGACTGTGACACACCTCTCTCCTTCACCCCCTCCTCTTCTTCTTCCTCCATGGCCTCTTTGGGTGCTCTGTCCTCGCAACCAGCGGTGCTCCGTAGGCGTCCAAGGGGCTACGCAAGTATGCAGGCAAAAAGATGCCATGCCGTGCTTGCGCTGGTGTGTTTGGGGGACAGGAGCCACGCTGGGGCAGACGTTCTGTCAGCTCTGCAGGGGCAGGCCGAGAGATGGTTGACGCCACGCCAGCTTAAGCCAGGAATGGTGGTTTGTGACAATGGCACCAACCTCCTCTCCGCCCTGCGACAGGGACAACTGACCCATGTGCCCTGTATGGCTCATGTCCTTAAACTGGTGGTGCAGTGGTTTTTGGGCAGCTACCCAGGCTTACAGGATGTCCTGAGGCAGGCCAGGAAAGTCTGTGTGCATTTCCGCCGATCATATAATGCCAGTGCTCGGCTGGCTGAGCTGCAAAAGGAGTTGAACCTGACCAAGAACCGCCTTATATGTGACATGCCCACCAGGTGAAACTCAACGTTGGCCATGCTGCAGCGACTGCACACGCAGCAGAGGGCAATCAATGAGTACCTGTGCGACTACGGCACCAGGACAGGGTCAGGGGAGCTCGGATTTTTTTTCACTCGGCCAGTGGAGCATGATCAGGGATGCATGCACTGTCCTGTCACCATTTGAGGAGGCCATGAGGATGGTGAGCAGTGACAGTGCATGCATCAGTGACACTGTACCTCTTGTCCACCTGTTGGAGCATACGCTGCGTGGAATAATGGACAGGGCACTTGAGGCAGAACAGAGGCAGGAAGAGGAGGACTTCCTTGCCTCTCAAGGCCCCCTTTATCTAGACAGTGTTCCTTCTCTCCCACCCATCACACAGGAAGAGGATGAAGAGGAGGAGGAGAAGGATTGTGTCAGCATGGAGGTGGAGCCTGGCACTCAGCAGCAGCAGTCTTTTAGGGATGATTTACAGTCCCAAGAAACCGGTGGACTTGTACGTGGCTGGGAGGAGGTGGCTGCGGATCATGTCATCCTCAGTGACCCAGAAGACTCCGGACCGAATGCCTCAGCTAACCTATGTTGCATGGCTTCTCTGATCCTGCAAAGCCTGCGGAAGGATCCTCGTATTCTTCGGATCAAGGAGAGGGATCATTACTGGATGGCCACTCTCCTTGATCCACGGTACAAGGGTAAGGTTGCGGACCTTATCTTGCCATCGCAGAGGGAGCAGAGGATGAGACATCTCTGGGAGGCCTTGCAGAAAGGTCTGTGCAACGCATTCCCAGAGACTGGGAGGTTACAAACTCCTGGTCCTGGACGATGAGTTGCTGAGGCTTCGGTCAGTAGCAAAAGGAGCGGTGGGGAAGGTGTACATCTGACCGATGCGTTCAGACAATTTTTTAGTCCGCAGCCCCAAGGTATGATCGGTTCCAGCAACCATCGCCAGCGTCTGATATACATGGTGCAGGAATACCTAGGGGCAAGGTCAGACTTGGAGACCTTTCCCACCAAAAATCCTCTGGCTTACTGGGTCTTGAGGATGGATCACTGGCCAGAGCTTGCACAGTATGCAATTGAGCTACTGGTCTGTCCTGCATCCAGCGTTCTTTCGGAACGCACATTCAGTGCTGCTGGAGGCTTTGTCACCGATCACAGGGTGCGCCTGTCCACCGACTCGGTTGATCGACTAACCTTCATAAAGATGAATCAGTCTTGGATCACCACCAGCTACCAGTCACCTGAAGCTGATATAACTGAATAATTTATTTTGAAATGTCACATCCCTTCAAGACTGCCTATGCTGAGTGACTGTCCTGTTATGTTGACTGACTATCCTCTTCCTCCTCAATGATCCTGATGATAGCTTGGAAGAACATTTTTGTTTCTGGGTGCCACCACCAGTGGCTAAGGCCCAATTTTTCAGCCCCTGTTTAACAGGGGCGTGTAATTACAATTTTTTATGCAATGCTTTGCAACAGGTCTCATTGCTGTGCTCCAAGTACAGTATCTGTGAGGGGTTGCAGTGTTGTGGCACCAGCACCAGTGCCTAAGGCACAATTTTTCAGCCCCTGTTTAACAGGGGCGTGTAATTACAATTTTTTTATGCAATGCTTTGCAACAGGTCTCATTGCTGTGCTCCAAGTACAGTATCTGTGATGAGTTGCAGTGTTGTGGCACCAGCACCAGTGCCTAAGGCACAATTTTGTAGCCCCTGTTTAACAGGGGCGTGTAATTACAATTTTTTATGCAATGCTTTGCAACAGGTCTCATTGCTGTGCTCCAAGTACAGTATCTGTGAGGGGTTGCAGTGTTGTGGCACCAGCACCAGTGCCTAAGGCACAATTTTTCAGCCCCTGTTTAACAGGGGCATGTAATTACAAATCTTGATCTAATAATTCACAGCAGGGCCCATTCCTGCGCCCACCAAGAGTAACTGTGAGGGCTTACAGTGTTGTGGCAACACCGTCCACCACCACCACCAAAGGCCCAATTTTTCTGCCCCTGTTCAACAGGTGCATGCAATTACAATTCTTGATCTAATAATTCACAGCAGGGCCCATTCCTGCGCCCACCAAGAGTAACTGTGAGGGCTTACAGTGTTGTGGCAACACCGTCCACCAAAACCACCACCAAAGGCCCAATTTTTCTGCCCCTGTTCAACAGGTGCATGCAATTACAATTCTTGATCTAATAATTCACAGTAGGGCCCATTCCTGTGCCCACCAAAAGTAACTGTGAGGGCTTACAGTGTTGTGGCAACACCGTCCACCACCACCACCAAAGGCCCAATTTTTCTGCCCCTGTTCAACAGGGGCATGCAATTACAATTCTTGATCTAATAATTCACAGCAGGGCCCATTCCTGTGCCCACCAAGTGTAACTGTGAGGGCTTACAGTGTTGTAGCACCAGCACCACCACCACCACCACCAAAGGCCCAATTTTTCCTAACACTGTTCAACAATGGCATGTAATTACAATTCCTGATATAATAGTTCACAGCAGGGCGTTCCAGCGCCCACCAAGAGTAGCTATAAGGGCTTACAGTGTTGTGGCAACACCAACATCTGATGGGGCAAATTTCTGCAGAGTATATACGGCAGGCCCCTACTTTCAAACATCCAACTTAGAAACGACTCCTACTTGCAAACGGAAGGAGAAAAGAGGAAGTGAGAGGAAATCTACCCCTAGGAAGGAAAATTCTATCCTGTTAGATTTAATTTGGGAAAAAGGTATCTCTTCTCCAGGGACGGACTGACAATTTATGGGGCCCCCGGGCAATAGGAGATTATGGGGCCCCCAGGCAATCAGAGATTATGGGGCCACACCGTATACACACACAGTATACAATCACACAGTATACACATACATGTACACACAGTATACACAGACATGTTACAGGAGGCTTCCAGAAGCGCTCCTTAAAAGGGAGTCTTTCTCTGAGTCTGGAGTCAATGAGGATGGCAAACGTGATCAACTTCTCCAGCTCAGTGGGTATACCTTGGGCTGCTATCTCATCCTTGATGGTATCCGAGAAAGCATGAGAAAAAGCCACAAGGGCCTCATTGTTCCAAGCAACCTCTGCAGCCAGAGTATGGAATTCAATTGTGTAATCGGCAATAGTTCTCATACTCTATTTGATGGACATGAGGTACTTGGCAGCAGAAGCGGAGCGTGTGCGAACGTCAAATACCCTTTCAAAAGAAGCCAGAAACTCAGGGTAACTCAAGACAACAGGTTTTTGTGTCTCCCATAGAGGGTTTGCCCAGGCCAAGGCTCTCTCGGAAAGCAAAGATATCACGAAACCTACTTTGCTTCTGTCCATGGCAAATGTCTGGGGCAGCATCTCAAAGTATATCTCAACCTGGTTGAGAAACCCTCTGCATTGGACTGGATCACCCCCAAATCACTGGGGAAGCAGAGCGGAACCAGACATACCTCTTATAGAGGTAATATTCGAGGCGGATGCCTGCACAGAGATTGGAGCAGCATTAGGGATGGCCTGCAACACAGGTTGTACCAGAGCAGTCAGAGTGGGAGATTCCAGGTGAGCCGTGCGATTTAGGAGCATTTGTAACACCATGGCAAGCTTATCCATGCGGTGATCCTGCTCATCCAATCTGGAAAAAATATTACCAACAAGTGGATTGACTGCATCTTCTGAATTCATGGCCTTCGCCTACCATCAGAAACCATGAATCAAACTGAGACAGGAGTACAGTTAAATTTCACTTGTTTAATAATAATAAAAAAAGGTAAACAGAGTAAACATAGTCAAAACATAGCCAGAGTTCAGGAACCGGAACGGATAGTCAGACAAGCCAAAAACGTCAGGGAGCCAGAGATGAGCGTAGTAGAACAGCAAGCAGGATCTGGAGCCAGAAGGAATGTCAGCCAAGCAAGTCTTTAACAGGAACACAGGAGAGCATCTCTAGAGATGTGACCAAGGCGAATGCAGAGATCATCTAGGCTGGACAGCTTAAGTAGGCAGGACTGATGAGCAGTATATCATCAACAGGTGAGTCACTGTGGAGAGATAGGAGCTGGCAATTAACCAACAGCTGAGCAGCCAGCTTTGAGAAGGAAGGGCTGAGCCCAGCCCTGACAATGCATAAACTAAATAGAATTATTTTTTTTTAATTATAAAAAAAACAGCTAAAGTATAATAGCAAAGAGGAGATTAGTAGGAAGAAGCTAATTAGGGCTGATTAGTTTAAGATGGAACTAAACCCTCCTATTCTTCACAGTCAAGGAAGCGGACACTTTTGCCTTTGTTTGATCTGCAGTTGCCATGGTGCTACACATGTGACCAGTTACAAAGCCAGCCATTTGATGGGTTGACAGTTTGGTTGAGAGCAAATGAAAACGTGTTTTTTTCAGACGGATTTTGTCCGACACTGGTGTTGCATACACACGGTCGGACAAAGTTGTCGGAAAATCCGATCATTCTGAACATGGTGACGTTCGTTGCATACAACGGAACTAAGTAGAGGCTAGTAGCCAATAGCTTTGGTCTTGTAATTTGATCTGAGCATGCGTGGCACTTTGCCAGTCGGAATTCGCTACACACGATCGAAAAAGTCCGATCGTACTTTGTTGATGGAAAATTTGAGAGCAGGATCTCAAATTTTTTCAGACGGAAATTCCGACGGAAAAAGTTCGATGGCGCCCACACATGGTCGGATTTTCCGACAACATGGTCCGATAGGACATTTTCCGTCGGAAATTCCGACCGTGTGTACGGGGCATTACTGTTTTGGGAAACAGTTAAATCAGTGGGCTTGGTTCCACTTAAATAAGGGGTAAATAAGAATACATTTTAATAAAAAAAAAGACTTATTATAAGGTTTCTTTAACCACTTCCTGGCCAGCCACTGTATATATACAGCGGCAGATCGGCTCGATTGCGCAAACATCCGTGCATGTGACATGCGGTACACAGAGGCAGAAGGGGATCTGCCTATGTAAACAAGGCTATGCCCATTCTGACAGGAGACATCATGGAGATCTGCTGTTCCCAGTGATTGGAAACAGCAATCTCTGTGGTGTTCCAGTGAGCCCAGCCCCCACACAGTCAGAACACATCCAGGGAACACAGTTAACCCCTTGATCGCCCCCTAGTGTTAACCCCTTCCCTGCCAGTGTCATTTATACATTGATTGGTGCATTTTTTTAGCACTGACCAATGTAATAATGTCACTGGTCCCCAAAAAGTGTCACTAAGGGTCAGGTTTGTCCGCCGCAATGTCGCAGTCTCGCTAAAAATTGCAGATCGCTGCCATTACCAGTAAAAACATAAAAATATAAAAGTCCATAAATCTTTCCCATAGTTTGTAGACGCTATAACTTTTGCACAAACCAATCAATATACGCTTATTGCGATTTTTTTTTACCAAAAATATGTAGAGTATATATTGGCCTAAACTGATGAATAAATTGATTTTTTTATATTTTTGTATTATAGCAGAAAGTAAAAAATAAAAAACGCAGAGGTGATCAGATACCACCAAAAGGAGGTAAGGCTTAAAAATTACACAAATTTAAAAAATCCTTTTTAGTTGGAGGCACATTTGGAGGCAGAGACTTAGCTTCTTTCAGCCAGAATTATGAATAAAAAATGTATTATCCAGAAAGACACTATATGAAAATCATATTGGTTAGCAAAAAATAATCTCATCCATTTTCCTGTGTGCTGGTTTTCAGCCATCTTTTATTGAGGGAGTCAATTTGGAAGCCAGGGAGATGGCATTTATTAGGCAAGAAAATAAAATGAACAGACACGTGGTTCAGCAAGTGTGGGCAGGGATGCTATATATTATTCACTGCCAACTGGGTTACTCTGCTAGCAGCAGGGAAGGATGCAATGCATGGCACACAGCTTGTTCAGTTGTGAATGGATTAAAACGGAAAAAACACCTGATAAAATTGGAAATTAAGTGAAAATTCACAGACTCACCCCTATTAACACCGATCTCTCTCCTCCCCTAGTCAGTCCCATCCCCCCCCCCACAGGGAACACAGTTAACCCCTTGATCGCCTCCCAGTGTTAACCCCTTCCCTGCCAGTGACATTTATACAGTAATCAGTGCGTTTTTATAGCACTGATCACTGTATAAATGTCACTGGTCCCAAAAAAAATTCAAAAGTGTTCGAATATCGCAGTCCCGATAAAAATCGCTGATAACCGCCATTACTAGTAAAACTAAAATAATAATAATAAAAATGCCATAAATATATTCCCTATTTTGTAGACGCTATAACTTGTGCAAACCAATTGTTAGTTTTGTGCAAACCAATCAATATACGCTTATTGCGATTCTTTTTACCAAAAATATGTAGAAGAATACATATCGGCCTAGTGGTATAAATGTGAAAGAGACTTTGTTTATTTTCTCATTTGAAGAGCATAGGGAAAACAGGAAGTGACTTCTTGCAAAAGGACTCACCTACCCAGAATGCCCACTCACTTACCCATGAACACTGAGTGGCTGAACTGCATGCTGGGTAGGGTACAAAAGGCCCTGCATGGCCATCTTCTTTCTCTTGTTCCTGGGACGTGTGGCCTGCCTGCAGGGCTCTGTGGGTGTGTGTGTCCCACAGAGTCGCGGCCTACATCATGCGGATAGCGGAACTTGAAGCCAGAGGAGAAGTTTACACCACAGCGTGCTGGAGCAGCAGTGTGGCCGGATCGGGAAGGATCCAGAGGCACCTGACAGAGGTAACTGAGGACTCCTGGTGACCTTGTGAAGCGGAACAGCGCGACGGCATGGCTGCAGCAAATGGACTGAGATCTTGTGGAGCGGAGGCATCCATCCATCACAATCTGTTGTGGTGAGAGGGCTGTTGCCCAGAAGTTTGTACCGCATTCCACACACTTAGACTGATCGCATAGTGTTGCTGGGACCGGTAGTCCCACGGAACAGTTCAGTTCAATAGAGTTGCACTTACATAGGCCTCAAGCCTGATTTGATTACTAAGTGACTGCCGCTGGAGATACATTCCCAGGGAAGGAGTTCACAAATACTTTGCACAATTGAAGTTACTGCTCTATGTTATTCTACACTGCTTTACTGATCGGAAATCTTGCGGATTATAAGTACTGCAGTATAAATGGCTAGCTGAAGACAAGAAGACCAGAGACTATATTCCTTACTGTAAGGCTTTACAGTGTTGCTATTACCTACTAGAGACTGTAGGGGGAATATTGAGTTAATTATATTGTGGTATATCAGTCTCGCCAAATACTGTGTGTCCCATTACTGATCCTATAGTGTCTGCGCAGTGTGGGAAGTGGGAAGGTGCCCAGTGCTGAGGTTGTTGCCTGAGCATTAGTCCCACTTGGAGACACGCCTGCAGGAGCAATACAGGTAGCTCTCAGGTGATAGCCATTAACAACTATTTGCCTCAGTGTTGTATACCAATTGTGGTTCTTGTGTTAATGATTAAACCTGTTCTAGTAAATTTAACTTTTTGTTTAATACAATCTGTTGTGAGGCTTGTTCATTCTCCAAACAGGTGTAGCAGTGTATACCCAGGTGACAACACAGGTAAAGTGTATATAATCTGTGACTATTCAATTGTCTTTTATTATTGGGTTTCACAGCCAAACCATTGGGGGTGGAAATAGCAGAGTACAGGCCCAATAAATTACCAGCAGCTCCTTCGGGGGTAAGTGCTACATTTATTATAGCAAAAACTAAAAAATTATTATTTTTATTTCAAAATTATCAATTTTTTTGTTTATAGCGCAAAAAATAAAAAACGCAGAGGTGATCAAATACCACTAAAAGAAAGCTCTATTTGTGGGAAAAAAGGACGTCCACTTTGTTTGGGTACCACGACGCACGACCACGTAATTGTCAGTTAAAGTGACGCAGTGCCATATCGCAAAAAAATGGCCTGGTCATTAGGGGGCAAATCCTTTCAGGGCTGAAGTGGTTAGTTATTATTTCAGATTTTCGAATTTTCGGTTTTCGAATTTTTCGCATTTTCGCATTTTCATTCTTATTTTCAGATTTCTGTTCTTTCGAATTTTTTGATTTTAGAATTTGATTTTCGGATTTCCGAATTTTTGGATATTCGAGTTTTCAAATTTCCAAACTTTTGATTTTCAGATTTTTGCATTTCCGAATCATCGAATTTCCAAATTTTTTGATTTTCGGAATAATTCCTTAAGCGGGTTTTCGTTAATTTTAATATTTCCAAATTAACAAATTTGTTGAATTTCGTTGAAAAACTAATTTGGAACAAAACAAATTGCACATGTCTACTGAACATGCATTCAGTGCTGTGGGGGGATTTGTAACAGATCTATCTGTCCATAGATACTGTTAAGCAGCTGACATTTCTGAAAATGAACCAGTCTTGGATCATCAATAGCTACCAAGCCCCTGCTACAGATGCGGCTGATTAGGACAGATTCACACTGAGGCGTTTTACAGGCATTTTTTGCGCTAAAAATAGCATCTGAAAATAACCTGTAAACTGTCTCTTCTGCAGTGCTAGTGTGAAAGCCCGAGTGCTTTCACACTGGGGTGGTGCACTTGCAGGACAGGAAAAAAAGTCCTGCAAGCAGCATCTTTGGGGCAGTGCGGGAGCAGTGTATACACCGCTCCTCCACCGCCCCTGCCCATTGAAATGAATGGGCACCGCTGCCGAATCATCTGCAAAGCGCTTCAGCAGTGCCGCTTTTCAGGCGCTATTAACCCTTTCCTCAGCCAATAGTGGTGTTTAAAGCACCCCGCTATCGGCCGAATAGAGCCGATATAACCGCGGTAAAACGCAGCTAAAACAAGCGGCGCTTTACCGCTAATGCCCCTCACCCCCACCCCAGTGTGAAAGGGGTCTAAATATTGGGGAATCCCACCACCATCCAAATTTGTTTAATTGAAGCATCACAAAAAATGTGCTCTGCAAGAATTTTTCTGTGGGGTTACAGTGTTTGGCACCACCAACACCCAACCCCAATTTTTTCCACAATTTTGGGGGTTATTTACAAAAGGCAAATCCACTTTGCACTACAAGTTCACTGCAAGTGCACTTGAAAGTGCACTTGGAAGTGCAGTCGCTTTAAATCTGAGGGGAAGATCTGAAATGAGGGGAAGCTCTGTTGATTTTATCATCCAATCATGTGCAAGAGAAAATGCTGTTTTTTATTTTCCTTGCATGTGCCCCTCGGATCTACAGTGACTGCACTTCCAAGTGCACTTCCAGTGCAATTTCAAATGCACTTGTAGTGCAAAGTGGATTTGCCTTTAGTAAATAATGCCCTATGTGACAGTTGCAGATGCAGTGAATGTTTGGTAAGCAGGGTTCATTCTGTGCCCTGTAGTTATTTTTCTGTGGGGTTACGGTGTTTGGGCACCAACCAACACCCAATTTTTAATTCGTTGTGTGAAAGTAGCACAACATTTACAGTTTTTGGGTAGGATCGATTCTTTTCTCGGCAAGAGTATATGTTTTGTTAATTTTTGGGGCTGAGTAAATACTGCGTTTACCATTATTTTTTGTTTGAATTACAGTGTAATACAAATGGACAGCACTTTTTGTCATGTTTCCTTGTGATACTCAATTTGTGGCCTAACAGTGGTTTCTTAAATAAAAACCGTCCAGTCTCACCCTTTACCACTGAAATTCTAGCCTATAAAATGTGCTTTGAAATATATGTAGGTAATTCTTTAAAACATTTTCTCCTAGGTAGAATAAAATGTTGTTTTAGAATGTAAAGATGTAGCCAGCCTGCTATCTCTCTTTTGAATTGCTTCTGATGAGAACTATTTACGTTCTGTGCAGAAGGTTAGTATGAATTATAGATTATATGTCAGAAAAATAACAGTATGATTGATTATCACTGGCTGAAAAATAACATCTTAAATTGCATTCTCTTAAAAAAAGAAGTGTTGATGTGCATGCTTTATTTTCTGGCTGAAATAAGTCAGCAAATGAAGGGGGCAGGGAAAGGGGCAAAGCTGGCAGGGAAAGGGGCAGGGATGCTCTCTATATTTACAAAATAGATTACATTATGTTTTTAAAAATATGTACAATTTCCATGTGCACCTAAATATATATTTTTTTAAGCTTCAGAGTAAAATAAGCCGACTCAGACTTCCCCTGAGAGGCCGCCCGAGTGGACCCTTGAGCCTGTCACCAGGACAGGATTTGTCTTTTCAGCTTCTGTCAGTTGTGGTTTGATATTTTTGTTTGCCTTTAGGGATGGGCCGAACGGACCCCTGTTTGGTTTGCACCAGAAATTCCGAACACAGAGAAAGTTCAGACCCGAATAACAAACCCCATTAAAGTCAATGGGACCCGAACTTCAAAAATCCAAAGTGCCCATTTTGAAGGCTTATATGCAAGTAATTGGGCATGCAATGGTTATAGAGGTCCGGGTCCTGCCCTGGGGGACTTGAATCAATGAAAAAAAGTTTGTGAAAAACTTCATTTTTAAATGAGCAGTGATTTTTTGATTTTTAAAGTGAAAGCCTAAAAATGCCTTCCAATATAGTGCCTGGAGGTGTCCCCTTTGTCTACCTGTAAAGTTGCAGATCTGTACCATGTCTAGAATCTGCTGCAGCAATAATTGCATTTATAAAGCCCAAAAAAAAATGTTTTTTCCTGCAAGCTGGCTTTATTTTGCTCAGCAACAGCTGGGTAGCATTGTGTGTGTATGATGAGGCCACAATATAGTGCACTGGGAACAAGATTAGAGATTTTTTTGATACATCCTGGTGTCACTTTGACTTTGTATAGAAGTAACGGGTGCGTAAAAATTGGTCTTTGGGTGTCAGTGGCGCCTTCCCATCGTAACCCTATAGAGGTAATCTTGATGAAAGCAAGAATTGGCCTTGCTGTAAAAAATTGCAAAAATATTCATCTGTCAAACAGGTGCAGAAAAATTGGTCTTTGGGTGTCGGTGGTGCCTTCCCACCAAAACCCTATAGAGGTTCTCTTGATGAAAGCAAGAATTGGCCTTGCTGTACAAAATTGCAATGATATGCACCTATCAAACATGTGCAGAAAAAATACTCTTTGGGTGTCGGGGCGCCATCCCACTGTAACCCTATAGAGGTGCTCTTGATGAAGGTAAAAAAAATTGCAATGATATGCACCTGTCAAACAATTGGTCTTTAGGTGTTAATTGTGCCCATGAAACCTATACCAAAAACATTCTTCCAGATGAAATGATTGAACACCCTCAAAGCTAGGCAGCCTGCATAGATTCCACATCCCAAAAAGACTTAATCAGTGACATCGGCATCAGGGGCTTCATAGCTGGTTATCCAGGACTGATTCATTTTTATAAAAGTCAAGCGGTCTGTGGACAGACGCGTTCTATGATCAGTAACCAAATCTCCTGCAGCACTGAATGCCCGTTCTGAAAGCACGCTGGATGCAGGGCAGCCCAACAACCCAATAGCATACTGGGCAAGTTCTGGCCAGTAAACCATACCAGACCAATCAGGGCGCAGAATGCACTGTGCAGCATGCAGTGCATTACAGGGCGTTCGGCGGGGCGAACACCTGCCGAACATCCTGCAAATTTGAGTGTTTTCTGAACAGGGGAGGAACAGCCAATGCTCAGCCCGAACTCAGTCAGACTGCCAAAGTGAAGTTGTAGAGTTGAGAGTTGAGATAATTCCAAACAGTTCAAACCATATCCAAGGAGTGAGGAACCTTCTTAGAATGGTTGGGATTAGGACAAAAAGATAATAACACAATGGGGGTTATTTACGAAAGGCAAATCCACTTTGCACTACAAGTGCAAACTACAAGTGCAAAGTGCACTTGGAAGTGCAGTTGCTGTAGATCCGAGGGGGACATGCAAGGAAAATAAAACATGCACATGATTGGATAATAAAATCAGCAGAGCGTCCCCTCATTTCAGATCTACCCCTCAGATTTACAGCGACTGCACTTCCAAGTGCACTTTCAGTGCAATTAAAATTTTGCACTTGTAGTTTGCACTTGTAGTGCAAAGTGGATTTGCCTTTCATAAATAACCCCTAATGTCTTGGTTCAGGTAGACAGAATAAACCAAACAATAAAGAGTTTTGAGATCTCAACACAACCTTATTATATTAACTACTTACGGACCGCCCGCCATCATTATGCAGCGGCTGTTTGAAGAGAAATGCCAATTGCATGGCAGCAGATAGCTGCCATAACCCTGGTATCCTCTTCTTCAGTGGGTGGTCTGCTTTCAGTTAAAAGTGTTCTCTGTGGTGGATTCGCTGCAAGATTACTTTTATCAGGGGCAGGAGAGGGGCACCCCCACCCGTCACACTCCTGTGGTCTCCGACTCTTACCGGAGCTTCTGGTAGTGGTGGAGACAATCGGGCTTGAGGACCATAAAGAGGTTGGAAGAGATGCTTTTAAACGTCTCCCCTTCCAGCACTAGTGCATTGACACCCTGAGACAGCAACCTTTCCAGTGCTGCAAAGAAATGTATGCTTTTTTTCTGGCTCCAAATAGAGGGGGAAACTATTAGAGCTGGCTTGTTTTCTGGCTTGTTACCTGTGGACACCAAATTGTGGGTTCATTCACCTGCAATTTTCTGGGTCCGGATAACCGCAAAGGCCAATAAGCATTTCCCCACCTGAGTTTGGGAAACCCCTTCAATGGAAAGAGGCCTTCCCCTTGGACGTGGAAGGCTTTGGACTCCAGTTCTTCTTATGGTACTGTGAGACTTCTGCTTTGAGCCTGAGGCTTGTGGCAAGGGCAGGAACAAGGGGGCCAGCTGTCATGGGTGCAGTGCGTTCATGGGCAGGAGGAGGGAACTACATGGCAAGCTGCACCCACTGTGATCCCCATCTCTTGCTTGGTGCCCACATGCCGACCCCTGACTGCCACTGCTGGCCAAGTGTTAGTAGTGGAATAATGAATTAGTGCACTGTGTAAAAAAAGTGACCCCTGGAGGTGCTAGAGCCGGGTTGACTGCTGAGAGATGCTTGTGCAGAGGTAAGCATGTGGGAAACGGCGCAGCCAAGGGCAGTGGAGGGGGGTATACCCCATATGCAAAGGTGAGGACTGTGGAGGTGAAAAAGTTAAATGTGGATGGGGGATGCAAAGGTAAGAAACTGTGGAAGAGGGCTACAGAGCTTAGCTCTTGATGAAGTGGGGAGGGGGGGTTGCAGAGATAAGCTGTGGAAGAGGGGTGCAGAGGTGAGTTGTGATCCATGGTTAGCTATGGGGGGTTCAAAGGTGAACTGTGGACAGCAATAAGCTATAGCTGTTGGTGCAGAGGTAACTGTGGAAGTCAGAAGGTGTGCAGATGTAAGTTTCAGACAAGGAATGCAGAGGTGAGTTGTTACTTGGAGTGCAGAGGAAAGTTGCAGACAGAGGTGCAAAGATTAGTTGTGGGTGGGGCTGCAGAGGTGAGCTGTGGATGGGAGGTATAGCAGTGAGCCGTGGATGGTGATACAGTAGTGAGGTGTAGATGGTAAGGTGCAGAGGTGTGCTTTGGACAGGGGTTCAGAGATGAGATTTGGACATAAGTGCAGTGGCGAGCTTTGGACAAGGGTGCAGAGGTGAGCTTTGGATAAGGGTTCAGAGATGAGCTTTGGATTGGGGTGAAAATTTAGTTGTGGTTGGTGGGGTGTAGAGATGAGCTGAGGATGGGAGTTTCAGAGGTGAGCTAGTGACAAAAGGTTCAGAGTTAAGCTATGGATAGGAGGTTCAGAGGTGGGGATGGGAGGTGCTAAATTAAACGGCGGATGGGAGGTGTAAAGGTGAGCTGTAGATGGGAAAGGGTGCAGAGGTGACTTATGGGTATTCTGTTTTTAGGGGGAAATGTTTGTACATTTACAGTACATTACATAATCCTGACCCCTGCATTCAGTATTCTGGGCTGCATGTTACATACTTCTAACGACTGTATGGGAAATAGGTTTAATTCCATTTTAATGAAGTGCTTCTTTAAGGTAGGCTCAGATCTATCCGACGGATGTTGGCTCAAGCTTGTCTTGCATGCACACTTACACAAATGTTGTCGGAAATTCTGATGGTCAAGAACGCGCTGACGTACAACACGTACGACGGCACTATAAAGAGGAAGTTCAATAGCCAGTGCGCCACCCTTTGGACTCCTTCTGCTAATTTCGTGTTTATCTTGTGTTAGTAGAAGTTTGGTGAGAGACAATTCGCAATTTTCAGCCTCGTGCTTTTATAGTTCGTTACTGCTCTTCAGTTTGTGCTTGTGGGTTCGTATCTGGTTTTCAGTGGGTGTAGTCAGTTCGCATCTGGTTTTAAGTGCGTATTTTTATATTACGTATTGGATTTTCAGTGCGATCTTGTCTGCTCGTTTCTGATTTTCAGTTCGCTCTTCTCAGGCCTTTCTGATTTTCAGTGCGTTCTGTTAGTTCGTTCTGATCAGCCAACCATTTTTAAGCCATGTTGCGGGTACGTACTCATCGTAGAGTTCATGCTGTGCACGGGCTTGGTTTCTGGGAGATCCATGAGAATAATCCTGATGATTTCAGGAATTATCTCCGGATGACGGACCCCGTTTTTCACTGTATGTTGGCTTTGCTGTCCCCTTATATTACGAAGCAGGACACCTGTATGCGGCAAGCCATCACTCCTGAGCAGAGGCTAGTCGCCACCTTGCAGTACTTAGGAATGGGGAGAAGTCTGCAGGACATCAAGTTCAGGCATCTCCCCCCAGGCTCTGGGGATCATTATTGCAGAGACATGTTCTGCCATCATTGAGGCCCTGCAGAAGGACTATATTAGGGTAAGTTTTACCCTTTAACATCACATTATATGTATTTAAATAAATGTATTTTTAAAATAAATTAGTATTTTAAACTGAAAAATATTTCCTTTGATTTACTGCTTGTGTTTCTTTTAGCTGTCTCCTAGGTTCTCCAATGTGTTTTTTTTTTTGGCCAACGTAATTTCTTTGGTACATGAGGTGGCAATCTCGGTGTTGCCACAACACTGTAAGCCCTCACAGTTACTCTTGGTGGGCACAGGAATGGGCCCTGCTGTGAATTATTAGATCAAGAATTGTAATTGCATGCACCTGTTGAACAGGGGCAGAAAAATTGGGCCTTTGGTGGTGGTGGGGGTGTTGCCACAACACTGTAAGCCCTTACAGTTACTTTTGGTGGGCGCAGGAATGGGCCCTGCTGTGAATTATTAGATCAAGATTTGTAATTACACGCCCCTGTTAAACAGGGGCTGAAAAATTGGGCCTTTGGTGGTGGTGGTGAACGGTGTTGCCACAACACTGTAAGCCCTCACAGTTACTCTTGGTGGGCTCAGGAATGGGCCCTGCTGGGAATTATTAGATCAAGATTTGTAATTACACGCCCCTGTTAAACAGGGGCTGGAAAATTGTGCCTTAGGCACTGGTGCTGGTGCCACAACACTGCAACCCCTCACAGATACTGTACTTGGAGCACAGCAATGAGACCTGTTGCAAAGCATTGCATAAAAAATTGTAATTACACGCCCCTGTTAAACAGGGGCTGAAAAATTGTGCCTTAGGCACTGGTGCTGGTGCCACAACACTGCAACCCCTCACAGATACTGTACTTGGAGCACAGCAATGAGACCTGTTGCAAAGCATTGCATAAAAAATTGTAACTACATGCCCCTGTTAAACCGGGGCTGAAAAATTGTGCCTTAGGCACTGGTGCTGGTGCCACAACACTGCAACCCCTCACAGATACTGTACTTGGAGCACAGCAATGAGACCTGTTGCAAAGCATTGCATAAAAAAATTGTAATTACACGCCCCTGTTAAACAGGGGCTGAAAAATTGTGCCTTAGGCACTGGTGCTGGTGCCACAACACTGCAACCCCTCACAGATATTGTACTTGGAGCACAGCAATGAGACCTGTTGCAAAGCATTGCATACAAAATTGTAATTACAAGCCCCTGTTAAACAGGGGCTGAAAAATTGGGCCTTAGCCACTGGTGGTGGCACCCAGAAACAAAAATGTTCTTCCAAGCTATCATCAGGATCATTGAGGAGGAAGAGGATAGTCAGTCAACATAACAGGACAGTCACTCAGCATCAGCATAGGCAGTCTTGAAGGGATGTGACATTTCAAAATAAATTATTCTGTTATATCAGCTTCAGGTGCCTGGTAGCTGGTGGTGATCCAAGACTGATTCATCTTTATGAAGGTCATTCGATCAATCGAGTCGGTGGACAGGCGCACCCTGTGATCGGTGACAAAGCCTCCAGCAGCACTGAATGTGCGTTCTGAAAGAACGCTGGATGCAGGACAGGCCAGTAGCTCAATTGCATACTGTGCAAGCTCTGGCCAGTGATCCATCCTCAAGACCCAGTAAGCCAGAGGATTTTCGATGGGAAAGGTGTTTAAGTCTGACCTTGCCCCTAGGTATTCCTGCACCATGTATATCAGACGCTGGCGATGGTTGCTGGAACCGATCATACCTTGGGGCTTGGGACTAAAAAATTGTCTGAACGCATCGGTCAGACGTCCACCTTCCCCACCACTCCTTCTGCTACTGACCGAAGCCTTAGCAACTCGTCGTCCAGGACCAGGAGTTTGTAACCTCCCAGTCTCTGGGAACACCTTTCTGCAAGGCCTCCCGGAGATGTCTCATCCTCTGCTCCCTCTGCGATGGCAAGATAAGGTCTGCAACCTTACCCTTGTACCGTGGATCAAGGAGAGTGGCCAGCCAGTAATGGTCCCTCTCCTTAATCCGAAGAATACGAGGATCCTTCCGCAGGCTTTGCAGGATCAGGGAGGCCATGCAACGTAGGTTAGCTGAGGCATTCGGTCCGGAGTCTTCTGGGGCACTGAGGACGACATGATCCGCAGCCACCTCCTCCCAGCCACGTACAAGTCCACCGGTTTCTTGGGACTGTAAATTATCCCTAAAAGACTGCTGATGCTGAGTGCCAGGCTGAGTGCTCCTCCTCCTCATCCTCTTCCTGTGTGATGGGTGGGAGAGAAGGAACACTGTCTGGATAAAGGGGGCCTTGAGAGGCAAGGAAGTCCTCCTCTTCCTGCCTCTGTTCTGCCTCAAGTGCCCTGTCCATTATTCCACGCAGCGTATGTTCAAGAGGATGGACAAGAGGTACAGTGTCACTGATGCATGCACTGTCACTGCTCACCATCCTCGTGGCCTCCTCAAATGGTGACAGGACAGTGCATGCATCCCTAATCATGCTCCACTAGCGTGGGGAAAAAAATCTGAGCTCTCCTGACCCTGTCCTGGTGCCGTAGTCGCACAGGTACTCATTGATGGCCCTCTGCTGCGTGTGCAGTCGCTGCAGCATGGCCAACGTTGAGTTCCACCTGGTGGGCATGTCACATATAAGGCGGTTCTTGGGCAGGTTCAACTCCTTTTGCAGCTCAGCCAGCCGAGCACTGGCATTATATGATCGACGGAAATGCACACAGACCTTCCTGGCCTGCCTCAGGACATCCTGTAAGCCTGGGTACCTGCCCAAGGACCGCTGCACCACCAGGTTAAGGACGTGAGTCATACAGGGCACATGGGTCAGCTGTCCCTGTCGCAGGGTGGAGAGGAGGTTGGTGCCATTGTCACAAACCACCATTCCTGGCTTAAGTTGGCGTGGCGTCAACCACCTCTCGGCCTGCACCTGCATAGCTGACAGAACCTCTGCCCCAGTGTGGCTCCTGTCCCCCAAACACACCAGCGCAAGCACGGCATGGCATATTTTTGCCTGCGTACTTGCGTAGCCCCTTGGACGCCTACGGAGCACCGCTGGTTCCGAGGACAGAGCACTCGAAGAGGCCATGGAGGTAGAAGAAGAGGAGGGGGTGGAGGAGAGAGGTGTGTCACAACCTGTAGTAGCATTTTGGAGGCGTGGTGGCGGAACAACCTCCAACACTACTGCACCTTGTCCTGCATCCTTCCCAGCTGCCAAAAGAGTGACCCAATGGGCCGTGAAAGATAGGTAACGTCCCTGTCCATGCCTGCTGGACCATGAGTCAGCGGTAATATGCACCTTACCGCTGACCACCCTGTCCAGCGAGGCCAAGACATTGCCTTTCACATGCCGGTAGAGATCCGGAATCGCCTTCCGTGAGAAAAAGTGGCGTTTGGGAACCTGCCACTGAGGAACCGCACATTGAACAAACTCACGGAAGGGGGCCGAGTCTACCAACTGAAAAGGCAGCAGTTGAAGTGCTAGCAATTTAGCCAAGCTAGCATTCAACCGCTGGGCATGGATGGCTGGGAGTGAACTTCTTTCGACGGTCCAGCAGCTGGGGCAGGGAAATTTACCTGGTACAATCGGACGTCTGTGTACTGCTAGCAGTGCTGTGACACACCCAATTCTACACCTTCATTCCTCTCAGTGCAGCTTTCAGAGAGGACTGAAGGTATAGTGGGGTTGGAGATCCCAGTTGTTGAGGAGCAAGGAGAGGTCCGCTTTGTTCTTTGGTGTGGGTCTTTAAGGTGCGCTTGCCAACGAGCTGCATGGCAGGTGCCCAAGCTTCTGATGTTTTGGCCACGCGAGATACGCTTGAGATATATGTTGCACATAGCAGCGGTGCGATCTGATGCACTTGTCTCAAAAAAGGTCCACACCAAAGAACTTTCGTAATAACGAGCAGAGGCCGCGCCCTGCAAAGGCAGAGCTCTGCGGTGTGATTCAGTTGGGGTGCTGGCCTCAAGCTGGCCCCTGGAGGGCATCCTGCCTCATTGGAGATGTGCCGCCTCCTCCTCCTCTCTCCGTTCAGGCACCCACGTGGAGTCAGTGACCTCATCATCCCCTCCCTCTCCACCACTGGAGCAAACCTGGCAGCAAGCTGCAGCTGGTGGAACATGACTGCCAGATTGCTGTCCTTGAGAATCCCCTCTCTCTGCGCTCATGCTACTGCCTTCCTCTAGCTGGGTATCATCGGAGCCTTAAAAACGCTGGGCATCCTCCTGGAGCATGTACCCAACACTGTGCTCAAACAGTTCGGGGGACTCCTCAGGAGGACATGGTGGGTCTAGGGAAGGGGTGCCTGATGACATTGAGTATGCGTTGGCAGCTGCTTTGCCAGTACCCTGATCCTGGGTGAGAAAGGATGAGGAGGATGAGGAGGGCTTGGTCATCCACTCTACCAAGCCTTCGGCATGATGAGGCTCAACATGTCCAGCTGCCGAAAATAAGGATAAGCGTGTCCCATGGCCACGTGCTGATGAGGATGCACCGCGTCCACGACCAACACTGTTGTCTCTAGACACAGAGCCTGCTTGCCCTGTTTTCTTGGCTCAGAATCAATGCATTTAAATAGCATTGAATGCTGTATAAATGACAATAGTCCCAAAAATGTGTCAAAAATGTCCGATGTGTCCGCCATAATGTCGCAGTCACAATAAAACTTGCTGATCGCCACCATTACTAATAAAAAAAAATTATTAATAAAAATGCTATAAAACTATCCCCTATCTTGTAAAGCTATAACTTCTGCGCAAACCAATCAATAATCGCTTATTGCGATTTTTTTACCAAAAATATGTAGAAGAATACGTATCGGCCTAAACTGAGGAAAAAAAAATTTTTAATATATTTTTGGGGGATATTTATTATATGGAAAGAAAAGTGTATATTGGAGGCCTAAGTATATACACCACTCAGCGCTGGATGTATAACTACAATGGAACAAAACCGGCCGATCGATAAAGTGCAATCAATATAAATATAAATAATATTTATATAAATAAATAAATATGTAAGCAGCTGTTTAAAATTGAGAAAATATGTAAAGGAGATAGTAAAAAATCAAACAGAAAATACTGTAAAATAAAATACTAAAACAGCGCTAAAAAAATATGACGTTTTAAAAGATAGTGAAATCTTTCTGTGATAAGTCCACAAGTCATAAGATGATGTAAAGAAATTTATGCAGCAGAGGTAGTCCTTTTTGGTGTATCTGAGAGATAAAGTGCACAGTTCCAAACAATTATATAGGTGACTTTTCATGTGGCTAAAGTAATCCAGATGTATATCCAAGCACCGATTTAATCCCTCTAGACAAATCCACCACGTGAGGCACGCTCCCCTCAGGGGGTTAAACTCACCAGAAGTATAAATCAAACAGGCCTTGAGATATAAAACAGCATCATGGTATAAACTGCACACGGTACGTCAAATATCCAGAAATGCGCCAATCAGATCGCTTCCTCAGCATAGGTGTCACCAGGGTATTGATATATATCACCAGGGATAAATCAGCTCACAATGGTATGTCATAAAAACGAAGAGAGTGGCATACATAGTGTAATTCCGTTTAATTAAATCATTAAAAGCAAAATCCCTTTACAATTCCCAATGGTAATAACCGTACATTTAAATTTCTTGAAAAACAGCATATAAAGAGTGTCACTTGCGTGTGTGTAGTAGAGGCAATACTCCAAACGTCCACAGAGGCAGCAACCAATTCCTCCTGAAGCGGCCTGTGTGTCTTTTGCTGACACAAGCTTCACTTCTGGTCGGTGGTTAGCAGCGGTAGAGCGCAAACGTGACTTCCGGTCGAGCGTCGTGTAGGCCACGCCCTGATGCGTTTCGTCACTTCCTGACTTCAACAGAGGGCGTGGAAGTCAGGAAGTGACGAAACGCATCAGGGCGTGGCCTACACGACGCTCGACCGGAAGTCACGTTTGCGCTCCACCGCCGCTAACCACCGACCGGAAGTGAAGCTTGTGTCAGCAAAAGACACACAGGCCGCTTCAGGAGGAATTGGTTGCTGCCTCTGTGGACGTTTGGAGTATTGCCTCTACTACACACACGCAAGTGACACTCTTTATATGCTGTTTTTCAAGAAATTTAAATGTACGGTTATTACCATTGGGAATTGTAAAGGGATTTTGCTTTTAATGATTTAATTAAACGGAATTACACTATGTATGCCACTCTCTTCGTTTTTATGACATACCATTGTGAGCTGATTTATCCCTGGTGATATATATCAATACCCTGGTGACACCTATGCCGAGGAAGCGATCTGATTGGCGCATTTCTGGATATTTGACGTAGTTTATACCATGATGCTGTTTTATATCTCAAGGCCTGTTTGATTTATACTTCTGGTGAGTTTAACCCCCTGAGGGGAGCGTGCCTCACGTGGTGGATTTGTCTAGAGGGATTAAATCGGTTCTTGGATATACATCTGGATTACTTTAGCCACATGAAAAGTCACCTATATAATTGTTTGGAACTGTGCACTTTATCTCTCAGATACACCAAAAAGGACTACCTCTGCTGCATACATTTCTTTACATCATCTTATGACTTGTGGACTTATCACAGAAAGATTTCACTATCTTTTAAAACGTCATATTTTTTTAGCGCTGTTTTAGTATTTTATTTTACAGGATTTTCTGTTTGATTTTTTACTATCTCCTTTACGGATATTTATTATAGCAAAAAATAAAAAAGAATGCGGTTTTTTTCAAAATTGTCGCTCTTTTTTGTTTATAGCGCAAAAAATAAAAACCGCAGGGGCGATCAAATACCACCAAAAGAAAGCTCTATTTGTGGGAAAAAAAGGACGTCAATTTTGTTTGGGAGCCACGTCGCACGACCACGCAATTGTCAGTTAAAGCGACGCAGTGCCGAATCGCAAAAAGGGGCCTGGTCCTTTGGCTGCAAATTGGTCCAGTCTGAAAGTGGTTAAAGGTCCATGTTTAGAAAAAATCTTTTGTTTTTTTTTGTTTTTTTGGTAACTGCCTGGGGGGGGGGGGGCTGTGGGGCGGGTGTGGCGCCCGAGCGCCCCTATGGACCAGCTGCCACTGTTGTAAACTGATGACCTTGTAGAAAAGTAAAAAAATAAAAAAGATGGGGATGCTGAAATGGGTAGTGGTTGCCGCTTGCAAAGTTTGGGATAGCCTATTGTTTTGTCTCATATTTGCCATATGGGAAGTACCTTAAGCCTCCATGGGCTTCTCCTTTTTTGAGTTGGTGTAGGACCAAAATCCAAGAAGTCTCTTTAATATTGCCAAAAAAACTGCAGGATAGAATGGAGAAAGTTATGTTTATTATTAGGGCTCACTTACAATGGGAACATCCCTATTTGGCAATTGTCATGTATCCTTACATCTTACTCTTTGGCCTCTCTTTGACTATATAATGATCAAATACACTCAAGATTGTTGGTTATAATTTCTGTAACTCTCCACATACCTCTAGGCTTCCCTCATTTCATGAGTATGTCACTCTTATGTATACTTATAATTTTACAAAGAAACTTGCACCTAAGGTACAGTCTTATTAATGGCATAGAATGTTAGTTAATGAGCCTGCCTCAGCTTGGTGTTCCTTTTTAAACATGCCACTAGGAGAGATTAAGTGCATACAACTCTGCAGGAGCTTGGTAGCTTTATAGTTACTTTTGCAGAGAAAAGGTATTATAAACCTGTGATTTGGAGAATGCACAAACTACACATAATTGTAGTCATACACATCTGTCTACAAAATTAGCTTTCCTTAATTACAATACTTTTACTTTTACAATACTTGTTAAAAGGTAATGAGGCAGTGACCAAATGGACAGAGACATTTAGAAGTAATCATGACCAGGCATGTACACTAAAATCTTTATATGTCCAAATGTGCATGATGGTGTTTAAAACCAAAGGAAGAGTGAAATGTATACTCAAATAGTAATACCATTGACTACTTTTTACATATTTCTTCATCAAAGTATTCATTGCTCAAATCACAACAGTCAATAAGTAAAAAAACACAGCGAAGAGGGAAGAAACGGTTAGAAGTTTGGACAATGTTTTATTACTGCATGTGCCTTTCTGTTCTGGTAAAAAACGGTGCTCCCTGTATGTGTGTCACAGGAAAAGGAAGTGAAAAAAATCTCCCAAGTTGGTTCTCAGACAGAACTAAGGTTTGAGAGAAAATGTAACACTTCTCCATTAGGGATGAGCTTATGGTTATGTCCGAACACAAGTTAAAGTGTTACTAAACCCCCAACAGTAAAATCAGTCTGTATATGCAGTAAAGCATGGTTGCTATACTCAGTGTGGAACCTAATGGGTTAATCCTCTGTATTGTGTAAAATAGCTCTTTGATCCTGTATGCACAGATGCTCCTCTTCTTCCACTGACTCCAAAACATGTCCAGATAAGACAAAGTAAATGGATTCAAGCTGCACATGCTCAGTTTGGTGTGCTGTGTATTGCTAGAGAGTTGTTTTTTTTTCTTGGGAGAGTGCATGTGATCAGCACAGGGCCAACCAGCACTGTCCAGACAGAGGGTCCTGCATCCTGATAGGACAGCCTGTGCAGTTCGAAAACTCCTCCTACAAGCTTTAACCAGGCACTGATAGAAGTCACAAGACTGCTACATACTGCTGATGAGAAAAGGTATTTAGCATTTTCTATTTACTAAAATAATTGCTTTTCCATGTTCTGTGTACTGCAGGAGATCAGATATAGTAAATGCACAGTCCTGGGTTTAGTAACACTTTAAATAATGTACGTTGGCTATTTGAACATTTAAGCAGGAGCTGAACATCGTGTATAATAGCGGTAATACTTCCACTATTACACATGTCAGCTTCCCACTGTCACTGGTTGTTAAGTAAACTGTGCTTAACAACCAGTGATGTCACCGACATCATTCGCTTACATGGCAGGGAATCCCTGGCCATGTAAGCAATTGAGATGGAATAGTTTAAGACAAAAACTGTGCGAGGTTCCCCCATAATTCCTACCTTTAGGTATCGTATGAACTTTAAGAGGAGCCACATAAAAAAAAAAAAACAGGGTGAGGCCCTCCCAAATTCAATACCAGACTCTTAGGGTCTGGTATAGATTTTAAGGGGGAACTCATGCAAATATTAAGAAAAAAAAGCACGTCACCCCCCCCCCAAAAAAAAATTCAATGCCAGACACTTATGCAAGCATGCAGAAAAGGGGGGAGACAAGTGAATGCTCCCCCTCCCATAACCATACCATCCCTCAACATGAGTAGAGTACCTTGCTGATGAGGACAAGGGCCTCTTCTCCACAACCTTGGCCCTGTGATTGTGGTGGTATGTAGGTAGGAAGCTAATACAATCCCCCCTGTGAATGAGTAGGGGGTGCATAGTATCCCTAGTCATCTCCGCCCCCCCCCCCAAAAGAAAATTGCAGTGTAAATACAACGTAAAAACATATTTTTGAGAAGTCCTTTAATATAAGAAAAAGCTACACGATGTACATCCATTGTAAATCACATTGTCCAACATGTAAATCCATGTCAATCATGATGTCCAATGCCCACCGACCCACCCAAAAGGAAAATATTCCTGCCGACAAACACATTGTCCCATCTCACTCCCATAGAATAACAGGTCTGGCAGATGACAGCTGATTTATAGAAAGAGAAGGGTTCAATGTCCATATAAGGCCAGGTATGTAATGAAGGGGACATTGTCCTCATCAACATGGGGACAAGACGCTTCACTAGGGGGCCCCCCTGGCAAGGTACCCCCCATGTTGAGGGCATGTGGCCTGGTATGGGCCAGGAGGAGGGCACGGCGGCTGAAAGCTGTAATTTTGCTGGCAATTTAAACATGCTTTTTCTTAGTAAATGTCAGCTTCTCACCAGATTTTTTTTTAAAATCTTCTTGCTTTGGTACCATTGGATAAATTCATTTTTCATTGATTGTGGCTCACTAATTTATAATATTGCCTCTAAAACCTGGTTAAGGGGCCATATAAGGACATGGCTTTACCTTAAATTACCTAATGCTATAGGAATGTCATTACAAACTGACCACATGGCCAAGCCCACCAAGTCCTTTCAGGAATGTATGCTATCATCCTTAAAAGGTGATACTTTTGCTGAGTTATAATTGGTTATTAGTTACCCACTAGTCCTGTATATACCACAGCAAAAATTAATAAACTAGTGCTGACAGAACTGTGATAAGCATGTGGTTGACCTGATCATCTGCCAAGCCTTGGTAATAACACGGACAGGGACTTCTTGGAAAAGCATCTACATTCTACCTATAGCTAAGTTTCTTTATATATTCTTTTGATGTTATTATATTTGAACTTCTGTCACTATATCTGCGATTACCCAATTAAACGTTATAAAGGTTTATCTTCAAGTGTTTGTGTGACCTCTCTTTGCACATCTCGACAAAACCAAAAACCTAAACTATCACATAACTGTGATAAAACAGGTAAATGTCCCCCAAGAAATGCCAAGCTCCCCATGCCATTTGTTTGACAAACCCTTGCCTATTAGCCTAGAAAATAGCCATTACTGTTGTTTTACATTCTGCTCCATTGACTTCAATGGGGCTCAGATTTGACACTCAAAGTTTTAGTCATCAATATCCAGATTATGTGCAAAACTGAAATGCCAGAGTGTGTCAGCCTTATTGGTTTTGCAACTTAATCAGGCATGATCTGGAGAAATTCAGTAGTTGCCTTATTCCCAGACTAAGTCTATAAGCAGTAAGTTTATCAACTTCAGGACAGAGCCACTGATATTTGTGCAGGAACGATTAGATTTTCTGCCTCCCTGAAAAAGTTAAGGCTCTCAGTCAGCTGTTTTTGCAGAAAACCTCCTGAGAACACTGCTGTCTCTTAAAGATCTACCACCTACCTACCCAATTGAAAGGTAGAATTGGGTACATAACAGGCCTCTGATACCAGGAACGCTGTCCCATTTGTTTCTGCTTCACTTTCTTCATTTCCAAGACAGGGCATGATCTTAGCTTAGGTGAGAAAGCATCAGCCAATTAGCCAATTCTAAATTTAAAATTCTACATTTTGATCTTCCCAAACTACTAAACAGTAAATTGCTCATTGTGGATGGGGCTCCACCACTGTATTAACACATAGCCTTCTCAGAGGATGAGGTGGCTTGACAAGACCTCAATATCACCACTGAATTACCTTACCACTTTTTCCAACTGAGGGATACTAATTGCACTTCTTCTATTCAAGCAGAGCTTTGTGGTTATTCATTTTCCATACTAATTCTCCAGTTGACATTTATGCTATGCCCTGGTGTGGGCCATGATCATTTTAGAGGGGTATGCCTTCTCTGACTTGCCCCTTTCAGAAGAATGTTATTATTGTTATTGCTCTTCTGTTTGGAGCTTAGGGATGCATTCTTTTGGGCCTGTTTTACTGTTTTCCACCATACCCGATCCCACAGGACTCAGAATGTGGCTTCCCTAGGTCCTGGAGCCCCTCACAGGCCTCCCATAGATCTGGTGATGGCTAGGATCTTGAGTCCTATATTAAGGCTCTGCCTACTCGTCAGGACTTTGAAAGCTATGTAAAACATCACAAGTATACATATCGCCAAGAGATATCTGATCTGAGGAGGGATTTGGGCTCACGGTTGGATTACATTAAACAGTCTGTAGAGCATACTTTGGCTAAACTCCTTGTGCAGGATGAGGTTTTACAAGAACATAAATCCAGCAGATTTTTTTATCACCAGGATAACCTGTAGAACCACAGTCATCACAATAATATACAGATCCACAGCCTGCCTTAGACTTTTGAGACCAGTTTTTGCAAAAACCTAAGTACTCTCCTTTGGAACTGGACCGCATTCACAGGGCTCTGGGTCCCCAAATTCTTATAAGGAAAACATGAAGTAGATAAACAAAAAAATTATACATAATGTATGATATTTTTTGTATATTTTTAGGACACCACTAACTGCACTACACACCTTATTCCTGGTCCCCATGTCCAGGCACATTCCTTCGATTCAAACAGTCTGTGAATGTATGGTGGGAAAAAAAAGATAGGCTGCCCATCTTTCTTACATGTAGCTGACATGTTCAGCTGGGCCCCACCTACATACAGGGTCTTCAGGGCTGCTCACAGTATTCTTCACCTAAACCTAGAGTATGCTCTGTTCATGTGCACAGATATGGATCCTAGATTAGCTGTCAAATCTCATGGCCCCTCCCAAACTCCCTGAGGCTGGCTCCTCTCACTCCTTAAAAGCAAATATTAACTCATTATCCCTCCCACTGGGGGGGGTAACAGTTAAAGGGGAAGGGACCCCAGGGTAAAGTGGAGTGTGCCTCCAATATATGCCTTCCACTGATGTGTTCAGGATGTGCGATGGTCCTCAGCAGTGTTCTTTCATGCTGCAGTGGGACCATCCTCTTAGTAAACTATGCCTCAGGAGAAAGAGGAGGACAGAGTATCACCTGTCTCTATTTATCTCCTGCCATACCTCACGTTTCGTGTCTGAAATGTAATGACCTCACCGACGTAAACCAGAAGTGACATGAGTGTTAACTGGAAGTGCTGAACTATAGTTGCACTTCATATTGAAGTGCAAGTAAGTTCCCCCTCCCCCAAAAATAGTAAACCTTGGTTCAGCCACAAGGTTCCCAGGACCAGCCAAGTGGGCTAGCTGTCATTCAGAGGAAAGAGTAGAAGGGAAAACCACATTCTCATTTGTATCTTCCTGCCCTTTCTAACAACCAAACTGGAGATGTTGTGTTATCAACCTCACTATCAAATGTAAAACATTATTGAGCATTAGGGATGGGTATACTGCTACTATGGGGTCATGACAAATCCCTGGTATTTGCAAAGTTTTAATATTGTGAACTTTTAAAATTGTGCAGATTTGCAGACAGAAATAAGGAAAACCTATGATGCAGTGCATGACCTTTGCCCCTTATTAGATGAGTTACAAAAGCTAATAATTTATAACCCAGTTCCCTTTCCATAAAAGGATGGCCTCACAGCAGCCATATTCTCGGTGTGTGTTGGTGTTGTTAGGGAGAGCTAGCAGTTCTTTGTAGGGAAAAATATTTTTTTTTATTTTTGTTTTCCTAATTTTGGCATTGGTAAATGCCTCCCATTACACTGTTAATCTTTCCATGTTCTTTTTATTAATAACAGCTTGTTTATTAGCCCTACAAATAGCCAGAACTGAATAACAGGATTTGCTCCTCCAACTCCCATACACTTTAATTTGGTTTGCTAGCTTCAACCTTCGAGCAAGATTCCCAAAACTGTTCTCAAACCAAACCCAGGCAGATTCACTAATCCATGCTATGAGCACTATGGTTTAAGTTTTGAGAGCACATTGAAACAGGATGCTTTCTCTCAGTGCTCAACAATCATAGTGCTTCACATCAAAATGAATGCATTGCTGTACTGATCACTTGTCAATGAATGACAAAGACAGGGCCGCTGATAAGGCAGTACAGCCAGCCCTCCTGTACCGTGCCCGTGCTCCATCACTGCAGGAGAGGAGAGCCAGCTGTACTGCCTTGTGACATCTGTGGATCACCTGCAGCGCTGCCAGCTTTCTCCTTCCAGCAGATCTGCAGGGGATCATCTCTACATACTTGCAAAGTGTCCTGATTTGCAGCAGAGGGAGAGCGCTGCAGAGTCTCTGCGTATGCCTCTGCCGGGTCCTAAAGGCAGCAGCAGCAAGGCTATAATTTCAGCCATGACTGCAAAGCATATCATCGAGACCATGGCATTTTAGCGATTTGATATTTCCTGGGTAGGGAGGGCCTGGTTTGGTTGGTTGTATGGGGCTCTGTGATTTCTAACAGCAGCCCTGGACATAGATAAGTGGTTTCCATCCCTTTACAAGTAATGACACCTCAATATGATACCACATGAAGTTCTTTGCACATATTCTAAAGCAGAAAAGAAAATATTTAAATACATATTTGATAAGGCTGTATTTTAAAATTATTCATATGTACTTTCCCTTTTGTAATAGATATTGTCTAGTCTAGGGCAGTGTTTCTAAACTCCAGCCCTCACGGCCCCCCAACAGGCCATGTTTTCAGGAAACGGCTATTGTAATTACTAAGGCAGTGAAACTGATCAAATCACCTGTGCAAAATAATGGGAAGCCTGAAAACATGACCTGTTGGGGCGCCTTGAGGACTGGAGTTGAGAAACACTGGTCTAGGGCATGGTCTACTTTATTATAGTTGGAATTGGGTTGGGAAAGGGTTGGGTGGAATAAGTTGAAATCAAATGTAAAGGAAAAGTTATGCCATTGTGTTTATTTTAACCGCTTCCCGACCGCCCACTGCATATATACGTCAGCAGAATGGCACGGGCAGGCAAAAGCATGTACCTGTACGTCCCCTTTAAATGCCTGCCTGTGGGTCGCGCGCTTGGGTAGGAGCTCCATGACCACGGCCGCGGGACCAGCGGACCCGATCGCCGCTGGTGTCCCGCGATCGGGTCACAGAGCTGAAGAACGGGGAGAGGTATGTGTAAACAAACCTCTCCCCGCGCTTCCTACTCTGCCTGTCATTGATTGGCTGTTCCCGGTCATCGGGAAAGCCGAACAATGACGCCAGACGTCAGCCCCGCCCCTAATGTAAAAAAACACACACACGTCACAGCCCATAACCCCTCCCCTCCCCCTAGTGGTTAACTCTTTCACTACAACTGTCATTTATACAGGAATCAATGCATTTAAATAGCATTAATTGCTGTATAAATGACAATGGTCCCAAAAATGTGTCAAAAAATGTCCGATGTGTCCTCCATAATGTTGCAGTCACAATAAAAATCGCTGATCGCCGCCATTACTAGTAAAAAAAAAATATATTAATAAAAATGCTATAAAACTATCCCCTATTTTGTAAACGCCATAACTTTTGCGCAAACTAATCAATAATCGCTAATTGCGATTTTTTTTTTACCAAAAATATGTAGAAGAATACGTATCGGCCTAAACTGAGAAAAAAAATTTATTTTTATATATTTTTTGGGGATATTTCGTATAGCAAAAAGCAAAAAATGTTGCATTTTTTTCAAAATTGTCGCTCTATTTTGGTTTATAGCGCAAAAAATAAAAACCGCAGGGGCGATCAAATACCACCAAAAGAAAGCTCTATTTGTGGGAAAAAAAGGACGCCAATTTTGTTTGGGAGCCACGTCGCACGACCGCGCAATTGTCAGTTAAATCGACGCAGTGCCGAATCGCAAAAAGGGGCCTGGTCCTTTGGCTGCCAATTGGTCCGGGGCTGAAGTGGTTAAAGTGTTCAAGACTGAAGATTTAGGACTCATGCACACTGTGTGCTCTTTACGCTTTTTTCTCTCGAAGGAATAAAAAAACACGTTTTGCATGTGCCATTAGAGTGCATTAATATGGGAATGCGCCTAGGGTTAATGCATGTTAATGAGCATTAACACACGTTAAAGAACTTTTAAGCATTTTTTTTATTTGAAAAGCTACTATCCTAACCCTTATGGTTATAAACCCCCAACAAATATTGCTACAAAATTGTAATTAGGACACAGTCTCATACATTTTCTGCTAAATACAACCAGTTAGCAAACTGAATAGGACTATGCTGGAAACCATTGTTCTCCAAAAGAAAAAAAAATTCTCACATATCAAGTTTCCAAAAAAACTAATTAATGTTCCACTTCTATGATAGTGTTTAATAGACCAGTAAAACATAGACCAGTTGAATCATATGGCAGAACACTGATTGAGAGAAAAAAGCACCAAACAACACTTCATCCCAACTGTAAAGCATGGTGGCTTTGAGCTGTTCTGCTGTCTGAAGGTCTGAACAGATTTCTATCACAGAGGCAAGTATGAATTTAAAAGGAAAATGCTAGGATATGATATGATCTGTTATCTAAAGTATAAATTGCATGGTACAACAAGACAATGAATGAAGATTTAAGGCTAGGTTAATATTGTTACAGGTACAGTACTATGTGTAAATTGCACACATTCCTGCACTCACAGGCACCCGCAGCCAAAATACACTGCTGTTGTGCACTATTTCTTAAAATGAAATTACAATGAATTTGAGCACCATAAACCAAAAACCCTATATAATTAATTTTTAATGTTCAAGACAAACTCCCCCATCCATCAATGTCTCCATGCTTTATTATGCTGAGAAATCATTTTGAGAAACTCCCCCTAGCATTTTTGGCTGTGGCCATCTTGAGAAAGGGCAGATGATTAATGCAGCATTTACTTACTGGAATCCATCTGCCCTTAGCTCAGGCATGCATGCAGGAGGGTGTGCCTAAGAAAACCTCCTGAAGTCTTGGGATGTATGGCTATCATTTTCCTAGGCCTGGAAAACATGAAGTACATGAAGAAATGTAAAAAGTAAAATGTAAAACGAAAATTTAAAACAAGTAAATATGATATACTGTATTTTCCACATCAAATCACTGTCCAAATCTTGACGCCTTAATCACCGCAACATATTCAAATTACGTCCCTTTCTAATCAATGACACCACAAAGCTCTTAATTCACTCCCTGGTCATCTCCCGCCTTAACTACTACAACTTCTGATTGGCTTACATTTACATAGGGTATCCGCCCTTCAGTCCATTATGAATGCTGCTACCAGGCTCATCCACCTTGCCAACGACTGAGTGTATGCTATACTTCTGTGTCAATCCCCCCATTGACTCTAGCTTACCCAACAAATTAAGCTCAAAATACTAACAACAACTTACAAAGTCATCCACTCAGCCCCCAGCTACATCACTAGCCTAGTTTCAAAATACCAACCTAATCGTTCTCTTCATTCCTCCCAAGACCTTCTGCTCTCTAGCTCCCTTGTCACTTCCCCCCATTCTCACCTCCAGAACTTCTTTTCCTGAGCCTCTCCCATTCTATGGAACTCCCTACCCAAATCTGTCCAATTATCTCCTACTCTGTTTGCTTTTAGACGATCCCTGAAAACCCATCTCTTCAGAGAAGCCTATCCTGCCCCCACCTAACAACTGTACTTTAATTTCCTCCATCAATTATTACCTTTTGTATCACTTGACCCTCCCTCCTAAATTGTAAGCTCTAAGTAGCGGGAGAGTGAATTGCCACTATAACGGCACCACCATTCATTGGAAAATGTGTTTCATTTCAGGTGTGTGAAACCGCATGGTCCAAAAGCACCATCGTTATCTGCTGCAGGATTTTTAAAAAAATAGGACTTTTTCCCTGCAGGAAATGCAGGTACAGCAGCCTATTGAAATGTAAGGGCTGCTGTGTCCACACAAGCACAAGCCCCAACACCAGCATAGATGTGAACCTGGACTAAAATTAAATCAACAACATAAATGACTTAAATAGAAGAAAATATATCCTATAGTCTGGAGTGGCAAAATCCAAAATTCTGCCTAAATGAGATGTTGTGGCATGATGTAAAGAGAACTGTTAACACAAAGAATTAAAAAAAAAATGTGAACAGAAATAGTTGTGCAGTAAAGAATAGTCTAAAATTCTGGAGCAGAAGCTACAGGAAAGTTTAAACATATTATTCAATAAGCATCTGAAACATGACAGGTGTTTGTGTGATAGGAATTGTTTGCACATTATCGTGGTTTAGCTGAAGACCACTTTTTGGGAGCCATTTGCACAGAGATCTAAATGACTTCAAAGGTTTAAAAACATGTACAAGTACTTGTATCTGTATTTTGTTTTTCAGGTTACAGTGACAAAAACTCAAACCTGACAGGGCTGGCAAGCTAATTTTGGAAGCACATTACTAGCTAAAAAGACATCATCATCTGGAAATACATATGGCAGTGGAAATGATCATGAGTCATGACATTTTAGTACCATCTTCGCTCACAGTAAAAATGTTGAAGCACTAGCAAAAGCACCAACAGCAGCAGCAGCAGCAGCAAGAGTTTGTGACTATTTTCAGACTGGTCTCAGAGTTATAGCAGGTCCATTCATTACAGATGACATTGGGAACTGGACAACTTGGTCATTTTCATCACATTTTACAGTTGCAGCAGGATAATAAAACTGAGACTGCATCATTGTACCTGTCCAACTTCCCCCTATATAGAGGAATATAATTTTTTCAATGTCTATCTTCCTGATTGAGCTATTTTACAATGCAAGCCTGGGGTAATGTTTTATCTAAAAGTGTTTCTTTTTTTTCTCTTATTTTATTTAAATTTATTTTCAAAATTAACTTAGCAAAAAACACTTTTCCCCTACAATATATTAATGTGAACTTCTTTTTGGATGTGTATTCAGGGGTAAAGGGATTGCTACACGATGGCAGGCATTTTTTCCAAAACATTACGGAAAATTTGTGAATCATTCAGATTTTTGTGTTTGCTTATCTCTAAATATTACCGTCTATTATTATGTAAGCTTAGGTTAGAACTGAAAGGTATTCACAACATAATTACAGAACGTGGATGGAGCTAAGATTAAAACACCTATTAAGGCACTATGCCCATCGATAGTACAAAAACATATATAGAGTTCCTCTGTCATCCAGCAAAACTCCCACGGATGAGGAGAAAACTCAATAATTGTTAATTGTGGCACAAAATAGGAGGATTACACACCAAATACAAAAAAGATACAAAATCTTTATTGCAAATATTAAAAAACATGTGTGCAATTGACTATATCATCAACACATTTAGACTTGTTTCAAGTCATCATTGTATAGAAGTGTGGTAGATTAAAGTTTTTCGTAAAGCTTGCTTCTTCGGGATCCACGCTCACACATAAGTAGTTGATTTGCTTTACTAACAAGGATAACATGTAGACATACTTAAAAAAAAAACATATATCAATTGAATATAAATTATACAAAATATACATCTTCCAATATCCTCCAATATTCATAAAGGACTGGTGAAGAAAAAAAATGTGTTGATGATACAGTGTTGATGATATAGTCAATTGCACACATGTTTTTTAATATTTGCAATAAAGATTTTATATCTTTTATATATTTGGTGTGTACTACTCCTTTTTGTTGGCACAATTAAAGTCCCATAATTATTGAGCTTTCTCCTCAACGTGGCAGTTTACCTGGATGATAGCGGATCTCTATATATGCATTCACAACATACCTCCATGCTACATCATTTTATAGAATAGGTTATTTCTATGATTTTTATACACATATGTGATCTAAAGATTATTTTTAATACCAATGAAAGACAGAGTATCAGCTTACACAACATATTAATCTAAGGATCAATTGGTCCCTGATATTTTATGAACCTAACAGCAACCCCCGGATACCAACAGAAAACAGCAAGCATATGGGTTTGTGTCCCCATGACAGCAAGTGAACAGGTAAAGGATTTTAATACCTACATTTCAAGCTTTGTGAACTGGTTTACAAATTACAAGAGAATCAATCCCAATATTAATTAAGTCTGATTTTTATTTTCCTGTTTGGTGAATCAAGTGTAATCATTACAAGTATTCAAATTGCTTGATATGACTCTTTATAATCAAGTCTTATGTCTACCAGTATAAAATCACAAAGGAGTGTTCTGTAAGTAGAAAGTGCTTATTTCTGTGCTTGCCTAACATTTAGCAACTAAAAAAAAAATATCTCTGTACAGCCACGAGTCTTGAAATGTTTCTGTTAAACTCATCACATTACCAAGGAAACCATATCTCTTGAGAAGGTATGAAAAGGTAAGTGTATGTCATGTACAGTTATAGTTTTGCTCGGGTTATAGTGGATTTCTTAGTTCAAAGTATTGTTCGGGTATAATAAAAGAAAGCATAAGAAAATCCATTGCCTTGGAAATAAGTAAACCCAGTTGTGAATTTTAAAATTGGTGAGATTTGATTATGTGGATGAATACTGTAACCTAAGAGGCTAATAAGTTCTCAAGGGAAGCATAAATGTTGTCATTTCACAAACAGCTGTCCATTGTATCTGCTATTAGTCGAGCTAGTTTGTAAAGGATGTAAAATATATATATATATATTTTTTTTTGCATAGCTTGCTTATGGAGCTATTTGGATTTCTTAGATGCAAAACAGTAATATCTAACTACAACAGATTGACATTGTCTTAACTTATGTGCATAACACTCACCAGCTTTTGTTATTCTAAAGCAAAGGTCTCAATCTATTATAGAACTATGTCCTTTTCCTGTGAGGGTACTGCATTTAGAGTGACTATTGTTAATGGACACCATCATTGGAGACTTCATACTCATCTCTCCATGGGATAGAATGAACCTATCCCGTAACTGTTCTGATTTTGCTGTGTCATTTCAAAATTCATTATTCACTTAGGAATTTGGCTCAGTAAAAATAAGCCCTCTAGTTATTAGTGTTAAATGTGTCCTGAATTTAAATTTGGGACTGTAAAGGGGTTTGGAGATTATTATTTTATGTAGTCCACTCTTCCTACAATATAATAAATAGCTGGGAAGTGCATAGAGCTGCATTTTTAAAATAATACGTTGGTCAATTGCTTATATAAACCTAAAAATTTGAGTTTTTGTTTTAAATAATAAATGTAGGTTAATTATACAAATTCTTTAGCTTATAATTTCCTCATGTTCATCTTTTATTTTTTTTTACCAGGGATGAGCTAACTGTGCAAAGTTTAGTTTGCAGGAAGAACGGCAAAGATAGCAAAAAGTCCACTAAACCCAAACATGGTGCTAAACCCCATTGAAGTCTATAAAAGCCATATTGTTTTTTTTGGCCTTTTTCATGGCCATTTTGCAAGCTTTTGTTAATAAAGAGCATAGGTAGTTGGACATTGCCATACAGGTATGATTATTTCTGATTTTAGGTGCTGAAAGCGGTACAATTATTTTGCATAGAAATTTGGCGTTTTATATTGTAGGCCTGCAATTCTTAGGAATAACTCACTTAAATCTGTCCAAACCAGAGTCTAGTAGACATCCCGGGTATGATAAAGTTTGAAACACAAAGTCATGAATTATAATATAATAAATAACTATAAATAATTATAACAAATAATAATATACATATAACAAAAATAATTAATAATATAATCAAATCAAAAAACACAGAAATTTGCTCAGTTGCAGTATTGTCGCTGTCATTAGATTTAGTGTTTGATGACGAATTTCCCCACAAATCGCTATCGCTCAATTCTGCAAGTGATTCTAATTTATTATCGCTTTTTTCTAGCAGGTCTAAAACCACTTTTGACATAAAGGGACACTTTTTGGTTGCTATGGACAATCTCCAAATTCCAGGTAGAAAAAACTGTATTTATAATATAAAAGTGCATGCAGGGAACTGGACAGACCACTAGGGACAAAGGGGATGTGTCATTTTTTTATACAGTACTGTAATCTGTAAGATTACAGTGTACTGTATGTGTACTGTGTTTTTACTTTTTTGAATTTGGCGCCATTCTCCATCCCCGTGCGTCGCAACATCGCAGGGAACGGAGCTCGGCACTGTGTGAATCGAGCGAGGAGACAGCTCGAACACATGGGGGGACATCACAGGATCCAGGCGGACAAGGTAAGTAACCCTGTATAATACGATGTGATCCTGGCTCAGGGTTACCGCTAATGGTACTGAAATTCCACCCCAAACCAGACTCGGGAATACCGCCAGGGAGGTTAATAAGGGGCAGTTAAACAGTGCCCAGGGATCTGACATTTAGCAGCAATAGTACTACTGCCTCTAAATAACAGATCCCCATCACCTTCTGTTTGTAAACCAACCAGGGGATCTGTCATCTACAGGTAGTAGCAATGTCATCTACTGGTAGTAGCACTGTCATCTCTAAATGACAAATCCCCACCGACTTCTGTTTGTGAACAAGCCAGTGGAGATCCTGAGTGACACCATTGACCAGGGACATCTCCAAACCCCCCCCCCCCCCCCTAGTTGGTTAATACAAAGTCCATGGGGATCTGTCATTTGCGATGGGAGCAACAGTGAGTGAACATCACTGTGTGGTGGTTCATCATGAATGACATTGATTTACATCACTGGATGAATGTGATTGACATTGGATTTACACGGGGGGGGGGGGGGTTAGTTTATTTTTTTTATCTTTTAATCACCGCAGCTTTGGAAGGTTTTACCCCCTTCACGACCAGGTCATTTTTTGCTATTTAGCACTGCACCCCTTTAATTTGCAATTGCGACGTCATGCAAAACCATACACAAATTACATTTTTATCATTTTTTTTTTGTTTTCTTTTGGGGGAATTTGATAACCTCTTGGTTTTTTATTTATTGCTATATAAATGAAAAAAGACTGAAAATTTTGAAAAAAACATATTTTCTACTTTCTGTTATAAAACATATTCAATAAAATCTAATTTCTTCATAAATTTAGGCCAAAATGTAAATGTACCATACTAACACTGTACTACTCTGGGAGAGTGATCAGGGTTATTTTATTTTTATTTTTTACACTTTGATTGCTATTACAATGATCATCATTGTAACAGCAATGTTTTCAACTGTCATGAATAGGTGTGATTACTAGTGATCTGTGATTGGTTACAGCAAATCACATGGTACAGGATGCTGTGACTGGCCCAGATACCCTGTGATAGCTGTGGGCCAATCACAACATGCAGAAAACACAGCTGTTATGAATGACATTGTGATCATGTGTCGCATAGCGATCACATTATCTTCAGCGGCTGGGTACTGGGATTTACAATCCGCTGTGTCTGGTGGACATAGAAGTCTCGGGAGTGGTGTGCTGCATGCCCTAACCCAGAACAGGCTGGATGACATACATGTACATGATCCAGCCTGCCCGTGTCGGCCACGCACAGTAAATGTACTGTGCACAGTCAGCAAGTGGTTAATAAATTACTTTTTCATGGTGTGTGGCTGTTTTTATCTATATCTTAATTTTTTTTTCTGGATGAGTAAGAAGGTATACTACACACCCCTTGCTCATTCACCTGAATAAGGCGCCTCAAAAAGCCTCTCCCTTATTGCAAGGTACTCTTTCAATGAGGGCATGTGGCCTGGTATGGCTCAGGAGCAGAGGGGCTGCAATGCTTCATACCCCCACCTGGCCATCCAAGCTGCATGCCGGCATGAGGGTAATTTTTGAATTTTTAAGTTGACCCCACCCAAAAACAAAAAAGATCCTTTAAAAAAAATTGGGCTGTGCAACAGCTGCCCAACAGGCTTTATCTTGTGTCATTCATAAACAGTACTGGGTAAATAATCACTCACCATTTTGCTTTTGATAAACATACTGCAGTAGAAAACTGGTCAATTTACTAAACATGTAAAAAGTTCATGTTTCTTATGTAAAGTGTATGTTCATTTTGTGCGTGTTAATAAATAAGGTGGACTTCTGTTCACTTTGAATACCCATCATTTATAAGAGATATTTAAAGTGGTTGTATACCCCTGTAGGTGATTTTTACCTACGGTTTAGGAGATATTCACCTCGCATGCAGCCACTGACGTCAGTGGCGCATGCTCTCTGAAGGTATGGCTGAAGGTCTGGCGAATGCTGCCAGACCTTTCCAGAAAGAAGACTCCCACACGCATGCGAAGGACTGACGTCATCGTGGCTCTGGCCACTCACAGCGCGGGAGCTGCGAACCTGGAAGACACGCTAAGGGGAAAATGTCAGCTCCCTTGGCAGTGACCGGTATCCGATGCCAACACCTCGATTGAAGGTAAGTATTTCATAATGAGCTAGTATGCAGTGCATACTAGCTCGTTATGCCTTTGCCTTACAGGTTTCTTATTTTTATTTTATTTTTTTGTACGGGTATGCTACCGCTTTAAAAAACAGGATGCTTGTTAACAGGATACTGTAACTGGTTGAATAAATCAATTAACCTTATTTACCAATCGTATTAGTCAATTGACCCCGACGTGACCTACTAGTGATTAACAATTAAAGTGACTGCACAAGTACAGCGTGAGAGCTACGGTAAAAAAAGAATGTGAGATTTAAAGAACTTTTAAAAAATGATAATTCAGTCTGTGTTAACTAACAATTACCCTAAATGTGTCACAGTTCAGAAAATATAAATATTTCATGCACAATCATACATACCTGATGAGCCCCAATCCATAAATCTTAAAGAACTGTTCTCAAAACATATGTATGTACATTATATAAGCATTACTTGGAAATCACAATAGTATCATATTAGATCTGTAATTGAATTCTAATGAGACTTTGCTACAGTGATAGCCAGGAAGTGTATTCAGAAGGCTAAAGAGATGCTTCCATTAAATGTCATGTAAGTCATGTACTCACCCACTAGATAAAGTTTCCTTTGTATTTTTCTTTCCATCACTGGCAGAAAAAAAAATTAGAAATTAGTTGCTTGGGAATAGAGCCAGGCCTTAGACTAGGAAAGAAACTCCCCAGAAAAGGAAAAAAAATCCAGAATAATGAATGGTCTGGAATGAACATATCCAAAGGAGTGGAAGATTAATGTGCAAAGTACTCTCAATAATTTGAAATAAATCCCAGTGCAGGGCTATAATGAAGGAATCAATAGGATTATGAGGTTAAAACCAAAGTAAACCTGAGTGACAGAAGCAAAATAAATTATATATGCTGGAAATGTTGAGGTTAAATGAAACATAATAAATATAGCAAAAAGTGCTGAGATGTCAGCAGAGAGAGACAAATTCTTATTATCTTTTCTGGTTAACTTAAATAGCTTTCTATTTTTAAAAAAATAGGGTGATACAGAAACATTTTTTTTTTGTTTTAGGAATTTTTAATGGTGCACTTCAGTCAAAGATAAAAATTAAACTATCAAATGCATGCAGGGAACACAGTCTACCTGACTTGGGTTTCTGGTTTTCATCTAGCGCACCAGACCACCTGCTCTTTAAATCTGTTTTTATGCTGGAAATCAGGCATCCTGAAAACATTATTGCCATCTCAAATCCACAGATATTCCTAATCCCAATCAAAATATGCTAGTCCTACAGGGAATGCTAGACTCTGTCACAATGCTGGTGATGTCACTTTCCAAAACCATTCTCTCTCATCTGGAATCCACCATAGTGCCTCTTATCTAAAAGCCTCTAAGGCCTTGCACGCTTTCTAATCTGTCTTCCACTCCTTTTCAAAGTATTCCTCTGGGTGAAAACGCATGTCACGTAGCCCCCTCTGCTATTGGTTATAATGCCATTGAAGCTTCTTTGGGCATACATCCTACCTAGAAGTCTCACAATTAGTCTCATTTTTAAATTTTCCACTTTTTTTGTTGATAAAAATAATAAACATGTTATACTTACCTGCTCTGTATAGTGGTTTTGCACATAGCGGCCTTGATCCTCCTCTTCTCAAGTCCCTCTTCGGTGCTCCTGGCCCCTCACTCCTGACGAGTACCCCAACAGCAAGCAGCTTGCTATGGGGGCACCCGAGCCGAGCTGCAGCTCTGTGTATCCATTCATACACAGACTGACCTTTCTCTCCTCATTGGTTGTCTAACTAGGATTGACAGCATCTGGAGCCAATGTCGTCGCACTGCTGCTTCAGCCAAATGAGGAGAAGGGTCCCGGGCAGCCGAGATAATCCTACAACATCGCTGGATAGAGAGGGGTTTCAGGTTAGTATTAGGGAGGCTGCGTCACACAGAAGGCTTTAATCCCAATGCATAGAATGCATTAAAATAAAAAACCTTCTGGATATACAACCACTTTAAATCCTTCAGGCTTTATTTAAAATAGTGGCGGTATAAATGATGTATTCATTTTAATATGCACTTGCATTTTCTAAGGCACCACTGCTTTTGAAGCAGTGGTGCCTTAGAAAATGTGGTAAAGGTCTCCAGCACAGACCTTTACCACCAAGCATCAAGTGCCACCCTCTCCATATCCAGGCCACTTTTTTACTTTTCAATGCTATAGTTTGATTGAATATTACTCAGTAAGTTTTTTATAGACAGATAGAGCTTTTGTTTGGTAGTATTTAATAATCACTGTTTCATTTTTTTTACTATATAATTGAAAAAAGCCCACCAATAATTGATTTAAAAAACCCTCTCTCTTACTTTCTGTTATAAAACATATCAAATAAATAAGCTTTGTTGATAAATTTAGACTTCCCAAATAAGTGTAAATTATTTAATCTGTGTGAAAGTTATAGAGCCTACAAACTATGGTAAATACTGTATACTATATACAGTAGTTGAAAATTATGAACCAAAATGTCCTGACTTCCTAATGCCCCGTACACACGGTAGGAAATTCCAACCACAAAATCCATCTGATTTTTTCCGACAAAGTTGGACAAAGTCGGTCGGACAAAGTTGTCGGAAAATCCGATCATTCCGA
The DNA here is from genome assembly GCA_028564925.1 of Lithobates sylvaticus. NCBI lineage: Eukaryota > Metazoa > Chordata > Amphibia > Anura > Ranidae > Lithobates > Lithobates sylvaticus. Next base: position 334,504,889 of record CM053027.1, read on the forward strand.
ACGTGGTGACGTTCGTAGCGTACGACGGAATTACGTAGAGGCTAATAGCCAATAGCTTAGGTCTAATTTGATCTGAGCATGCGTGGCACTTTGTCCGTCAGAATTCTCGACACACGATCGGAAAAAGTCTGATCGGATTTTGTTGTCGGAAAATTTGAGCCCGCTAGAGCCCACACACAATTGGATTTTCCGACAACATAATCCGATCGGACTTTTTCTATCGGAATATCCGACCATGTGTATGGGGCATAACACATTTCTAAATGCCATGACAGTGCAAATACCACCAAAATGTAGACACCCCAAGCTATTTAGTAAGAGGTATGGTGAGTATTTTGAAGATCTTATTTTTCACCCTTTTTTTGGAAAATAAAGAAAGAAAATGGTTTAAGTTGTCAATTTAGGAAATTATTTCTCGAGTTTCTTGTCCCAGTGCCTGCAAGTGTGATGAGCTCTGTCCCACTACCTGTTCTCCTGGCAAAATTCAACATCTCCTGCCAGCCAGTTAGACAAGGTACTCCTATTACCCAAATTTACACCGCAAACACACTGTTGGAGCCTTTAATACTCTAGCCTTTCATACTAGGCAAAGATATCCCCCTGTCCCCCTTGTTGTTCAATCTATTGCTTGAGCTTCTCTTTGATTCCTTTGAATCATCTGAGGGTTTCAGAGGGTGGATAATGGGGACCCAAGAAGTTATATCTGCATTATTTGTAAATAACATTGTACCCTTCTTGTCAGATCCTAGGGAGCAGGTGCCCAAACTAGCTCATTCGTTGGGATCCTTTTCAGTGCTTCATGTACATTTACATCAAAAGTGGATAAATGTTATTATCATGACAGGTGTTGGTTACTAACCCACTGTAGATTCAAGTTATAGTCTGATGCAACCTCTTATTTGAGAATATCAATATCCCAGGAAACCACAGAGCTATGACCTAGACATGTTGGGCTCATTAATACTAAAATGGTGAGGGAACTCCAAAAGTGGGGGGCTCTACCCTTTGCAGATGCTATCTGATTAGGATGATCGGCTTTCCTATTTATTGTATCCTGTACAGAATATACCTGTTTTGATGAAACATAAAGATATACAGGAATTACGCTCAGATTTCCATGCCTGTATCAGGAAAGGAAAAAAAATCTAAAATCTCCTTAAGCAGGTTCAGTCTTCCAGGAACAGTGAACTTTCATGACATTAGGCTGTACCTGGAGACTTTAATAGAGGGGTAGGTGGCGCTGCCCATCACCTGAAGAGTGAACCTCCAGGGGTGAATCACACTTCTCAAGTGAAGAATGCAAGTGCTAGATTGAATACTTATGACAAGGAGTGTTGTGTACCAGTAATGTAATTATTAAAAATATATGTAAATAGAACAGTGTTCCCAACCTCATATAATGTAACCATACAAAATATTGTGTATAGTGTTCTTAATGAGTGTTTATAGTGCTTAATCCCTGGGATGTATGTATATTTCAAATGCACAATAACATGGAAATGGAAATAAATAAAAATTATATGTATGTATATATATATATATATATATATATATATATATATATATATAATAAAAAAAATCAGAAAAAACAAAATCAAGAAAATTCATCAGGCAAATTAATCAGAGAAATTCCTCATAAAAACCATCAAAAGAAAAAGTTTATCTCATGTATATAAACAAATATATAATTAAGTCCAATATTTGGGGCACATTTCAGAATTCCCAAGTAACTTGTGCAGGTATCCAAAGTGACTTGTGCGTGCACTTAATCACATATCATGTGCAGGGGGTGAAAGTGACATTCGTGCTCCCCTTCAGTTCCACACTCACCAGATCCTTGTACCCCTATAGGGGTAAAGCGCATGTAGTGGGTATAGTTGCGATATCCAGAATGATCCTCCTCTGTGGCGCATCAAACCATGGGGTATCCAGAACCTTGTACCCCTACAGGGGTAAAGCGCATGCAGTAGATGTAGTTGCAATATCCAGAACAGTCACCTCCTCCATGGTACATCAAAACCCTGGAGTATCCATGTTAATGGAGGTGAAGCCTCCCTGGGTCGCCATGTATGTTCCTCCTAGAGGAGGAACACAGTATTCTGGATATCGCAACTATACCCACTACATGCGCTTCAGTGTAGGGGTACAAGGATCTGGTGAGTGTGGAACTGAAGGGGAACACAAATGTCACTTCACCCCCTGCACATGATTTGTGATTAAGTGCACGCACAAGTCCCTTTGGATATGTGTAATTCACCCCTGGAGGTTCACTTTTCAGTGTGATGGGCAGCGCCACCCACCCCTCTTGTAACACTAACGAGCCACATGACACCGTGAGTTATTTGAGGGGACAGCAAATTTACACTGCTGTACGCTCACTACTTTACATTGTAGCAAAGTCTAATTTTTTTAGTGCTGCCACATGAAAAGATATAATAAAATATTTACAAAAATGTGAGGGGTGTACTCACTTTTGTAAAATACTGTATATAGTATTTTTGGTGTGCACCAGTTTTAGTAAATCTCACCCACAGGAGTTCAGTACCCAGAATAGAATAACAAGAATGCTAGATGAGGCAGACCCTGGTAAAGTGGAAACACCCAACATTTCAAGGGTGTAAGAACCCCCTTTCTCAAGAACCTCCTGTACTGCATGTTTTAGTACAGTGCGGTTTGGATACAAACATTTCCCCTTATTATAACCTTCTATTTTCATACAGCATGCAACTACACTTCAATGTGAGATAAACATGTACTAACAAACAGGAGCTTACTGCTGACCTTCTACTAAAAATGTTAGTTGCCTAGTTGTCACTGTTGACTTGACTTCAAAAGAGAAATGTACCTCAAACAAACATATAGCAAATTAAGTCAGAAATTTGATTTTGCATTCTTGTTCCAGCTTAGCCCCTCAGAATGTTTTATAGATATTGGATCGGTATGACAACCATTCTGATTACAACCAAGACAACTAGAAATTTCACGCCATACTGTATAATAAGCCTTCATACATCTCTTAGAACAGGTTTCCTTTAAAAGACCACAATTTTGTCCTAGTTTTTTTAGACATAGAATTTTGCCAGTGTATTAGTGGGGATTTGCCAAACTGAGAGTTTTAGGGCTGCCAAAATTTCAACAAAGAAAAAAACATTTTGCAAAATTCAGTGAAGCCAAAGAAGGTGACATGAAGAGGATCTTGGTCGTTTTTAAGGACGCAATGGGCTTTTAAAAGGTTTTAGAGGGTTGGTGATCCTCCTTTTAACTATGCTGGGCCTGTTCTTGCGCCAAAATTGGTCTGTCATTATCTATAAACATGAAGATAAATAACGAGGAACAGAAATTGAGTATTTTCATGTGAACTAACTAACTTGTGAACTAAGTTTTTGTAGGTATTAACAGTGCCTTAAAAAATATTCATACCCCTTGAAATTTTCCACATTTTGTCATGTTACAAACAAAAACGTATGTATTTTATTTGGATTTTGTGGGCTTTAGGGGCATAGATGTTGAGAAGGAAAATTGACATTCCAAAAAAGGTTTAGAATGGTGTACATACTTTACACAAACCATATGAAAGGTCTCTCACCATACTTTATATATAGGTATTTTTTTGGAGTGTCAATTTTCCTTCTCAACATCTATGCCCCTAAAGCCCACAAAATCCAAATAAAATACATACGTTTTTGTTTGTAACATGACAAAATGTGGAAAATTTCAAGGGGTATGAATACTTTTTTAAGGCACTGTTAACTGTTTACACCATTCTTGAGGGTCCATGAAGCTGAGCCTTTATTGGAGTGTCTATTTTTCTTCTCAACATCTATGCCCTGAAACCCCAACATACACACACACACACACACACAAGTGCAAATGCAAGCAGCTAAAATTTGGAAGACCACCTCTTCCAAGTTCCCAGGCGTAAAAATCCTAGCAGACACAATGACAGCAGCACTTGCACCCCAAGTGCAATAGTAGTAAAAGTTTGTTATCACACATACAGAATGGTAGCAGAGGACTGGAAGACCTCTGCGTGATCACATAACCTCTCCCCTTCCTACTCATACAATCATACAACTGTAAGGATTACATTTATAGATAATATACAGGATGAGGACGAATTGGCGGGAGGAGGCCTTGTCCCCAACCAAACTGGTTTAGGTATGAAAACATTTTATAGACAAATTCTAATAAGAAAACTGATAGCAACAACTAAATTACCAGTTTGGACAAATGTAAGTATGCATATCTCATATATGGGTTGCTGCTGTGGAAGCTCAAATTGGTGTAGTAATAGGTGTAGGTGCAGAAAGCATCCTCATACTCAAGAGCATAGGCAGGGTAGGGGAACTATAGCATTGGCCCTGGTTTTCTTCTCAGTTTATAAATGTGAAAAATTTCAAGGGGTATGAATACTTTTTAATGCACTGTTAACTGTTTAGACCATTCTTGAGAGTCCATGAAGCTGAGCCTTTATTGGAGTGTCTATTTTCCTTCTCAACATCTTTGCCCTGAAACTCCAACACACACACACAAGTGCAAATGCAAGCAGCTAAAATTTGGAAGACCACCTCTTCCAAGTTCCCAGGCGTAAAAATCTTAGCAGACACAATGACAGCAGCACTTGCACCCCAAGTGCAATAGTAGTACAAGTTTGTTATCACACATACAGAATGGTAGCAGAGGACTGGAAGACCTCTGCATGATCACATAACCTCTCCCCTTCCTACTCATACAATCATACAACTGTAAGGATTACATTTATAGATAATATACAGGATGAGGACGAATTGGCGGGAGGAGGCCTTATCCCCAACCAAACTGGTTTAGGTATGAAAACATTTTATAGACAAATTCTAATAAGCAAACAGATAGAAACAACTAAATTACCAGTTTGGACAAATGTAAGTATGCATATCTCATATATGGGTTGCTGCTGTGGAAGCTCAAATTGCTGTAGTAATAGGTGTAGGTGCAGAAAGCTTCCTCATACTCAAGAGAATAGGCAGGGTTAGGGGAACTATAGCATTGGCCCTGGTTTTCTTCTCAGTTTATAAATGTATTTGTTAGCACCTCTTTTGGTTCCATACAAGCACAAGAATATGAAGCACTGAAGTGTTGCCCTACAATGGAAAAAAATGTTTACAATCTCTTTTAGATCTTCCAACAACTACAGTATATAGTATAAGGGCCTGCTTGATTAGATATAGATTGAATTGGTAATTTAGGTAGGTCCTCAAATTATACAGTTTTGGTAAATTGTCAAATTTTGGTTTTGTGTATGTTTAGATTGTAACATGTTTCATGACTCTAAGTGCCGGTGGTACTACCCTCATAATCTACTTGTCTAAGTTTGTTAGTTCATTTTGACATAAAGGCCTAAAATCTAGTCCTTACTTTCACAGTAGATTTTTACTTAAAATGTGCTAGGTGTAGGTCATGTTAGCTTGCAATTTTTTTCTACATTAATTAAAATGTGCTCTGCCTTCTATTTCATTGCACCAATCCAATAATAAAAAGCCATAAAATGTTTTGGTAGAAAAATCCTTCTAAAATGTCTGTTAATTCACTTAAATGCATCTGGACCAAAGATGATTCCAAATAATGTCTAGCAGAAACAAAACCTACATAATGGAGCAATAAAATTTGGAACATTGGCATTGTTAGGGTGAAGAGTGAACTGCCAGTTCTTTTAATAGGATTTGACAGGGCAGATGTTGCAAACAGTGGCTCAGACCAACATACATCCAGCATGTTTGTAAAGTAACAAGTACATTATGTAGCCAGACATATTTATTTTACCACGCAACCATGTGACAAAATATTTGGCTACTAATAGTTACACAGGGGTAGCTCAATACCCATATTACATTTTCCATGCTCACTTGATGAATTTATTGTAGGTGAGTCAACAATGCTCAGCTTGAGATATTTAAGGAAAAAAGTAAAATTACTTTTATTGAGAAATGGTAATTGAATCTGGCAGACTGATAGTTCATTCATGGCCACAACTGGAACAATGTGCTGTATAGTTTAGCAAATATTAAAAATCAATGTTCCTTCTGTTTCCAAGCAATTTGTTCAAGTGTGTTACATCTAATATGTAACTTTTACTGGAGAAATCCTGCCCAAACTGCCCAAAATGTGTTTTCAGTGAAATTAACCAAAGTGAGCCAAAGTGAAAGCCAAAATGCTTGAAAGGACAGGTTGGTTCAGTGCTGGACCTTGAACCAAAGTTAATCATACAGCTTCTATCTCCAGTCCCCAAAATTATGTTTATGCATTGTATGCATTTAAATGCATAGGTGACTTTCACTTTTGCATTTTTAAAACTGTATGATGGTAAATTGGATGTAACTTCAATATGATAGATTCAAATGGCATTCGTGTTATATAGAAATACTGTATAGTCATTGTATTGCCTTTTTATGGGGTTGATGTAGATGTAGTTGCAATCATTGTTGTTGGTAGAAATAGCAAGTTTGATTACAATAGGAGTGTGCATCATCAAGACTAAAGTAGGCCAAAGGGAAATCAGAGGGCATCAGAAACTGGATCTAAGAGTAAATTCAGGAAAGAGTGCAATGCTTCTTTACTTAACTCCTCCATTATATTATCTTCCTTTTTTACCTAATGTGGTCTTCTCAACCCAACCAGCACATGATCTCCAGATTCGTCATCGCTCTTATCCACACCAGACACTTAATGAGAAATCTCTTACTTTTTGTAGCATGCTCCTCGTCTGACCAAAATGAAGAAGGTATTCTAGTACTGTCAGTTCAGTTCTGGGGTTGCAAAGTTAAGCAAGCCAACCAATCCACAAAGTCAGATGGATGGTCATGTTAAGCAAGCCAACCAATCCACAAAGTCAGATGGATGGTCTGCATATATATGTATATATGTGTATATATATTTTTTATTTATATGTATACATATTTTTTAATTAAATATTTTAACTATATATACTTTTTAGATTCAACCGATTTAGGGAGATAGATTGATATATATTTATGCATAAATTTTATTGCACATACTTAAGGTTTATATTGTGATAATATTTCTAATATGATGCTCATTAACGTAATTTTGAATGTAATTTCTAATATTGTTTTATCTGTATACAAGATAGATATACTTTTTATATTCAATATTTTTTTAACCATAGTTATTTGGGTATATGTGTGTTTAAATATATGACATCACAAATCAGCACAGGTGAACGTCACGTTGCACAGCTGATGCATAATGTATGCGATCATGTGACTATGATTAAAAGGACTATAAATAATTGATTGATGGATCATGTAGCCAACCCTATGAGGAAGTCAATACGACGAAACATGTCAGGGGCGTGGCTACAGGACAAACGTGTATGCTGATGTGAGACGCTGCTCTTTCTTGAATTTATACTGAGGCCTGGCAGAGAGATCTAGGAGTGGGTGAGAAACCACGTTTGTGCGCACACTTCTGGTCCGCCGTGGCCACAGTATATTACCGGACCCTTTTGAATTTGTTTGCTGTGCTTTTAACTGAAGGCGTGATTTTATTGTGAAAAATGTGAGTTTGACCTTTGGAAATGCTGGTGTGATTTTATTAAACTGGTTGGATTGTATTACACTATATGGAGCATTTTTTCTTACATATGGAGTCAAACTGATATGCAACAAACAAAAGGAGTGGACGGTCACTATTAACCCCTGAAGTGGGTAAAAAGCACCATAGCCAAACACGAAAGTGGGAGGCACTGCGAGCTGGTGAGTGTGTTTTTCAGAGGGAGAGGTGGCACATAGCACGTGGTGTGGTGATTCACTCAAGTTTTTTTGAAGATTTCACTGAAGAGATAATTCGAAGATACGGTTTTGAACTGCGTTTCACTGTATTTTGCACAAGTTTGGACTATTTTTTATCAATAATATTTTTATCACTTTTCACTTGGTGATTTTACATACATATTTTTGCAATAATTTATGGACTATATGATATTTCACTTGTTTATACTTTGAAATTTGTATGAGGTTTATTACACAAGCGCTATTAGTTTTGCCTATTTATATTTATATGTTTGGGTTGAATTGCAGATTTTACATATGTGGTATTGCTGCAATTGTGAGAAGCGGGAAAAATTATTTTGGGTTGTTTTTTAGTGGTAGATTATTGTAATAGCAAGGAATAAACAGCTACATTTTAAAAGGGATAATTTTTTACTATTTTGTGCCAGCTTTCCTCTGATAAGCAAAAAATAAGGTGATATTCCATACCAGTTACATCAAATGAAAGCCCATTTTGTCCTGAAAAAAAACAAAAACAATAATTCACCTAGATACACATAGTAGTTGTGATGATATGTACAATTTTACTAACACATGTTAAAGTTTCAAAACTGTGTTCAGGCCTTAAGATCTGTTTTACCCTCCATCATAAGGGGGTTAAGCTATAAGTGTTACAGAACATTAAGATTCCCCCGGACGGTGGCAGCAACATTGTATTCTGCCATTGCATGATTTGTATGTGTAATACTATACTATTTATTTCCTGCCGTACCTTAAGCAACAGCAATCCTATCTAAGTAGGAGATACGGATCTCGTGAAGAAGTACATATACCAATTTGTCTGCAATTTTGTGGCTCGCCTCCTGGTATTTGCTGGAAAAGGAGAACCAATGAGTAAAGTAAAAGGCACATTCTCTCTGTTTAGGGGTCTGGGTCATATTCAGGTCTCGTTCCCTTTTCAGTAGAAAGGGGTAACGTACCCCAAAGATTATGTATCATGGAGTAAGAGATGGATAGTATAAGTTCCAATGGTGAGATATGTAGGCCGAGCTGATTGAATGGGGAAACCTGTCCCTGAGACACTCTGCTCAGCCAGATGGTGGTCAAGAAGTAGTGTATTTGCATAGCCAACCATGGATCTAGCAGAGGAGAGATCAAGCTCTTCTTATTGAGACCGCTAACCTCTCAATAAGAAGAGCTTGACCCTAAACTAGCAGGTGTCAGAAACCATGTATCAGACCGAGACAGAAGTACAGTTAAATCGCACTTGTTTAATGTAAAAGTAAATAGAACAAATGTAGTCAAAACATAGCCAAAGTTCGGTAACCGGAGCGGATAGTCAGACAAGCCAGAAAGTCAGGAAGCCAGAAATCAGCATAGTGGAACAGCAAGCAGGATCTGGAGCCAGAAGGAATGCCAAGCAAGTCTTTAACAGGAGCGCAGGAGAAAGTCTCTGTGATGTTGACCAAGGTAAGGGCAGAGATCATCTGGACAGCTTAAGTAAGCAGGACTGACGAGCAGGATATCATCAACAGGTGACTCACTGTGGAGAGATAGGAGCTGGCAATTAGCCGACAGCTGAGCGGCCAGCTCAGAGAAGGAAGCCCAGCCCTGACAGCAGGTCAGGAGAAAGACCTTAAATCTTACCTCAATCAACGCTAACTCACTCAACTAACTCTTGGGTGAGGGCAAGGCCTACTTGGGGAGAAAGTAACAAACCGATTCTGCACTGCCCAGTACTCCAGTGAGTGCTGGAGGGGCAGAGCAGAGGGCCAGTGACAGTCACTGCCTGACTTTGCAGTCCGAAGAGTGAGAGCCGAATGATCAGCTGTGTTTAATCACTCAGTTCTCGGTCTGGAACCAGAGGGAGACAAATGCAGCATCAGACCAAGCATCCACCTAGGTGAGTATAATTTTTTTTTTTTAAGGAAACTCATACTTCTCTTTTAAATTGTGAGTACTTTATGATTTGATCTGGTACCTTGAAAGTCCCTTAATATTTCTCTCCTATACATTGCTTACACTCGGTCCATTTAGGCCCGGTTCATACATGTGCGGTGCGAATTGAAGCTCAGGTTTCCCTGTGAAGAGAAAAATCAGTTGTTCAGCATTTCATGTCAGTTTTTGATCAGGATCAGGTCAGGATTACATCAGGATCAGGTCAGTATTTTATCCTGTTCACAATGGAATGCATCTGCGAATCAGATGCGTTCCCATAGAAGATAATGTGCTTGCAATTCGCACCGCAATGCCAAGAAAACGCACACGTTTTAAGGGAAATGCGGAGTGCGAATGCAATGCACATAAGTGAACCAGCCTCATTCAAATGAACATATTTTAAAATGTCATGCGAACTGGATGCGGTGTAAGCCGTATCCAATTCGCATAGGTGTGAATCGGGCCTTTATTGCAATCAGTACTTCTCCCAGTTAAGCAACCCATAGCCCTCTGTAAACAACAGACTCTTTACAATAAAGGAGAAGTTGAGAAATGTGAAAAAGTGCCTAACGTTTCCTTACTAGTAGGATAGAAGATTCCATAAAACTCATATACAATATTTTATATTTACATGACAAAAATGTTTTTTCACTTTTTTTGTCCTGACCCTAATTAATAAAGAAAAGAAAATATGTACAAAGTCTACTATACATTCCCTTTTATAAAATAAAAACATTAAAAAAAAGGTTTGTGTTTAAAATATCTCATTGAGGATTGCTGTGTTCTAATGTAGAACACCATAAAGCAGATTGATATGGTTCCAAACAAAATAAATATTGTCTTCACTCACAGGTATTACATCACAGAAATACCATAGCATGAGATATGAATGTGGATGGAATTTACTAGCATCGAGTGAATGATTTAAAAGGATGGCTAAACATGTTCCAGCATTTTGATTTGACTATTTCCTGTCTCAAGTCAAAGTGTAGTAAATCCACTGAAAAGCACATGAAAAAAAACAAAAAAAAAACAGATTCTCTACCAGAAAATAATACGATCCTTTGAATCAACATAAAAGCATGACAAAATATTATATAATAATCATTAAACTAAAGGAAGTTCTATATTCAGTCATTTAATATTTTTTAACCTAGGTCTAGTATGCTTATGAAAGCTTACAATAATGTTGCTCACTCCAACAAGAAAAAATAAAACCAACTATACTGTATATTTCGTCTCATCTGGGTGTTACAGATTGTGTACACTGTGGATACTATGACTCAGGGGCTCATATCAATTGATTTGAAAAGTTGCAGGCCTGGAGCATATTTAAACACACCCAAATACTGATGGTAAAAGGGTCTAAGCAGCCAGATGTGCTGAAATATTTATGATCCCCTACAGATTGTGGAACAAGTGTCATACGTAAACTAGATTGGCTTCATTTGTGTATGCTGTAATTCAGGGACAGCATACAGCTGAGATGGTTCCATTATGGATTTATGTTTCTTAAATTTTTCCCTGTAAATCTGCTTCAAAATGTTTAGTTTGTACTTTAAAGATTCACTCCTGTCAGACATAAATATTTGCCATTAAAAATTTAAGTTCAGCCAAAAAAGATTTTTTTTAGTTTTAGATGCAGTGAGGAAGGGTTAGAGCTTCTATCGGGTTTTTATTGCTGTCTGTTTCACAATTAGACAGATTTGCTCTTGTCACTGAATTGAAAAAGTCACAGAAGTAGAAACCCACATTTATCTTATTCCCAACACTAGCCAAAAATGTAAGAAAATAATCTGACTGAAGCAAGGCTTAAAATAGACTCATGGGGCAACCTAGTGTCTTCATTCATGAAAACAGTAATTCAAAGCACCAAGACACAGCAATGTAACAATTCTATCAATGGGAATACTTCAGGTTCAGTTCACAAAGCAAACTACCAGTATAAGTGTAGCGGATTGCCAATTTAGTCCTCGTGCTCAGATGAAGGCACAGGTCCCGTTCACTCCATTTCTCACCACCCTTTGGGCTCTTGGACTAGTCCAGGGTGTATACATTACTCAGTTTCCCTCTCTCAGCAGTTCAGAGAGGCCACATCTGATAGGGCAGAGGTAGCTTGGCAAGTGTTCTGCAGCCAGGTGAGAGGCCCTTCACTGTTAGAACCAGCATGTGGGCAGCCAGGCGGGAACCTGATTGCATGCAGCTCCTCCAACAGACCCAGATACTGAGTCTTATATAAACTATGCTATACAGCCACATTAGCCTGGTTGAGTCACAGAGTCGTTGCTGTGAAGAGTCATGTCTGTGCAGCCTTCATAATCAGAGTCTGTAGTGTATGCATTTTCCCATGGTGCCATCATCAACCAGTCTTTTATTATTCTGCAGTGTATGCATGTTTTTGGCATCCTAAACCCATTTCCCTTTCTTGCTTCTAGCTTTGCACCTGTTTATCAAACTGCAAGCTTAGCTTATGCTAGACATGTGCAGTTCATTTCATTCCCAATCGAAATTCAGACAATTTTTTTGTTTCTTTGTAAATTTGGATGTATCCAAATTTCCAAATTACAATAGTAACGAACTTAAATTAATATGAAATAAGGAAAGCAAATTCGAAGATGGCATTCTAATTCAAATTGAATTTGAATCGGGTTCACAAAAAACAATTCAAAATTGAATCTGGAAACAAGAATAGACTAGAATTGAATAGAAAATAAAGGAATAGAATATTAGAGATCACAATAGAAGAGAATGGAATAGAACAGAATAGAAAATAAAAAAAAATAAAAGGAATAGAGTAAAACAGAACTGAATAGAAAAAATAAAAGAATAGAATAGAGTAAAACAGAACAGAATATAATAGAAGGGAATAGAATAGAACAGAATAGAATAGAACAGAATAGAAAACAATAGAGTAAAATGGAATATAATAGAAAATAAAAGAATATAATAAAACAGAAAAAAACAATAGAATAGAATAAAATAGAAAGAATATATATTTTTTTCTCTTTTCTTGTTTTGTAATGTCTTGTGTGATGTGTCTTGAATAATACGTTTGTATTTTTTAAACTGAAAACTCTGTTAAATAAAATCTGATTTAAAAAACAAAACAAAAAAAGAAAGAATATAACCATATTCTGAAATTCGAATTTCCAATAGAATAAATTTGAATTAGAATAGAATAGATTAGAATAGAAAATAATACAGTATAAAAGAATAGAAGAGAAAAAACAAATAGAATAAAATAAAATAGAAAGAATATAACTATCTTCCAAAATTTGAATTTCGAATAGAATGAATTTGAATAGAATAGATTAGAATAGTATAGAAAAGAAAAAAAATTGAATAGACTAGAATAGAAAGACAATAAAATATATTTCAATAGTTTCAAATTTGATAGAATCGAAAAAATAAAAGGAATATAACCATCTTCTGAAATTCTAATTTTGAATAGAATAAATTCTATTCATTCTATAAGTTCTTTGTTTTGAAATAGCTTTGAACAATGTAACTGATAAGAAAGAAGCACAGGCAGAGTGCACATCTGACATTATGTGCTGAAGTTTTCTTGAAGGATTAACATGTATTTTCTCATGTATCAAACATATATGTGTTTTTATCTGAAGGATCATGATTACTAGTTTAACAAAGTAAATGTTCAATGTTAAAAATATACAAATGTACCAATATGGGACTTTTTAGGTACCAAACAAACAAATAATTAGAATAAAAAAGTATTTAATTTTCAAAACTGCTTAAAATCATTTAAGAGCATGTAAAAATGAATGCGGTCTTTATATACTGATGGTAGGTATATGCAGTTCAGTTCCATTAATTACTGTTATCCAGAATACTGCAGGCGTTTAAGTGCATCTCTCAGAGTAACTTTATTGTCTTATTGATTGTTTGTATAAGTAGACTTGTTAAAGCAAGCCATAGATGGTTCGAATCATGTGTGGGCAGGCTGAATATACCCAATGTATTACATTTATTGTATGACAATGTTGTTATTTTTAAATTTGTGTGTTGGGTGGTGCAAGGCCGGACTGGCCTACCGGGATATCAGGAAATTTCCCGGTAGGCTGGCTGCCCTGTCAGCTAGGACCTGTAAACAAGGGAGGCGGGCTGGCTGAGGAAATTATCTCTGGCAGTGGAGTACAAGGGAGGACCTGCTCCTCCTCCCTTCAATCCACAGCCAATCAGCAGGCAGTGTAGCCCTCCCCCTTTCCAGCCCGCTCACATTTGACTGTAAGTGCTGGAGCAGTGCTGAATGGGGGCACCAGGAGGGAGATACAAGAAGGTATGACTACAACAATACAAGTTCTGCAGGACACACAACTCTGGCTGAATGGAAACAACAGGATCGTCTTGAGCACAGTTACATGTTGCTGGCCAGCTGCAGTGTCTTTCAGAAAGTTACAGATCAGCCCCCCCCCCTCCCCCCATCTTGTCTCGCTGGTTACTTTTTTTGTTTTAATCTGCCTAACCTGACCGGCACATTGCCTGATCACCCTGATAGGATCTCTGGAAGATGCTGAAGCAGCATACTATGAGACCAGGGACACACATGGCTGTTAACCATTTCAGCTTATAAACAGCTATTTAGCCAGAGCTCTGTATGTGCTGCACAGTTTGTTTGATGTTTTTATTTTTTTTTTTGGAGGATTTACTGCTGGATCAGGCTAAAAGCTTCACAGATGCATTAACTGGTTACTGTCCTCCACTAATTTTAATCAGTTAACTGTTTGTAAAAAAAAATTATATTTTGGAAATTGGATGTGATGTGGTCTTCTGTCACTTGCTTGTACTTTCAAAGGAAAATTACTGACTTGATCTTGCAGAGCTGGTTTAAATAGAGTGGAGCAGCTCTGTGACACTATATACCTGTACACTGAGTTCAGCCATAAATGCAGTCTCTGACCATGTCCTGAATCAGTCATGTCTGCAATCCCTAACCGTCCCCTGTACTATGTCTGCAGTCTCTGACCATCTCCTGTAGTCACATTCCACATTGGCAATGGCCAAGGCACATTCCACATTGGCAATAACCAAGGCACATTCCACATTGGCAATGAACAAGGCACATTCCACATTGGAATCCCCCCTCCGCCAAAGGCAATCATTCATTGGGTGCAACATACAGTACATATAGGTGTAAATATACACAGTGTGTATGTGTGTGTGTGTGTGTGTGTGTGTGTGTGTGTGTATATATATATATATATATTTTTTTTTTGGTAAAAGTTTGACACCATTCCACGAGCGAGTGCAATTTTGAAGAGTGACATGTTGGATATCAATTTACTCGGCGTAACATTATCTTTCACAATATATAAAAAAATTAGACTAACTTTACTGTTGTCTTATTTTTTTATTCAAAAACGTGAATTTTTTCCAAAAAAAGTGCGCTTGTAAGACCGCTGCGCAAATACGGTGTGAAAAAAGTATTACAACGACTGCCATTTTATTCTCTAGGGTGTTAATAAAAAAAATATATAATGTTTGGGGGTTCTAAGTAATTTTCTAGCAAAAAAAAAAAACCTGTTTTAAACTTGTAAACACCTAAAATCCAAAACGAGGCTGGTCTTAACCACTTTCCGACCGGCGCACGACGATGTACGTCCCTTTTTTGAAGAGGGATATCTCGGTAACGGCAGCAGCTGCTGCCACAACCGAGGTATCCATCTCTTCAGGCGCCGGTCGGCTGTCCGATAATGGTGGTCATCGCGGCGGATTCGCCGCAAGATCACCGTTATCGGCGGCGGGAGAGGTGCCCCCCCCCTCCCGCCGCTCTCCCGCGCCTTCCGCCGCTTACCGGAACCGTCGGCAGCGGCGGAGGCGATCGGGTCCGTTCCCCTCCTGTGTCTAGAGATGAGTGACGCTAAGATGGCCGCCACTCATCTCTATACCATAGGAGGGCGGAAGCGACGTCAAAAACGTCACTTCCGCCCATACCTCTTAAAGAGGAATTTTCAAATGTCATTTTTTTAAATGACATTTTTTTTTTTTTTTTCATTGAAGTCCAAATATGAGCTCTGAGGACTTTTTGACCCCAGATCTCATATTTAAGAGGACCTGTCATGCTTTTTTCTATTACAAGGAATGTTTACATTCCTTGTAATAGGAATAAAAGTGAGCCAATTAATTTTTTTTAAAAAAATAAATAAATAAAAAAATAAATAAAATCAAGAAAAAGAAATAAGAAAAAACAAAAATTTTTTTTTTTAAAGCGCCCCGTCCCGACGAGCTCGTACGCAGAAGCGAACGCATACGTGAGTAGCGCCCGCATATGAAAACGGTGGTCAAACCACACATGTGAGGTATCGCCGCGATCGGTAGAGCGAGAGCAATAATTATAGCTGTAGACCTCCTCTGTAACGCAAAATATGCAACCTGTAGAATTTTTTAAACGTCGCCTACTGAGATTGTTGAGGGTAAAAGTTTGATGCCATTCCACGAGCGGGCGCAATTTACTCGGCGTAACATTATCTTTCACAATATATAAAAAAATTGGACTAACTTTACTGTTGTCTTATTTTTTTATTCAAAAAAGTGACTTTTTTCCAAAGCGCTAAATGTCTGCAGGTTACGGGAGCAAATTGCTTGCCTTGGGTGCTGACAACCCACGCTTTGCCACTGGGGCTGCTATGAAATTATTTCCAGGGCTGGTTTTCTGCCCAGTCCGGCCCTGGGGTGGTGGTTACAATAATTAGCTAACCTATTTTTGAATATTTGGATGTCCTTAATAAAGTAATTTTCTTAGTCAAACTAATAGGATTGCCTGTAGTACCTGCTTTCCTCCTGGGAACCTTCCCCAAAAAAAATTTATATGCTTTTTCTGGTACAGCACATGAGTGTTCTAGTGGACTATTTGGGAGGGACTGCCTGTTGACGATCCCTCCCCTTTTTGTGGTAGTCTCTGAATATACCCAAGTTGATCAATCAATCAACTTGGACTTGGGTACAACCAGCCTGTCAGATTTTACATGTGATTATCGCTAGTGCTAGCAATAATCACTGTGTACTCCTAGAGGGACAGCTTCACCCCGCCCCCACTGAGAGAACACAATAGCTTCCGTGGGTGGGATTCCCCTGTCAACACAACCCATGGTTGCAGGAAAGAAATATACTCTGTCTATGGTCAAACTAATCCTCTCTTCTTTTAGGCTATACCTAATAAGTTCTTTGAAATACCTCAAAGTGCTTCGGTAAGTGCTGGGTGAGTGAGGTTGTCATCTTCAGGTGTACAGAGAAATAACAATACAATTCAGCAGCCCCTCTAGGGGGAAGCGCTATATTAGTATTCAGCACATCCCTCATATCGAAGCTTTTACACTAGGACCCTCAAAGCACCTCATGGCTCAGCTTATTGATATTATACTATATACCACATATACCACCACACAAAATGAATTCCAATGATAGAGTGCTTATTCTTGCAGTGGTATGAAGTTAACCACTTGCCGACCACCTGCCGCAGTTGTACTGTGGCAGAATGGCACGGCTGGGCGAAACGACATTACCTTACGTCGCTTCACCTTTTGGCCACTAGGGGCACCCGGAGCTAGTGCCTGGAGGGCGCAATGATGGCCAGGCTTCCGTGATCGCTTGTGACTAGGGATGAGCCGAACACCCCCGGGTTCGGTTCGCACCAGAACCTTCGAACGGACCGAAAGTTGGTGCAAATTTTCGAACCCTATTCGTTATAATGGACGCAAACATTCAAAATCAAAATTGCTAATTACAATGGCCAATATGCATGTTAATGTCATAAAACAGGTTTGGGGACCCGGGTCCTGCCCCAGGGGACATATATCAATGCAAAAAGAACTTTTAAAAACTAACGTTTTTTCGGGAGCAGTCATTTTAATGATGCATAAAGTGAAAAAAAAAAAGTGAAATTTTCCTTTAAATATGGTACCTGGGGGGTGTCTAAAGTATGCCTGTGAAGTGGCATGTGTTTCCCGTGTTTAGAACTGTCCTTGCACAAAATGACATTTGTAAAGGAAAAAAAGAAGCCATTTAAAACCACTTGCGGCTTTAATGTCATGTCTTGTCCTGGCCGCCATATGGCTGAAAAACCTTGAGAAAAATGGCATGGCTACCCCATCAAACCCCCCCCCCAGCCCCTTTGGGTCTTTTGTATTTTCTAGTTTTTGAATAAAGTCAAAAATAAAAAATAACATTTTTTTAGTAAAAAAAAATGCCACTAAGCGTATATTTATTGCTTTGCGCACAAGTTATAGCGTCTACAAACTAGAGTACATGTTCTGGAATTTACACCGCTTTTAATTTATGACTGCCTATCTCCTTGAGGTGCTAAAATGGCAGAGAAGTACCACACCCCCCCAAATGACCCCATTTTGGAAAGTAGCCCCCAAGCTATTTGCTGAGAGGCATGTTGAGCCCATTGAATATTTTTTTTTTTAGTCCCAAGTGATTGAATAAAGACAAAAATAAAAAATAATTTTTTTTTTCTTCAAAAAGTTGTCACTAAATTATATATTGCTCACACATGCCATAGTTATATGTGGATTTGCACCCCAAAAATCATTTTGCTGCTTCTCCTGAGTATGGGGATACCACATGTGTGGGACTTTTTGGGAGCCTAGAAGGCCATAAAATGCCAAAAATAGCACAAAACCCCCCAAATGACCCCATTTTGGAAAGTAGACACCCCAAGCTATTTGTTGAGAGGCATGGTGAGTATTTTACAGCTCTCATTTGTTTTTGAAAATGAAGAAAGTAAAGAAAAAAAATTTTTTTTTTTTTTTTTTCAATTTTCAAAACTTTGTGACAAAAAAGCGACATCTGCAAAATACTCACAATACCTCTCAGCAAATAGCTTGGGGTGTCTACTTTCCAAAATGGGGTCATTTTGGGGGGTTTTATGCCATCTGGGCATTCCATGGCCTCCGAAACTGTGATTGGCAGTGAGAAGTGAAATAAAAAAAATTACTCCCTTAGAAAGCCTGAAGGCGGTGCTTGGTTTTTGGGGTTCCGTATGCAGCTAGGCTCCCAAAAAGTCCCACACATGTGGTATCCCCGTACTCAGGAGAAGCAACAGAATGTATTTTGGGGTGTATTTCCACATATGCCCATGACATGTTTGAGCAATATATCATTTAGTGACAACTTTTGTAAAAAAAATATATATATTTTTTTTTTCATTATTCAATCTCTTGGGACAAAAAAAAAAAATATTTAATGGGCTCAACATTGCTCTCAGCAAATAGCTTGGGGTGTCTACTTTCCAAAATGGGGTCATTTGGGGGGGGTTTGAACTGTCCTGGCATTTTATGCACAACATTTAGAAGCCTATGTCACACGTCACCCACTCTTCTAACCACTTGAAGACAAAGCCCTTTCTGACACTTTTTGTTTACATGAAAAACATATTTTTTTTTTGCAAGAAAATTACGTTGAACCCCCAAACACTATATATATTGTTAAAGCAAAGGCCTACAGATTAAAATGGTGGGTGTTGCATTTTTTTTTTCCACACAGTATTTGCGCAGCGATTTTTCAAACGCATTTTTTGTGGAAAAAAACACTTTTTTTTATTTTAATGCACTAAAACACACTATATTGCTCAAATTTTTGATGAAATAAAAAATATGATCTTAGGCCGAGTACATGGATACCAAACACGACATGCTTTAAAATTGCGCACAAACACGCAGTGGCGACAAACTACATACATTTTTAAAAGCCTTTAAAAGCCTTTACATGATACCACATTAGATTCACGGAGGAGGTCTACTGCTAAAATTACTGCCCTCGATCTGACCTTCGCGGTGATACCTCACATGCATGCTGCAATTGCTGTTTACATATGACGCCAGACCAACGCTTGTGTACGCCTTTGCGCAAGAGAAGGGGGGGCAGGGGTGCTTTTTTTTTTTTTTTTTAGTTTTTTTTTTATTTATTTAGCTTTTTTATTCTATTTTTAAACTGTTCCTTCCATTTTTTTTCTTTGTTATGATTTTTATTGTTATCTCAGGGAATGTAAATATCCCCTATGATAGCAATAGGCAGTGACAGGTACTCTTTTTTTGAAAAAATTGGGGTCTATTAGACCCTAGATCTTTCCTCTGCCCTCAAAGCATCTGACCACACCAAGATTGGTGTGATAAAATGCTTTCCCAATTTCCCAATGGCGCGGTTTATATCCGGGAGGGGGGACATTCCCTCCCACTGCTTGTAAAAGCAGTCTAGAGGCTAATTACCCGCTAGAATTGCTTTTACATGAAAGCCGATCACTGGCTGAAAAGAATGATACCAAGATGATACCTAAACCTGCAGGCATCATTCTGGTATAACCATTCAAAGTCCAGCAACATACTGGACATATATTGTAATCTTTTTTTTTTTCATGCAGCCTCTTGGCTGAACGAAAAAAAGAGATTGATTGGTGGGTATGCCCACCATTAGAATACCTCCCTTCATCCACCCACTTCTAATGATGGGCATACATGCACCATTTATATATGCCGATGCATGGGGGCATCCTCCCGCAAAAGTTATGCCGTGTACACACGGTCGGAATTTCGACCGTATGTACGTGGCATTAGGAGCCAATCGCTCCTCCGCCCCCCCTGCTGCCCCATGCTTCGGCACATATGCTCTTTTTTTTTTTAACTGTGGTGGTGAAATCACCTCCTACAGCGTTGGAGTCGCGGCTTTATGTATCGTGGGAGCAAACGCTGTTGCTGTCAAGATAAATAAATCCGCGCTGCAACTGAATGGCGCACCTGAAAACAAAAAAATGCTTAACACTAAAACACAGTAAACAAAATTACATACCTGAAAAGCAAGCATGATAAAACATGATAAAACATAATAAAACATTGCAGAATAGAATGGAGTAAAAAAAGAGCAACAATAGAGAGAGAGAGAGAACAATAAAACGACAACTATTTTTGTTTTTTTTATTTTTTTGAGATTCACAGGTAAAAAAGCTCCTGACTGTTAGCGACTGAATCAAAACGCTACCACAAAAAAAATGTTAGCGATCGCAGGGATCAGGCCTGACTCTGCGAACACTGCAGTTATGTGTGCTTAGTGTTTTGTAAGTGACAGTGATCGATCGATACTGCACTTGGGTGGGCTGGGCTGGGCGGAGGGGGAAAACGCAGGTGCTAGCAGGTATCTGGGCTGATCCCGCTAACAATGCGTTTTTTTGGAACCCTAAACTGCTGGGACGCTAGTATAGATCTGATCAGATCAGATATTGATCTGTTCAGATACTATACCACTAAGGGAGGTGTATGCTTTGCGCGTGGGTGTTTGCGGTACTGGCACTAACCGGGGCGACGCAGACCTTATTTGACCCTAAAACCTAATTGATATCACCCGCCGGGCGATCAGGGGGTTAAACCGTTATTGGGTAATAAATGGCGGGTGCCCTGACAGTATAAAAAACAAGCTAACTAACCAGCGTCACCCGTAACAGTAATACAAAAAAAAACTGGTTACCTAGCGACACTAATGCAGGGATCAGAAAAACGATCGCTTAGACACTGGCAAAAGGGGGTGAAAGGGTTAACTAGGGGCAATCAGGGGGTTAAACCTTTATTAGGTAAATATATGGGGGTACCTGACGCTATATAAAAACCTGACGGGGAACCTAAATAACGAAATAACTAACTGGCTAACCAGCGTCACCAGTGACATTTTATACGGTGATCACTGGTGAAAGGGTTAACTCTAGGGGCAATCAGGGGGTTAAAACCTTTATTTAGGTTGTAATATGGGGGTACCTGACCTATAAACATGGCGGTTAACCTTAAAAAAAAAAACTGGTTACCTAGCGACACTAATGCAGCGATCAGAAAAACGATCGCTTAGTGACACTGGCAAAAGGGGGTGAAAGGGTTAACTAGGGGCAATCAGGGGGTTAAACCTTTATTAGGTAATATATGGGGGTACCTGACGCTATATAAAAACCTGACGGGGAACCTAAATAACGAAATAACTAACTGGCTAACCAGCGTCACCAGTGACAGTTATACGGTGATTACTGGTGAAAGGGTTAACTCTAGGGGCAATCAGGGGTTAAAACCTTTATTTAGGTTGTCTTATGGGGGTACCTGACCTATAAAACTATTTATGAACCTATATAAAACATGGCGGTTAAAATAAAAAAAAAATGGTTACCTAGCGACACAATGCAGCGATCAGAAAAACGATCGCTTAGTGACACTGGCAAAAGGGGGTGAAGGGGTTAACTAGGGGCAATCAGGGGGTTAAACCTTTATTAGGGGGGGGTAGGGGGCTACCTAGGACCTAAAACTAACTGCCCTGACAGTTATTACAGTCACACTGACACTAAATGCAGTGATCAGTAAATAAATGATCACTGCAATTAGTGACACTGTGACTGGGGGGGGGAGGGGGTGACTGGGGGGTGAGGGGGTGACAGGGGGGTTTTTGTGTGCCTAACTGTACTGGTGTCAGTGTAGTGTTGTGCACTACCTTAACATGTTCGCCGCTCGGCGTCTCACATAGACCGGCGCACCGAGCGTGACATCACTTCCGCCTTCCTGTCTATACAATAGACAGGAAGGGGAAGTTTCTCCTTGGCCAGGAGCGATCGCGAGGGGGTGGCCAGAAACCACTGGCCGTCCCCTCGTCCCGGATCGCTCCTGAAGCGATGCCGACCGTCCCCGCCGGCGGAGGGGGGTCCGATCGGACCCCCCAACCGCCTAAAGAATGGCACGTACAGGTACGTGGTTCTGCCTGTACGTGCCATTCTGCCGACGGTCGGCAAGTGGTTAATTGAAACAAGGATTGGTGATAAAGCATCAGTAGAGAGGAGATACCTTTTTCCCAAATTAAATCTAACAGGATAGAATTTCCCTTCCTGGGGGTAGATTTCCTCTCACTTCCTGTTTTCCCTTTCCGTTTGCAAGTAGGAGTCGTTTGTAAGTTGGATGTTTGAAAGTAGGGGCCTGCCGTATATACTCTGCAGAAATTTGCCCTATTAGATGTTGGTGTAGCCACAAGACTGGTGGGCACAGGAATGGGCCCTGCTGTGAGTTAATAGATCAAGATTTGTACTTGCATGCACCTGTTGAACCGGGCAGAAAAATTGGGCCTTTGGTGGTGGTGGTGGTGGTGGTGGACGGTGTTGCCACAAGACTGTAAGCCCTCACAGTTACTCTTGGTGGGTGCAGGAATGGGCCCTGCTGTGAGTTATTAGATCAAGATTTGTAATTGCATGCACCTGTTGAACAGGGCAGAAAAATTGGGCCTTTGGTGGTGGTGGTGGTGGACGGTGTTGCAACAAGACTGTAAGCCCTCACAGTTACTCTTGGTGGGTGCAGGAATGGGCCCTGCTGTGAGTTATTAGATCAAGATTTGTAATTGCATGCACCTGTTGAACAGGGCAGAAAAATTGGGCCTTTGGTGGTGGTGGTGGACGGTGTTGCCACAAGACTGTAGGCCCTCATAGTTACTCTTGGTGGGCGCAGGAATGGGCCCTGCTGTGAACTATTAGATCAAGATTTGTAATTACACCCCCCTGTTAAACAGGGGCTGAAAAATTGTGCCTTAGGCATTGGTGCTGGTGCCACAACACTGCAACCCCTCACAGATACTGTACTCTTAGCACAGCAATGAGACCTGTTGCAAAGCATTGCCTAAAAATTGTAATTACACGCCCCAACAGGGGCTGAAAAATTGTGCCTTAGGCACTGGTGCTGGTGCCACAACACTGCAACCCCTCACAGATACTGTACTTGGAGCACAACAGTCACACCTGTTGCGAAGCATCTTTTAAAAAAAAATTGTAATTACACGCCCCTGTTATACAGGGGCTGAAAAATTGTGCCTTAGGCATTGGTGCTGGTGCCACAACACTGCAACCCCTCACAGATACTGTACTCTGAGCACAGCAATGAGACCTGTTGCAAAGCATTGCCTAAAAATTGTAATTACACGCCCCAACAGGGGCTGAAAAATTGTGCCTTAGGCACTGGTGTGGTGGCATGGATCACTGAGGAGGAGGAAGAGGATAGTCAGTGAACATAACAGGACAGTCACTCAGCATCAGCATAGGCAGTCTTGAAGGGATGTGACATTATAAATTATTCAGTTATATCCGCTTCAGGTGCCTGGTAGCTGGTGGTGATCCAAGACTGATTCATTTTTATGAAGGTCAGTCGATCAACCGAGTCGGTGGACAGGCGCACCCTATGATCGGTGACAAATCCTCCAGCAGCACTGAATGTGCGTTCGGAAAGAACGCTGGATGCAGGACAGGCCAGTAGCTCAATTGCATACTGTGCAAGCTCTGGCCAGTGATCCATCCTCAGGACCCAGTAAGCCAGAGGATTTTCGGTGGGAAAGGTGTCCAAGTCTGACCTTGCCCCTAGGTATTCCTGCACCATGTATATAAGACGCTGGCGATGGTTGCTGGAACCGATCATACCTTGGGGCTGCGGACTAAAAAATTGTCTGAACGCATCGAAGCCTCAGCAACTCGTCGTCCAGGACCAGGAGTTTGTAACCTTCCAGTTTCTGGGAACGCGTTGCACAGACCTTTCTGCAAGGCCTCCCTGAGATGTCTCATCCTCTGCTCCCTCTGCGACGGCAAGATAAGGTCTGCAACCTTACCCTTGTACTGCGGATCAAGGAGAGTGGCCAGCCAGTAATGGTCCCTCTCCTTGATCCGAAGAACACGAGGATCCTTCCGCAGGCTTTGCAGGATCAGGGAGGCCATGCAGCTTAGGTTAGCTGAGGCATTCAGTCCGGAGTCTTCTGGGTCACTGAGGATGACATGATCGCCAGCCACCTCCTCCCAGCCACGTACAAGTCCACTGGTTTGTTGGGACTGTACATCATCCCTAAAAGACTGCTGCTGCTGATGCTGAGTGCCAGGCTCCACCTCCATGCTCACACAATCCTCCTCCTCCTCCTCCTCCTCATCCTCATCCTCTTCCTGTGTGATGGGTGGGACAGAAGGAACACTGTCTGGATAAAGGGGGCCTTGAGAGGCAAGGAAGTCCTCCTCTTCCTGCCTCTGTTCTGCCTCAAGTGCCCTGTCCATTATCCCACGCAGCGTATGCTCCAACAGGTGGACAAGAGGTACAGTGTCACTGATGCATGCACTGTCACTGCTCACCATCCTCGTGGCCTCCTCAAATGGTGAGAGGACAGTGCATGCATCCCTGATCATGCTCCACTGGCGTGGGGAAAAAAAGCCAAGCTCCCCTGACCCTGTCCTGGTGCCGTAGTCGCAAAGGTACTCATTGATGGCCCTCTGCTGCGTGTGCAGTCGCTGCAGCATGGCCAACGTTGAGTTCCACCTGGTGGGCATGTCACATATTAGGCGGTTCTTGGGCAGGTTCAGCTCCTTTTGCAGCTCAGTCAGCCGAGCACTGGCATTATAAGATCGGCGGAAATGCACACAGACTTTCCTGGCCTGCCTCAGGACATCCTGTAAGCCTGGGAACCTGCCCAAGAACCGCTGCACCACCAGGTTGAGGACGTGAGCCATACAGGGCACATGGGTGAGCTGCCCCTGTCGCAGGGCGGAGAGGAGGTTGGTGCCATTGTCAGAAACGACCATTCCTGGCTTAAGCTGGCGTGGCGTCAACCACCTCTCGGCCTGCCCCTGCAGAGCTGCCAGAACCTCTGGCCCAGTGTGGCTCCTGTCCCCCAAACACACCAGCGCAAGCACGGCATGGCTCGCGTAGCCCCTTGTACGCCTACGGAGCACCGCTGGTTCCGAGGACAGAGCACTGGAGGAAGAAGAAGAGGAGGGGGTGGAGGAGAGAGGTGTGTCACAACCAGTAGTAGCATTTTGGAGGCGTGGTGGCGGAACAACCTCCAACACTACTGCACCTTGTCCTGCATCCCTCCCAGCTGCCAATAGAGTGACCCAATGGGCCGTGAAAGAAAAGATAACGTCCCTGTCCATGCCTGCTGGACCATGAGTCAGCGGTAATATGCACCTTACCGCTGACCGCCCTGTCCAGCGAGGCATGGACATTGCCTTCCACATGCCGGTAGAGAGACGGAATCGCCTTCCGTGAGAAAAAGTGGCGTTTGGGAACCTGCCACTGAGGAACCGCACATTGAACAAACTCACGGAAGGGGGCCGAGTCTACCAACTGAAAAGGCAGCAGTTGAAGTGCTAGCAATTTAGCTAAGCTAGCATTCAACCGCTGGGCATGTGGATGGCTGGGAGTATACTTCTTTCGACGGTCCAGCAGCTGGGGCAGGGAAATTTGCCTGCTACAATCGGACGTCGGTGTACTGCAAGTACTTGGTTGTGACACACCTAATTCTACACCTTCAGTCCTCTCAGAGCAGCTTTCAGAGAGGACTGAAGATATAGTGGGGATGGAGATCCCAGCTGATGAGGAGCAAGGAGAGGTCCGCTTTGTTCTTTGGTGTGGGTCTTTTATGTGTGCTTGCCAACGAGCTGCATGGCAGGTCGACATATGTCTGCTCATGCTTGTGGTGCCCAAGCGGATGATGTTTTGGCCACGCGAGATACGCTTGAGACAAATATTGCAAATAGCAGTGGTGCGATCTAATGCACTCGTCTCAAAAAAGGCCCACACCAAAGAACTTTTGTGATAACGTGCAGAGGCAGCGCCCTGCACAGGCGGAGCTCTGCGGTGTGGTACAGTTGCTGTGCTGGCCTCTTGCTGGCCTCCAGGGGGCATCCTGCCTCGTTGGACATGTGACGCCGCATCCCCCTCCTCCTCCTCCTCCTCCTCCTCCTCCTCTCTCCCTTCAGGCACCCACGTGGAGTCAGTGACCTCATCATCCCCTCCCTCTTCACCACTAGAGCAAACCTGGCAGTAAGCTGCAGCTGGTGGAACAGTACTGCCAGATTGCTGTCCTTCAGCATCCCCTCTCTCTGCGCGCACACTACTGCCTTCCTCAAGCTGGGTATCATCATCTGAGCCTTCGAATCGTTGGGCATCCTCCTGGAGCATGTACCCAACACTGTGCTCAAACAGTTCGTGGGACTCCTCAGGAGGACATGGTGGGTCTAGGGAAGGGGTGGCTGATGATGCCATTGAGTACGCGTTGGCAGCTGCTCTGCCAGTACCCTGAGCCTGGGTGAGAGAGGATGAGGAGGATGAGGAGGGCTTGGTCATCCATTCTACCAAGCCTTCGGCATGATGCGGCTCCACATGTCCAGCTGCCGAAAACAAAGACAAGCGTGTCCCATGGCCACGTGCTGATGACGATGCACGACCACGTCCACGGCCAGCACTGTTGTCTCTAGAAACAGAGCCTGCCTGCCCTGTGTTCTTGCCTCGGCACCCTCTGCCTCTCCTTGGCGGTCTTCCAGCCATTGTAGTCGGTAGTGTATATAGTATAAAAAATAGAGCTCCTATGTGTGCTCACAACACACTGTAGGTCCTATGGGTGCTGACACTAACACACTATAGGTACTATGTGTGCTGCTGACAAGAAAATATAGGAGCTCTGTGTGCTGCCACTAACACACTAGAAGTCCTATGGGTGCTGCTGACACAATAGGTAGTATATGTGTGCTGCTGTCAAGAAAATATAGGAGCTCTGTGTGCTGCCACTAACACACTAGAAGTCCTATGGGTGCTGCTGACACAATAGGTAAAATATGTGTGCTGCTGTCAAGAAAATATAGGAGCTCTGTGTGCTGCCACTAACAAACTAGAAGTCCTATGGGTGCTGCTGAGAAGAAAATATAGGAGCTCTGTGTGCTGCCACTAACACACTAGAAGTCATATGGGTGCTGCTGACACAATAGGTAGTATATGTGTGCTGCTGTCAAGAAAATATAGGAGCTCTGTGTGCTGCCACTAACACACTAGAAGTCCTATGGGTGCTGCTGACACAATAGGTAAAATATGTGTGCTGCTGTCAAGAAAATATAGGAGCTCTGTGTGCTGCCACTAACACACTAGAAGTCCTATGGGTGCTGCTGACACAATAGGTAAAAGATGTGTGCTGCTGTCAAGAAAATATAGGAGCTCTGTGTGCTGCCACTAACACACTAGAAGTCCTATGGGTGCTGCTGAGAAGAAAATATAGGAGCTCTGTGTGCTGCCACTAACACACTAGAAGTCCTATGGGTGCTGCTGACACAATAGGTAGTATATGTGTGCTGCTGTCAAGAAAATATAGGAGCTCTGTGTGCTGCCACTAACACACTAGAAGTCCTATGGGTGCTGCTGAGAAGAAAATATAGGAGCTCTGCGTGCTGCCACTAACACACTAGAAGTCCTATGGGTGCTGCTGAGAAGAAAATATAGGAGCTCTGTGTGCTGCCACTAACACACTAGAAGTCCTATGGGTGCTGCTGACACAATAGGTAGTATATGTGTGCTGCTGTCAAGAAAATATAGGAGCTCTGTGTGCTGCCACTAACACACTAGAAGTCCTATGGGTGCTGCTGACACAATAGGTAAAATATGTGTGCTGCTGTCAAGAAAATATAGGAGCTCTGTGTGCTGCCCCTAACACACTAGAAGTCCTATGGGTGCTGCTGAGAAGAAAATACAGGAGCTCTGTGTGCTGCCACTAACACACTAGAAGTCCTATGGGTGCTGCTGAGAAGAAAATATAGGAGCTCTGTGTGATGCCACTAACACACTAGAAGTCCTATGGGTGCTGCTGAGAAGAAAATATAGGAGCTCTGTGTGATGCCACTAACACACTAGAAGTCCTATGGGTGCTGCTGAGAAGAAAATATAGGAGCTCTGTGTGATGCCACTAACACACTAGAAGTCCTATGGGTGCTGCTGAGAAGAAAATATAGGAGCTCTGTTTGCTGCCACTAACACACTAGAAGTCCTATGGGTGCTGCTGAGAAGAAAATATATGAGCTCTGTGTGATGCCACTAACACACTAGAAGTCCTATGGGTGCTGCTGAGAAGAAAAAATATAGGAGCTCTGTGTGATGCCACTAACACACTAGAAGTCCTATGGGTGCTGCTGAGAAGAAAATATAGGAGCTCTGTGTGATGCCACTAACACACTAGAAGTCCTATGGGTGCTGCTGAGAAGAAAATATAGGAGCTCTGTGTGATGCCACTAACACACTAGAAGTCCTATGGGTGCTGCTGAGAAGAAAATATAGGAGCTCTGTTTGCTGTCACTAACACACTAGAAGTCCTATGGGTGCTGCTGAGAAGAAAATATAGGAGCTCTGTGTGATGCCACTAACACACTAGAAGTCCTATGGGTGCTGCTGAGAAGAAAATATAGGAGCTCTGTGTGATGCCACTAACACACTAGAAGTCCTATGGGTGCTGCTGACACAATAGGTAAAATATGTGTGCTGCTGTCAAGAAAATATAGGAGCTCTGTGTGCTGCCCCTAACACACTAGAAGTCCTATGGGTGCTGCTGAGAAGAAAATACAGGAGCTCTGTGTGCTGCCACTAACACACTAGAAGTCCTATGGGTGCTGCTGAGAAGAAAATATAGGAGCTCTGTGTGATGCCACTAACACACTAGAAGTCCTATGGGTGCTGCTGAGAAGAAAATATAGGAGCTCTGTGTGATGCCACTAACACACTAGAAGTCCTATGGGTGCTGCTGAGAAGAAAATATAGGAGCTCTGTGTGATGCCACTAACACACTAGAAGTCCTATGGGTGCTGCTGAGAAGAAAATATAGGAGCTCTGTTTGCTGCCACTAACACACTAGAAGTCCTATGGGTGCTGCTGAGAAGAAAATATAGGAGCTCTGTGTGATGCCACTAACACACTAGAAGTCCTATGGGTGCTGCTGAGAAGAAAATATAGGAGCTCTGTGTGATGCCACTAACACACTAGAAGTCCTATGGGTGCTGCTGAGAAGAAAATATAGGAGCTCTGTGTGATGCCACTAACACACTAGAAGTCCTATGGGTGCTGCTGAGAAGAAAATATAGGAGCTCTGTGTGATGCCACTAACACACTAGAAGTCCTATGGGTGCTGCTGAGAAGAAAATATAGGAGCTCTGTTTGCTGCCACTAACACACTAGAAGTCCTATGGGTGCTGCTGAGAAGAAAATATAGGAGCTCTGTGTGATGCCACTAACACACTAGAAGTCCTATGGGTGCTGCTGAGAAGAAAATATAGGAGCTCTGTGTGATGCCACTAACACACTAGAAGTCCTATGGGTGCTGCTGAGAAGAAAATATAGGAGCTCTGTGTGATGCCACTAACACACTAGAAGTCCTATGGGTGCTGCTGAGAAGAAAATATAGGAGCTCTGTGTGATGCCACTAACACACTAGAAGTCCTATGGGTGCTGCTGAGAAGAAAATATAGGAGCTCTGTTTGCTGCCACTAACACACTAGAAGTCCTATGGGTGCTGCTGAGAAGAAAATATAGGAGCTCTGTGTGATGCCACTAACACACTAGAAGTCCTATGGGTGCTGCTGAGAAGAAAATATAGGAGCTCTGTGTGATGCCACTAACACACTAGAAGTCCTATAGGTGCTGCTGAGAAGAAAATATAGGAGCTCTGTGTGATGCCACTAACACACTAGAAGTCCTATGGGTGCTGCTGAGAAGAAAATATAGGAGCTCTGTGTGATGCCACTAACACACTAGAAGTCCTATGGGTGCTGCTGAGAAGAAAATATAGGAGCTCTGTGTGATGCCACTAACACACTAGAAGTCCTATGGGTGCTGCTGAGAAGAAAATATAGGAGCTCTGTTTGCTGCCACTAACACACTAGAAGTCCTATGGGTGCTGCTGAGAAGAAAATATAGGAGATCTGTTTGCTGCCACTAACACACTAGAAGTCCTATGGGTGCTGCTGAGAAGAAAATATAGGAGCTCTGTGTGCTGCCTGCCACTAACACACTAGAAGTCCTATGGGTGCTGCTGAGAAGAAAATATAGCTCTGTTTGCTGCCACTAACACACTAGAAGTCCTATGTGTGCTGCTGAGAAGAAAATATAGGAGCTCTGTTTGCTGCCACTAACACACTAGAAGTCCTATGGGTGCTGTTGGGGTGCAATGCTGTGCTAACAGCACTGCGGTTGGTACTACTGCAATACTGTGCTAACAGTAAGCACGCACCAGACTAATCCCCAGCAGCAGCTAATAACACACTAACTGTGCAATCAGCAGCAATGAACGATCAATGACTTAGGTAGCAATGGTTTAGCAAAGAAATAGCCAATGGTTTAGCAAAGAAGAGCAAATCTTTCAGTAGCAATCAAGCAAAGACAGAATCAGCAGACTGATCTCTCCTAAAGCCGGAACTCATGTGACCGGGGCCGACGGCGTGGCGGCCTTTTAAATGGTGGGGCGTGTACTAAAGCCCCTGAGCTTTAATTGGCTACAGGCGTCCTGCCTGTAGCCAATTATTGCTCTCCGTGTTTCCGGCGCTGTGATTGGCCAAGCATGCGGGGTCACAGTGCATGCTTGGCCAATCATCAGCCAGCAATGCACTGCGCCAGCCGCGCCGGCCGCAATGCATTGCGGGGCCGCTCGCATCACACGAATGTGATGCGAACGGCCAAAATAGTTCTGGGCTCACCGAGCGAGCGAACGCCCGGTGCTCGATTCGAACGTGGGTTTGAATCGAGCACCGGGCCCATCCCTACTTGTGACAGAGCGAGAACTGGGATCTGTGTGTGTAAACACACAGATCCCGGTTCTTTCAAGTAAGAAGAGACAGTTTGTGTGTTAATACTATGTATGAACACCAATCTCTCTCTCCTCCTAGACAGTCCCATCCCCCCTACAGTTAGAACACACCTAGGGAACACAGTTAACCCCTTGAGTGCCCCCTAGTGTAACCCCTTCCCTGCCAGTGACATTTATACAGTAATCAGTGCATTTTTATAGCACTGATCTCTGTATAATTGTCAATGGTCCAAAAAAGGAGTCAAAAGTGTCCAATTTGTCCGCCGCAATATCGCAGTCCCGATAAAAACCGCAGATCGCCGCCATTACTAGTAAAAAAATATATATATAATAAAAATGCCATAAATCTATCCCCTATTTTGTAGATGCTATAACTTTTGCGCAAACCAATCAATATATGCTTATTGCGATTTTTTTTTACCAAAAATATGTAGAAGAATACATATCGGCCTAAACTGAGGAAAAGTTGGGATATTTATTATAGCAAAACGTAAAAGATAGTGTTTTTTTCAAAATTGTTAAAAAATTTTTTTGTTTATAGCGACCAAAGAAAGCTTTATTTGTGGGGAAAAAAAAGACGTAAATTTTGTTTGGGTACACCCTCGCACGACCGCGCAATTGTTAAAATGACGTAGTGCCGTATCGCAAAAAATGGCCTGGTCATTGAGCAGCCAAATCTTCCGGGGCTGAAGGGGTTAAATCTCAGCATGTTTTCCAAATACAGTGATCTGCTTCATGGGGAGAATCTTAAGGCGGTAAATATAAATTAAAAAATCTATGTACACATCGGCAACCATGGTAAATAATTCAGGGAGAATCTCCCTCAGGAGACCAGACCCTTGGGGGTCACATAAGAGGGTAACCTAGATCACAAGAGCTTCAGTTGGACAAAGAAGTCTATAGACAGAATAAAACTGTAGGCTGAAGAAAACTGTAGGCTAAATTATAATCAACAAGGTGAATAAGACAGTATGATTTATAAAGTTCACAAATAGGTATATGCCTATAAAAGAGCAAAAACGACCAGGCAGATGAAAAATTCCCAGAAGAGAAGGCCAATCCTGTTACCAGCCATAGCTTTTTTTGGAGTCCATAAAAAGCAGGTATATGTGAGCACTTTACATTTAAAGTGATTGTAAAGGCTAAAGATGTTTTACCTCAATTAGTTCTCTGCATTAAAGTGGTTGTAAACCCTAATATTAGGTGATACACAGAGATGAAACAAATCCTCCTATGTAAGTTGTACCTTTGTATCTGCAGCCATTTCTTCTGTAGATTGCTCTGAAACCACAAATATGAAAGGATTTCTTATCAGCTCTAGCAGCAGAGGGCAGGGATCTGAAGTCTTCACAGAGCTGACAGCTGTAAACCCTGATTGGAGGGAAAGGACACACCCCCTTCACACAGTACGGAGAACACGCACAGCTGTGGATAACATTAACAGGCTGAGTGCCACAGCTCCCTCCCCTGTCACCTTTTTAACTCTTGCTGTCAGGAAAAACTGCCAGAAGTGACTCATGCTGATAACAGAGGAACCTGGCTGCAGAGGAAATGTGCGTTTTCATATTTAATGTCTGAGGTTTACAACCACTTTAAGTAAAAAAAAAAAACTTCCATGATCAGCTACCCCAAACCCCCCACCCTAAATACTTACCTGAGTCCTACCTCAATCCAACGCTGTGCCCAAAAGCAACAGTGCTTCGCTCTCTCTCTTTCCTCACAAGAATCGTGTGAAGAGGGAGTCAGAGGGCAGGGCCAAGCCACGCTGTGTGTGTCTATACTGTAGATGCCACAACCAGGCTTAGGATTAAATCCACAGGAGTGCCCAATAGCAAGCAGCTTGCTATGCTGGCACTTGGAAGGAAGGAGGAGCCAAGAGTGCCGGTGGGGGCCCCCAGAAGAGGTGGTTTAGGGCTGCTCTGTACAAAACCATTGCGCAATGCAGGTAAGCATAATAACTTTATTAAGAAAAAAATCAACATTTAAAACCTCTTTAAATACTCCATTGTGTCTTTGTTAGTCACAGAGGCTGAAAGTACAAAATTCACGTCAATTCTTCACGAAGATGCTTCACTTTGAACTTAGAAATTAGTTTGTACCAATCTTTATTACTCAATTTCTCATCAAACATGTCTTCATATTGATTGTTGTCCATGGCCACCAGATTACCATCTTTATTAAATTGCTTGATTAGAATATGGTGGTTTCTCTGTAAAGCTACTTTGTTTGTAACTTATATTGCAATGCTTTGAAGACCGACAAAGTTTCTAGATTTACATTTATTTGTTTATATTGTTGTTTACATTGTTGGGGTGATGCATTACAGTTTTTATCATGGAGGATATACCCCTTTGCAATTGCAATATGACATTAAAAGCCCAAAATATAAAATGCTACTTGCCATAAGAACATGACTTACCCTTTCAGAAGAGATCTAGGAAAGAGCAGCTGAATGCTGTTCCTATCATTTTGACCTGCTGTCAATCAAACAAAAATTGTCAGAATCATTCTCAAGTTAACTTATGCATATCAACACTGCTAAACTTGTCCTGGGCAAATAAGGTTTAAAAATCTCTGATCATGAAAGAGTTAAGTATGAAATTGTGAGTAAACAAGCTCTTTATTACTACAAACTAGTTTAGGTTCTTGGAAGTGGAAAAATCTTGAAAGATCTTGTTTTAATAACCTCTATTTTGTCACTGAATAGATCATGAGATGTTAAGTTGATCATTTCTAATTATCGTATAACACGCACTTTTCCCCCTTAAAATCAGGGGAAAATCGGGGGTGCGTGTTATACGCCATTTGGAAGCTTTTCCGCCGTTTGGAAGCTTTTCTGCCGTTTTCAGGCGGCGATCGGGTATCTTTGGGCGTTCTCGGCTATCTTCGGTCGTTCTCGGCTCTCTTCGGCCGTTCTCAGCTATCTTTGGCCGTTCTCGGCAGCTTTCGTAAAGCCGAAAATAGCCGAGAACGGCCGAAGATAGCCGAGAAAGGCCGAAGATAGCCGGGAACGGCCAAGTGTGGCCGAAAATACCCAAAAGTCGGCTGAGAACTACCGAGCGCCGCCGAGATACACAGGACATCCGCTTTGTATCTCGGCGGCGCCATTTTTAAAAGAAAAAAGACACTGACAAGGCTGCAAATGACACAGAAGGCTGCAAATGACTGACAATGATGCAAATGAAAGACAAGGCTGCAATGGAAGGCTGCAAATGACTGACAATGCTGCAAATGACAGACAAGGCTGCAATGGAAGGCTGCAAATGACTGACAAGGCTGCAATGGAAGGCTGCAAATGACTGACAAGGCTGCAATGGAAGGCTGCAAATGATTGACAAGGCTGCAATGGAAGGCTGCAAATGACTGACAAGGCCGCAATGGAAGGCTGCAAATGACTGACAAGGCTGCAATGCAAGGCTGCAAATGACACTGACAAGGCTGCATTAATGGGCATTTAAATGTAAGTTTTTTTTCCTTAAACTTCCCTCCTAAAAGTTTTTTTCTTTTAAATTCCCTCCTAAACTTGGGGTGCGTGTTATACGCCGGTGTATGTTATACGCCGATAAATAAGGTAATCTTTTCCTGGGGTATCTTTTTCCCATCTTTTGTTTGTCTGTTGCCTATAAAAGGAGAAGACCTTCAGATGTGAATTAATGTGAATTAATTATTTGTCCCGTCAAATTCCTAAACATTGAAGCATTAACCTCAGAAGCTCTCTGTGAAATTCTCAAACATTTCTGTACATCCATGATAACTTGTGAGTTAAGCCAGTGGCGGCCCGTCCATTAGGGGCCCCAACCCCCTAATACATGTGCCTCCGTGGGGGGGAGGCAGGTTTGTTTGCTGCTCCCCCCAAAAAAATATTAAGCATCAGTCGCCACTGAGTTGAGCACATTACAATACACACCAATTTTATTAACATTTGATGTATTTATCTGTGCCCATCTGAGAGCACCCTATCAATTGGGGCTCTCACATCTTGGACACGAAACCAACTATTGTATCTTGGGGGGACTTTGTTACAAATCAGAGACAGTTGGGAGCTATGTAATTACCATGCTATAAATTTTCCTTAACAAAATGAGACCCCTTTTATGCCTATAGAAATGCCTATAGAAAAATGTATTGCTTACAATCACTGTTCTGTCAAACAAACATTGTATTATCTGTAATCGTTTGTATACTGATAGCCTAGTGATCCTAATCCATAGGAGGCTTTATCTCTTTTCTCCTATTTTTCATTGTTCATCTGACCACACACCCATGCAGCTTTTAAGCAGGTGTATCTTCCTGGTGCATGTTTTAAATTACAGTAGTTGATTCACTTACAGTAAATGTTTGGTGAATATCATATGCACTGCTTTATAAATATGCCCCTTGAAGAGTAGGAGAACAATAACAATATTGTTATGCAATATACATGGAGGGAATCCATATATGGAGCTTCAAGATACACTTTCTTTTAGAAAATATCAATGTATTTGATGAAAATACATAAATACCAGCTAGGATTTGGTTAGATTTTATTCTGTAAGGTGAATTGTGATCTTAAGATGGTGATATCCAGGACCTTAAATGAACAGAAGTCTATATAAGCAGAGTGCCGACATGGTTTGATATATTCCTTTTTACACAAACTAATAGCATAAACATTTGAAAGCCCTGTTCCTGATACAATTTTAATATATATATTATATAAAGTACGGTAATTCGTTTAAAACTGTGGGGCATTTTCTCTATCTATCCTCCCAGTCCAGGGACCCCTATTGACACAGATCCTAATATTTATAGCATCTCTGCATCCTAAAATGGCTTCCAAAATCTGGTGGGAACTTTGTGTCCAATTAGCAGAGGACATAATAACCCTGAGCTAGATTCCCTCCAGTGCCAGCACCAAATAGATGTTCATCTGACCACTTTCTCGATGCACTGAATGAGAAAAAAAAAACTGGCAGGAACTAAAGAAGGGTAACTGCATAGGTCCAGCACCCACCCCAACCCACCCCCTCCCCCCTTACATTTTTTTGCTTTCTAAATTATTCCATATATCCTGAAGAGTCATAGAAAATTGTGGAATTGCTCAATCTCTTCCAGGCAAGACAAACATACACTCTGTCCTCTAAGGAATTGATGGACAAATGTGGAAGATGTGCTACAGGTACTTAATACATACAGGCTGCAATTTACAAACATCCTAACTCTTGATAAGATTTAGCAACAAAGTAACTTTCCCACACAGGCTTCCTAAATGAGCCACCACTCCATTCAATGTGGTTCAGTCATTTTCAGGCAAGACCAACACAGCCCTGTGGTTCCTGCCCTCTAAGGAATTTAATTCTAATTTTGGACGATGTACCACAGGTTCTTGATACAGGCAGGCTGCACTCTTCAAACATTCCACCCAATCAGTGAAATAAACACGCGTGCCATTGAACTTTGATAATAATGCCTAGACATCCAATCCTACCAAAAATCATACTACTACTTTTTTGTGACTTACTCAAGAAATTTCAGATGATCAACAGAAAAATCTGGTTACATTTGGGAAAGGTATTTTTATGTGACTTACTGAAGACATTTTGGAAGATCAACAAAAAATCTGGTTACATTTGGGAAGGGTCATAAAATATATATGACAATCAGTTTTGTTATCCTAGCTGTAAATTGAAAATATATTGAAAGCATAAAGCATTTTTCAATGTATAGCAAAGTGTAAAAATATATTTTTGACCAGATGGGACAAGACAGATTTAGGTAATATTAAAGATGTCTTTGTGCTATCAGTTCACTGCACAGCTGGTGTAAATATAAGAGTGGTGAACAATTCTCTCAGCATGGTGATTTCTAACACTTCCAGGTTTTTTCTGTATAGCTTGAGCACATAATGCATTATATGGTTCCATATGAAAGCAAATAATCACTGACATACAGTAAATGCTTTGCATTTGTTTTTTACATTTCCAAGTGTGTTGCATGGAAGGCTTGTTAAAGCACCATTGTCATAATGCAACACTCCCATTTGACAGATGGGGGTGAAATATAAAATGCAAACAGCTGAGATTTGAAATAACCCCTATTTCTGTATAAGCATGGGGTAATAATACTGAAGGGATTACATTGGACACAGTAACGCAACACGGAATAACCAACAGCAGCTTTATTTATAAATAATTTACTGTCCTGACTAGATCCGCTGATAACATAGAAGCTGTCATAGCTGGGAACTTTATGGCTTTTTCCTAGGGTCTTCTGCTAATTAATTTGAGTACCAGGTCTGCTGGGGTTCTCCCCAGCTCAGTAGTTGGTATAATGATATTGTCACTACACCACTCAGCCAGTAACAAGAGTAGAGAATGAGAAACTGTGCTTTTTCCTTCTCCATTCTCCTTCTAACCACACATTGGCCAGTGGAATGAGATCTGTTCATAGAGCTAGCTGAAGTCCGGGAGGAATGGGCAGACTTTGCTTCAGCTATTGCCACCATTGTCACTGTGATGTATTGTAACTATTTCTTACTGTTGCCACCCATGTATTGTGTCATTGCCCATTTGTTTCCCATGTATTGTCATGATTGCCAATTTGAGTCCATGTATTGTCACAATTGATAATTTGTAGCCTGCATATTATCATGATTGCTTGTTTGTTGCCAATATTTCTTGTTTGTAACCACATAATTGTAAATAGTTGACCTGCTTATTGTTATGATTGCCTGTTTGTGGCCCATGTAGTGTAACCAATGCATGTTGTGGCCTCCACGTGGAAACCGTTCCAAACTTATTGGTAACAACTGCTTGTTTTTCTTTGCCAATGTATTGTAAGTATTACACATTTGTTGTCCAAGTATTGTCACAATCTTATGTTAGTTGCATGCATTTTGTAACTATTGCCCATTTGTTCCCCTTGTCAAGTTTGTATTTTTTCCTACCTATTGTCTAATCAATGTTGTTGTTACAAGACTATATTAATGTAATTGAATCCCCTTCAAGGCTGTCAAATGACAATTCTATTATCTCTACATCTACATCTCTACATGTGCCCTACCAGGGCTTTTTTTTCTGCCGGAATGTGCCAGGAACGCAGTTCCGCCACCTCAGGCAGCCCTCTCCTCTGCACCCTGTCACATAAAACAGAAGCCGGTAGAGGAAGTTTTCTATACAATTCACTTCCTCCACCAGCTTGTGTATGCTAGCGCCAGAATCCAGGGCATGTGCCCCACAGCTGACTGATCGGTGCCCTGGGACCGAGTGCACACAATGCCACTATCGGCATTAATGGTGGATTTTTAGAGGCAGCTATCCCTGCCTGCTGTCAGTCAAAACAGTGTAGCATGGGGCCGAGTGCAGCTCTTTCAAACTCCTCCTCGGTTTTGTGCTACACTGATCTGACAGGCGGAGTTGCACGAAGGAGATTGCACAGTAAGCTGAGGGAAAAAAAGCCTGATCTGACAGAACAGAACGGAAGTCGGCTGCACTGCTCTAATACCAATGCAGGTGAGAGAGCTGTGGAGGGAAAGTGGAGAAAGGTAATTGGGTGGCTGAACATCCAAAATTCCAAAAGCATGAACGCTGATGTATTGATTCTTGCAACAGGAAAACAGTTCTGTTTTTGCAAAGCTTAACATACATTGCAGGAGAAACAAGTGCCACAGAAGAAAAAGCAATCTTGAGGAAATCTAGGAGGAAAAGCAGAACCCAAATTTGGCTGTGCATGCAGTACATTAGTGGGTAATGGACACATTTCTCAATATGACAGAGTTTAACAGGTGCCTTTTGGGTAGATAGCTCTTTGACAAAATGCAGAGTACAGCTGGAAATTTGTCAGAAATGTATCTTGTATCTTGCGGAAATTTGGAATTAAATTGGAGCTACACCCAAAAGGGGAAACCCCGTTTGTTTGCCTCCTCCCCCCTCCACTGCCACTTTTGGCACATTTTGGAGGGGAGGGGGGAGCGGGTACCTGGTTTTGACAGGTACCCACTCCCAATTCCATCAGACTTTTCCGTGGCAAAGTCATCTGGAAGTTTAGCCCCCCTCCTTCCCCCGCCACCGGGCCATTCACAAAGTGCAAGGCTTCACTGCTGGTTTCCCTTACCTGAGATGTGGCGGCAGCACCTATGAGCTGATTGAAAAATAGGCTCGGGGGAAGACACAGTGGGATCCCTGGACAGGTAAGTGTCCCAATATTAAAAGTCAGCAGCTACAGTATTTGTAGCTGCTGACTTTTAATTTTTTTCTGAAGGAGCCTGGAGCTCTGCTTTAAGGAAATACATTTTTATTAAATATAGACATAGGGATTGATTTGCTAAAGCCAAATGGGCTGTTCACATTGCAAGGGAATGTTCACTTTGCAAGACTATTTTTCCTTACCTTAGTGAATGTGGTGAGAATATACACTAATACTTAATCATGTACAAGGAAAAACTGTTGTATGCACATAATTGGATGATCATAATTGGAAGTCAGTAGAGCTCCACCTCATTCACTACGATAAGGGAAAATTCCCTTGCAAAGTCAAAAGCCTATTTGCCTTTAACAAAGTAACTCCTTAGAGTGCAATTTTTCCTTTTTCTTTATCTGGGTGTTGTTAGAGCTGGGAAGTAGCCTAGATCTGCACCTTAGTATGACTACCCTGTACGTGTACAGAGGGAGCTGGAGCAGGTGTTGTATCATCACCGTAATAAGAGAATCATTGTATTCTGTCACTGGCACCCCTGTAGACATACTCAGAAATTGATCAAAAAACCATTGCAGTAAACCAAATAACAGGGGATTCTTGAAATTTTACCTAAAGCTCTGCAGACTTCTGGGAAAATCAGCATTACATAAATGGAGTGAAATGAATCACATGGGTAGGGAATGAGATTTCAGGAGTGTTCTTTACAAAATGATAATACTGGTTTCAAAGAAGCTAATTTGAACCTGAACTAGAAGGTACTTACAAAATAAATTACAAAAAGTGCGTGGCAAGTATATGATATGTTTTATGAATCGTTTCTAACAAAAGTGAATTAAAAAAAAAAAAATTACAGCATTATATTTTAATTTTGAGTGATAAGTGGTTACCAAGACAAAAATTCTACATTTTGTGGTAGACACTATAGTGTATAAGTAATATCGGTTATACCAAGTTTAAAACTTCAATTAAAGAGAGATTTTTTTTTTTTTAGATTATTGTCAAACTCTCTTAAAAAGGAGAAAAGAAATAAGTCAATCACAACCAATTATGTTCAGATTTTCCACACTGTTGTCCCTATTATTATTTTGCTCTGAAATCTGCTCAGTCAGACACTTCCTCTGTTTTACATGTGACCTTACTGTATATAACCACAGCCAACTATGTCATGGTAGCAGTCATATTTCTGTATTCATGTCTTCCCTCATACTTTCAGGATATTTTTAATAACATGTGTCTGAGCTAAAGCATATTTTATTGCACAGAAAATGACCATGTTATTTGGAATGTGCCATCCGGAGGAACTTTCATATATATTTACCATATTGCTCAGATGAAATGTTATGAATTCATCACCTTTTTCTAAAAGACAGATGCTTTATGTTTTATTTCAAGCAGCTCTTTCGCTCATCAAAAGCCAAAATATTTCATTCACTGTGGCTTTTTTGTGCATACTGGACAGTTTGGCCTCATTAAAGCTTTGTAGCTATTTTACAATGCTGCTTAATGATGAAATGATCAAAAGGAGACATCCAATGATTAAATCAACATGTGGAGACTTTATATGTTAAATCTTCAGTCTCAGCTCTTTAGTAGATGGTTTAGTTTGAAAGTTATGTTAAGGACTTGTACGTTGGACACAGCACTCTCCATCAAAAGAAAATACCTTTTAATACAAAACTATTTAATTTTGGTCTTCAAAGCAGCATATAAATATAATTCAAAGAACTGATAGAAAATCTACCCTGCAGGTTTTTTTAAATTTTTTTTGTTGTTGTTCAACCGATCTATGTTTTAAGAGTAAACACTTAAAGGGAGGTCTGCCGTTGCCTCTATAAAATGTTAACAGGATGAAATTACATTGTTTAAAATCATTATTATGCTTTATTACCACAAGACAACAAAATAATAAGTGAAACAACCTGGCATATGGATTCTCCAAATGTTTCATTGTTTAAGTATATGCCACATTTCTAGGGAATGAAAAGTATTCCTTTTTATTGCAATAGGCTTTACGCTTAGGGAGGAGCTATGTATGATGCTTTTTATTTTTACCCAGCTACAGTAAGTTTGGTAGTGCTCTGTGTTCGCCAGCCCCAAATTGGCTCCTGATCTAGGTGTACTCTGAGCCTAAACAAACCTTCAACTTTGGTCTGTGGGAGCTCCAGAAACGCTATCTTCAGAACTGCTCCAGAAATGAATACTCTTAAGCCTAGGTTCACACTGCTGTGGGATTGAAATTGTGCGAGTTCAGCTGAACTCGCACGGATTCATTCCTGCATGTCAGTCCTACGATT
Organism: Lithobates sylvaticus; assembly: GCA_028564925.1. Lineage (NCBI taxonomy): Eukaryota > Metazoa > Chordata > Amphibia > Anura > Ranidae > Lithobates > Lithobates sylvaticus. Next base: position 334,546,665 of record CM053027.1, read on the forward strand.
TCAGAGACATCTGTGTGGTTTCCTGATGTCTAATAAAATCGCACCTGAAATCACCAAAAGTAGTACAGAAACTACTTTTGGGAATCAGTGTGGCGTTGCAAAGTCAGCATCGCACCGATTCGGACGGTTCCATTGCGGGCAATAGCCACCGATTTGGCATGCGATTTGACACAAATCGCATGCCAAATCACATTAATGTGAACCTGGGCTCAAAGCAGCTCTGGTAACATAGCATCTATGCAAATGATCACCAGCTCCTTTTTTTTTTAAATACGTGCTCACAACAGTAAAACACTTAGGCCCTTTTCACACGGACGGACTGTCTATGCGTTTTTCTTCCATCCGTCAACGGGCGACAATGCATTTCTATCCGTTACCATCCGCTTCCGATTTTATCAGTTTTTTTTTAACGTACATGGCTACGTCCAGATCTGTGAAAACGGATGTTAACATTAAGACGGAAAACGGATGTTAACTGAGCATTAAGCTGCACATGCTCAGTTTGGTGTGTATTGCTAGAGAGGTTTTTTTTTTTTTTTTTTGGGGGGAGAGTGCATGTGATCAGCACAGGGCCAATCAGCACTGTCCAGACAGAGCGTCAGGGGTCCTGCAGCCTTATGGGTTAATTAGGGAAAAATGAAAACACCTCCTACAAGCTTTAACCAGACCCTGATACAAGTCACAAGACTGCTCTAACTGCTGATGAGAAAAGGTATTTAGAAGTTTATATTTACTAAAACTATTGCATTTCCATGTTCTGTGTACTGTGGGAGATCAGATATAGTAAGGTCCTGGGTTTAGTAACACTTTAAGTGACTTTGAACGCGGCATGGTTGTTGGTGCCAGACGGGCTGGTCTGAGTATTTCAAAAACTGCTTATCTACTGGGATTTTCGAACAAAATCCATCTCTAGGGTTTACAGAGAATGGTCCGGAAAAGAGAAAATATCCAGTGAGCGGCAGTTGTGTGGAGGAAAATTCCTTGTTGATGTCAGAGGTCAGAGGAGAATGGGCAGACTGGTTCGATATAATAGAAAGGCAAAAGTAATGCCCTGTACACACGATAGGATTTTCCAACAACAAAATCCATGTTTTTTTTCTGACAGATGTTGTCTCAAACTTCCGAATGTCAAGAAAGCGGTGAAGTACAACACGTACGACGAGCCAAGAAAAATGAAGTTCAATAGCCAGTGCTGCTCTTCTGATTGATTCTGAGCATGCGTGGAACTTTGTGTGTCGGAATTGTGTACACACGATCAGAATTTACGACAACAGATTTTGTTCTCGGAAAATTTTAGGACCAGCTCTCAAATTTTGTGTGACAGAAATTCTGATGGAAAATGTCCGATGGAGTCTACACACGGTCAGAATTTCCGACAACAAGGTCCTATCAAACATTTTCCGTCTGAAAATCCTATTGTGTGTATGGAGCATAACTCAAAAACCCACTCGTTACAACCAAGGTAGCCAGAATACCATCTCTGAATGCACAACACATTGAACATTGAAGCAGGTGGGCTACAGCAGCAAAAGACCACATCAGGTGCAACTCCCGTCAGATAAAACTCCAGACAATTAGCACAGGCTCACCAAAATTGGACAATAGGAGATAGGAAAAAAGTTCCCTGGTCTGATGAGCTGCGACATTCAGATGGTAGGGTCAGAATTTGGGGAAAACATGAAATCATGAATCCATCCTGCCTTGTATCAACGTTTAGGCTGGTGGTGGTAGTGTAATGGTGTGGGGGATATATTCTTGGCACACTTTGAGCCCCAATTTAGCATCCTTTAAACACCACGGCCTACCTGAGTATTGTTGCTGACCATGTCCATCCCTTTATGACTACAGTGTACCCATCTTCTGATGGCTACTTCCAGCAGGATAACGCACCCAAAGCTCAGATCATCTCACACTGGTTTCTTGAATATGATAATGAGTCCACTGTATTCCAATGGCCTCCACAGTCACCAGATCTCAATCCAATAGAGCACTTTTGGGATGTGGCGGAACAGGAAATTTGCATCATGGATGTGCAGCCGACAAATCTGCAGCAACTGCGTGATGCTATTATGTCAATATGGACCAAAATCTCTGAGGAATGTTTCCAACACCATGTTGAGTCTATGCCACGAAGAAATAAGGCAGTTCTGAACGCAAAAGGGGGTCCAACCTGGTACTAGCAAGATGTACCTAATAAAGTGGCCGGTTAGTGTACTTGTGATGTGGTGTATTGAAACATGTGCATTGAGATGTGTGGCAAGGTGCAATGGGGTACCATTTAAACGCATAGCACATCAATTCTGATGCTGCATTAATGTGCAATGAGATAATGCATGCTACATTAACCCATCAGTGTAAATTGGCCCTAAGGACTCTTTCACATTTAGCTACAGACACTGGATTCCAGCAGTAAGAATTAGTAGATACATGTGGTGCAGTTGCTTAGCCTATATAATCTAATGCCAGACTGACAGCAGACACTGCTGTTGGCATGTAGCCGCACACCAAGCAGTTATCTGTGACAAGGGACAGATGTCTGAGCCTGGATGCAGTTGACTGCATCCAGGCTCAAAAATTCCTCACTAACTGCAGGTAACCCCATGGTGTGCAGCTACATGCAAACAGTGTTGGCTGCTGTCAGCCTGTCAGTAGTTTATATAGGCTGCCATTATTCACATGCACTTTTTATTCCAGCCACAAGTATCTGCTCGTTCTTGCTGCTGGAATCCTGTGTATGCAGCTAAAAAGTCATGTGAAGGAGGCCTAAGTCAACTCCAGAGCCGTCTGGCTTTAACCAATAAAAGTTGAATACTTTTTATGGCCTGGGTATTTCAAAGCCCAACTGAACTCTCACGATTCATAATTGTAATGCAGAGCTAAGCTCTATTCTGATTTCAGTTCCACTGCAGCTTCAACAACTAAGGTTCAACTCAGCTCCAGAGCTTAGCTAAAATGGTGATCAGCTGTGCTTCAGCTCCTGCTTTTGGAGTCAGAGGCTTACCAACCACCATAACTTACTGGACAGAATGATGACTTAAGCTATCAATTTTGTTGTTCCATTTTCATCTTTAAAAAGTTGAAAGAAAGAAGTTTGAACATAAAAATAGACTTTTTTTCTTTACATTTTACTAACTGGAATTCATTTCAAAGCTGAATTCCTGGCTATCATATTAAACCAGTTACTACAGTTGTGTATTCATTAGCAAATTGTTAAATATATTTTAAATATAGCCAGGGTAATACCTGAACTTGTTTTGATAACAGGTTCATGTAATTCCCTGTACACCAGCATTTATTTCTAAAGAGGAAGGGGAAGCACTGGAAATAAATCCAGTCATTGTGCAATGCATATGTGATGACAGAAAGAGAAAATACATTGAATAGTGGGGTGCCTCATTGGTGTAATTCTTCTTCTTTATTGCTCAATCAACAGTTGTACTTTGACCAATGACCTTGACAAAGCTGTGGTAAAAACATTCCCCTATGGGTGATCTATGTACATTGCAATGATTTTGCAGATTCCTACCTCCCAACAGTCCCGGATTGGGCGGGACTTTCCCACATTTCAACCTTTGTCCCATGGTCCCGGTGTACAGGGGCTTTGTCCCTCATTACTCCATTATATGCTAATAGTCTAGCACAGTGTTTTTCAACTCCAGTCCTCAAGGCGCACCAACAGGTCATGTTTTCAGGATTTCCACTATTTTGCACAGGTGATTTGATCAGTTTCACTGCCTTAGTAATTACCACAGCAGTTTCATCTGAGGGAAATCCTGAAAACATGACCCGTTGGCGCGCCTTGAGGACTGGAGTTGAGAAACACTGGTCTAGCAGGACATGCCGCAGTGTAAATAGTGTGAACATCCATCCAGCACAGCCAGGGATTGGTGGGAAAGCTGGCAGGGTACGGCCACAATGAGAGTGAGAGTGAGTACAGCTGTCAAATCCAACCTCTGATGTCAGGGATGGGCGGGGCTGATATGCATTTCAGATGATCCGCCCCCTTTGTCAGGCAACCCGTGCACAGACAAACAGCCAGCGTTTATACATTGCTGGCCAGGGAAGAAGGAGGCAGGACAAACTACTGCATGTGCACCCACAGCAGTGTATAATTCAGGTTTATTATAATTTAGGTTTATTATGCACTGCTGTGGGTGCACATGCAGTGCAATCCACCTTCTTCCCTGCCCAGCAATGTATAAATGCCGGCTGTTTGTCTATGCACAGGTTGCCTGACAAAGGAGGTGGAGCCCCTGAAATATATATCGGCTGAGCCCATCATCGAGGTTGGATTTGATAGCTGCACTCTCTCTCAATGTGGTCGTACCCCGCCGGCTTGCACACCAATCCCTGGCTGTGCTGGATGGCTATTCACACTGTTTACACTACTGCATGTCCTGCTCGGGTGCATTCATTTGTTATCCATCTGATGCCTGTATTCTTGTCTCGGCTTTTGTATGCTGTTTATTAAGATTTTAGAATGTAATGCCCCGTACACACGGTCGGACTTTCCGAGGGAAAATGTGCGATCGGAACGTGTTGTCGGAAATTCCAACCATGTGTAGGCTCCATCGGACAGTTTCCATTGGAATTTCCGTTGCACAAAATTTGAGATCTGGTCCTCAAATTTTCCGACGTCAAAATCCGTTCGCGCAAATTCTGATCGTGTGTACAAAATTCCGACGCACAAAGTGCCACGCATGCTCAGAATCAAGCAGAAGAGCAGCACTGGCTATTGAACTTAATTTTTCTCGGCTCATCGTACGCGTTGTACGTCACCACGCTCTTGAAGTTCGGAATTTCGGACCAACTTTGTGCGACCGTGTGTATGCAAGACAAGTTTGAGCCAACATCCGTCTGAAAAAAAACATGGGATTTTGTTGTTGGAATGTCCGATCGTGTGTACAGGGCATTAGTGTGCTGTGTTTAATTAACTGGTTTCTTTGCAGTTTAACTCCTGAACCTTGTACTCTGTACTAATGCACTCCAGAACCATGCACTCTGTACTACACACTCCTGAACCTTGCACTCTGAAACGCACTCCTGAACATTGTACTCTGTATGAAACGCACTCCGGAACCTAGCTCTCTGTATGAAACTCACTCCTGAACCTTGCACTCTGTATGAAACACAATTCTGAACCTTGTACTCTGTACGTAAAGCACTTCTGAACCTTGCACTGTGTACGTAAAGCACTCCTGAACCTTGCACTCTGTACGTAAAGCACTTCTGAACCTTGCACTGTGTACGTAAAGCACTCCTGAACCTTGCACTCTGTACGTAAAGCACTCCTGAAGCTTGCACTCTGTACGACCATTATTTAAATTATGAAAACATATCAGTTTGGATATAAATATAGGACTTGGTTTACTTTACAATGTCTGGATGTTCCTTTTATTGAATATCTACACTCAATATATACACCTCAGCTCTGCACTCCACGTTGCTCTTTTTAGAATTTAAGGATAAAGTTCCTTTTGATTAGAAGGGATTCAATTTAATCACAAACAATATATACAGATAACTTTAGTATACCTTCTTTTCCCTGTAACACAGCAAGGACTTATTCACATACCTGTACTGCAGTGGGGTTTCATGCACCCACACATTGCACGCAAACCTGTAATACTTTTATGTGCCATTATAGTTTATCATACGGTTCCTATATCTATGCTTACATGTGCTGCACAGTGACAGAGTGTTTCCAAACTGAATCTACCAGTTTATGTATGCTTTATGGGGAAAGCAGTATTACATATTTTTCTGTGACACCTTGTATCGGTAACTGTACTTTAAAAAAAATTGTTTGATCTGCACATGCCAGCACAACTATCTGAACAAAATCTTAATTTTAACCACTTCCAACACAGGCCAATTCTGACATTTCTCTCCTACATATAGAATTCATAATTGTTTTGCAAGAAAATTACATAGAACCCCCAAACATTATATGTTTTTTTAGCAAAGACCCTAGAGAATACAATGGCGGTCGTTGCAACTTTTTATCTCTCACGGTATTTGTGCAGCAAATTTTCAAACACTTTTTTTTAAAACAGTTTCATGCGTTAAAAAAAAAAAAAAACATTAAAGTTAGCCTAATTTTTTGGTATAATGTGAAAGATGAAGTTACACTGCTTAAATAGATACCTAACATGTCCTGCTTCAAAATTGAACACGCTCGTCCCCAAAAAAAATCCCCAAACGCTTTAAAATGTTTTACTGGTTACAAGATTTGAGTTACAGAGGAGGTCGAGGGTTAGAATTATTGCTCTCACTCTAACATTCACAGCAATATCTCACATGTGTGGTTTGAACACCGTTTTTATATGTGGCGGGACTTACGTATACGTTCGCTTCTGCGTGCGAGCACACGGGGACAGGGGCACTTTAATTAAATTGTTTTTGTTTTTTTTATTGTTAATTTTACTTTTCATTTTTTAGTTTGACACTTTAAAGGAAAAAAAAAAGTGATTACTTTTATTCCTATTACAAGGAATGTAAACATCCCTTGTAATAGGAATATGGCATGATCGGTCCTCTTTACAGTGAGATATGGGGGTCAATAAAACCCCACATCTCACCTCTAGGCTGGGAAGCCTGAAATAAAAAAATAAAAATAAACGATCTCAGCTTCACAGCCGAGGTGGCGCTATTTGTTTGAATGCAGAGGCCGGGCGTGACGTTATAACATTGCGCCCTGCCTCAGAACAATCATAGAGACTTTCTATGGCAGTGGTTCTCAACCTAGGGGTTCGGGACCCCCTCGGGGGTCAAATGACGATCTGCCAGGGGTCACTTAATCCTGGGCTGTTCCTGAAGCCCACGTTGCTCTCCCAGCCTTTTCGCGGCCTCCCAGCAGGGCTGTCCCTGGAGCTTGTGGCCGCCCAGCTGGGCTGTTCATGGATCCCGCGGCCACCCACTCAGCCTCTTCGCAGCCGCCCATTCAGTTCACAGCATGGCTGGGGGGCAGAAACTAGAGGTCAGCTGATTGGTGAGGAATGTGAAGTGGAAAGGGCTGGAGGAGAACCTATCTCCTGATTTCGGCATAGGTGTCAATGCTACGAGACACTGCAAAGTCAGACACAGTGAGTAACACTACCTGTGACTAGAGTTGCCATTAAAAGTCCCCACTACAGTTCTCAGATCAATAGATGACCTTTATCAAGAGCACCTAAGTTGGCTGATCAAAACTCCTCCCAGCACTGCCACTTATCCCAACTCCCCACCAGAACTGCCACTCATCCCATTACCCCAACCCACAAAGGAGTACGAGAAGGAATAAAAATAGATAATACATGGAAGGGAGAGGAAGAGTGGGGGAGGAACAAAGAAAAAGGGAGAGGAAAGAATAAGAGTAAGAACAAGAAAGACGACTAGAGAGGGGGATGGGGGGAAAAAAACAAGAAATTAGGACAGAGAGAGATAAATTGAGAACAAAGAGAAAGAGTGGTACATCCTAAAATGTACCATAAGGGGTTTTCATATTGTACAAGTGGAAGGGACTCAGGGAGCGCTAAATGTATGTGGGTTAGAGGGCGAAAATTACTTATCTTGCCTTGGGTGCTGACAACCCACGCTACGAAAATAATTTTACTGTTAGGGGTCCCCACAACTTGGGAAATTTTATCAAGGGGTCACGGCACTAGAAGGTTGAGAAACACTGCTCTCTGGTAAACATCTGGGGCTGGCAGATACAGTGGTGTGAAAAAGTGTTTGCCCCCTTCCTCATTTCCTGTTCCTTTGCATGTTTGTCACACTTCAGTGTTTTGGAACATCAAACCAATTTAAACAATAGTCAAGGACAACACAAGTAAACACAAAATGCAATTTGTAAATAAAGGTGTTTATTATTAAAGGTGAAAAAAAATCCAAACCATCATGGCCCTGTGTGAAAAAGTGATTGCCCCCTAAACCTAATAACTGGTTGGGCCACCCTTAGCAGCAACAACTGCAACCAAGCGTTTGCGATAACGTGCAATGAGGCTTTTACAGCGTCCTGGAGGAATTTTGGCCCACTCATCTTTGCAGAATTGTCCTAATTCAGTTACATTAGAGGGTTTTCGAGCATGAACGGCCTTTTTAAGGTCATACCACAACATCTCAATAGGATTCAGGTCAGGACTTTGGCTAGGCCACTCCAAAGTCTTCATTTTGTTTTTCTTCAGCCATTCGGTGGTGGACTTGCTGGTGTGTTTAGGATCATTGTCCTGCTGCAGAACCCAAGTTCGTTTCAGCTTGAGTACACGAACAGATGGTCGGACATTCTCCTTCAGGATATCTTGGTAGACAGCAGAATTCATAGTTCCTTTTATCACGGCAAGTCTTCCAGGTCCTGAAGCAGCAAAACAGCCCCAGACCATCACACTACCACCACCATATTTTACTGTTGGTATAATGTTCTTTTTCTGAAATACAGTGTTCCTTCTACGCCAGATATACTTGGACACACACCTTCCAAAGAGTTCCACTTTTGTCTCATCGGTCCACAGAATGTTGTCCCAAAAGTCTTGGGGATCATCAAGATGTGTTGTGGAGAAATTGAGACGAGCTTTGATGTTCTTTTTGCTCAGCAGTGGTTTTCTCCTTGGAACTCTGCCATGCAGGCCATTTTTGCCCAGTCTTTTCCTGATGGTGGAGGCATGAACGCTGACCTTAACTGAGGCAAGTGAGGCCTGCAGTTCCTTGGACGTTGTTGTGGGGTCTTTTGTGACCTCTTGGATGAGTCGTCGCTGCGCTCTTGGGGTAATTTTGGGCGGCCGGCCACTCCTGGGAAGGTTCACCACTGTTCCATGTCTTCGCCATTTGTGGATAATGGCTCTCACTGTGGTTCGCTGGATTCCCAAAGCTTTGGAAATGGCTTTATAACCCTTTCCAGACTGATAGATCTCAATTACTTTCTTTCTCAATTGTTCCTGAATTTCTTTGGGTCTCGGCATGATGTGTAGCTTTTAAGGATCTTCTGGTGGACCTTACTGTGTCAAGCAGCTCCTATTTAAGTGATGCCTTGATTGTGAACAGGTGTGGCAATAATCAGGCCTGGGTGTGGCTAGAGAAATTGAACTCAGGTGTGGACAACCACAGTTATAGTATGTTTTAACAAGGGGGGCAATCACTTTTTCACACAGGGCCATGATGGTTTGGATTTTTTTTCACCTTTAATAATAAACACCTTCATTTACAAATTGCATTTTGTGTTTACTTGTGTTGTCCTTGACTATTGTTTAAATTGGTTTGATGTTCCGAAACACTTAAGTGTGACAAACATGCAAAGGAACAGGAAATGAGGAAGGGGGCAAACACTTTTTCACACCACTGTAGCTGCTATAATGGTTCTTATGGTGTAGGGAATCGCCAGCTGAAAAAGACGTTATCTGAATGATGCCTGTAGCTGCAGGCATCATTCAGATATACCCGCACAAAGTCAAAGACGTCATATGACGTACCTTGGGCGGGAAGTGGTTAATAGGACATTTTTTGTATCTCAGAATTGGAACAAAATAGACGACCCTCCTAAAATATATAAATCATATTTGTTTTTCAAATAGTACATTTACATAGAACAGCACATATTACACTATACTGTCAAAAGTATTGGGACACCTGCCTTTACACGCACATGAACTTTAATGGTATTCCAGTCTTAGTCCGTAGGGTTCAATCTTGAGTTGGCCCACCCTTTGCAGCCATAACAGCTTCAACTCTTCTTGGAAGGCTGTCCACAAGGTTTAGGAGTGTGTCTATGGGAATGTTTAACTTGACTGGCCTACACAGAGTCCTGACCTCAACCGGATAGAACACCTTTGGGATGAATTAGAGCGGAGACTGCGAGCCAGGCCTTCCCGTCCATATCAGTGCCCCTTAGCTATTTAAGTATTTAAGTAATGTCAGACAATGGAGCAGACAGTGGGGAGCCTTCGACAAGGCCGGAGGGTTTTTATTTTTTGTCCAGCAGCATGATTGATGATAGATCTAAATCAGGGGACATTTTTTATTTTGGCTTTTTTTATAAAGGAATTGTCAAAAACTTGTGTAGTGTCTTAATTTACTTTTTACACTGTTTTGGTGAATGGGAAGGTCTACTATGTACCCCATACTCATTCACATTAAAGGGGGCTTCAAGATTCCAATAAGCCCCCCACAACCACCACCCAGTGTTGTGGGGAAGAGGCACTTGTCCCCTTCAACATGGGGCGAAGGTGCTTTGGGGTGGGGGGACAGAGCCCCCCTGCCCTAAAGCACCCCCTCATGTTACGGGCATGTGGCCTGGAATGGCTTAGCAGGCCTGGTGGGCTGCATGCTAGAATAAGGGTCTGGTATAGATTTTGGGGCGACCCCACACGTTTTTTTTTAATTTTCTATTGCCAGCATTGTTTTGATTACATTTTAGCTCCCAGCAGGGAACCCCGCTGACACCTGATGAGTCATCAGTTGTTAAGGATGCGGCGGCCGGCTTCCCTGCCTGGTCCTTAACAACCAGATATTGTTCACACAGAATTAGAATCGGTCAAACATTTTTTGACCGATCCAAATTCGAATCGTTCCAAAAATTTTGAATTTGTTAGAAAACGAAAAAACGAAACAAAATTTTACGAATTTCAGCGAAATTCGTTACTACTTCATTCTGAGATTAGGACACATCCAAATCTCTGAATAACCAAAAATACGTCCGAATTTACATTCAGACCGAAACGTATTGTGCATGTCTAGAATTCTGCAAGCACCTCCTATGTCCAGTAGAGCACTTCCAACCGCGCTTGCAGTACATAAGAGGGCGCTATCATACTGGGACCACCTACTAAACAGTAGTCCCTGATCATACCACCATAAAGCCTTGCTGACAAATAAGGGCCAGTCCAAGCCATGTGGCTTGCAACAACTCATCAGCACCTTGTCTATCTCAAACCCCCAACAATCCAGCCTGACAAAATCTAAAATAAAAAACATAATGAATGATTCCAAAGAAAAGTATGTTTCAACCTGTTAACATTCTATGAGGAAAAATTTGTAGCTCATATAAATTGTCATGTAGTTGCCATCATCCCTTTAAATACATGCAGATTGAAAACCTCTGAATGGTGGGACTTTTAAGGCAACAAATAAGAAAAAAGTGTTTTTATAGAAAAAGTAAATTTATTTATACAAAACATTTGATATTAAAATTGTATATCATGAGGAGATTCAATGAATTCTTCACAAATCTAAAAACAATAGTGTTAAATACAAGAATGATACTAGTTGCTTGTGCGTCCTGGGACCTCCAGAAGACTGGTGGTACTGGACACAGCGAATCATCCAATGCGTTTCGATATTTACAATAGAATAATCTTCTTCAGGGATGAATTATTTGTAACATTCTCTACAATAGATTTGAAAAAAGAGAATCCATTATATATATATCAAATATGTTTTACAGATATACAGTTAACTTCCAAGGATGCAATAACTTACTACATAAACACTAGTCTGTCCAAGCACATGCACTCCGTAGTCCATGGAGAGGGTCTCTGCCACATTAATACAGGTCCAACATATAGTCCCTTTAGTATCTCTAACAGGGAGACTGGATCAAAAAAATCCAAAAAAGGCGTTTTAAAAAGGTATATAACCAGAGACACTGCAAGAAAAAAAGGGGGGGCAAGGCCGAAAAGGTGTTTGTAATTAAACTTATTTATTATAAGAAGATCCACAAAGGGAATTCCCAAAATAACGACAAAAACTTCTTTCTTACCAAATAGGCAGAGGACTTCAGGTATGGATTTCCAAGATTTATAACTCAATCATGCTCACTCGGAGCACTGTGGGGAAAGAAAACCAAGGATAGTTAGAAAAGCCTCAAAGACGCCCCCAAAAAAAACATTAAAAAAAGGGGGGACCAAAATTAGCACCGAGTCCAATTCAGGCTAATCTTACCCTGCAGTTGAGTGGAAATTAAGTAGACCAAGTCCAAGACCATATCCCGCTTTGCAGAGTCCGCTTGTGGCCTCTCCATAAGAGGACCGTGAATGACGCCATGTGTCTCCCTTGGCGTCCTTTTATAGTGGTGTGTATTTGTACTGCGCATGCGCATGAATGTGCGCATTACGTGCGCATTACGTGCGCGCCGCGCACAAATGTACTGCGCAGGTCCCAGGACGCACAAGCAACTAGTATCATTCTTGTATTTAACACTATTGTTTTTAGATTTGTGAAGAATTCATTGTATCTCCTCATGATATACAATTTTAATATCAAATGTTTTGTATAAATAAATTTACTTTTTCTATAAAAACACTTCTTTCTTATTTGTTGCCTTAAAAGTCCCACCATTCAGAGGTTTTCAATCTGCAACATTCTATGAGGAAGTGAGCTGTAACGAGGATAAATGAAGGCCTGTGGATGTAGTTTATCTACATTTTGCCAAAGCGTTGGCATAGTACCTCATAAATGTTTAACCACTTTCAGACTTGACCATTTTGCTGGCTTAAGACCAGACCACTTTTTGCGATTCGGCACTGCATCGCTTTAACTGACAATGGCACGGTCGTGCGACGTGGCACCCAAACAAAACTGATGTCCTTTTTTCCCACAAACAGACCTTTCTTTTGGTGGTATTTGATCGACCCTGCGGTTTTTATTTTTTGCGCTATAAACAAAAAAAGAGCGACAATTTTGAAAAAAACGCATTATTTTTTACTTTTTGCTATAATAAATATCCCCCAAAAATATATAAAAAAAATGTTTTTTCCTCAGTTTAGGCCAATACGTATTCTTCTACATATTTTTGGTAAAAAAAAAAACGCAATAAGCGATTATTGATTGGTTTGCGCAAAAGTTATAGCGTTTACAAAATAGGGGATAGTTTTATAGCATTTTTATAAAAAAAATGTTTTACTAGTAATGGCGGCGATCAGCGATTTTTATTGTGACTGCGACATTATGGCGGACATATCGGACATTTTTGACACATTTTTGGGACCATTGTCATTTATACAGCAATCAGTGCTATTTAAATGCACTGATTCCTGTGTAAATGACACTGGCAGTGAAGGGGTTAACCAGGGGATGGCAGTGTAGGGGTTAAGTGTTCCTAGGGGCGTGTTACTAACTGTGGGGGGTGTGGCTGTGTGTTATTGAACACAAATCTTTGCTCCAATCACAGGGAGCAGAGATCAGTGCCACTTGTCGCTAGGCAGAACGGGGAGGTGCTGTTTACTTACGCATCTCCCCGTTCAGCCTTCCTGTGAGATGATTGCGGCGATCGAGTCCGCGGGACCCGCGACTGGACTCACGGGAGTCCCGACCGGCGCGCGCGTCGCCAGCGGCGCACACGCGATTGCACGGCGGCATTCTTAAAGGGACGTACCTGTACGCCCTTATGCCTGTCCGTGCCATTCTGCCAACGTACATCGTCGTGCGCTGGTCGGGAACCGGTTAATTTACAAATTGAGGTCTGTAAGCATTGACATTGACAATAATTTATGTACCTGTATAGAAAACTGGTTACAGGAGGCCGTTCAAAGGGTGGTGATAAACAGTGTATCTTCCGAATAGTCTTGAGTAGAGATGAGCTAATTTTAAAGGCTTATATGCAAGTTATTGGCATAAAAAGTGTTTGGAGACCCGAGTCCTGCCCCAGGGGACATGTATCAATGCAAAAAAGTTTTAAAAATGTCTGTTTATTCGGGAGCAGTGATTTTAATAATGCTTAAAGTGAAACAATAAAAATGTGATATTCCTTTGAATATAGTGCCTGGGGGTGTCCCTAGTAAGCCTGTAGTAGCGCATCCTTCCCATATTCATAACAGTACCACAGTAAAATTAAATTTCCAAAGGAAAAAATTTCATTTAAAACTGCTTGCGACTGTAATGTATTGTCGTATCCTGGCAATATAGAAAAAAATCATTGAAAAAAATGGCATGGGTTCCCCCCCCAGTCCATTACCAGGCCCTTTGGGCCTGGTATGAACATTAATGGGAACCCCGCACTAAAAATACAAAAAAAAATGGCGTGGATGCCCCCCCCCCCAAATCCATACCAGGCGCTTCAGGTCTGGTATGGATATTAAGGGGAACCCCACACCAGAATTTTTTTTTAAATGTTGTGGGGGTCCCCCAGGCCCCCAGGCACTATAAATTTTGAACATCAGTATATATACTATACAGCCTGCCCTATATACTCTGCAGAATATAGTAACCCCTCACAGTTACTCTTGTTTGTGACAGGAACAGGCCCTGCTGTGAAATATTATATCAAAAATTGTAATTACATGGCCCTGTTAAAAAGGGGCAGAAAAAATGGGCCTTTGGTTTTGGTGGCGCCAGAACACTGTAAGCCCTCACAGTTACTCCTGTTGGGCACCGTAATGGGCCCTGCTGTGAAATATTATATCAAAAATTGTAATTACATGCCCCTGTTAAACAGGGGCAGAAGAATTGGGCCTTGGGTGGTGGTGGTGGTGCCCTAAACCCAAAATATTGTTGGAAGCTAGCATCATCAAGATTGAGGAAGAAGAGGATAGTCAGCATAGGCAGTCTTCAAGGGATCCCAGATCCATAGCAAATACAAACAGTTACAATCAGCATCAGGTGCTTGATAGCTGCTGATCCAAGACTGATTCATTTTTATGAATGTGAGCCTATCAACGGAGTCTGTGGACAGGCGCACACTCTTTTATTCATTACAAACCCTCCAGCAGCACTGAATGTGCCTTCAGAAAGCACGCTGGATGCAGGACAGGCCAGTAGCTCAATTGCATATTGAGCAAGTTCTGGCCAGTGGTCTATCCTCAAGACCCAGTAACCTAGTGGATACTCTGTTGGAAAGGTCTCCAAGTCTGCTCTTGCCCCTGGATATTCCTGCACCATATAATGCAGACGCTGGCGATGCTTGCTTGCACCTATCAGGCCTTGGCGCTGAGGACTGAAAAAATGTTTAAAGGCATCGGTCAGCCAGCCACATTCTCCACCGCTCTTCCTAGCACTAGGAAATGGTAACCTCCCAGGGTCTGGAAATGCGTTACACAAACCATTCTTCAAGGCCTCCTGAAGGTGTTTCATCCTCTGCTCCCTCTGCGAAGGCAGGAAAGGAAGTCCTCCTCTTCCTCCCTCTGTTCTGCCTCAAGTTCACTGTCCATGATTTCACAAAGCGTGTGCTCCAGAAGGAAGACTAGAGGGACAGTGTCACTGATGCATGCATTGTCGCTTCTCACCATCCTTGTGGCCTCCTCAAATGGTGACAGGACAGCGCCTGCATCCTTGATCAGTAGCCACTGGTGTGGCAAAAAGAAGCCAAGCTCCCCTGACCCTGTCCTGGTGCCATACTCGCACAGGTACTCATTGATGACCCTCTGCTGCGTGTGCAGCCGCTGCAGCATTGCCGACGTTGAGTTCCACCTGGTGGGCATGGCACAAATGAGGTGGTTGGTGGGCAGGTTGCATTCCCTTTGAATGTCAGACAACCGAGCACCGGCATTGTATGACCAGTGGAAATGACCACAGACTTTTCCTCTGCCTCTGGAGATCTTGTAAGCCCGGGTACCTGCTCAAGAACCACTGCACCACCAAATTCAGGATGTGTGCCAAACATGGAACATGGGTCCCTGTTGGAGGGCGGAGAGAAGGTTGGTGCCATTGTCGCATACAACCATTCCTGGCTAAAGCTGGTGCGGCGTCAACCACCTCTGAGCCTGCCCCTGCAAAGCTGACAGAATCTCTGCCCCAGTGTGGCTCCTGTCTATTAGGCAGACCAATTCAAGCATCGCATGGCATCTTTTAGCCTGACTAGTGTGTAGCTCCTTGGACGCTTATGGAGCACCGCTGGTTCAGAGGACAAATCTGCAGAAGAGGCCATAGAGGAAGAAGAAGAGGAGGGGGTGGAGGAGAGAGCTGTGGCAGAATCACCACTAGCATTTTGGAGGCGTGATGGCGGAACAAGCTCCAACAACACTGAACCCTGTCCTGCATCCTTCCCAAGACATCTGTGTTGACAAGTGACAGTGGTGAGCAGGGAGCAGAGGGCAAGAGTTGGAGGTGGTGGAAGAGAGCTCCACTATGCTCCGGCTGAAAAAAAAGCTCTGGCTGCGAGGGCCACATGAAATGGCCTGGCGGCTTTGTGTTTGACACATGTGCCAAACTATTCCAGGCCACATGCCCCCAACATGGGGGGGTGACTTGCCAGGGTGGAAATACCTTGTGCCCATGTTGATGAGGATAGGACAAGGGCCTCTTCCCCACAACTTTGGCTGACGGTTGTGGGGGTCTTATCAGATTCTGGAAGCTCCCTTCAATAATAGAGGACCCTCAGAGGCCACCGTCCTCCTACAAGAATAAGTATTGGGTATATATTAATTGGAACCATCTTACTTCATTTTCGATTTGACACAATTTATTCATGATCGTGTCTTCTTTTTCTCAGCCAAGCACATAAATCTTATTGGTCGTGTGTACTTAAAAAGCAAATAAAAAAAAATCTGTACATAATTATCACACTTCTCTCAATGCAATAGGTCAGTGATGGCGAACCTTTGGCACCCCAGATGTTTTGAAACTACATTTCCCATGATGCTCATGCTCTCTGCTGTCTAGTTGAGCATCATGGAAAATGTAGTTTCAAAACATCTGGGGTGCCAAGGTTCGCCATCACTGCAATAGGTTATCAAGTGGAATATCAATTGTAGACCAAACCACATATTTATCCATGTTCAAAATAATGTCCATGTCCAAAAATAATTTTAAAACATTTGTTACTCAGTTTAGTACATACTCTTCAATAAATTTGTAATAATAATAATATTGTCATATAGTATATTTTGTTACTGCTTGATTCAGTTGAAGGATATCCCTAGACACTTAACAGAAGGGAGTGAGCTAAAACAAATAATATAAAAAATGAAAGCTGCTTTACAGTGCTAAACATAAATAACTTTGTCAATCTTAAATATCATTTGTACATTGTATCACTTTTTTTTTTTAAAGCATTCAAAAAAATGACATTATTAATTAATGCAATGATATTACTACCATTAAAAAAATAATATATTGATGCAGAATGTAATGGGGAACCTGCAGGTTTACAATTTTTAAAGATTAGAATTTAAAGAGAATTTCCTGTATATATTGGTTTCTGTAAGCAATAATACTGCTGTGACCCCTGTGCCTTTATTTGATTGTGAAATTCCACTGTGACATTTAAGATACTTATAATTTACACTGAGAGCCATATTATCTCATATAATGTCAACATTTAACATTTCAATGCCTGTGCGCACAGACAACAAATATTAGGAAGAACTCTGCAGCTGGGACCCTAGGCTTACAACCTTGGAGAGCTGAGAGCTTGCTAATGACCTGCACCTGGCTCATTAAGTTTGTAACCTTTTGTCAATCATTGCAAGAATCACCATGAGTACCATGGACGATGGCATATGGAGCAACAGGCTCTTAGCCTACCTCTATATTGTACTTTGCAGACTTTGATGTGAAAGGAAGCCATAGATTAGCAAAGTTGGAGACTCCAAAATTGTTGCTCTGACACATTCTTCTAAGTGATCTAATAAAATGAATTGTAAGTTACCGTTTTACTGCATTTCCTGAGGGTGAAGTCCAGCCATCACCTGCTACTGCTACTGCTGCTATGAGTTCCCACTTCTAAAGAGAATAGTTCTATACAAAGTATACTGTATTTTTGTGTCCCGTGTACAAATTGATTGAAGACAATCGTCAACAGAGTGCATGTAACCAAATTACCAAAATGTCAGCTCTTATCTAATTTGTGTTGGCTTTGTCACTAAGTTTCAGAATATGACTTTTAACTGCAGTTCAGTGTGAATAAATACATTCTAATTTTGTGCTAGAGAGGATAGCACTAAAACCACTTACATAACACACTAGAATTCAAACTTTACTATAAAAAAAAAAAAAAAATCCTCAAAACAAATGATATGAATCAGTTTGTTAAAAAAAATAAAGATAGATAGATAGCTAGATCGAATTGAAAAAATAAACAATCTTTAATGCAATGAAGCCATATAAGATAGAGTGGCTGAACATGTATTGTTCTTAATGGGAATTTTCAGTTCTTGGAATGGTATATATTTTTTCTTTTAGCAGTATGGTAGTGCTTGATGTACAAGAATGAATCACTCTTTTAATTGTTGCTTCCACAAAAAGGTCCTTGAAAATCAATTACATAGAAGATCTCATTATTATGGAGTGCACACATCCTCCATTTCAGTGGCAGGGCAGACCATGGTTTATAATAAAAGCTGCGCAAACAGAGCTATTATATTCCAAATGCCTCTAACTTTGCAGTGTGGGGCTCAGGTGTATATCAATACCATTATCAATTTGTGTTGATTACAAGTGAAGAATATTTCCTACAGGCATAATGGAAACCATTCTGAAAAGCCTATTCATGAAGCCTCTGGAAGAATTGAAAGCCTAGTAGAAGCATTGAAATCCATGCACTGGTGCCATAGAGAGTGTCTGAGCTTCATATGAGCAGCATCCAGCTGCGCAAAAAGGATGATAAATATAGCACCCTTATCTCTAAATATGTCCTCTCCTGCACAATGGGGCAATTCAAACTAAATTGAAGAGCTATGAAGATGCTACATTTTTCAGTGACAAACAATGGTCAAGTTTGTGTCATCCATTACTATCTATAGTATGACCACACTCTTCCTACATGGACAAATCAAGTGGACAATACATGAACATGCAAAGAACAGTAGATAAGAGATGGTTCAGGGGGTCTATGAAGCTAACTAGCACTTTAAAAATCATCAAAGGATGGACATTTATTTTTCTATGTACCAGTCATTTAAAGAATAATTGCATTTAAAGGTTCCCAATGTCCTCCCCCAGCATTTTAGTCAGAGTGTATACTTACTGATTCCCATCCACTGACATCTTCACTGTGCAGCTTGACACCATGGCAAATTATCTTCAAAATTGTCCTTACCGTTTAACAACTTGAATGAATAAAGTGCCAATCCCAAAAATGTATATATATATATATATATATATATATGGGTACAGTATATACAGTATATTAGGGAACGATAATAACTTGGATGGGGCAAGGGATTATGGGATGCCCATTATGAAAACAACTTTAATTTCAGGGTTTGCAGGAAAGTCTTGCTGGAAAGTCTACCTACCTCCTAAGTGTAGCTGACCACCTCGGTCACCATTGCATCTGCACCATCCCTACTAACCCAGTTTAGAAGCCCGATGGCAGCTATATAGTTGTCCTGCAATTTCCACTCAACTGGTGTGGTTTTCCTTTCAGCCTGTGTAATTACAGTCTGCCTGGCTACCTTCTTTTGTCTCAACTGCACCTCTCCCAACACGGGGTCATCTCACATAGTGGTGAGCTCCTCCCGCTTCACTCTATTGGCCAGTAATCATCAGCTTACTTTCTCCTCCAGACACTTTCAGCCTCCCGATATGGCAGAGGTCTGCTGCCTGTGATGATAGAACAGTCAAAACTAAAAGCGTCGGCCCCCCCCCCCCCCACAGTTGCGGAACGCACACAACAACTCATTGTTTTGGGTCCCCCGCCTGGGTCCCCTACATATGTATGGGCTGTCATACTGGCACCAGTGCAGATGCTTTATGGGGGAATTAGAACGATTTGCCTCCTGGGCCAGTCTGCCCCATAAGACTGGTGCTACATTAAAAGTGTAGCACAAGCCGGCAGGGACTCTTTTCGTGCTGCCCCCCTGCAAAGGGTCGCCCTAGGTCTGGGCCTCTGTCACCTATTTTCTAGAACATTCTTCAACATTCTAGAAACAGGGGGCACCAGAGAGCTGCCAGGATGAATCATCCAGCCCCAATAACCCTTACCCAGATTCTGTGATTCAGGTTTATCCCAGAGCCAGACAAATGCTTTTACCTACACCCACTTCTAGTAGCACACACTAGAGGGTGCTACACACATATATATATATATATATATATATATATACAGTATCTCACAAAAGTGAGTACACCCCTCACAGTTTTGTAAATATTTTATTATATATTTTCCTGTGACAACACTGAAGAAATGACACTTTGTTACATTGTACAGTAGTACGTGTACAGCTTGTATAACAGTGTAAATTTGCTGTCCCCTCAAAATAACTCAACACACACTCACTAATGTCTAAACCGCTGGCAACAAAAGTGAGTACACTCTAAGTGAAAATTTCCAAATTGGGCCCAATTAGCCATTTCTCCTCCCCAGTGTGATGTGACTCGTTAGTGTTACAAGCTCTCAGGTGTAAATAGGGAGCAGGTGTGTTAAATCTGGTGTTATCGCTTTTACTCTCTCATACTGGTCACTGAAAATTCAACGTGGCACCTCATGGCAAAGAACTCTCTGAGAATCTGAAAAAAAAGAATCGTTGCTCTACATAAAGATTGCCTAGGCTATAAGAAGATTGCCAAGACTGCAGCATGTTGACCAAGACCATACAGTGGTTTAACAGGACAGGTCCCACTCAGAAGAGGCCCCACCAAGGTCGACCAAAGAAGTAGAATGCACGTGCTCAGCGTCATATCCAGAGGTTGTCTTTGGGAAATAAGTGTGCTGCCAGCATTGCTGCAGAGGTTAAAGGGGTGGAGGATCAGCCTGTCAGTACTCAGACCATACGCCGTACACTGCATCAAATTGGTCGTCCCAGAAGGAAGCCTCTTCTAAAGATGATGCACAAGAAAGTCCGCAAACAGTTTGCTGAAGACAAGCAGACTAAGGACATGGATTATTGGAACCATGTCCTGTGATCTGATGAGACCAAGATAAACTTATTAGGTTCAGATGGTGTCAAGCGTGTGTGGCAGCAAAAAGGTGAGGAGTACAAAGACAACTTGCCTACAGTCAAGCATTGTGGTGGGAGTGTCATGGTCTGGGGCTGCATGAGTGCTGTCGGCACTGGGGAGTTACAGTTCATTGAGGGAACCATGAATGCCAACATGTACTGTGACATACTGAAGCAGAGCATGATCCCCTTCCTTTGGAGACTGAGCCGCAAGGACACTATTCCAACATGATAACAACCCCAAACACTCCTCCAAGATGACCACTGCCTTGCTAAAGAAGCTGAGGGTAAAGGTCATGGACTGGCCAAGCATGTCTCCAGACCTAAACCCTATTGAGCATCTGTGGGGCATCCTCAAACGGAAGGCGGAAGAGCGCAAGGTCTCTAACATCCACCATCTCGCAGTACATTATGGGGTGTTCCGCGGCGCTCAAATTTGCCACGAACCCCCAATAATGTTCGCTCTTCGGCGAACACCCGATGTTCGAGTCAAACTTATGTTCGACCCAAACACCAAGCTCATCCCTAATCACAACACATAAAAATGAACAGTTCACAAGTGTGCAGTGCATTCTGCTACATCATAGCATGGGTTTTGTTAAGGCACCCAAATGCAGTCAAAAATCACACCTCTCACTTTTCCAAACACAAGTCATGGCAATGCACATTAGTGCATTGCCCTGCATTGCAGCGTACAGGTGCATTGCCTTGACATGTTGGGTACCTTCCAAAAAGAAAGCCACTGCAACACACTAACATGTGCATAGTGCAGCATGTTACAGCAACACAACATCGTTTTCCTGACCAAAAAAGAATTACAAAAGCTTTTGCTGTTCCCTGCAGTATGTCTCCAGATGTCACCAGGTTTTCAGGTTAAGTGATGCCTAGTTCCACTTAACCCACTTTCTGAGACCAGACAGCCACGGATTATGACATTAGGACATTATGACTCACTGTTCTACTACTAAACAGCAGGAACACTTTTTTGTGCAGAAGTAAGAGCTGATGACTACTGCATTTGGAGGAGAAGAGCAAGGGCCTGTTAGGTCATTGGACCACCCAAATAACTGATGAATTCAAGTTTTGATTTTGGGGGCTTCTGGTGGAGAGAGTTTAGTTGGGTTGTTATAAACAAAGTATGAAATTATGTTTTTTTTTTTCCAACACAAATAAATATATAAGCATCTGCCTTTGCTTTCTAATGCCGCGTACACACGACTGGACTTTTCGACGGACTAGGTCTGACGGTCTTTCCGACGGGTGGGTACTCCTAATCCATAGTCCTGGTGAATCTAAATGAAAGGCGGAGTTCGGACGGACTTTCCGAATGAACGGACTTGGCCACACACAATTACACTAAAGTCCGACAGATTTGAACGTGATGACGTACGACCGGACTAGAATAAGGAAGAATAAGGAAGTTCGTAGCCAGTAGCCAATACTGCCCTTGCGTCGTTGTTTGTCCGTCGGACTAGCATACAGATGAGCGGACTTCTCTATAGGAACATAAAACATATACAAAACTGGTTTCAGAGAAGAGTACTTCATCCTGTATTTTTAAAAAAAAATAGGATCTTACCAGCATGCTGTGTGACCCAATTGAAAAATTCCAGGCTGCTGGCTCTACTGTATATGTCAGAGTCACCCTCTTCCAAATGTATCCTCTAAAATCTGAAATAGTCTTGCCTACTGATAAAAGAGCAGTAAATCAGCATCTGTGATGGAGAAAACAGCCATGAATTACTAGTGAAATATGGCTTTAGACATTACTTGATAACAGGTATGGAACCTTGATGACTAACTCCCTGTGTGTTTATGAGCTCTTAAATGTTGAATGCAAAAGTAGCAGATAACGGGGCTCCTTTTATGCTGCTTTGATGAATTACAGTACAGAAAAAGAAAACATTTAAAAGAAAGGCTGTATAAAGTTAAATAATATTTCCTAAAATGAATCGTCTACTCCCACTTTTTCACTCCTGGAATAGCAGAGGAAAATCAAGTCATATAATAATGCACCAAGCACTGTGAAATATATTACAGGATAAAACAGATTTACAGTGATCCATGCTGCAAACACTTGCTTATGTGTTGAGCAGACATCCCTAACACCAGCTTTCTCTAAAGAAAACGTAATAACCATACCTGAAATCCATTTCAGATATTGATAGTGATGAGCCGAATGTGCCTAGTTTTAGTTCAGTAAAAATTATCAATGATCCGAATCTGAACTCCATCGAAATCAGTGGGAGCCAAATGTTTGTTTTTAGTAATGGTCATTTTCTAAGCTAAAAGTCAAGGGATTGACTAGTAAAGGGCACGGGGGGCACTGACCTGGGGAATATGTATCATATTATTTTTACAAATTATCGTTCAAAAGGGAGTGGCCATTTAAGAGCAGCTCAAAGGTTAACATAAAAAATATATACTCTTAAACAACATGCTTAAAGAATGAGGTTACCTTTGTTCACCTTTTTTTTTTCTAAATTTCAGCTACCCTAAGTACCAATATACGGGAGAAGTGTGCCCTGGGTTCTGTAAAGTTCACCACACACCATACAATCTGATTGTACAATCTCCTTTAGATCTGCCATAAACTCTGTAGTGCAAGGACCTGTCTGATTGTATACAGAGTGAATGGATAGACAGGTGGGTACTCCTAATCCATAGTCCTGGTGAATCTAAATGAAAGTGTACAGAGATTGTACAATCAGATTGCATAGTGTATGGCCATCTTTATACAAGTACATAGAAGGGAGTGGACAGAAACACTCAACTATCAAACCTCATTCACAGCTCTGCATAGCGGTAGCTCACATTCCCACATGCGTTTGTTTTTTTGTTTTGTTTTTTGGGGAGGGAGGTGTTTTGGAGCATTTTCACTCATTACACATAGGGCAACCCATCCACCTGAATGGCCTGCGCTACACACAACATTCACCCCAAAGAAGCTTCAGAACTTTTTTTTAGAGCGGAGCTTGGGCGTTTTTTTTACTGTGATGTTTGATGCAGCACATTTCTGAAATGCAAGGAAATGCATAGTTGTGAATGGAGCCTCATTGTTCTTGTGTTATCACACCAATTTCACTTTCAGGATCCACTCACATCTAGCGTAGTGGGAGCGCACATTTCGTGGCTTGTTTTTCCTGTGACATGCATAGGGCAGCCTGTTAATTTCAATGGGCTATGCTACATGTGGCTCATGGGACATTTTGGCGTGTTGTGGGTTGTGTTTTTTTTCAGCATTTGACACTCATTTTTTCACATGCCAAAAGCATTTGCTTCTGTCTTTGGTGTGCCAATAACAATTAATGGTACCAAAAGCGGAACTAGGTAATTTTAGGTGTATAAAGGTGGTCATATACTATACAATCTGATTGTACAATCTCCATTAGATTTACCAAATGTATATAATAGGAAGAAACACCTATCTAGCCAATCACTAAAGGAGATTGTACAATCAGATTGTATGGTGTATGGGGAACTTTACAGAACTCAGGGCACACTTCTCCTGTTTTCAACAATACAGCTCTGCTCCACATAGGCTGTTATCTCAGCTCTCATTTCTGCACACTTCAAAATGCTAAATGAATGATCTATGCAAGATTAAAGTTAAGGTAGGAAAAAAAATTGATGCCTGTTAGTTAGAAGGGTGATCACCGATTGATTGCATTTTATTTAAAAAACGTGCACCTGGAAATAGGTGCGTAGGTAGGAGGGTAGATGATGCAGGGTGTGTGCTAATGAGATTAGCTAGTCAACTTCTTCCTGTGTCATGACCTATAGTCTGACCAGGAAGTAAGGCAGAACTAATGGATACGTGTTTGGAAACATCCATGAATACAGTAAAGTAAGTTTGTGTAGAATTAATGGAAAGCTGTTTTACTTTTGCAAAATAAGTACATTAATGCTATATTGTTACTAGGGATGAGCCGAACCCCCCCCCCCGTCCGGCTCGCACCAGAACCCGCGAACGGACCTAAAGTCCGTGCGAGCTTTAGAACCCTATTAGTTTTAATGGATGCGAACGCTCAAAATTAAAAGTGCTAATTTTAAAGGCTAATATGCATGTTAATGTCATAAAAAGTGTTTGGGGACCTGGGTCCTGCCCCAGGGGACATGTATCAATGCAATTTTTTTTTTTAAAAAACGGCCGTTTTTTCAGGAGCAGTGATTTTAATAATGCTTAAATTGAAACAATAAAAGTGTAATATTCCTTTAAATTTCGTACCTGGGGGGTGTCTATAGTATGCCTGTAAAGGGTTGCATGTTTCCCGTGTTTAGAACTGTCTCTGCAAAAAGTGTCATTTTTGCAAGTAAAAAAGCTATTTAAAATCACTTGCGGCTAATGTGTATTGACGGCTCCCGTAATACAGAGAACAGTCATTCATTGAAACTGAAAGTCATTCATAAAAAAAAGTCATTGATAAAAAATAAAAAAAATGAAAAAAAAAAAGCGTGGGGGTCCCCCCCAAATTCAATAACCGGGCCCTTCAGGTCTGGGATGGATATTAAGGGGAACCCCAGCCAAAA
The DNA here is from genome assembly GCA_028564925.1 of Lithobates sylvaticus. NCBI lineage: Eukaryota > Metazoa > Chordata > Amphibia > Anura > Ranidae > Lithobates > Lithobates sylvaticus. The sequence goes on from CM053027.1 coordinate 334,571,978, forward strand.
AAAAAAAAATGGCTTAGGGTCCCCCTCAAAATCCATACCAGACCCTTATCCGAGCATGCAACCTGGCAGGCCGCAGGAAAAGAGGGGGGGACGAGAGCGGCCCCCCCTCCCGCCTGAACCGTACCAGGCCACATGCCCTCAACATTGGGAGGATGCTTTGGGGTCCCCCCCAAAGCACCTTGTCCCTATGTTGATGAGGACAAGGGCCTCTTCCCCACAACCCTGGCCATTGGTTGTGGGGGTCTGCGGGCGGGGGGCTTATAGGAATCTGGAAGCCCCCTTTAACAAGGGGACCCCCAGATCCCGCCCCCCCCCCTGTGTGAAATGGTAAGGGGGTACAAAAGTACCTCTACCATTTCACCAAAAAAGTGTCAAAAATTGTAAAAATGACAGGAGACGGTCTTTGACAATTCCTTTATTAAAATCTTCTTTCTTCTTTCTTCATCCTTCGGTTTCTTCATCTTCTCCTTCCGTCATCTTCTTCCATCTTCTTCATCTTCTTCCATCTTCTTCTTCCTCCGATCCGCTTCTTCTTGCGCTGGTCTTCTCGTCCTTCTCGTCCGGCATTTTCTTCCGTCGGCGTCGGTGTCTCTTCTTGGTCCGCTCCGCTCAATGGGAGGCTCCCGCTGTGTGAGGCTCTGCTCCGTCTGACAGGTCTTTTATAACGGAGGGCACCTGGTGACCCCGCCCCCCTCTGACGTCATGGGCAAAGCCATAGGGAATTCCCCATGACGTCCCCGTGCGTCAGAGGGGGCGGGGTCACGAGGTGCCCTCCATTATAAAAGACCTGTCAGACGGAGCGGAGCCTCACACAGCGGGAGCCTCCCATTGCGCGGAGCGGCCCAAGAAGAGACACCGACACCGACGCCAACGGAAGAAGATGCAGGACGAGAAGGACGAGAAGACCAGCGCAAGAAGAATCGGATCGGAGGAAGAAGAAGATGGAAGAAGATGGAAGAAGATGACGGAAGGAGAAGATGAAGAAACCGAAGGATGAAGAAAGAAGAAAGAAGATTTTAATAAAGGAATTGTCAAAGACCGTCTCCTGTAATTTTTACCATTTTTGACACTTTTTTGGTGAAATGGTAGGGGTACTTTTACCCCCTTACCATTTCACACAGGGGGGGGCCGGGATCTGAGGGTCCCCTTGTTAAAGGGGGCTTCCAGATTCCGATAAGCCCTCCGCCCGCAGACCCCCACAACCAATGGCCAGGGTTGTGGGGAAGAGGCCCTTGTCCTCATCAACATGGGGACAAGGTGCTTTGGGGGGGACCCCAAAGCACCCTCCCAATGTTGAGGGCATGTGGCCTGGTACGGTTCAGGCGGGAGGGGGGGCCGCTCTCGTCCCCCCCTCTTTTCCTGCGGCCTGCCAGGTTGCGTGCTCGGATAAGGGTCTGGTATGGATTTTGAGGGGGACCCCACGCCATTTTTTTTGGCTAGGGTTCCCCTTAAAATCCATCCCAGACCTCAAGGGTCTGGTATGGATTTTGAGGGGGACCCTACGCCATTTTTTTTTGGCTGGGGTTCCCCTTAATATCCATCCCAGACCTGAAGGGCCTGGTTATTGAATTTGGGGGGACCCCCACGCTTTTTTTTTTTTTTTTATTAATGAATGACAGTTCTCTGTGTTACAGGAGCCATCAATTCATTAGCCGCGAGTGCTTTTAAATAGCTTTTTTCCTGCAAAAATGACACTTTTTTGCAGGGAAAGTTCTAAGCACAGGAAATCTGCCCCCCTTCACAGGCCACCTATAGACACCCCCAGATGTGATACTGCAATGCTGTTCTAACAGCACGCACACACAAATCCCCAGAAATAGAGCATATCTTGTCAGCAGTCAGCAATACACTGACACGCTGACACTGTGACTGAAACATAATATGCGAGGCCGCCGCCGCGGGCCTCTTATACCGTGGGGCGTGTACTAAAGCCCCTGAGCTATAATTGGCTACAGGCATCCTATGGCGGCACAGTGGTGTAGTGGTTAGCACTCTCACCTAGCAGCAAGAAGGGTTGCTGGTTCAAATCCCAACCACAACACTACCTGCCTGGAGTTTGCATGTTCTCCCTGTGCCTGTGTGGGTTTCCTCCGGGTACTCCGGTTTCCTCCCACAATCCAAAGACATGCAGGTAGGTTAATTGGCTTCTGTCCAAAAAATTGGCCCTAATATATGAATGGGGACCTTGAATTGTGGGCTCCTTGAGGGTAGGGACTGATGTGAGTGTGCAATGTACAGGGATAGGGACAGTTGTAGACACTCGCTCAGGTTGAACTGGATGGACTGGTGTCTTTATTCAACCTTACTAACTATGAAACTATGAAACTATGAATTATGTCTCTCCACGCTGCCGGCGCTGTGATTGGCCAAGCATGCGGGGTCACAGTGCATGCTTGGCAAATCATCAGCCAGCATTGCACTGCGACTAGCGCAATGCATTGCGGGCCGCTCGCATCACACGAATTTGATGCGAGCGGCCCCAATAGTTCTGGGCTCGCCGAGCGAGTGAACGCCCCGTGCTCGATTCGAACATGGGTTTGAATCGAACACCGGGCCCATCCCTAATTGTTACATATCGGAGCTGTAATTTAGAAAAAAAGGTGAACTTATCCTTTAAAGCTATATGTGTAATTACAAATGACTCTCAGGGACAGCGGCAACACCATATACTGGCATCACATAAATTGCATGTCTAATCATTTACTTCACTTTTACATAATTGCTTGGCTTATATTCAGCAACCCAATATGATTGAATTCCACCCTAAAATAAATTTACAGTAGGTAGTTTTGCAAAAACAACTGATTTTTTTTGTGTAGCAATAATACGCCTTCATTTAGTGTTGGAAGCAGCAGAGGCAGCACAGCAAGATATACACTTAAAAATAAAGATAATGTTATCATTGTTATATAAATTGTCAAACATAGACAAAATAAGTCACAGAACACAGCTTGTCGTGCTATTCAGTAATAAATTGTATTGTGTACATAGTTGAACAAAAATTTCACTAGTACACTAAAACACCTTCAAATCACAAACCCACATTGCAGAACTGAAGCAGTTTTTGTGAAGAACAAAAAAAAATTACAATGCTACATTTCAGACATAAGCAATATGTTCACACGTTAGCTAGACAGCAAGCAAACATTTTGATTGGGGCACAAGGCAGCAATGTAAGAGGGAGAGTTGAGTCAATTGTTTCCAAGAAAAAACAATTATGATATTCTAAACACAGCATCCCAAAATATTTTAGAGACTCACTGCCCATTAAGCAAGCAACTTGGTCAGAGAAAAAAAGCAAGTAATTTAGATAAACAATTCAGTTTATTATGTCACAGTGAATAGTATTTTTAATAGGCTGCAATGCATAATGGAGAGACTAGGCTGGTTTGATTTTTCTAAAATATAAGTTATTACATGCTTTTTCAGAACCACAAGCTAGGAAAACTGAACTGATTAGCGGAACAGTACATAGTTCTTATTTCTGTCAGAGCGAGATAAGCAAATCACAGTGGGTTTTGTGAAAGGAGAGAGAGAAAAATCTGATTGCACTTCTAAAATCTGAAATTTGTGTCTTCTTTATAAGCAGTGGCGGCTGGTGCTCAAAATTTTTTGGGGGGGGCACAAACTAACTGAAAAATTCTGAAAAATACTGAAACAAAAACATCAATTGCAGCCACTGTGCCATCAAATGCAGCCACTGTGCCCATTATATGCAGCCACTGTGCCCATCATATGCAGCCAACTAGGCCCAGCAAATGCAGCCAACTGTGCCCATTGTATGCAGCCACTGTGCCCATCATATGCAGCCATCTGTGCCCAGCATATGCAGCCAACTATGCCCATAATATGCAGCCAACTGTGCCCATAATATGCAGCCAACTGTGCATATCATATGCAACCAACTATGCCCATCATATGCAGCCTCTGTGCCCATCATATGCAGCCACTATGCCCAGCAAATGCAGCCAACTGTGCCCATCATATGCAGCCATCTGTGCCCGTAATATGCAGCCTAGAAGTCCTGCAGAGATTCAAAATCCCAAAAACACTTAATCAGCGACATTGACATCAGGGGCTTCATAGCTGCTAGTAATCAAGGACTGATTAATTTTGATAAATGTCAGATGATCCACTGAGTCTGTGGACAGACACATTCTATTATCAGTAACAAAACTTCCAGCAGAACTGAATGCCATTCGGAAAGCACACAGGATGCAGGGCAGCCCATCAGCTCAATTGCATACTGAGCAAGTTCTGGCCAGTGGTCTATTCTCTTGTTCAATATTTTTATTGAAAAAAAAATATATTTTTTATATATTTAACAAATATCCCCATCCGAGAGCCAACATAGCCCTTTGGTAGGGTTCGACATATACCGAATGTAACAATAAAACAGTGTATCAATGTAACAGTGAATATAAAACATACCTTGGTGATAAAAGATAATGTGGAATCCGCGCTCAGGATTAGAACTGCAGCCTCCCAAAGAGGTACTACACAAAGGTGTGTAGTAAAGAAATGGTATTAGATAGAGGGATGGTGGCGCTGTTCTGGGTATTGTGGGGCAGGCAGGTTAAAATAATTAAATATATAAATAAATACCTGTGAATGATAGAATGTGTATTCGACTAAAAAGCATATAAAAGTAAAAGAGATAAAAAGCTAATGCTTTCACAAAAAAATATATATATATAAAGAAACTGTGCAGTACCTCATGTGCAAAATTCTGTGTAACAATAATAAATAGCAAGCAAGAAAGCATAAACATAAATAGAAAGTGACTCTGTGCTCTAATGATATAAATGATGCATAATTAATAGTGATATGCACCACACAATAATGTGTGTCCTCCTGATAAAAATTGGTGCAAGTGCACAACAAATCCCAAACAATGAAAAATATTGTATATGGATGAATAAAAAGGTGAATGATTCATAGGATGGGATAACCAAAGAAAATTCACAATTGTCCCAAATATAACAAAAATGAGAAAAAATGCATAAAAGAAGAAAAAATGTATAATAAGTGATCGGTGATCAAAATGGTGAAGTCCTGGGCTGTCCTTTAAATCTCAACAAACTGGTAACGACATATGGCATGTAGACAAACAGATGATGGTGACTTTCCTAGTGCTCCCCTCCTTTCGTCGAGTGACCCCCAATGTGGAAACACTCACCAGAGTGCCTAACCCCTGCAGGGGTGATAGGCGTATGATATCCTGAGTATGTGGTAAGGATCCTCCTCTGTGTGAACGGTCTCCACTCCAAAGTCTCCTCTGTGGGGATTTTTCTCCTTTGTCACTCTCCAGGAATGGGGGTAGAAAAACCCCAAATAAGTCCGTGTGAAAAAATGAAAAAACACTAATAGTGTAATATTGCTAAAAAATACTTAGATTTTTATTTGCAAATGGCATGTACCCAATAGGGTTAAAAACATATATACAGTGTATTAAAAGTATCTATAAAATAAAAAAGCAGAGTGCACAGCTGGAGAGCAGAGCGATGTGACACCGCAAAGCCCTGAACTAGCGTGCGTTCCACTAGCGGTGATTCCGAAACCGGAAGCCGCAGACAAAGGGGGGAAGTGACGTGTTGCGTACCGAAGGTATCACCTGACGTACGTTTCGTCAATAGGACGTCGTCGGAGGCGACGTCCTATTGACGAAACGTACGTCAGGTGATACCTTCGGTACGCAACACGTCACTTCCCCCCTTTGTCTGCGGCTTCCGGTTTCGGAATCACCGCTAGTGGAACGCACGCTAGTTCAGGGCTTTGCGGTGTCACATCGCTCTGCTCTCCAGCTGTGCACTCTGCTTTTTTATTTTATAGATACTTTTAATACACTGTATATATGTTTTTAACCCTATTGGGTACATGCCATTTGCAAATAAAAATCTAAGTATTTTTTAGCAATATTACACTATTAGTGTTTTTTCATTTTTTCACACGGACTTATTTGGGGTTTTTCTACCCCCATTCCTGGAGAGTGACAAAGGAGAAAAATCCCCACAGAGGAGACTTTGTAGTGGAGACCGTTCACACAGAGGAGCATCCTTACCACATACTCAGGATATCATACGCCTATCACCCCTGCAGGGGTTAGGCCCTCTGGTGAGTGTTTCCACATTGGGGGTCACTCGACGAAAGGAGGGGAGCACTAGGAAAGTCACCATCATCTGTTTGTCTACATGCCATATGTCGTTACCAGTTTGTTGAGATTTAAAGGACAGCCCAGGACTTCACCATTTTGATCACCGATCACTTATTATACATTTTTTCTTCTTTTATGCATTTTTTCTCATTTTTGTTATATTTGGGACAATTGTGAATTTTCTTTGGTTATCCCATCCTATGAATCATTCACCTTTTTATTCATCCATATACAATATTTTTCATTGTTTGGGATTTGTTGTGCACTTGCACCAATTTTTATCAGGAGGACACACATTATTGTGTGGTGCATATCACTATTAATTATGCATCATTTATATCATTAGAGCACAGAGTCACTTTCTATTTATGTTTATGCTTTCTTGCTTGCTATTTATTATTGTTACACAGAATTTTGCACATGAGGTACTGCACAGTTTCTTTATATATATATATTTTTTTGTGAAAGCATTAGCTTTTTATCTCTTTTACTTTTATATGCTTTTTAGTCGAATACACATTCTACCATTCACAGGTATTTATTTATATATTTAATTATTTTAACCTGCCTGCCCCACAATACCCAGAACAGCGCCACCATCCCTCTATCTAATACCATACCTTGGTGATACCCTACCCACTGACGGCTTAATGTAAACCTCTACACTGAGCTTTTTAGAATGACAATAGATTCTGTGCATGCCGTAGATCCTAGAGGCTGAGCTTGGGCTGGCAGATTATCAGTTTGTGTTTTGTTCCGGTTGGTCTAAGGGGACACCCACCTGCCACCCTAATAGGGATCATGCTGTGGCCCGCCCTCAGTGGTCTATTTTCATGACCCAGTAAGCCATGAGAATTGAGATAGTTGACTGAAAAGCTCTCCCTATCTGTTTTCGCCCCTAGATAATCATCCACCGTGTGATGCAGATGCTGCCGATGGGATGTGGAAGCTGACAGCCCTGGGTGGCGAGGACTAAAAAAATAGTGAAATGCATCACTTAAGCGGCCGCCTTCCCCACCGCTCCTCTATTGACCAACAGACGCCTCAAAACTAAGTTTTCCACAACACTGTAACCTACCAGTCGGGAAAAGCATTAGATAAACCCCTTTTTTGCACTCTCTGTGGCAATAGGATGAGTTCGGAGACTTTCCCCTTGTAACAGTGGTCCAGGAGGGTTGCCAACCAATAGTGATCTTCTCCTTTACGGCACGTATTCTTGGGCCCTTTCGCCGGCTTTGAAGCATGAGGGAGTCCATGCTCCACAAATTTGCAGAGCCATGAGAAGTTTACTCGGGGTCACTGAGGAATATAGTATCTGAAACTGCCTCCTCGCAGCCACGTACTACTTCCAAGGGTTCTGCGGCAGGAAAACCATATCTTACTGTTTGACGTATGTCTTCCCCTGCTTCAATGCCTCCAAAACTGCCAGAATCCTCCTCACTCTCTTCTTGTGTGTTCTGTGGCATAGTAACAATGGTGTCTGCATAAACTGGGACTTAAGAGGAAAGGAAGTTCTCATCTTTCTCCTGCTGCTCTGCCGCAAGTGCCCTGTCCATAATGCCATGCAGAGTCTGCTCCAGCAGGAACACAACAGGGATTGTGTCACTGATGCATGCATTGTCATGGCTCACCATCCTTGTGGCCTCCTCAAATGGCGACAGTACATTGCATGCATCCTTTATGAGCAGCCATTGTCGTGAGGAAAAATAGCCGAGTAGTGAACTGTACTGCATTAAATGGAAGATAATGCACTGAAATATTTGGCATTAACCTTGCAGTAACGCATTGAACTGTACGGCGTTAAACTTGCAGTAACGCACTGAAATTTACTCCGTTAAGCGTGCACTAATGCACAGAAATTTACTACTTTAAACGGCACATAATGCACTCAAATATACGGCAGTAAATTTGCAGTAATGCGCTGAACTGTACTGCATTAAATGGCACATAACGCACTGAAATCTGTGGCGTTTAACTTGCAATAATGCACAGAACTGTACTGCATTAAAAGGAAGATAACGCACTGAAATATACGGCATTAATCTTGCAGTAATGCAATGAACTGTACGGCGTTAAACTTGTAGTAACACACTGAAATATACTGCGTTAAAGGGCACGTAACGCACTGAAATATACTTTGTTAAACGGTCACTACACTCACACTGACTGAACTATCCCTACATTCACACTAATGTAAAGATAAATGGTGGTTGCACTACACTCACACTGACTGAACTATCCCTACATTCAAAATAATGTAAAGATGAATGGTCGCAGTACACTCACACTGAACCATTCCTAGATGCACACTAAACTGATATTCTACACTGCAAAGAATCAGAATAGCACACTATAGCACACTAACTGTCTAATAGCACTAAACAGAGCCCTGTTCTATCTCTCTCCATACCGATATCAAACTGAAAATGGCCACTATTGAAAGAATACTTTTATAGTGTGGACTAACAGCAATAAACCATGATTGGATAGAGCCATCATGATAGCATCCAATCATGGCTCTGACAGGGCTCTGTGCCCTGATTGGGAAAATCTTTCATTGCTTCAGCCAATCAGGGCTTTCAATGTACTGTGCGGTGGCGCAGTGCATTGAGTTTGTTAGGCGGGCCGAACAAACGGTCGAACGCCCTGATAATTCTGTTGTTCGGCGAACGTGCGAACAGCCAATGTTTGTCCCAAACTCAGGCTCGGGCCGAACTGTTCACCCATCCCTATTAGCCAGATTAAACTACTTTCCTATGAAATTGACAGAAATGTCACAGACAGTTAATCTTTATGATGTCGACATGACAACTTCTCATCCACTGACTCTCTTGGGAGAGCTAAGTGAAGACCTCTCAATCCTCTGGTATCTGCTGAACTGCACCAGACCATTTACACACATGCTTTCCCTTAATTAGTAAAATTCACCAGTCAAGGACAAAGGTAGACACACAGAGAATTCCATAGGGGTATTAACTACTGTATATCCCATTAAGGACCCCCTTAATATAAGGGTATATTGTCATGTATACTTACATATTGCACTATTTTATGAACCTTAAGGATCGTTTATTAACAGAAAAAAGGGTGTGCAGAGTGATTTTTTGCATGAAGCTGTTATTGTGCTTAAGAAAAACTACAAGAAAATAAGCATGCCAATTTATGAACATGTTAGCTGCCAATTTATTACTGTTCCAGTCTTTCCACTTTGTTGTTTGGACAGCAGAGGAGAAGTTAGTTTATACAGTATATATACCCAATTTTAAAATTACTTCCTGAAATATTCTCTTTATTTATTGTGCAAAGCTGTACAATGAACAGGTAAACATGCATTGTCCGAAGGGAGGATCCTGGAACAGAAATATGAGAGCTGGTAATTCTGCTCCTGCCCGAGTCCCTGTGGGAAGAGGAAGTGATGGAAGAGAAGAGATCCATCTGTGCACAGTGCTGGATCGATTGAGGGCTTAGGTAAGTATTTAGGAAGGTGGGGAGAACAGAAAGCTGTAAAACTTTGTGTACCTTAATGTAGAAAATGCATTAAGGTAAAAAAAAAATTTAGGCATTAAAACCACTTTACTTTTGTAATACCCTCTTCTTTAACCACTTTCAGACTGGACCATTTTGCTGGCATAAGACCAGAGCACATTTTGCGATTTAGCACTGCGTCGCTTTAACTGACAATTGCACGGTCGTGCGACGTGGCTTCCAAACAAAATTTGCGTCCTTTTTTTCCCATAAATAGAGCTTTCTTTTGGTGGTATTTGATCACCCCTGTGGTTTTTATTTTTTGCGCTATAAACAAAAAAAATCGACAAGTTTGAAAAAAACACATTATTTTTTACTTTTTGCTATAATAAATATCCCCCAAAAATATATAAAAAAAAACATTTTTTTTTCCTCAGTGTAGGCCGATACGTATTCTTCTACATATTTTTGGTAAGAAAAATTGCAATAAGCGATATTGATTGGTTTGCGCAAAAGTTATAGTGTTTACAAAATAGGGGATAGTTTTATAGCATTTTTATTAATAATTTTTTTTTTTTTACTAGTAATGGCGGCGATCAGCGATTTTTATTGTGACTGCGACATTATGGCGGATACATCGGACATTTTTGACACATTTTTGGGACCATTGTCATTTATACAGCAATCTGTGTAAATGACACTGGCAGTAAAGGGGTTAACCAGGAGGTGGCAGTGTAGGGGTTAATTGTGTCCTAGGGGCGTGTTGCTAACTGTGAGGGGGCGTGGCTGTGTGTGACAGTCACTGATCTCTGCTCCAATCACAGGGAGCAGAGATCAGTGTCACTTGTTGCTAGGCAGAACGGGGAGACTCCAGCAACTTCAGTATCTCCCCGTTCATCCTCCCCATGATACGATTGCGGGTATCCCTGCGGCGATCGAGTCCGCGGGATCCACGATCGGACTCACGGAGGTCCCGACCGGCGGCGCGCATGTGATGGCACGGCGGCAAATTCAAAGGGACATACCTGTACACACTTATGCCTGTCTGTGCCATTCTACCGACGTACATCGCCGTGCGCCAGTCAGGAAGCGGTTAAGCAAACTAAAGAAGATGCTGAATAAGAACAGGCAGGATACATAAGCCCTATTTGTGTAACTATTTAAGAACAGTAATGTTTATCATCCAGTGAGTTAATTCAGTAAAACCCTGTGTAAGCTAGGTATCTATAGTGTGTATGGACACAGGAGTGACAGCGCTCATTGACCCAGCGCTGTCAGTTAGTCACATGCTTCAAAATACCCACAACTACTGGTTATTTCTTTCAGCTCCAAGTGCTGAACAAAGCAGAGGGAGCAAAATGAAAACTATATCCTGCTAAGAATGGGAGGAATAAAGAAACCTTATTATTGTACCCAACTGCAGAGTAAAACATAATCATTTTAACTATAGATTAAAGTCAAAGCCCAAGTTTGCTTTAAAGCCCACCCCAAACCAATATTTTTTCTCCTAAACAGGAACACAGAGAGCACAAAAGGTAAACTCTAATGGTTTCACCTAATTTTATTTTGTTTTGTTTTTTTAAGTTTCTATTTTTTTTTCTATTTTTTATTTCTTTTAAATACGTTTGTTTCCAGGATTTACAGAGCATTCTGGGTTTTGGTTTAAGATTACCTCTCTCTGACTGAAACGTTTTATGGCTCAGCAAGAGGGGAATGAGGGAAATGATTCACTTTGGGGTTTATTTACTAAAACCGAGGAGTGCAAAATAATGCAACTTTGCATAGAAAGCAGCCTCCAGGTTTTTCGGTCAAAGCTTAATTGAACAAGCTGAAGTTAGAAGCTGATTGGTTTCTATGTACAGCTGCACCAGATTTTGCATTCTCCAGTTGTAATAAATCATTCACTTTGTATAAATGTTAGGTAAACTGATTAAGCTTTGAAACAATGTTTTTTTTTTTTTTTTCAACAGAGCAACTATAAATATACCTGAATCTTAAAAGGGAGCCTAAAATTTTATAAAAATAAGCACTCTAGCTTAGACTAGGTTCACACTAGTCCGCACTGTGTGTTCCAAGTTACAGGAATCGCATCAATTTCAGCACCAACAACCATCCGCAGCTGAATTGCATTGCTCTTGTGAGACATGCAGGGCTGCCATTCATTCTGAATGGCACCCCCATGTATATCAGCCCGCAGCACGATCACAGCCTTACTATAGGCTTACCTATAGGTAAAAATCAAAGAGGGGAGTTTATTATTATTTTTATTATTTATTCCCACTTTAAGGTAAATATTATCACTTACACATATTTTGGACTAATGTTGATGGTTGTTTTTTCCTGCATGTAACTTGCGTTATAGGTGAAGCTTAGATTACACCCAACCAAATGGGCCAAAAGAGTTAATCATTCCTGTTCCATCCTCCGCCTCTTCCTGCTTTGTGTGGCTCTATACAGTGTTTCAATAGAAAGAAAGAATAAAAGTTCAAAATAGTATAAATTGTCCTCAGATCACCAGGACTTGCCCTTAGCTTCAGTGGGTGGATTTTAAAACTAAGGGAACCTTAATTTATTTTTAACTACCTAAATGCCAACATGTTTCTTCATTTCCCTAAAATTGTGGCAAAAAATTAGATCACCTTGGGATGTCCACTTCCTGAAAAGGAGTTATTTGTGTACTCCTCTGGCATTTTAGTTAATATGTTGTATAATAGAAAGTAGGAATACAGTTTATTTTAGTTGTTGGTCTTTTTTCCTTTACATGGTAAAAGTAACACCAAAAGAATGTTCTATGTGTCTCACGGAAAAATATATAAAAAATCATTGGTGTACCATGTTGCATGTTGCATGTTGCATGTTTGAGTAATTGTCGGTCAAATTATCACAGCAATGAAAACTGAAAAAATGGTTCTGCAAAGGTTAGTAACATGCTGGTATTGAGGTGGTTAATCAAATTATTTATTATAAATCTAAATACCTACTCCTTCAGCCATTGGACATTGGTTGCCTATATAATAGGCAACCAAAGATAAGTTAAAGGAGCACACATGAAAGGCTGACAACACTGTTGTTAATTACAAGGCACTGCTTCCGTGTTATCAAGAAGCAAATAAGAAGCAAAGTGCTGTTACCAACAAGATTTCTAGGCAAGAAAGCTGAAAAGGTTTACAAAAACTTATTTGCTTTAAAACTGTATGCAGGGAAACATGGGGGTTGATATACTAAAGGCAAATAGACTGTACACTTTTGAAAGTGCAGTTGCACTCTGCAAGGGCAGTTGCTCCAGAGCTTAGTTAATAATGGAGAGCTCTGGTGACTTCCATCATCCAATCACGTGTAAGCAAAAATGCTGTTGGAAGTCACCAGAGCTCTCCATTATTTACTAAGCTCTGGAGCAACTGCCCTTGCAGAGTGCAGCTGCACTTTCAAAAGTGCACAGTCTATTTGCCTTTAGTAAATCAACCCCATTATGTCAAGTATACCAAAAAAGATTTTGAGTTTACATACCCTTTAAGTAGTGTGTTATAGATTGTAAACAAAATTTGTGGTTGTTTGATATTATGCAATAGGCATTTGCTGTATACATAATTATGGTAGCAATCTGGGAAATAATTGAACTCATCCACTGTGCAGGAAAAACCACCCCTAGTACTCGCTCTGTATAATTGATGTACACGGAAAAAGAAAGTTTGCAGGAAATAGGAAAAAAAATTCTGGAAGCCACAAAAGCCTATATATTCTAAGCACACAATAGTTGCACCTTCCCATCTTGACATTATAGTAGTTCTGCATTACTTACTGCATTTAGCTATAAGTTTACAGTGCATGATCCTGCTGATGTTTCCACCTGGAAACATTTAAAGTATCCGTATAAGAGGACAGATTAGGCTGCATTACATTGAACCTGCCAAGACTCCCTTTATACTCTTTTCCACAGACCAGTAAGGTGCATTGCATAGTACGGATAAACAGAATTAATTGTGTGCAGGGCTTTTTTCAGCAGGAATGCGAGGAAAGGCAGTTCCAGCACCTCCAGGACCTCCAGCACAAACTGTATGTAATGGTTAGGGGTGCTGGGGTGTGCTACAGGTTCTACTGATGCTGGCTGCTGGGAGATCTATTCTAGCTGGAGGGGGTGTTATTTTTGTAGTGGAACCTATTGTTGCTGAGGGTAGGTCTTATATTGCTGGGGGGTCGTTTATTGCTAGGAGAGATCTACTGTCGAGGGAGGTTTCTATTGTTTCTGACTGTGGGGCTCTGTTGTTACTGCCAGGGTTCTATTGTTGCTGCTGGGGGGCGTTGTTTCGGGTGGTCCATTGTTGTTGGGGGGTTATGGCTACAGGGGATCTATTTTACTGCTTTTCTTGTTATCATTAACAAATTCCATACAAATGACTTATCACCACAAAATGATACTTGGCTCTGTATTCTCTAAAAGGGCAGTAATGGAAGATGGGTAGGGGGTGGAACCAAGGAACGGTGATCGGAGAAAAGGGGTGACTCAGAAAGGGGGAGTTCCTGCACCTATGCTCTGAGAAAAAAAGCCCAGATTTGGTGAAACTAATTTTGGTGCAAAATCACCAGTTTTAATTGTTAGCAAAATTTTGTTACAATGGAAACTTTTAATTTTTCTTGCTAAATTGTTAAGGGATATGCTGCTTTAATAAAATGTGATTTTTATTTATTTATTTATTTATTTATTTATTTATTTATAACAAGGATGTGTATTTTTTTTTCTTGGCGGGGAGGCAAATTAAGAATAGTTTTTGATCATTATATGTATACTGTTGTTTTACATTTTTATTTTACTTTACTTTTACTGTCTGACTTGTTTTCTTTTTTGTGATAAAAAAAATAAACAAGCTAATTAGGGGCCATTAGCGGCACAAGACCAGTTGACATTTAAACCTCATTAAACCACATCTCCTGATTTTTTTACACATTTTTGAGAAATTAAAGTCTTTAAATTTTACACATCCCTATCCATCCGACACCTACCCAATATCAAAGCAAATAAGTAACTGTCATTTTCTGTGTGTACTGAAGATGCAATGCCTTTTATAGCCTTCATTATTGACAGTGCAGTAGATCACGATTACAGTATGCCCTGGGGGCTGATTGTTGTAATCACCTTCAAATCAGCCACAGGCCATTTGCTAATTACAACATAGTTGTGTTAACTGGAAGCTTTATCTACTCCTCTTCAGCTCAACTTGAGGAATAAACAATTGCCATCCAGTTTGCTGCTTGTCTTTTACATGGTTCAGCAAACCTAAGCTCTGAATACTATTTCCTTTAGTTGTTTCATGCTGGTATTAACCAGCTAATACTCCTCATATTGTGGGTTATTTTTGTTGCCAGTGTTGTTTTACAGAAGTAAATATTTTCTGACTATATGCTCTTAATTTTTGTAGGCTGAAAAAAAAAATTCTTACAGATTCCCACTAAGTATATTTCCAGTTCATACATTTCCCCCAATTTTTCAATCAATGAATGTTAGGCAGGAAGGGGCTTACAGATTTGCCCACATAACAATTTTTGCACAGTATATGGCCAGTTTAAAGTACCCTGACTTGGAGCTAGAATGTTTTATTTGTCAATCAACACTAAGGTTCCTTCACACTTGTGCGACTTGTCATGCAACTTTGGACACCAAAATGGCATGAGAAGTCGTTCCACATGTTTTCCAATGATAAATATTCTTATATGTGCAACCTAAAGTTGCAGCAGTTTCAAAGTTGTTCATGCACTACTTTGGTCCCACTTTCATGCAAATTGAGGGCCATAGACTTCAATGTTAACCCTCAATGGTTGCATAAACGTCATACTTGAACGTTATACAATGTAACAGTTGTCTAACAGTTGTCCATTATCACTGGTCAAAGCCAAATTCTTATCCGAGTTGCACCCATCCAAAGTTGCGTCAAAGTTGCCACAAAGTTGCACTCCAAAGTCGATGCAACTTTGGAGTAGTACAAGTGTGAATGGATCCTAAATCATTCACACGCTGTTTTAAGTAAAATAAAAAATAAAAAAAAAACATATTACTTAACCACTTCCGGACCGCCACACGCCAATATACGTCCTCACTTTACAGAGGAATATCGTTGTTATGGCAGCAGCTAGCTGCCACAACCTTGGTATCCTCTTCCTCAGCGGGCGGTCCAGTTTCCGATAATAGTGGTCTCTGCAGTGGATTTGCCACAAGATCACTTTAATCTGCGGTGGGAGAGGGCCCCCCTCCCGCCGCTCTCCGGTGCCCTCTCCTTCCTGGGTATGGAGAGGAGTGATTCTCCTTCCTGGGTATGGAGAGGAGTGAGGGGAAGATGGCCCCCACCTGTCTCCATACCATTGCAGGGCGGAAGCAACGTCAAAACGTCACTTCCGCCCATAGCTCTTAAAGGGACATTTTTTTTTATTTTTTCAAATGACAACATTTATTTTTATTTTATTTTTATTGCATTTTAGTGTAAATATGAGATCTGAGGTCTCTTTGACCCCAGATTTCATATTTAAGATGTTCTGTCAAGCTTTTTTTCTATTACAAGGGATGTTTACATTCCTTGTAATAGGAATAAAAATTACAATTTTTTTTTTGTAAAAATAAAAAATAAAAGGTAAAATAAATAAGAATTTTTTTTTTTTTTAAAAGCGCTCTGTCCCGCCGAGCTCACGTGCAGAAGCGAATGCATACGTGAGTAGCACCCGTATATGAAAACGGTGTTCAAACCACACATGTGCGGTATCGCCGCAATCGGTAGATCGAGAGCAATAATTCTAGCCCTAAGGTATATAAAGGTAGATAATCAAACACTAATAGTGTTTCAGTCAATCAGATACTAAGAAAAAAAATATGAATTATCTTTTGCTTACAGTTGAGCATATTTATAAAGGAATGGGTGACAATCACCAAACATTTACTGTAGATGTAATTAAAGACACGTAGACCAGGAGAGAGACCTGTAGTGAATGTTTGTCAGTGTCCCATTCACTACTTCGCTACTACCTGATCGAAGTTCATCAGGAACCGAACAATAGTCCCAGTGGTTGACCTCCTCTGTAACGCAAAACATGCAACCTGTAGAATTTTTTAAACGTTGCCTATGGAGATTTTTAAGGGTAAAAGTTTGTCACCATTCCACAAGCGGGTGCAATTTTGAATCATGATATGTTGGGTATAAATTTAGTAACATTATCTTTCAGAATATAAAAAAATTGGGCTAACTTTACTGTTGTCTTATTATAAATAACTTCCAAATTCCACTGCCACTCCTGTTCATATAAAAAAGCCAGATGGTGAATTTCATACTCTGGCTAATGTTATTTGGTAGGTGGCTCCATCAGCTGTCAAAATACTGAAACAGTGGCTGCATCCGATTGGATGAAGATGCTTTTGGGGTGAAAAATTCTAGCCGCGCTCCTTTGATTTAATAATTGAGGAATGTTGGATGGAAGCCAGCCATCATGGCCACTACCTGATCGAAGTTCATCAGGAACCGAACAATAGTCCCAGTGGTTGACCTCCTCTGTAACTCAAAACATGCAACCTGTAGAATTTTTTAAACGTCGCCTATGGAGATTTTTAAGGGTAAAAGTTTGTCGCTATTCCACGAGCATGACATGTTGGGTATCAATTTACTCGGCGTAACATTATCTTTCAGAATATAAAAAAATTGGGCTAACTTTACTGTGGTCTTATTTTTTAATTAAAAAAAGTGTATTTTTTAAAAAAAAAGTGCGCTTTTAAGACCACTGCGCAAATACGATGTGACAGAAAGTATTTCAACGACCACCATTTTATTCTCTAGGGTGTTAAAAAAAATGTATAATGTTTGGGGGTTCTAAGAAATTTTCTAGCAAAAAAGACTGTTTTTAACTTGTCAACAACAAATCTCAAAAAGAGGCTCGGTCCTTAAGTGGTTAAATGAATTCACTGTTGTTGTTTTTGTTAGTGGACAAATACAAAATATATGTTTTTTTCCAAAAAGAAGACAAGAACATAAATCATTTTCTTCTACACATATAATTCCACCCTCAGGCTGCACTGGAAAAAATATTTTTTTTTTCCTGCAGTTTAGACAATTTCTGTGTTTTTATAAGGTATACAAAGGTAGATAATCAAACATTAATAGTGTTTCAGTCAATCAGATACTAAATAAAAAAATATGAATTATCTTTTGCTTACAGTTGAGCATATTTATAAAGGAATGTGTGACAATCACCAAACATTTACTGTAGATGTAATTAAAGACACGTAGACCAGGAGAGAGACCTGCAGTGAATGTTTGTCTGTGTCACGTTCACTACTTTATAAATTTGCCCCAGTTTCAAAATAAGTTAAGCATTTGGTTCGACACATACAAATGTTTTTGTGTTAATTGTGCACCAAGCTTGTCTCAGTCATCACTGAATCATAAATAGAATAAATAGAAAATTAAAAAATCACATTAGTGTACTGTGGTTGTTGGCCAACAAATGCTGTTGCGTGTTTTTTTTCCCAGACTTTTCCCAAAGACAAACATAAAAAATTTTTTTTTACACAAACACACAGTATATAAAATATAAGGTCACATGAAAAAAAAAATGTTGTAACACAAAGATAAATCATTCTGTTACAGAAGAATATGTTTCAGTATTTACTGACAAAAAATATTTATTTGCAATAACCTTTATTATGTTGATCAAACAGGTTTGCAGTATCCTTTGCACACCTTTATGCAAA
The DNA here is from genome assembly GCA_028564925.1 of Lithobates sylvaticus. Lineage (NCBI taxonomy): Eukaryota > Metazoa > Chordata > Amphibia > Anura > Ranidae > Lithobates > Lithobates sylvaticus. Next base: position 334,590,319 of record CM053027.1, read on the forward strand.
ATAAAAAAAACATCATAGCTATTACATTTTTGGGGATCAAAACACCAGTTTAAAACATGTTATATTGTCATCTAGAAAAATATATAAAGGTTTAAGTGGCACTAAATAACTTCATTCCACTGCCACTCCTGTTCATATAAAAAGGCAGATGGTGAATTTCAGACTCTGGCTATTGTTATTTGGTAGGTGGCTCCATCAGCTGTCAAAATACTGAAACAGTGGCTGCATCCGATTGGATGCAGATGCTTTGGGGGTGAAAAATTCTAGTCGCGTTCCTTTGATTTTTCAATTGAGGAATGTTGGATGGAAGGCAGCCATCATGGCCACTACCTGAAGTTCATCAGGAACCAGACAATAGTTCCAGTGGTTGACTTACTAGAAATGGAGAGTGTAAAATCTGGTACAGCTCTGCATAGAAACCAATCAGCTTCCAGGTTTTTTTGAACAAGCTGAAGTTAGAAGCTGATTGGCTACCATGCACAGCTGCACCAGATTTGCACTCTCCAGTTTTAGTATCATCCCCAATGTATGGCCAGCTTTAAGAAAGGGAACACAGGCAAAAGCAAATGTATCTGTAGTAGCAGTAACAAAGAACCGCAGTTTCAAACTTTTTAAAAATGTACAACAAATGATTCCTCCACATCAAGTAAGTGGCATACTGTCAACTGGGTAACTTTTTAGCCTTACAGTAGCAAAAGAATGATGAATCTAACACTGAGATTATAAACTAGTATACTGTTCAGTCATTCTCTTTCTCATTTTTCTCCCAACACTCTTCCTATAAGTGCACGATTATCTTCATCTCAACCTTTATTAATCCCCGGTACTATTGCAAGAAGAAGGAAAACGTGTTGTTAGCTAGAGGTCCAGGTCAAAAGGGTTTGAGCTTGTGTCAATAGCATCGGTTTAACATCAGTTTAAGATGCTTTTGAGATCATTCAGAATTCATTGCAGTTAAGCTCCCCTTGACCTACATCTAACCTGTTTCGAGAGACATTCCCACAGCCTCATATGTCTAATTTTCCATATTTGGAATATAATAAAGATGTGTACCATTAGGAGGAGAAGACAGTAAAAAGAAAAGGTAACAGTTGTCAGCGGTGGCATTGAGTCAACACCGGAACTGGAAAGGAGAAATTGATGCCACCGTTTCCGTTAACTTTCCTAATGTCTTACACAAAAGATGTGATAATGTAGCAGTGGTTAGGATCACAGGGATGAGATTAAAACATTAGTAAAGGAATTCAATGTTGAAAAGAATGAGCTACTGCAACATATCACTATATCACCAAAAACAATTCATTATCTGGAGGCAAGACAATGTTAAAACAAATTAAAAAACTGACATACTCAAAAGATGGATTTGTCAGCGTAGCAGTATGCAAAGAAAATGAGGTAATGCTCTGCACTTTCTGAAATACCACCACAGAACTATCTGCATTTGCAGGACTATGATATTCATCTATGGCTAAAAATTGCCATCAATGATCTAGCTGATTTATACACTGATATTACACTCATCACCTTCATTTAGATTCAGAATTCATTTTTATGTGCCAAGAACCTTTTTTTTTTTCTTTGCTATCTCCAAGTGAGACATGCTTTTACAGCCCAATTTATAGCTGTGATAAAACTTATCATCAGCTTCCCTTTCATAGGAATACTTCATTCACAAGGGCCCAGATTGTATCTATAACCACCTGATTATGTGCAAAACATCTATCACTTCTGTCTTACTAAATGGAAAGATATGTTTTCACAATTCAGGGGCTCGCCATCTATTAATAATAAAATGTTACAATTATGTATAATTACACCTCCCCAACCTATCCTATGAAAAATGGGCACTTTTACATCACCCAAATGCATAGTGTGCCTAGAACAGGAGTCTAACCTCTGGCACATGATTTTGACATGTCCAATTCTTGCAGAAAAAAAGTTATCAAATTCAGAAGCGAAATTGTGCTAAACTCACTTTTTTTTGTGTTCAGGATATTTCCCTCATATAATGTAAATGTACTAGAATATTAGCTGCTGTGTGCGTGCATGGTGCACTACCCAAAACCTATAAATCCTAGTAACAGTTCAATGTAACTCTAATAAAAATAAGCTAATGCCAATATTTGTAACTGATACAGAAGATTAACACTGTTATTGAACATTATCTTTTATATAAATGTGTGCACTTATGTTTAAGATTATTTGCATATATTCATGTTGGGCAGACTCACAGTTAAACAGCATGGGTATTTAGAGGTTGCAGGTACAGCACTGTGCATGTTCACTTAATTGGAATCATTTTTTAATTAGTAAT